>CM053596.1:197836112-197891319 GCA_028646575.1 Pseudocheirus occidentalis
TTTTTTTTTTTTTTTTTTGCTTTTTGGAGGGCAGTTGGGGTTAAGTAACTTGCCCAAGGTCACACGGCTAGTTTTTTGTGTTAAGTGTCTGAGGCCGGATTTGAACTCAGGTACTCCTGACTCCAGGGCCAGTGCTCTATTCACTGCACCACCTAGCCGCCCCCTACCAGTTTCTTTATGGAACTTTTAAATCTATAATAAAGTAGGTCTGTTTAATTGTTATGTCATTGTCATAGGAAATTTTCTGCTATGGAAAATTTCTCCACCAGTGGTGACCAACTTCTCTGTAATGAATAGTCATAGACTGACCTGTAATGCTCCCTGAGAAGTTAAGGAACCTTGGAATCTCCACTTGAGGAAATACCCACACCAGTCATGCTTATTTCTCAACCACATTAGCTCTTCACTCTCCTAACTACTTTTGCACTTGTATCTCCTCTTCCTCTTCCCTTTTCAAACCTCTTTAATGTGTTGTCTTCTCCCATTAGAATGTGATACGAGCTCCTCAAGGCCAGGGCTCTCCTTCTCTGTGCTTGTCTTAGTATTCCCAGCACACAGTACAGTGCCTAGCCCATCATAACCGCTTAATAAGTGTTTTAATCTCTAATTGAAATGATTTTCACATAGTCATGTGACTAGTATATTTCCGAGGTAAGGCTTGTACCTGGATCTTCCTTCCTCCAAATTCAGTCATCTGTTTACAAGACCACAATGCCTCTGGCATATGAATATAATTTATTTGGACAAACAATTGAGCAAGAATGTTTGGGATTAATTTTTGGAGGGTGCAGGGCATATAGCAGATGAATCTAGATTGATCTGCCTAAATATTCATATATAGATATTATTAAAAATTTTATATTAATATTAATATATTTCTTCCGGTTACGTGTAAAGATAATTTTAACAAATTTTCTCTCTCCTTCCCTCCCCTCCTTCCTCTCCCTGAGAGGAGAACAGTTTGTTATAGGTTGTACATGTTCAATTCTACAAAATATATTGCCAATATAATGTGTATTTTAAGGCGACTTTATCAAAACTATCAAGTACCAAGCAAAAACTAAATGGAAACATTGACTATTAGAAGATAAAAGAGACCCCAGAAATAGAAGCAAATGCATAAAAGAGGTTAATGTTTGCTATAGCTATGGACAATAAAAACTGGAGTAAGAATTTACTGTTTAATAAATGTAATTAAGGATGCTGGCTAGCAATAGGACAAAAAACTAATTTAGATCCTTACCTAATAGCATGTACAACAGAAAATTCTAGTTTAATTATAAAATTAATCATTAAAGGAACTTTAAAATAAAGGAAAAGGAAATAATTTTTATCACAGTTGTGAAGAGCAAGTCCATTTTTACCTGTTAAACCAAAAGGAAAAATGACTCGGGATATGGTAGATTATTTGATTACATAAAAATAAAAATGTTCCCCATGACTAGACACTATAATCAAGGTATTTTTGAAGTGCAAAAAATATTTAGAGAAAATATAAGAAGACAGTTTCTCTTCTACAATGTATAAGAAATAAATTAATACTTCCTATACCTGAAGCCCATGATAAGGTACTTTGGGTCAAGAGCAGTGCCCTGTTCTCTTTAAATCAATGATCAAAGGATATGAACAGCTAAATTATGGTAAGGAATAGCTCGAAATGTCCTAATAATCACAGAAATGGAAATTAGAATAACTATGAAGTACCAATTCAAGCTCAATTCATATCAAATTGGCAAAAAAAAATGCAAAGTGATAAAAACTCAATGCTTACAGAATTGGGTTAAAAAAACAGGGTTGGGGGTGGCTAGGTGGTACAGTGAATAGAGAACTGGCCCTGGAGTCAGGAGGACCTGAGTTCAAATTTGGCCTCAGACACTTAATACTTACTAGCCATGTGACATTGGGCAACTGCCTCAACTGCCCTCCAAAAAGCAACAACAACAACAACAACAACAACAAAAACAAAGCGAGTGAGGCAAACTCAATCAGTCTGATAAATTTGAAAACTTGTAGATTCTTTATGGAAGACAATCTAGGATACCCAAGAGAGACTGTGGTAGCATGGTAGAAATAGAGTTGGGTTTGGTGCCAGAGAGCATAGTTTAAAATACCAGTTTTGCCACTTCCTACCAGTGTGATTTGAGGCAAATCTCAACTTGCTTTTCCATAAAATAAAGGGATTGGACTAGATAATCTTAAAAGATCTCTGAACGGGTAATTAAAAATAACAATCAAATAATCATTTAACCTACTCATTTAATCTAACAATCCCTATTTAAACTGAATGTTATCATAAAAGGGAAAACACATCTATTCAAATATATTTGCTATATATACACGTATACGTGTGTATGTATATGTACACAAATATGTACTTTCATATGTGTCCTCCTTTCATTTGTCATTACAAAGAACTAGAAACAATTCACATGCCCAACAGATGGCAAATGGATGAATTAACTGTCATATTTCTATGTAATGGAATTGTGAAATGTCATTTAAAATAATATTTCGAAAGCATATATTATATAATGTAAATATATTATAAATAATGTGTATATATACCCCCCCACACACACACACACATATATATACACATAAATAAATATATATAAAAATACAGAAAACAAAACCAGAAGAATAATTTTTATACAAACTACAACTTTTGGGGTTTTGGGGGAGAGTGGATGCATGTCTAGACCTACACATGGGTCTAGACATAGACACTGGTGTAGGGAACTCTCAATATAGAAACTCCATCTACCAGTGCAGACCAGTCTTAGAGAATTAATTGGGGGCACTGAGATGTTAAGAGACTTGCCTAGTGTCACCTAGATTGTATATGTCAGAGGTAGGATTTGAATCTAGGGCTTCCTGATTTGAAGGCTGGTTCTTTATACACTGTCATGCTACCTCTACAATTATATGTAGTATGTGGTGCAGGGAGGAGTTGGTCAGGACACCCCCTATCAACTGATCTTTCCTCTAGGCCAGTTGATGAAATCACAGAAGGGGTAGGTAAGAGAGAAAACCAAATGTGTTCATGTGTCAAGAAATGAAGCACAAGTGGTTCTTCCCTGAGGGAATTTAAAAGGTAGCTTGCTGTGGGTTTGCTTAAAACTGATGCTGCCTCACGCGGTGCATAAAAGCAAGTTTTCCAACATTAGAAACACCTGAAGCAAGAAGCAGCTTCAATAAAATGTGACTCCTTGCAGTAGACTCATGTAGGAAGAACCCAGCTCTTGCTAAGAGGTTGCTCTTTGCTCCTCTCTTCTTACCTCTACTAGAGGGGAACAGGTAGAAAGAAAGGATTTATCTTTCCCCCTAACCCTCTGCATAGCAGTTAGAGAGTAGAGATACTTGCCTAGTAGAGTTTGAGCCCAATCTGGAAGCAACTCTGAGAAATGTGACCCCTGGCAGTACAGAGGAGAGCCAGATATGGATTCAAGGTTAAATTAGTTCTGGAAGTTAGGAATTGAGCTATGGAGAGGAACATGCCCAAGGAGCTCAGCTAACCCAGCAGAGACCACATCCCCAAGCAAGCAGCATGAGAAGAGAACACTGGAAATCTTCAGTGCCAAAGGTTTGAGGTGCCCTGTCCACATCTGCCTCCCTACTGGTATGCTTTTTGGATGTGCCCACCCTTTCCACCGTTGTTATAATACCAGTTCATTTCCAAATATGCTATGTCTATTTGTAAGATAATTTACTGTAAGTTTATGGGAAATATTTTGTAGCTACTATGCTTACTATAGCATCTTAGTAAATGTCTTCTCTTTGAGATAATTGTGTCAACTAGTTTACTATTAAAGTAAACACCACAGTGGGGGATTTCAAGTTATGTTTTGGAGTGGATTCACTGAGTACCCACAAATCCTTGGTAACACTCAGCCTTCCAGGGGATTCCAGTGAATAGGATTTGGCAGGGATGTTACATATATAAAAATAAAAATAAATATAGACATTATACACACACAAATACAGAGTTGAGAAAGGGATATCTAAGGAATAACTAATGAACTGTTATGGAAAGAGTACACGTAGAAATAGGGTTTCTCTTTTTAACCAGGAAGATGAGTTCCACCATACACTGCCCCGGTCAAATGATATCTGGAGTGTTGTGCTTAGTTCTGGGCACCACATTTTATAAAACACAGTGAGAAAGTGGAGAAAGTCCAGAGAAGGGTAATCAGAATGATGAATGAGACTTTGCAGTCTTGACATCTGAGGACTGATTGAAGGAATTAAGAATGTTTAGCCTGGAGAAGAGAACATTTGGGGGGGAGGGGGAGGCACCAGGGCATGATAACTGCCTTCAAGTACTTGAAAGTCTATGAGGAAGAAACTTGTTTGACTTGGCCCTGGAAGACAGAAATAAAGCAATGGCAAGGACTTACAAAAAGGAACACTTAGATTTGCTGTCAGGAAAAGCTTCCTAATAATTAGAACTTTAAAGTCAACATGCATGGATTAAATGCCTACTGTGTGCTTGGCACTGTGCTGTGCAATACAAAAATACAAAATAAGACTGATCCTCTCTTCAAGAAACTAAATTTCAAAGAGCTATCTTGGACAATAATGGAGTTTCCCTCACCTTTAAGCAATGGCTGTATGTTAATTAAGTCAGTTGGTCAATAAACATTTATTAAGCACTCATTGTTTGCTTAGGTAGTGTGGATACAAAGAAAGACAAAAGACAGTTCCTACTTTTGAGGAACTCAGTTTAATGGGGAAACATGGAAACGATTATGTATAGAAAAGAGCACAGTTCTTGTTCATTACATAATAAAAAAAGGATTCATTTTTGTTTATTATGGTTTGGACCCTGGGCAAATTGCCTAAGCTCTCAGAGTGTCAGGGTGCTTTCAAACACTATAAATTAAATAAGTCGCTGATCTCCATCAGTGGAAGGAATCTACTTACTAAGAGTTGTTCACACTGATAAAATAAGAGAACTGGGGGAAAAAAAGATAGTGAAGGTTCTACATTTCCATTCCTTCTCTTTAGTACCTGGTATAACACTAAACTTTGGAAATCCCTCCAGTCTTTCCACTATTCCACAATGACCCTTAAGAAACACAACCTAGAGAGGCAACATGACGTAAAGGGGAGTGCTAGACTTTGAGGCAAGAAGACCCAGTTTCAGACCCTACTTCTTAGGCTTGCTGGGGTTTTTTTTTTGTTTGTTGTTTGTTTGTTTTACCATAGGCAAGTCACTTAACTCTTCTGAGCTGTAAAGTGGGTATAATAATCCTTGCAGAAATTGGGATGTTGGAAGAGGCATGAAGTGGAAAGCACTTTGTAAACTTGAAAGCGCTAAATAAATGTCAGTTCTTATTGTAATCCAGACCTTTCTGCACTACCCATCTTCAGAGCTAAGGTAACCAGAAGTCCTTTTACAGTAATTTTCGCTTGAAAGCTTTTTGTGGACAGTAAATCATCCCCTGTTCCCCAAGGTGTAAATCAGTGAGAACATCGCTGCAGTCGTTCAGACGTAATACCAAGAAGGACCTTGAAATAAGAGGGGCAGCCATGGTACTGACAGCACTGGAGGGATTGAAGACACAACATGAAGGAAAAGACAGGACTTGGTGACTGATAGGATTTGACAGTGTGGGAGGAGGAGTCAACGCCTCCTCCAACTCTCAGCCCTTTTCTCCTATTACCTAGAGACACAAGCAATTCTGGAATAATTCTAATCTTTTTCTGTCTCCTTCGATGCTTCCTCTCACCACTCCTGCCCTCTGAGCATGGGCTTTCTAGGGAACTTGTTACTCTCTATGATTTCTTTATTTTCACTCTCTCATGACCTCATTTAATCCCATATTTTCAACTACCACTTCCCTACGGATGGTTCCCAAGTCTTTATCTCCAACTCAGACCATTCTTATGAGCTCTGGTCCAATATTCTCACTGCCCTCAAGATATATCCACATGGAAGTCCCACCACTATTCCAACTTCAGCATATCCCAAAGAGCTTTAGCTCTTGAATTTCCTCATTCTATTAAACATCAGGCTCTGGATTTATTTGGGATTTTACCTGAAGTATTGCAGTAGTCTTCTGTCTGGTTACCTTGATTTCACTCTTCCATGCAATATGTCCAGCACACCAGATAAATCTTCCTAAAGCATCCTTTGGATGTGTTATTCCCTAGCTCACAAACTCATCATATGATCATAGTTTTAGAACTGGAAAGGACCTTAGAAACAACTGAGTCCAATCCCTGCAAGTTACGATGAGAAAAATCAAGGCATAAAAAGTTTGAAGGAATTGGACGTGTTTAGACTGGAAAACAAAAGGCTGAAGGGGACCATGATAGCTGTCTTCAAGTATTTGAAAGGCTGTCACTAGGAAGAGGAATTAGACCAATTCTTTTTAAAGTCAAAAAATAGAATAAGAAGTGATGGGTTGAAGTGGAGAAGAAAAAAAATAGGATGGTATCAGGAAAAGTTCCTAATAGTTAGCTCTATGCAAAAGTAGAGTAAGTTACCTTCAGAGGTGGTGGATTATTCCTCCTTTGAGAAAGAATTTGGAGGTCTTCAAGTAAAAATGTTGGACGGCCACTTGTCATATATTATCCTGAGTACTCTTCTGTATATGAATCACTCTACACACTCTGGGTCTGTGTCCCCTTTCAGCTCTCAAATTCAGGGAGGTTAAGTGACTTGTCCAAAGTAGCATAGCTAGCAATCAGCATGATCAGAATTCAAACCCAGGACCTTTGATTTCACATCTAATTCTCTTTCTGGGGCACCATGCTTCCCTTTGCTTTTCAAATATAGTCCAAACTACTTAATCATTCACAGCTTGACTTAACAATAACAGTTATCATTTATATAGCACTTTAAAATTTATAAAATACTTTAGAAGTACTAGCTCATTTGTACCTCACAACAAGGAGGTGGGTTCTATTATTTTCCTTGTTTTACTGATGAAGACGCTGAGGCAGAGAGAGTAACACAGCTAGTTAAGTGTCTGAGGCTGGATTTGAATTCAGGTCTTTCTGAGTCCAGGTCTTGCACCCTATCCACCACACCAACTACCTTTAAGTCTTAGCACCTATATAGTCTATGTTTTAGTCAAATTTGACAACTTACCACTCCCCCAAAATACATTGTGCTTTACTAACATTGATGGTGTAGTACAGTGGAGAGAGTACCAGGATTTGGAATCTGAGGACCTGGATTAAAATCCTAACTCTGTTCCCAATGTTATCTCGGACAAATCACTTAACACTTCTGGGCCTTAAGTTCCTCCTCTGTAGGATAAATTCTGACTAGATGATCTCTAATTTCCTCTTCAGTTCTCTAAGTTGCTTATGTCATTATCGATGCCTTCTCTCTTTATCTCAAACCCTCTCAAGGGTCCATCTCAAATGTCATCTCTCCATGAAGCCATCCTTGATTGCCCTAGTCAGAATTGACCTTTCTCTTGTAGTACTATAACCGTTTATTTATTTCCTACTAATGATGATAACTACAATAGCTTACCCTACACTTAACTGTGTGCCATCTTATGTACCTGTACTACATTGTTAGTTCCTACAGAGCAGGGACTTTACTTTAAGGACTCCTCCTCCGCACTTTGCATGCTGTTCTTCTCATCTCTTCCATAAGTATTGAAGGGCTGGCTGGATCGTTTCTACTTTCTAAGCAATTTCTTATTGTTGCAAGGGAAAAGGAGTAAAATTGAGAATCAGGTAAAGTATTTTCAATATATTCAGTTCATTTTTCATCAACACAGGCACTTTCTCAGAGATCCCCAGGCCATACATCAAAAGTACACAGAAAACAAAGCATGCGGAGGAGCTTGAGGAGTGATAACCTTAATAAACCGTTGATGACAATCTTCTCTCTACCTGGTTCTTTGTAGGAATGCAATTGAATTACACCTGATTTAAAGTAGCCTCTGAATTATGTTATATGAAATTCAAGTGGAATGCAATAAAGTGACCTAACATAAGTGATCATGTATATGCCAAGGAAAGCACCACTATCTTGTATTTGAAGACATGGGAGAATCACTCAGGTGACTATGATAGGAAACAGCACCAACTATGCCATGGAATGCAGATATCCATTCACTTAAGACCTTTCTTCAGTAATCCCTATATAAGGAGGTGCCCTATAACATGTAGCCTAAGGTTCAGTTTAAGAGTTGCCTTTCACTAAGTCTCTCAGGATCATGTACCCCCACCTAAGAAAACCCTGGCAACGTCAGTATCTGGTAGTTTGGAAGGATTATTTTTTCTTTTGTTTTTCTTTCTAAAAAAGGCCCTCAGCTCACCCTAAAGTACCAACAAGTCATTAAACATAGACAGAACTCATACTTGAGGTCATAGACAGTCAAGAAAAGTCTTTTTAGAGAAATATGTATTATCCTTTTGCTTTTCAGTGTTCCCTTGCATGGCTCAGGATTGTTAGAGATGACCTTCTTCTCTGAGAGCCTGCACTGTCTTCATAACTCACAATACCAATGGAGGGCTAGGTTTGCCTCTCTATGGCACAGTTCATTATTGCTCCTTGCTTCCAGTCCCCCATTCAGTCCTTGATTCTGTGGTTCCTAGATTCTCCCTTTTGGTATTCTGTCACTCTTGTTTCTAGTCACACCCCACCTGCCTCAGGCTGTATCTCTATAGGCACCTCACAGAGGCAGATCCCTTCCTTACAAATCTCTCTTCAGGCCTAGGGTGTCTTGATGTCTTTCTGGCTGGGACCTCCTCCGTTCCTCTATAGATGCAGGGGCCTTCGTCACAGAGCCTTTATCCAGTGCTCATGTAACTCAGCGTCTCCATCTGACAACATCCCCTTCTCTTCTTATGCTGCCTTCAGGACTTCATGGCATTATTTCTCATCCTTAGTCCCACCACAGCCCTCCCAGCCCGCTTTTATAGAAGCAGCTCCCTTCTTATAGTTAACATAGCAGAGGCTTACCCAACTCTTCTTGGGTCAGGCCTGCTACAACTACTTCTATAAACATTTATTAAGTTTCAGCAATGTACAGAACATTGTACTAACCCTTAGGGGAGGTATACTGTTTAGATGAGACATAGTTCCTTCCCTCATAGAACTTTCTCTAAGGAATAGTAATATAAACTCAATATTTACTATGTACTTATATATAAGCATACTATATATATATATACTTTACATATATATGTATGGTATATATACCATATGTATGTATATATATATATATATATACACCGCATAAGTATATACATGGTATATGTGTGTATAGTATTCCATATAAGTATATTATAGTGTATATACATGTGTGTGTACATATATATATACATATATATATAGCATACAGTACCAAATAAGTATAGTATACCATGTAAGTATATATGGTCTGTATATATATATATACACATACATATATATATATATGTATGTATACTTAATAAGGTGGAGATCCAGTTGCTGGAGGCAAACATGGCGTAATTATTTCAAGCCATGGCTTAGTGCATGTCTGTCATCTTCTCTTGCTTACTAGCTGGCTGATTCTTGTAATTAAATGAATCGGTCACATGTCCCTATGGGCAGAGTCCTGTATTGATACCAAGGCAAGAACTAAGTGAGGAGAATCCAAAGGAAATAAAAGACATAAAAAAGTAAATGATTGATTAAATTATGTCTCTAAAGAAAGCTAACGACTATTTTAAAGGCAGAGTTGTAGACTAAAAAGAGAACTGGGAATCAGAGGACTGGGTTCTAGTCCCTTCCCTGTCATTAATTTTGCCACTAACTTTGAGCAACTTTCCCTCTCTGTGAAATGAGAGGGTTGGACTTCATGTTCTATCCAATTCCTTCCTGTTCCAACATTCTACAAGTCTATGAGCCTAAGCACAGAGTGAAACAACGGGCTTTGTGCATACAAGTGTTAAGGATGCCTGAAGTAGCAGACATGTTCCAGACTGGGCCTAAGGAGGGTGCATCCATGGGCTAGGAACTACTTTCCTTCCTGTCCATTTCCAGAGCCTAATGGAGCATCCCCAGAGGATTAAAGGAATTGTTTCACGTCATTTTGTCCTCAAAGCATCTCCCCAGTGGCCTTGATGCTACTTTGCAGCATCCCTGATGTGATCCAGGACCTGATAGTGCTTCCCTCTGCTGTTTTATGGGAATCCACTGAGCAATTAAAGAGATTATTGAGGGTTCCTCCTCCCTCATTCACCCCACTGTGTCTCAAATCCTAGAGTGTGGAGGGGGGTTGGCAGATAGGAAAGGAACACAGAAGAGATTCATCTTGTTAAAGAATTATAAATAGAAGAGTAAGATTACAGCTGAGAGAGAAATAGAGCATGGAGAAGGGACCAAGTCCAAAACTTATAAAGAGGAAAAACTAAAAACTCAAGACCCAGGGAAAAACTGGGCAAGCATAAAAAAGAAGGATGAAGAGAAAGGAAAAGAAAAAATATAAGGGAGAGAAGAAGGAAAGGAGGAAGGGAACAAAGGAGGGAGGGAATAGTGGAAGGAAGGGAGGAAGGAAGGAAGGAAGGAAGGAAGGAAGGAAGGAAGGAAGGAAGGAAGGAAAGAAAGAAGGAAGGAAGGAAAGAAGGAAGGAAGGAAGGAAGGAAGGAAGGAAAGAAGGAAGGAAGGAAAAGGGGGAGGGAGGGAAGCAAGCAAGAAAGAAAGAACGCATGGAAGGAAGCACAAAAGGAAGCATAGAAGTAAGGAGGGAAAGAGGGAAGACAGAAGAGATTTTTTTTCTTTTCGTAACCCTTATTCTTGTATAGGAAAGAATGAGAAACTCTCATTTCCTAAAAGAAAGGTTGAGATCAAATTATCACCCTGCAAGGAGTCGTTTAGTATAGGAGGAATGAAAATAGTTTACTGCTCAGTGGAAAAAGAATACTGCTTCCAAACTTTAGGTCAAAAAAAGTTGGCAAAGGTAACCTGAGCTCCCTGCATGCCTGTCCATGATGTTTATTCATTGGATGGGGATGCAGTGATGGCCTGACTTTTCAATTTTTTTTTCTTTTTCTTTGCCACATACGGTTTCCATCAGATCCATTTTGTAAACCTGGCACAAGCCTGAAGGCCTGTTGGAAAAGAGATCTTGATTTAGCTGGAACAGCTCCTTCCCAAATCAGGACCATACCAGACAGAAAAAGGGAGATCCTCTTGGAGTCCAAACTGCAAACAGCAGTGTGGGTCAATGGAAAGAGCACTGGCCTGGACTTCAGAATGCCTATCCTTCCACCATTGAGTATGGTCCTGGGTAAATCAGTCAGTATCATTGAGTCACAGATTCCCCAGCCTCTCAAAAAAATATTCCAGGGCTTTTGTGTACAGGTCAGAGCTCTGGCCATGCTTTGAAAGTGAAATTGCTATAGAAATGCCAGTGGCTTTCTTAGAAGTACCCTGTAGACAAATTTCAACAAATGTTTATGAAGCACTCTTGGGCTTTAAGCCACCATGGGTTCATCAAGAAGTCATGGCAGACTAAACTCCTTTCCTTATTTAACAAGGAAATGGCAACATGGTGTGGTGGAGAGATGAACAACTTTCAAGGCAGAAAGACCTGGGTCCACGTCCTGCCTCTGATACGTGGGACACGTGACCACAGGAAAATCCTTTAACCTCTCTGTGGCATCGGTGACTCTCTAAATTTCTAAGTTAGAGAAAGTAATAGGTTTAGAGCCGGAATGGTCCTTAGAAGTAAACTAGTCCTTGGGGTGGCTGCTGCAGTGTACCAGCCCCGGAGTCAGGAGGACCTGAGCTCAAATGCGGCCTCAGACACTTAACACTTACCAGCCATGTGACCTTGGACAAGTCACTTAACCCCAATTGTCCTGCCCTCCCCCGTCCAAAAAGCAAAAAAAAAAAAGTCATCCATCTAGTTCAACCGTCTTATTTTTCAGATGAGGAAACTGAGGCCCAGTAAGAACAGTTGACTCTTAAAGGTCATACAGCTGATAAGTGGCAGCATTTGAACTTGGTTCTCCACCAGAATAATGATATAATAATAATAAAAATATAAATTCATCGGATCAAAGCTCTAGATCTGGAAGGGACCTAGATGCCTCCAGGCCAACCCCTTCCTTTTGCTCTTTAGTAAACTGAGGTGTAAAGTCAGATAGGCAATACACATCCAAAGGAAGATCTGAACTAAGTCCCTTGACTCCAAACATGGCTTTTTTTCTATAGCACCATACTGCTTCCTGCCCAAGTAGAGGATAAAGAAACTTTTTATGTGAAAAAGAAATAGTGGGGCAGCTAGGTGGAGCAGTGAATAGAGCACCGGCCCTGGAGTCAGGAGGACCTGAGTTCAAATCTGACCTCAGGCACTTAACACAAAAAACAAGCCATGTGACCTTGGGCAAGTCATTTAACCCCAATTGCCCTACATTCTCCTCTCAAAAAAAAAAAGATATAAGGGGATAGGGGACTAAAAGCTCAACAACAGTGAAAGGTCTACCACAGTGGTCAGAACAGCTAATGTTGCTGTCACTCTGGTTCAGTCATTTAAGTTATATCCGAATCTTCCTGACCCCGTTTGGAGTTTTCTTGGCGAAGACACTGGAGTGGCATGCCACTTCCTTCTTCACCCAGGTATTTCTGCTTCCAAGACCAGTCTTCTCTACGCATCACGGCACACTGCCTCTCTGGGGATCTTCGCCAGAGTTAATCAAAGCAAGCATAACTCCAAAACAAAGGAGAGCCCTGTTGGACTAATGCTCCAGTTAGACCATATCTGGTATTTTGTGTTTAAACAACGTTTAACGAATTTGTAGTGGGGTGGGGTGGTAGTACGGTAGACAGAGGAGGATGGTGGAATGGCCTTCAGGAAAAAGTGAAAGTAGTAGATTGTAAACCAGGTGAGGTGGAGGAAAAACCTCTGGTTTTTTAGACCTAGACTGTTGCCATATGACTGACCATCTTTTAGCTATACCCTTCTATCTTACCCACTACCCCTGCAGTACCCCCTTTAAAGCAGAGATTTCCCTCCAAAAAAAGTTACAAAATAAAACAACTTTTTAACCTTTGGGATTTTGGGGGAGAGGGGTTTGGTCTTGAGTTCCAAATTCTATCCCCTTCCTCCCCCTCCTTCACCCTTTTCTGATATGGTAAGTGATCAGATGCAGATTATACATATGCTATCATGTAAAACATTTCCCTATCAGTCACTTTGTACAAGAAGACCTGAATAAAAGAAAAAGAATGAAAGAAAGGAAGTGAAAATAGAGTTGAAACACAGGTGCTTTACCCCATGGAAGTCTGAAGGCTATGGACCCATTTCTCCGAATAATGTTTTTAAATGCATAAAATAAAACACTTCAAATTATGAAGAAAATCAATTATCACGGCATACAGTTATCGAATTTTTCTAAAAATAAACTCACAGATCCAAAGTTAACATATCTGTTTTAAAGGAAGGCAACTTCTATATTGCATTCTTCTAGACCTGTAAAAGTCAGAATTGAAATTCCCAAAGCAGGGAACAGGAACTATCTATGATTTTGTATATATGGGGAATTTCCAGGTAAAGGAACTCTCTCTACCAATGCGGTGCTGTACAGAGAATAAGAGCAAGCAGAGACCTGAGTTCAAAGGTAAATTTAGGTGTGGATTTATTGATTAAGTGCACGACAACCAGACTATTCACCACTCAAATTGGTAGTCCCCATTTGGGATACGGACTTTGGTTATAAAGGATAAAAGCACAAAAACCACAATCAGGGAGGGAAGCTAGCAGAAGCTATGATGTACAGAAGCAAAGAACAGCCATTGGTTAGATCTATAGCTCAGGGCTAATTTGGAAATATGATGCAAGGGTACAAGGGTGCAACCTTCTTGTGATATGGGGCTCCCTCCTAGAACAAGGTGGAGGGCACAGGGTGGAGGGTCATAGTTAGCTTCCCAGAGCAGGGTAGAGGGGTCATGGGGTAAGGGGGCCTGGAATTCCCCAGAACAGGCCAGGGTCATGTTCTGGGTGAAGGGTGTGGGGACCCTGCTTGGTCAGTGGAACAGGATAGGGTGGTCCCTACCTAAGATCCTTGCACCATAATGAACTTTGTACACTATAATGATTCAAAAAGAATATATAGAATGCTGATTAGGAAAGGAAGGAGGTGGCAGAGAACTACGCCTTGAGCAATGCCCAGACACACCTTAAGCCTTTGTAAGCTATGACAAAATGTAGGATAGGGACAGGGACAAAAATATAAAGAGGCTTAATGGTGGGCCACAAATCAGGTGGTATGTAGTGACCTGGGATTTGGGTTTGGATACAACAATGTAAGCACATTCTCTGCTACTTAAAGTCTAAGAAGTTGACTGTAGAACTAAGAGGTTAAGTGTCCTGCTCAAAGCCATATAGTGAGAACACATTAAAAGCACTGAACCCAACTATTTCCAGCTTCTAGGGCTAAAAAATAAATATTAAAGAAGGAATTTGGAGGATTTGAGTTCTGTTCACCTCAGTTTCCTCATTTGCAAAATGGGTATGATAATAGTCCTATTTCTCAAGGTTTTTGTAAGGATAAAACAAGATAATATTTCTACTACTTTGCAAACTTTAAAATGATGTATAAATGCAATTATTATTAAAGGAGCGGAAAGGAATGAAACCTGAAAAGGTAGAAAATTATGCTATAAGAGGGATCATGATACAATGCATTCAGAGGCAGATAGGTGGCACAACAGATAGAACACGGGCTCTGGAGTTAGGAAGAACTGAATTCAGATCAGACACTAACTAGCTGTGTGACCCTGGGCAAGTCACTTAACCTTCATCTCAGTTTTTCGGACTATAAAATGGGGGTAATAATAATACCTACTTCCCAGGGTTGTGAGGATAACGTGAGATAATACTTAGAAAAGGCTTGGTACAATGCTTGGTATACAGTAGATACTTAATAAATGCTTCTTTCCTTCAGAGTCCAGGTGCTCCACCAACAGGAAATGAAAGCTCTGGGATACGAAGAGCAATGGACATGAGATGGGGCCACAGCAAAAATTCTTGAAGGTGTAAGCTTGTCATTTCCATTTTGTTCTGGAAAGCAAAGCAGAGATTCAAGTGATTGCACTGCCCTCCCTCCCTGTTCCAAATCCAGATAGGAGCAGCAGTGTGGTTACAAGTTTTGGACTCTAACCCAGGCTCTGCTCTTTATTGACTATGTGACTTTAAATAGGTCCTTTACTTTCTCTAAGCTTCAATTTCCTTATTAATAAAATGTAGGGTTGTCCAAAATGACCTTTAAGATCCCTTCCAGGGTCAGCCAGGTGGTGCAGTGAATAGAGCACCGGCCCTGGAGTCAGGAGGACCTGAGCTCAAATCTGATCTCAGACACTTAATACTTGCTAGCCGTGTGACCTTGGGCAAATCACTTAATCCCAACTGCCCTGCCTTCCCCCTTCCAAAAAGTTAAAAAAAAAAAAGAGCCCTTCTAGCCCGCTATCCTTGGATCTTATGATTCTTTTCATTTTCCCCAGGTCAGACCACTTACCTGGGCTTTCTGGAGTTCAGATCATTGCTATTACTTTCTTTCTTGAAAAATACTCAAGCTCCAAAGAAATGGCTTACTGACTTTGGCAGAATCTTGGCCTGCAAGCAGAGAGGCTGTTCAAGGACTTAAGAAATAAAAAATATCACACATGTGAAGACTGTCTCAGAGGACATCTTATCTAGATAGACTGTAAGTTCCTTGAGGGCAGGGCCTGTTTCATTTTTCTGTTTGTATCACCAGTACCTAGCACAGTGCCTGACAAATATAAAGGGCTTAATAAATTGTTATTAATTGATTTTGTTGATTGATTGCTTTATTCTTCTTTCAGAAAGAATTTACCTAAATCCTTTTACTCTGTCCCATTCTCTAGAAGGGCATGATTTCTTTTTTGAACTTCTTTGGCAATCCGGAGAAGCCTATGGACTCTTTGGAATAAGTTTTTTTAATACACAAAATAAAATATATATGTAAACCAAAGCCTATTTGCATAAGGCTGTCTTTATTGGTGGAGGATGATTACTCAGTACTTGAGGGGTAGAGCTGACAGAAACTAGGGTGAAAAGAGTCTGGTCTTCTGACTTCCAGAAGGAAGGTGTGGTTCCAGATTCTCTTCAGGCACCTGAAGGGAAAGAAAGACTCTGGGAAGAAGCTTATCTTTCCCTTTAGGAAAATGAAGATAATCTAGAACCTACAATCTCCTTTCTGGAAGCTAAAAAACAGATCTTTCTTCTCTCAAACTCCTACCAACTCTGCCTCTCACACAGGCACCAAACAGTGAGTGAACAGGGAAGGAAAATCTCTATCAAAGGGGAGAATTTTATACATATGGAACTTAGAGTCACAGTTTATATGGATAATTACAAAGGAAGCCAAACAGAAAGTTTAAAATATTTTTAAAACAAATTAATGGAGAATGTAGGTTAAAAACCCTAGCTCTAGGGACTGTGAAGAGAGAAATTCCATAGTTCCCTATTCTAGTATCATATAATATAATTAGAAAACTTTCCTTTAATCCAACCTAGTTCTCTCTTCCTTCTCTCTAAGCTCCTTTGAGTAACCACAAAGATGCCCTTTGTTTGCTAAAGTAAAATCACATGACATACCTCTATCTCCCCATCCTGATTATGTAATTTAAGAAGGGTCTGAAGGAGATCAAAGCAAAACTCAGCCCCACCAGCTGAGTCACCAACGTGGCCCCTCCAGCACTTTGGATTTTTCCCCTGAGAGGCCTCCTGTATAAATTCAGATGAGGTCAGGCTCTCTTGGACTTTCAAATCATACTGAAGTCATAACAAAAGATGCAGTGGACCATAGGCATTTATGATTTTTAGCCAAACAGCCTATATGTAGAAATCATCACAATAGAAGAATGGGTAAAGTAAGAATAGGATGACCAAGACAGAAGTGGGACACATTTTGGGGAGACTGGCAGATGAGGTAGGACAGATAAAAAAGGTCACTCTAAACCAGAGGTGGGGAATCTGCAGCCTCCAGGCTACATGTGGCCCTCTATATCCTCAAGTGCAGCCCTTTAACTGAATCCAAACTTCACAGAACAAATCCCCTTAATAAAAGCATTTGTTCTGTAAAGCTTGGACTTGGTCAAAAGGTTGCACCTGAGGATCTAGAAGGCCACATGTGGCCTTGAGGCCACAGTTTCCTCTCCCCTGCAGTCTAAACACTGCACTTTAAGCACCAGCATCGTGGAAATGAATATAGGACACTAGATGGGGAAAGGAAAGACAAACTTAAATTCTAACCCTAGTTTTTGACACAAACTAGTCACGTGACCTTAAGCAAATCACTTAGCTTCCTGGTCTTCAGTTTCTTCATCTGTAAAATGAAGAGATTCCCCAAGATGACCTCAAAGGGTCCTTCCCTTTCTAACATTTTAAGGTTCCATAACCTTTCCCTGTCTACTTCACAGATTTCATCACATTTCAAATGATAGGAAGCTCTGGATCAGTCCTCTCACTGGGTGGCACTGGTAAGTCCCTGCCCTCCTGTTCCTCAAGTTTTCTCTCCATAAAATAGGTGCCATAACTTACTCATAGCCTTAAAGATCTCATGTCTCTGCAGTACTTCAGCCCTGTAGGAAAAGCCCTACATTCATAAACCCAAGGATATTATATATAATTACTATGTGGAAGATTTCAATGTTATGCCCTTTAATTGTCTAACCCTTATGAAACATCTTTCTGTCAACATGTCTTAATAGCACTTTGATAGCTACTGAACTAGTCTACTAGATTTATAGTACAAAGCAAAAGTCATCCCCCCAACTCTATATAACACACACATACACACACACACACACACATCTAACTCGATAGCTATAGAAAGTGATTCTTTCACTGTAGCAGTTCTGGGGACTACCTTTCCCAGTGGCAAATTTTTCATCAAACCAAATTGGGGCCAGGGAAAAGTCTAGAGGGTTACTCTGAAGAATTCCATTTTCTTATAAGGAAAAAATCCCTTCTCCTGGGACATCCCCATCCTTAGACCTAGACAGCAGGGGCCATGAAGTACCTTTTCTCTATGAGAATTCCATTCCCTAGGACAAGAAACATTTGTCCCTTCTAGAAGTACCCAGGCTATTAATGTAAGCCTTGATTGATACATCCTCCCTCAGTCTTCTCTTCCCTTTGATTCAAGGACTGGAGCAGGGAGTACTAAATTCCTCCTCATGCCTTCCATTATAGAGGACAGAAATTGGACTTGGCTCACTATACTTGCTAAAATACTGAAAATGTTTTTGGCACCCAGGACCTTAACATCCTGGGACAAAGGCTGGATCACCCTGCCCCAGTCGTCTCTCAGAGTAACCATGTCCACACTGTCTTTGACAAGCTTCTGCCCAGCTGATCCTAGTATTGAAATTATCATTTCAAAAACTAAATCAGCCTAATAGTAAAAGAGGCACAAAAATCCGTGGAATAAAGAATGCCATAAAAAGAATAGGCCAAATGGAAAAATAGGTACAAAAATTAGCTGAAAAAAAGAACTCCTTAAAAAGCAGAATTGGCTAAATGGGGGGAAAAGTAGAAAAGCTCACCAAAGAAAGTAATTTGTTAAAAATTAGAATTGGGCAACTGGAAGCTAATGACTCCATGAGAATTCAAGGAACAATAAAACACATTCAAAAGAATTTTAAAATTGAAGAAAATGTGGAATATTTCATTAGAAAAGCAAATGACCTAGAAAATAAATCAAGGAGAGTCAATTTAAGAATTATTGGACTACCCAAAAAAAATCAAAAAAAGAAATTATAAAGGAAAACCGTTCTGTTATCTCAGATCCAGAGCATAAAATAGAAATTGGAAAAATGCCCTGATCACTTCCTAAAAGAGATTCTAAAGTGAAAATTCCCAGGTATATTATAGCCGAATTCCAGAGCTCTCAGGTCAAGGAGGAAATATTGCAAGCAGCCAGAAAGAAACAATTCAAATACTGTGGAATCATAGTTAGCATAACACAAGATTTAGCAGTTTCCACATTAAAGGATCAGAGGTTTTGCAATATGATATTCCAGAAAGCAAAGGATCTAGGAATAAAATCAAGAATAGCCTACCCAGAAAAACTGAGCATAATCCTGCAGAGGGAAAAGGTAGACATTTAATGAAACAGAAGGTTTCTAAGCATTCCTGATGAAAAGAACAGAGTTAAACAGAAAATTTGACATAAAAATAGAAGACTCAAAGAACCATAAAAATGTAAACATGAAAGAGTAATCATAATCAATAAGTGAAACTATTTACATCCCTATATGAAAAGATGATATATTTGTGACTCTTAAGAATTTTATCCCTATTAGGAGTTAGAAGGAGTCTGCATAGTCAGAGGGCATGAAAGTGAGTCAATTCTGTTGGGATGATCTCGAAAAAAAAAATGAAGGGATGGGAAGGAATGATGCACTGGGAGAAAAGGGAAGGAAGAGGCAGAATGGGGAAAATTTTCTTACATAAAAGAAGCATGTAAAGAAGAGCTTTTATAGAGGAGGAGTAAGGGGTGGTGACGGATAATGCTCCAACCTCACTCTTGCTGGAACTCATTCATAGAAGGAAAAACATATATACACACTTTGTTGAGTATAAAAATATATTTCACCCAATAAGAAGATAGGAGGATAAGGAGATAAGAGATATAGTGTAGGGACAATAAGGGGGAAGGCAGATTGGGGGAGACAGTGGTCAGAAGCAAGATAGACTTTTGAGAAGGAACAGGATAAAAAGAGAGAGAAGGATACACAGAAAAAAGGGGTGGAGGGAAATGCACAGTAAGTGATTATAACCATGAATATGAACGGGAAGAGCTAACTCATAGAATGGAAGCAAATAGCAGAATGGATTGGAAACCAGAATCCAACAACATACTGTGTAAGAGACAAAGGACTCACACAACACACACACACACACACACACACACACACACACACACAGTTGAAATGAAGGACTGGAGCAGTCTATTTTGCTTCAACTGAAGCGAAGAGGGCAGGGATGGAGATCATGATCTCAGACAAAACAAAAGCAGAACAGACCTAATTGAAAGAGATAATCAGGGAAACCACATTTTGCTAAAAGGTGCAATAAACAATGAAATATTATGAAAAAATTTACAAGTGTCCCTGGTAAAGGCCTCATTTTTCAAATATATAGGCAACTGAGTCAAATTTATAAAAAATAAAAGTCATTCCTCACTTGATAGTTGAGGAATATGATCAGGTAATTTTCAAAAGAAATCAAAGCTATCTACAGTCATATAAAATGCTCTAAATCACTATTAATTAGAGAAAGGCAAATTAAAACAACTCTGTAATACCACCTCACAGCTATCAAAAATGAAAAATGCTAGAAGTGATGAAGGAAAATAGGTGCATTAATGAATTGTTGGTGGAGTAGTGAACTGATCCAATAATTCTGTAGAACAACCTAAAACTATGCCCAAAATTGTGCATACTCCTTGAACCAGCAATAGCACTATTAGATCTGTACTCCAAAGAGATGAAAGGAAAATGATCTACTTGTACAAAAATGTTCATAGCAGCTCTTTTTGTAGTGGCAAAGAATTAGAAATTAAAGGGATGCTTATCAGTTGAGGAATGGCTGGAAAAGTTGTAGCGTATGTTTGTGATGGAGTACTATTATGCTATAAGAAATGACAAAGAGGATGGTGTCAGGAAAGCATGGAAAGACCTATATGAACTGATGCAAAGTGCAGTGAGCAGAACTAGGATATCATTGTACATAGTAAGATCAATGGTGTAATGATGACCAGTTGTGGAAGACTTAGTTGCTCAGGTCCTGAAATAATCCAAGATAATTCCAAGGGACTCATGATGAAAATGATGCTATCCACTTCCAGAGAAAGAAGTGAAGAAATTTGAATAAAAATTGAAGTATAATTTTCTCACTTTATTTAAAAATTTTTTTTGATACATGGCTAATATGGAAATGTGTTTTTCATGATTTCACATGCATAATTGATATCATGATGTTTGCCTTTTCACTAGGTAAGGGAAGGACTTGGAGGAGGGAATATTTAAAAAGAAAAGAATTTAAAATTTTAAAACAGAAACAATAGGGAGCCACTGGAGCTTTTTGAAAATGGGTGTATGTGACATGATTGGACCTTTAGGAATATTATTAGCAGCTAGTGTGGAAGAGAGGAGAGATTTGAGGCAAAGAGAACAGTTTTGAGGCTATTGAACTAGTCAAGGTGAGATGTAATGGGAGGCTGGAGACTAGAGCGTTGTGGTGTGAAGGGGGCAGATGTGTGAGATGCTGAAGAAGCAACAGGACTTGACAACTAATTGAGTAACAGGGAGCCATAGAGTTGAAAAAACCAAGAAGACTCCTAGGATGAGAACCAAGGTAACTGGAAGCATTAGTGCCCTCTACAGAAACAGGACAATTAGAAGGCCAGAGTGACAGGGTATAAAGAAAGACAATGAACTTGGTTTTGGACAAATTGAATTTGAGGTGGTGTAACGAGAACGGGAATTTCAAGATCTTCCCTGCCCCCTTAATAGACCTAGCAGGGGGAGTTTGAAGACCTCCCCTGTTGTGAAAATAAACTCTGCCCCCTGATAGGTTGAATGTAATCACATGGAATCTTTAGTGGGAGGAGTTTGTTGAAGGGTGGAGCAGAGCCCACAGGAGGCTTCCCTGCTGTGAAGGTTAAACTCTGCCTCCTGATAGGCTGAATGTAGTCACATGGAGCCTGTGGTGGGAGGACCACAGGAAGCTGGTGGTCGGAGCTAGAAAGAGGATGCAGGAGAGAGGAGGACTTCAGGCAAGGAGTCAGATAGGCTAGTGAGTAGGTATTGATCTTGTATTGGTTTGTAGGAAGGCTGAAGGATGCTGCGGCTCTCCACATTATTATGGCTTCTGAGTATCTTTGGTAATATGATGGAATCAGCTTACTGGTTTTGGGGTTCAGTTTTCTGGTGTCTAAATAAATGCATCATTTCTATCCTGTGTCTGGAGAGTTTGGTATATTTCACAGTTGTAAGTCACGTGATACATATAGTCATGACCTTAATCTTGATCGTGATCATGGTTGCTATAAATGTTGCAGTGGTGCTACAGATGCCTTTGGGACATTCAGGTCAAGATTCCTATAGCAGACATATTTAAATATACGGTGGTAGCTCAGGAAAGAGATGAGAATTGGACATATACATTTATTTGCCTAGAGTTGAAAATTGCCTTGATGGAAGCTGATGAAACTACAAAAATAAGGAGAAATGGTGTGCTTTGGAAAGAACTGTTGGGTATATCTAGGGGTGAAGAAAGGGCAAGAGAATAAAACACCTACTATGTGCTAAGTACTACAGTAAGTGCTTTTTACAAATATCTCATTTGATCATCATAACCCTGGGAGGTAGGTGCTGTTAAGATCCCTGGTTTTCTTTTTTTCTTTTTGGAGGGCATTTGGGGTTAAGTGACTCACCCAAGGTCACACAGCTAGTTTTTGTGTGTCAGATTTGAACTCAGGTCCTCCCGACTCCAGGGGCGGTGCTTTATTCACTGAGCCACCTTGCCACCCCCTAACATCCCTGTTTTTCAGTTGAGAAAACTAAAGCAGATAGATTAAGTGACTTGCTCAGGGTCACATAGCTAGTAAATCTCTGCAGTGACATTTGAAATCACGTCTTCCTGACTCCAGGCCCGGTGCTCTATCTCCACTGCACCACCCAGCTTCAAGGCCAGCATGAGGATGATAATCCTACAAAGGAGACTGAGGATGGGTCAGATACCTAGGAAGAAACCATGGCAGGGCAGTGTCACAAAAATCCAGGGAGGAAAGAGTGCCCAGAAGGAGAGGATGGTCAAATGTCAAGAAAAGAAAGACATATGAGACAGAGATGGAACTGACAGGGATGCAGGAGGAAAACCAGAATCGAGTTATATCTTGGAAACCAAACGGGGAGCAAGGTTCAAGACGCTGATCCAAAGTACCAAAAGCAGCAATTAGGCGAACGATAATGAGGACCAAGCAAAGGTGGCTAGATCTGGCAGTCAGGAGGGCGTTGGAAACTTCTGGAGTTTTCATCCTGAAGGCTGAGCTGAAAATGCAGGCAGTTAAGGAAGGAAGAAATGATGAGGAAATGGAAGGTATGCGTTCGTCCCTCTTTTAAGGTGCCTGGCAGTGACACGAGAAGAGCCACAGATCAGGCGATGGTAAGAGGGGGTCTTGTTCAACATAAAGGAAAGCCGGGCATATTTGAAGGTGTTAAGAAGGAGCCTGTAGAAAGGGAGAAACTGAGAGTGGATGATTGAGAAAGTTTCGTCCCAGGGGAGGCCAGAGGGTTTGAGGTTGAGGGCATAAGTGGAAAGAATAACCTTGGAAATGAGAAGGCCACCTCTTTTTCTGAGACAAGAGGAAAAGAGAGGATGGTGTTATCACAGACAGGAAGCCGGAGCAATTGATCTGCTGGGCAGAAAGGCTATAACCAACTGCCAGCAGCCTAACAAAGGCATCAGCCTCACTTCCCCCACCCTTCCCCTCCCTGGGCAGCCAATAACAAGAGAGACTACAGGAGCTTCTAGTCCAGGGTTAAATTGGTTCTTACTCCATGACTGAGGGCTAGCAAAAGAAAGCGCCGGGGGGAGGAGAAGTGATGTTGGGGTGGGGGGGGGATATGTTTACCTGGATGGCTCTCCCTGTGAGTTTGTGTTCCCCTGTGTCCTGTGCCCCCGGGGAGAAACTCTAGTGCAGGAATGGGGAACCTGCAGCCTCAAGGTCATATGTGGTCCTCTACACCCCTGGGTACAGCCTTTTCATGGTGCCTGAGTTTAAACAAATCCCTTTAATAAAATGATTTGTTCTGTAAAATTTGGGCTCAGTCAAGAAGCCACACCCAAGGACCTAGAGGACCATGTATGACGTTGAGGCCCCAGGTTCCCCATCCCTGCTCCAGTACTTCAGACTTGCTAGAGATTTTAAACATAGCATCCTCCAGAAGCCTAGGCAGTAAAAGAGTTGTCACAAAAAATACTGTCACTGTAGCATCCTCAGGGCCACCTTCTGAGTCTCCCTGGTATGCCTAGGTCAGAGGTGGTGGGCCCTGGCAGCCACAGGCTGCAGCAACCTGACAGATGGAACAACAGAGGCTAAGTTACAAAAGAAGCAAGAGAGCCTTAGGGGAGGGGGCGAAATCACTGGATTTGAATTTGGATTCTGATATTTAATAGATACGTATGCTTTAGGTGAGGGGCTTTATTTTTGTAGGTCTCAATTATCTCTTCCGTAATAGGAAAGGTTTGAACCAGATGATCTCTCAAGTCCCTTCCAGTTCCAGCATTTTGTAAGTCTGAGGGAGCTCATACCTGTTGGCCTTGTTTTTCTTGGGCTACACCTAAGTGAACCAAGAGCCCAAATATACCAAAGCTCATTAAGATACCACTGTGAGGTGCACAAGACCTACATTCGCAGGACCTGCCAAATCTTCCAGCCTCCCTCAGACCCAGTCACAAGTTTGTGCATCTGTACCATGTTCTCCCTGGATGGGTGGTTTCTGTGGGAATCCTAAGTGCCCCAAATCTCTAACATTTGTGGCTTTGAAATCTTCCTCTTATAACAGCCTAATTCAACTTTTGGCAAAGCTAATGTAATATGTGGTACTTGGCATTTTAATTATTTCATCATTTTTAGGGCAATTCATTATACGAGATGGAAACAAATAAACCCTGTTTCTGACATTTCTAAGCCTGAACTCTGAACTCTGAGCAATTCTTCCATTTTGAAAATAATGATTTAAGGAGAGCCAGGGTGCATTTCCTCTGAAGAATTGGGCACTGTGCTTAATGGGTTGCAAGGCGATCTCTAACGCTGTGATGTGAATAGGGGAAGATCCCTGAAGAATATTAAATAGCCCCTTGCGATGTAGCCCATTAAGGGAAATCTTGTCCTCACAAGCCTCAATCAAATTTTCACAGCAATTAGTCTTGCACGGGGTTTGATACATTTCTTAATTATGATACAGCTTTGCACTTGTGCTAGCCCTTTCAGAGAGGGTTAAGGGAACCTTATCTCCCTCTGAGAGAACAGGGGGGGTTTGCCCCCATTTTGCTGATGGATAAAGCAAGGGTAATGATGATCTCTCTCCCACCTCTTTCTCCACCCCTCCCTTCCTCAGACCTACCTGACAGCCTATAGTTGGAGTGGGAAGATGAGTCCAGCATCTCCTGAGCTGACTGGTTACAAAGCCTGAATCCGATGGATGATTGTCAGCTCTCCTCTTTACCTTAGGCCTGAGCATGAGACAGGAAGGGGAGCCTCTAGAAAGACAGTGCACTGCAGTGTAAAGGGATTGATTTGAAATTGGAGAAAAATGGGTTTGAACCTCCCCATTGGGTGCTCCTAGCTGAGTAACTCAAAGTAAACCTCTGGGCCTCAGTTTTCTCATCTGAAAAGTGAGCAGAATAATATGCATGTCCTTCTTCTCACAGGATGGTTGTGAAGAAAGTAAGCAGACTTGGACTCTGGAAGATTTGGGTTTAAGTCCCACCTTAGACTTAATAACTGTGTGGACCTGAGCACCATTCTGTACCTTAGTTTCTTCATCTGTGAAATGAAAGCCTTAGACTCCAGGGCCTCTAAGGTCCCTTCTACCTCTAAACATATGATCCTTTGGCCTTGAAGCCCACAGCAGTGTGAGCTGCTCTTATATTGAACCAATTAGGCCAGAAAAGGACCTAGGAATTCCAGCTTGTCCCCTCAGTCAGAAAATACAAAATGGTGCCTTCCTTAGGATAACGGAGCTATCTACTGCCCCCATTTTCATTAGACTCTTTCCTAGATTGAAGACTTTGTAAGACCTTCGGGTAAAACTCAGGAAAGGGAGGGGAGGTCAGGGGCAATGAATCAGGTAAAACCGTCCTATTGTCATCGTCTGTTAAAACCCAGTACTCTCCAGCCCCCTCCTTGTGGATGGAGGCATTTTTGCTAATGAACAGAGACAGAGGAGATAACTAATCCTAATGCAATTACTGTTCACCATTACATTGTTGTGTTTCAGGCTCTCTCTGTGAGCCCGCCAGCCCTAGATTGGTGTTTCCAGATGTGCCTGGTCTCCTATCTGAAACATTTTGACAGCTGTATATAGTCCCAGCCCCCCCTCTCTCTGTCTACTCCCGGGAAGAATGATCTTTTAAGAGCGTGTCCCCGTGAAGCTTGTCAGAGGTGAAATGAAATCCTAGCAGCTTGGGGGGAGATGGATTCTGCAGTGTTCATTCATTTGCTGTTTCCAGAGCAATCCTAAGAAGAAGAAACTGACTTCTCTCTTCTCTGTCTCTCTGTCTCTCTGTCTCTCTGTCTCTCTGTCTCTCTCTGTCTCTCTCTCTCTCTCTCTCTGCAACCCCCACCACCCCAACCCTGCCTGCCCCTCCCTAGAGGGCCTTACAGTGTTTAAACTGCAGTGAAAAATTACAGCAATGCAGGCCTACCCTTCTCCTGGCTGAGCTCTGACTCTCCCGTGATAGGGGGATGGTTTGCAACACACATGTTCCTTTGTTCATCTGGACCCCGTGTTATGTTTGCATAGCAGCATGTGGTACTACTAGAGGAAATCGAACTAATACTGAAAGTTCAAGGAACAGCCAATCTCCACTGGGGAGTTTAGGGGGGGACGAGGTGGGGGAACTGCTGGGCAGTGATGAATGGGGATGCAGGGAGACTGCAGGAGAAGCCCAAAGGAAGGTAACTGGTGGGTTAAAGCTGTGGCTGATGAAAGGGACAATACTGGGCAAGATATTCAGACCTAAATCTAGGCAAGTCATTGATGCTAAACCATGAAGACTTAGATTATAAACATTTTGAGGGCAGGGATGCCATCTAGCAACAAGGTAATTTGCATATCTAGAAATTTAAGATAATATGAACTGGCTCAAGCAAAAAACTTAGCAGATGATTTCCAGATCTATGCAGTTATCCCTTTCCCCATTAAGGTTTTGATAAATCACAGGTCAGCATAAAAAACTGAATGGGAATTTGGGAGGAGTCTTGTGGAAGTTGCAGATGACATGCAAAGGCCAGCAGATGACACCAAGCTTATGATGAAATACTTATCCCAAATTTTACAGTAAGGTACTGTAAACATCCCATAAAAGAAAAAGAAGAAAAATCAGACTTCTCTAGTATGGAGGATCAAATATATTTCACATGGATTTTCCAGATCATGGAGACAACACACCCCTATCCCCTGTGATGTAGGAGAGATACCAGTACAACCAAGCCCAGTTTCTGCTATATTATGGTCATGCATCTCCAGATCCAGAGTCAACTAGCTGGCACAGCAGATAGAGGGATGGGCCTTAAGTCAGAAAGATTCAGCTTCCTAAATTAAAATCTGGCCTCAGACCCTTAAGGGGCATGGCTTACCTCCTCTGAGGACTGAGACTGTCTCTTTTTCTTATGTGATTACCATATAAAGCTGTATGCTCTATACCACATTGAGATTTGCCCTAACTTTATAACATGCCATATTATCCTATTCGCTGAATGGGCATTACCTCCACTGCAACTGTGAGTACCTGAAAAGACCTTAGTCTCAAATGGCCAGGACCTCCCACTGCATCCTGAGCCATCTCCAGTCATCTTGATTAATCACTGGACCCTGATGGCTCTGGAGGAGGAAGTGAGGCTGGTAACCTTGCACAGCCCTGCCTCAGTCAAAGCAACGTCACCTGCAAGTCACGTCATCATCTCCCTGATGCCATGGTCCTCTTCAAAAACAAAGGACAAACACAACTGATTATAAGCTAAGTTCAAAACAGGCACTAATGCTAGATGTTATCAGATCTAAGGTCGTTGCCACAAATTAGGTATCTCCATGTACATTCTACTCTATAGCTGGGTGTTATCTATTATTTTATGTTGCTTATGATGCATGCTTACAGATAACTCCAGGTAATTTGCCAGGACTACAGATTCCTATGGTAGCAGGGAGTGAAAGTGGTGGGGGCAGTGAAGTTTGAGAATATAGGGAGATTGAGAGTAAAAACTGGTCAAAATATAGCACCAAAGTAGTCGGGCTCATTTACTATTGATAGATATCCTTGATAAAGAAAGAATTTTGGACCAAGTAGGTAAGAACAATGACCTTGTGTCCTTGGGTAACCTTTTGTTCTGACCTAAATTCATTGACATGCTAAATAGAGATAATCACAGCCTAGGAACAATCTCCTTGGAGAGTT
Source organism: Pseudocheirus occidentalis (assembly GCA_028646575.1). Lineage (NCBI taxonomy): Eukaryota > Metazoa > Chordata > Mammalia > Diprotodontia > Pseudocheiridae > Pseudocheirus > Pseudocheirus occidentalis. Next base: position 197,864,270 of record CM053596.1, read on the forward strand.
TGTTAGTTGGGTATGATAGCTATTACTGGAGAGCTATCTGCCCTCCCTGATCAAAGAGAGGTTATAGCCACTATACTCTAGGTAACAGAAGTTGAGATGCCTTGGGTGGCCCTGAAGGGATGAATGTAGGAGGTAATAACAAGGAAGTTGAACTCTACAGAGCCTACAGTTCCAGAGCAACACTCAGCTGAGACCATGAGACTAACAAACAGTGCCAGCAGAGAAAGTCTACGTGCACAGCCATCACCATAGAACAGGGGATGCTGCATTCCCAGTTGTCACAACTAGACCAGCTGGGACCAGTAGAGAAATGTGGCTAATTGAGATACCACACTCAGTAGGGGATGTGTCTACTGAGAGAAAAATAATTCCATCACTAAAAAAAAACAAAAACAAAACAAAACCCACCAGTGATCTTGCAGCTTCAGAAATGTGAGCTGCATTTCCCTATGTAGTCCCCATGTGTTGACCTCTCATGCATGATCTCTATGCATGCTCATTCTTCATGCTAATGGTGTGTATATTTATGGGGCACAGTGCCCAGCAGTTGTAGAAGAAATGTTTTGCTGAAAATTTCTTTACTATGTCATTTCACCAAATGCCTTTCCTTTGAACTAATTGATTTTTGCTTAACTAAAGAAAAAAGGACACCCCTAGGTGGGAACTCACTGTTTTGAGTGGTCCTAGACTTACAGAGTATCTTGAACCTGAAGTAGTTTGCATGATAGAGTATGAGATAGGATCCCACATGTGAGAGGAAGGGTTGGCCCAGGTGGCCCAGGTGCAACATTTGTAAAGAAAGGTCTGGCCATGGTATGTAAGATGGACTGGGGAGATGCAAAGAGTAGATGTGGGAAGACCAGTAAGGAGACTATTATAATATTCTAGGCAAGAGTTAATTAAAGATGGTTTAACTAAGATGGTCATAGTGGGAATAGAGAGAAATGGATGCTTTTGAGAGATATTACAGAGATGGGATCAATACTATGTGGGAACTGTTTGTGTATGAGAAGAGGAGTCTGGTATCAGAGAAAATGTTAAAGTTTTAAACATGTGGATTGAGTAAATGGTGGCACTGATAGGAATGGTGGTCAGAAAGAAGAGCCAATTTGGTGGGGGGGGAGAAGTAATCTTTGCTTAAACATGTTAACTGTGATGTAAAGGTGCCCTGGAGACATTTGCATATACATGTTTGGGCAAAAAAATACATATAGATGGAGAGACAGAGAGTCAATAATTGAAGCCATGAAATTATTTCAGATTTCCAGGGAAGAAATAAGAGAGAAAAAATGACATAGGGCCAAAGACAAAGCCTTGGGGAACACCTGACATAAGGGATTAAGAATAAACTGGGAGAAAAATGGAAGAAACACAATAGGAGTGGTTGGAGAGGAGAACCAAAAGATTATGGTGTTTCAGTAACTAAGTGAGAACAAAGTATCCAAAAAGAGAAGATTGTTGGCACTATACCAGATGCTGTCTAAGATAAAACAGAGAGACACATGCCCATCACAGGTATTTTCTATGATAAAAGAGGAGATTCAGTGCATAATCCATAGTAGTCTCCGGATGGTGAGGGCTTTCAAGATGCTCCAGATGCTTGTGGAATTCTGGAATGCTACAGAACCTCCTGGAAGTTATCTATAGAATGCTTGAAAAGAATTTGGACTTAGCATCCACAAAGAAGACCAAGTAGATGTCTATGGCCCAAATCATGATGCATTTGGATGGATAACCTATAATAACTGTCTATCAGTATGTATATCTTAGATAGACAGTACAAACAGACAATGGATTGAAAGCAAAATTAAATAGGAGAGCAGACTGAATTGCCTTCAGGAAATGGAAAAGCTAATTTAATGATCCCAAGCTTCTCTTAGAAAGAAAGGTCCATCGTTTTAAAAATAACTTTAAATCTTTTTTTATATATCCCCTATATTTACCAGTGTTATTCCTCTCCCAGAAAGCCATCCCTTATACCTGAAAAAGCAGGGTTGGAGCTGGGAAACCGTTCAGAAGGACTAACCAACATATCCCAAAAGGCTGAGATCATATGTAGTTTTTCACACCCATAGACTATAACCACAATGTCCCCCCAACACACACACACACACACACACACACACCTTTACAAAAAAAAGCAGGAAGAAATATCTTCTCATATTTCTTCTTTGGGTTCAAGTTTTGTTGTTACAATTTCAAAGCATTCATTTTTGATTACTCTGCCATTGTTCTTTCTTACTGCTTTGCTGTGGTCATTGTGCATGTTGTTTTCTGCTTCTACTTTGTTTTGAATCAGTTCATATAAATCTTCCCTAGCTTCTCTCATAATCATTGTTTCTTATGGCACAGGAATAATCCATTACGTTTATGTATCACACTCTGTTTAGCCAATTCCCAAGTGAGAAAAGCTCATAGTCTTAATGCCAAGATTCTATGGATGTGGTACAGCTGCAAGAGATACAACACAGTAATCTCCAAAGAATAAAAATGAAGGTCAATGGAGAGAAGCATAGAGTATGTGAATAGATTACAAAATAAAACCAGGGAGGAACCGTAGAGAAAACTGTGAGTTGTCAAGTCAGTAAGTATACATACACTCTAATAAGGGGAGATAACATACAGGAGGCTGAAAAGAGGGAGCTGGTATCTTATTGGGGCATAACACAGAAAGTCCCAAGAGCCAGCAGTACAGCCTCAAGTAAAATTAGGAAGACACAGCTGGCCTAGGTACCCTCCTTAAAATGGAGGTTTTGGGAGGAATTGGCCAAATCAGAGGAAGAGGCCACAGGAGTCAAGGATACTTCCTGTGTGAAAAGTCCAGGGGTAGCATGAACCTCCAGAATGGAGATTTTCAGTGACATTCAGGGGAGAGAAAATCTGGGGAGTCAAGAGTGCAGCCTGGAGAGGAATAAAAGGTGTCGCCAAGGAATTGTATTCTAGGAAGAAAAGGTGAACCGCCACATGGCTATAGGGAGGAGTGACAGGTGGACCGCCAGAGTACTATCCCTTTTCATCTCAGGAGAAATAAAGGAAAGCCTCTTGTATATTGGGTGGGCCTCTTGTGGTAGATTTGTGTTAGGATATAGGCCAGAGTTACACAGGAAGGGCATGTATGGATGGTTTATGATCTGCATCATTGGAGAAGACATCTAAATTGATGAGACCATAGATTCACTGGAGTGTTTGTGTTCATGCCAGAGCCTAACATGATGCCTTGCCCCAGTCAATGTTTAATAAATGTTCATTCAAATGACCTAGTGAGAGAAAACGGACTACAAGGGGTTGAGGAGAGAAAGTGGATGCATGTGTATAGACAACTTTTTCAAGATGTTTAGCAAAAGGACAGTAGAGGGATGGATTAGAAAGGTCAAGGGCATTTTCTTTTAGAATGGGGGAGAACTTAAAAGCATTTATAGAAAGATTAAAAAGGAGTTTGGGGTAAGGGAGGAGAGTGAGAGGCAGAGAGACAGAGATAGACACAGAGACAAAGAGACAGGGACACAGAGACACAGACAGAGATACAGTGAAAAAGAAGAAACATGAGAGGCTATAACTAATGGAGCAAGGTCCTAGAGGCAGCCCAAGGCAATGCGGGTTTAAAGAGAAAGAAAGGGACTAAAAAGAATCACTGTAGGGACAGCTAGGTGGCCCAGTGAATATAGCACTGGCCCTTGGAGTCAGTAGGACCTAAGTTCAAATACAGCCTCAGACACTTAACACTTACTAGCTGTGTGACCTTGGGCAAGTCACTTAACCCCAATTGCCCTGCTCTTTCCCCTCCAAAAAAACCAAACAGAAAAAAAAGTCACTGTGACTCTTTAATAAGTGGAATGAAAGGTTTTCTAAGTAGCAATAAGGACTGAGAGGAGGCTGTACACTGATTGTATGAATGAAATCAGCTTAAATCAGTGGCTTTCTCTAGTGCAGCATAAGAACACAGAGAAATAGCGTGGTACAAGCTAGCCAAGGCTGGGGATTTGAAAGCTGAAAAGAGCTAAATTTAAAGCACAAAGACTTCCAAGGAAGTGGTTAGTGGATAATTAAAGTTGTAAGTTCCTTGAGGACAGGCATTCTTTTTCTATTTAATTTTTAAATTTTTTTTTAAAAATATCTTTTATCCATAGAGCTTTACCTAGAGCACTAGTGCAAAATGTCAGAGCCTTATAGTTGGTATGCCTTTAGTAAAAGCTTGTTGAATTTAACCAAATAGGGCCAAGGTTGGGCATGGTAGTAAGTGAAGCCAGAGTGAGGGAGATGAACTGAGAAAACAGGGATGAGCACATTCTCTCTCTCTCTCTCTCTCTCTCTCTCTCTCTCTCTCTCTCTCTCTCTCTCTCTTTCTCTCTCTCTCTCTTTCTCTCTCTCTCTCTCTGTCTGTCTCTCTGTCTCTCTCTGTCTCCTCCCTCTCTCTGTCTCTCTCTTTCTCTGTTTCTCTCTGTCTATCCTCCGCCCTCCCTCCCTCATCTCTTTTCCTCTCTCTGCCACTGTTTTATATATACATATATATGTATATACATACACACATAGGTAGATATAGATATCAATAACTATGCATGTGTAGATATGCATATACACATATGTATAAATAGGCATATTCATGTGTAATATAATTTTAAATGTCAAAAGATGCATAGCAGTACTTTATGGTAGAAAAATGGAAACAAAGTGGACGTACTTTGTTTGGACTGCAGGTAAATAAAAATATCTGAATATAACAGAATGTCATTGCACCATAAGAAATGATGCATATGGGCGATTATGAGTAACATGTTGGGATGCTTCATCTAGCCCTGACATATGAGCTGCAGGGTATGTTCTATTAAGACCCACATTAGAATATCGGTGCCTTGTGAGCTGAAATTGGTTTATTCCTGCCTGGTGCACAGTAGTTGTGTAATAAGTGCCTGTTGATGGATAAAATGATTGCATGCAGAGTTCTCTAAAAATGTAGGTAAAGATGGGAATAAGTCCTTAGTATTTAGGCAAAGCCAAAGGGACTTACCTCTATTCTTGCTGTCACATCTGACTCTTATAATTTCTTTCCTTTAAAAAAAATTGCATCAATTGGGAAATGGTTGAACAAGTTGTGATACTGTGTTATAAGAAATGATGAGAAGGCAGATTTCAGAATAACCTGGAAAGACTTACTAGAACTGATGCTGAATAAAGTGAGTAGAACCAGGAAAACATTGTATACAGTAACAGCAACATTGTATGATGATCAGCTTCAATAGACTTGGCTCTTCTCAGCAGTGCAATGAACCAAGACAATTCCAAAAGATTCATGATGGAAAATGCTATCCACATCCAGAGAAAAAAACTATGGAGTCTGAATGCTGATTGAAGCAAACTATTTTCTCTTTTTTATTTTCTTTCTTGTGTTTTTCCTCTTTGTTCTGAATCTTCTCTCACAACATGACATGTGTGGAAATGTTTAGTATGATTGTATATGTATAACCTATATCAAATTGCTTGCCATCTTTGGGAGAGGGTAGAGGAAGAAGGCAGAAAAAAAATTTGGAACTCAAAATCTCATAAAAGTGAATACTGAAAACTATCTTTACATGTAATTGGGAAAAATGAAATACTATTAAGTGGGGAGAAATAAAGAACATCAATCCAAAAAAAATTTTAAGAGGTTTAAAAAAGATAAGAAAAACTTGTGAATAAGTGAAGGCAAATGGCCAGTTCAAATCCTTAGTGTCTATTTTTCCTGTGCTTAATTTGTGTAAGCTAGCACCTTTGATAAAAAGAGGGAAACATTAATTGGGAAGAACAGTTTTGAGCTGTGTGACCTGCACTATGTGTTTGCACTATTCTATGTTTTGAGAACTTCCTGTGTACTCCTGCATCTGCTGAATACAAAAAAAATGTATCTTTATTAGCTGTCAATAGAACATGCATCTGCATGTGAGGGATCCATGTCAGTGATGTATCATTGGCATTTTAACATCCTCCTGGATTGACTGTAGTCAGTTGTAACTGGTTCTTCAGAGGTTCCCCCAGAAAAGATGGCACATGTGCCTGACTGCAGACCTCGTCCAGGCTACCTGGACCATTAAGGAGAAAACAGTAGATTGATAGTGCCATGAAAAGGACTAGGAATCAGGAGATCTGGGGTCTCATCCTGACTCTGATACTAACTAGCCATGTGTCAATCTTTCAGTTTCAATGAGCCTCAGTTTGTTTCCTCCTCTAGAAAATGAAGGACTTGTAAGGAAGTCAAAGACAGACAGTTTCTATACTGAAATATTCATAGTATCATTTTTTTTGTTCTAGTAAGAAACTAGAAACAATGTTGTCCTTCCACTGAGGACCATGTGAACAAATCATAGTATATGAATAGTATAGAATAGTTTCTGTAACATTGTAAGAAATAATGATTATGAGGATTTCTGAGAAACATTGGAAGACCTGTATGAACTAAAGCAGAGAGAAATAGGCAGAACCAAGAAAATGATTCATGAGATGCATACAACAGGGTAGATGAAAAAACTCTCAGATGAAGTCAAACCTTGGGTAATTAGTCGTAAGGGTTGGTCCCAGACCTAAAGAAGAGGTGGGGGAATGTGCCTTCTTCCTTTTTAAGTAGCTATGTGAGGGGCTCTGGAGATAAAATGTTGAATATACAATCAGATGATATTACTGTGTCAGTGGGGTTTTGCTCAACTTTTTATTTAATACAAGGGAAGACTCATTGGATGATAGACAATGAGGAAGCTATATAAATTTAGAAATAACAATGACACAAAACCAAAAAGGAATAAATAAAACTTATTGTCAAAATCACAATACGTCAAGGGGATGGGATGAAATGATCTCATGACCCTTGGAGCGCTGAAATTCTATTTTTCTATCCTTGTTCCACCATCATTCTTTTCTTCACTGTGTAGCTCAGGCTTGGATCATCTTAGACGCTGTTCCAGTGACTCCTTCCACCACTTCACAGTTTTGTTTTTCCACCCAATTTCCACCCAGATCCTAACTGCTGCTACATCCAATACACAGGACTATACTTGACCTTAACCCAAAGGTCAAAAAGCGATCCTTCACTTCCCGTGTTGTCCCCTCTCTATCCATAGGGCACTGCCCTTACCACTACTCTCTACTCCCCCAGGCTCCGAAAGGACACATTCCTGACTTCCTTTTTTAGAAGGCATTGCTGTTTTTCATTTCTATCCACACCTGGGAATTTCAGTCTATTATTTAATTTCCTCTCTGGTCTCCCTTTCCCCCGATTCCTTACCCCCCACAGAAGGTCTATTACATTGGATTCCTAGAGGAGTTACTTTGTTTGGATTGCCCAACCCCCCTTCCCTTTTCTTTCCTTTGGCTGAGTCTCTTCTCCTCAACACAAGACCTAGCAACGAAGCCATTTATTGAGATTACTTCATTTCCTATTCCAATATAACTTCCTTTTGCCCTAAAAGGTGGATATCTATGCAATTTTTCAGGTTTTTCCTCTTTCTTTCTAAATCTAGGATCCATAATTACCCCCTATCTTTCTGCTTAAGTTCTCCTCCCATTCCTCTATTCTGGTATGAAGTCATGGTTTTCCCTATATTGGAGGTCTTCAGGCAAAAACCTAAGGTATGTTATAGAAAGTCTCATTTTTCAAAAAAATTTTGGACTAGTGGCTGCTAAGGTCTGGTGAGTTACATAAGCTCTCCATGACTCAGTTTGCTTATCACAACAATGGATTTTGCATTATCAAAGAACTTTGGTATTCTGATTACCTTGTTCAGAGTTATCAGCAAAGTCTCTTCCATAAATGGTGATAGCTTTAATTCTCAGGTTTTATCAAGCATTCTCTCTCACTTTACAAATGAGGCCACTGAGGCTCAGAAAGTTGAAGGGACCTGCTCCAGGTCATATGGGGAGTAAGTTTCAGAGGATTCAAATTAGTTCTTTTCATTCCAAGTCTAGAATACTGAACTTGGAGTCAGTAGTATTTGGGTTCAGATCCTAACTCCTATACTTAGTAGCTGTATTGTCAGAAGCAGATTATTCCTCTGAGTCTCAGTTTCCTCATCCTTAAATTACAGATAAAATTACTTTTAGTACTCATGGTACCTACCTCACAGAGTTGTTATAAGCACTAAGGGAGGAGTGGCTAGGTAGCACAGTGAATAGAGCACCCATTCTTGAGTCAGGAGGACCTGAGTTTAAATCTGGCCTCAGACATTTAACACAAAAAACTAGCCACATGACCTTGGGCGAGTCACTTAACCCCAATTGCCCTGTCTTCCCCCTCCAAAAAAAGCAAAAACAATTTTTTATAAAGGACTAAGAGAAATAGTGTATTAAAAGTGCTTTGTAATCCTTAATTTATTATTTATTATTTTATTTCTTTACATTTTTATTTATTTGTTCATGTATTTATTTATTTATCTCTTATGCCAATTCCAAAATTCAGTGTTGAGGAGGATTTGGGGTCTTCAAGGCTATGGCAATGCTATATTTTTTCTGAAAAGTTCAACCTGGTTAGAAAGAGTTTGAGCATCAGCCTAGCAATGGATTGTAAATCTATCAAGGACCAACCTAGCCAAATTCTAAGGGAATTAGCACCAGAAGGTTGACTACCAGATGACAAATTTTTTCAGCCACAGTAAATTCCCAAATACTATTATAGTACACACACCTCCACCCACCCTCTGCCCACGAGATACTCTCCCAAACCTGCCTCTGCAACTTTTACTGATTACTCTGAATTCTGCCTTCTGGAGCCACTCAGAACAAATCTGATAAAATGATCATCACAATTTAGTCCCAGCCTATTTTCCCGGGTTGATTACACGTGCTCTCAAGGAACTTTCATTCTACTTGATGGGGGTGGAAAGATGGTGGTGGTACCTTTGACAATAATAGAGATGTTACAGAAAGGGGAGGGGTTTGCAGGTAGGGATGTGAGGAGATAGAGAGTTAAGTTCTAAACATGTTGAGTTTAATACATCTACAACATATCCAAATTGAGGTGGCCAATAGACAACTGGAGATGCAAGACCGGAAGTTAAAAGTCAGGGCGGGACAAATAAATATGAGAATCATCTGCACAGAGGCGTTAATTGAATCCATGGGTACTGATGAAATCACCAAGTACAATGGTTTGGAAGGAGAAGAAAAGAGGCCTCAAGACCTAACCTTAGGAGACACCCATGCCTGGCAAGCATAGCAGGGTTAAAGATCCAGCAAGGGCCAGTGAGAAGGAGGCTGAGCAGTCAGACAGGCAGGAGATGAAACAAGTGGAAGGCAGGTATTGTCATCCATTTTACAGATGAAAAGACTGAGGTTAGAACTTGCCAAAGGCTTCATAGCTAGTCAATGACAGATAGAATTTATAGCTCTGTTTTCTGACTGTCTCATGTTTTTTTCCCATTATACCACAGCAGAGGATCCACTGGAAAAGAACATTGTTGGCTCTGGAATCAAGCAGGACTGAGCTCAAGGCCCATGACTGCCACTTACTACTTTTGTGGCTTCCAACGAGTCGCTTCACTTTGCTCTGAATCTAGGATCTTTCTTAGAGGAACATGCATAGAAACGTTTGCTGTTGTTTAGTCATTTTCAGTCATGTCCTATTCTTCATGACCCCATTTAGGGTTTTCTTGGCAAAGATAATGTAATAATTTGCCATTTTCTTCTCCAGATGAGGAAACTGGGACAGAGAGAGTTAAATGACTTGCCCAGGGTCACACAGCTAGCTAGTATCTAAGGCCAGACTGGAACTCATGAAGATAAGTCTACTTCCAAGCCCAGATCTCTATTCACTGCGCCACCTAGAGGCCACACCAGTGAGGACCTGCACTCTAAGATTCCTCATGTGTCTTGGCAAATGTGCGGCATAGGATTGTAGATGTAGAACCCAAAGGCAATGAGGGAAGGGGGATATTTGGGCCAACCCCCTCCTTTTATAGATGACTAAACTGAGGTACAGAGAGGCCATATGACTTGCCTGCAGTCACTCAGGTAAAGAATATCAGAGACAGCATTTGAATCCAGGTCTTCTGGTAGCAGACCCAGGACTCTTTACACCGTACCATGCCGATTCACCTTCCTAATTTTGTTTTGCTTAGACTAATACTAAAATGAGCTTGCATCCCCCAAATCCAAATGTATACTCATAAGCAATGAAGGGTAGCAACCCAAAAGCATGAAGACACGAGACTAGAGAATCCTGTGGATAATCCACAAAGTAGTTAATTGAGATAGATAATTGTTGTTCAGTCTTTTAAGTTTTGTCCAGCTCTCCATGACTCCATTTGAGGTTTTCCTGGAAAAGCTACTGGAGTGAAGTCCTTCCCCAGCTCATTTCACAAATAAGGAAACCAAGGCAAACAGGGCTAAGTGACTTGCCTAGGGTTGCACAGTTAATAAGCATCTGAGGCCAGATTTGAACTCATGAAGTTGAGTCTTTCTGACTTCAGTACTCCATTATGCCACCTAACTGACCTGAGTTGACTTCAAATATAGCTTATCTTTACTTAGGACCTTCATTTTCAAAAGCCATCCTCATTTATCCTCTTAATTCTACAAGGCTTAGTCGATATTATTATTTCCATTGTTACAGGAAAGAATGCTGACCTTGAACAAATCACTGCCCTAAGCCTCTGCTTTCTTGTCTACACAATAATAAGGGCAGACTAGATGAGCCCTAAGCTCTTTTCCAGTTTTACATCAGTCTATGATTTCCATATTAAGTACAGTGTCTAGAATCCCACAGCAAACCATTGATGATTTCAGGGTTCAAAACCAGATTCTTTACTTTGAGACCAATGCTGAAAGCACAAGGTGTTAAGGACACTTTCCCACTTAAGAAAGCATACTTAGACCGTATGCCAGTTTGGGATAAAAATGAAAGCCTGTTGAAAATCAGAAATTGTATCCAGCTTATTAATTTTTTTTTGCTTCTGTAACTCAACAGACTTGAAATCAGAACAGAATATCACTCCAATTGGAGGGAGGGATCAAGCGGAATGAATGAGTGAGTATAAGTATTTCTATTCATCTTCTGAATACTCTTTTCACCACTTTCCTGCAGAACCTGGGACTGGATTTGTCTGGAAGTCACTCAGATGATAAACATATGTTGTAGGAGGTTAATGGTATAGAATTGAAAGACAGTATCTCTCATGATTGGGTTATGTTTTCTAAAAGAGAAAAACCACTCCATTTGTGCCTCAAATAATCTCTGTTCTTCTTAGCTGGCATGCTGTTCTGAGTTCTACACTGGAAACTTGGAAGCCAAAGAGCTCCTTTTTCCCAAACACATGGCTAGACTCTTCAGGAAGATAACAAGCTCCAAGGTCCTTTTCAAAAACCTCTATTCCACTGAATTCCATAAACATGTACTTGGCTCCTCCTGTATTTAAAGCACCTGTGTTTGACACTGGGAAGTCAAAGACAAAAATAAAATCATTCCTGCTCTCAAAGAGCTTATATTCTACTTGGAGAGATATGGAAAAAAACTAATACATGATAATTTGTGGAGGATGAGAATACTAAAAATGTGAGAAAAATCAGAGAAAACTTCTTGGAAGAGGTAGCATGTAAGCTGACACTCAAAGAAGACTCCAAAGGACAGAGAATGAGAAAAGGCTCACCAGAAAGGAAGTGATTTGCCCAAAGTCACAAAGCTCTGTGGGAAACCCCTGGACTCCAGTTGTCTTGAAAATATGGAGGAAAGTAGGTCAGGTCTTAACTTGTTTCAAGGTTTAGTTCAGATATCATCTCCTACAAAAGCCTTCCTGCTTCCTTCATGCCCCCTCCTTCCTTAGTGCTCCCTCCTCTTCAAATTATCTTTTATGTACTTTTCTGTTTATATATTGGAACTAGTTCTGCTGGAAGAGTGATAGGGAATCAGCCCATTCAGCATATATAGCTTTCTATGTAGGCAATGTGAGGGCTAGCTTGACATGAGATGACATGAATTCTTGGCAGACCTAGTCAACATGGTTACGTGACTTTCTCCATTAGTGTTCAGCACCTTGGAAGTAGAAACAAAAAGAGAAATGGTGGGAGGAGATCCAGATTGAGAGAGATCTATAAGTTTAAAAGGGGAAAAGCAGCATGGCAAAGTATTGAAGAAAACAATGAGTTTGAAATCAGAAAATCTGGAGTTCAAATCCTGGCTCCATCATTATGTGACCCTGAGAAAGCCATTTTAACTCTTTAGGTCTCAGTTTCCTTATGTGTAAAATGGAGAATTGGACCTCATGACTTCTAAGTCCCCCATCAGGTCCTATAAGGTCCCCTTACAGCTCAAACCCTATGATCCTAAAAGTAGAAACCTATGATCAGAGGGTAGAATTCCAATGTCAAACGTCATAAAGAAGTTATAGTTATGGGTTATCATGAAGTCAGAAGTATAGGCTAATTAGATAGAAAGAAGAAAGCTCTTATGGATGATCATGAAGTTGAACTGGGAGGCCAGAATGCTTAAGAGGACATCAGAGGGAATACAGAAGTCCTTACGGATGAGGGAAGGATTTGAAGTAGAGAAGAAGACCTCAGGCCAGGTACAAACTCCCTGAGGCAGAAGGGAATGTGAGCTGGAGACCCATAAATTCCAGTCTTTGGGATCTGGATAGGGAAAATGCAGGCAACAGATTGCAAATCCAAAGAAGAGAGGTTGCTCAATGATGACAGGGAGAGGCAAAGAAGCGGTAGCAGGAAGGAGGTCTGAGTGGGGGAAGAGGTCTCTAGTCCTCCCAGTCCCTTCATTCAGCCATTCCTTTTCACTACCCCAGTCCCTCTTTCTGCCTGAACAACAAGAACTAAAGGCAAAAAATAATAATGCCAGTCATTTTGTTCTGCGCCCCATCGTCTCTCTCTCCCTGCTTTCCTGTACTAACCACTGTCAAATCTGTGTCCATATGGATGAAGGGAAAACTGGCATTTTCCCAGTGTAGGACAGAGAGGAAGGCAAGTGACTTTAGCTCTATGTCTTCTAGTTCCTCCCCACTCCACCATGAATTATACAAAAGATTACCTCTACTTCACTTTGCTTGGATTGATGCAGTCATAGTTTTTGGTGGAATGCAGCATTTAGTCCTTCCTAAAGCTAGTTACCAAAACTTCCCCCAAAGACTGAAAACTTTACAACCATGGTGGCCAAGAAGAATTATGGTAAAATAGGTTTTCACAGTGAAACCACCTTTTGCCGTGTCAGATCTTCTGTGAGTAGCCAGTATCCATAGGCAAAATCCTTATCGTATCAACTTAGCAGGGATTGACATTGACCTTTATATGAATCCTCCAGATGACTTAAGATTTTATACATTTATCTTGACCATTATCTTGAGATGCAGTACATGGAAGTGAACAGTCCTCTAGCCTTATAGCCAGGAAGAACTGGATTCAAGTCTTGCCTATGGCATATATGAGCTGTGTTACCCTGGGCAACTCATTAACTCCTCAGTCTTCCAAATGACTCTCTGAAATTGTAAATTACAAACAAGTCACTGAGGGAGTTCTTTGTTGTTGTTCTGTCATTTCAGTTGTATCTGACTCTCCATGACCCCATTTGGGATTTTCTTGGTGAAGATATTATAGTGATTTGCCATTCCTTCTCCATCTTATTTTATAGATAAGAAAACTGAGTCAAACAGGGTTAAATGACTTCCCGAGGGTCACATAGCTGGTGCCTGAGGACAGATTTGAACTTAGAAAGATGAATTCCAACCCTGGTACTCTATCGACAGCACCTCCCCCCGCCGCAAAAGAAATATTGCCAATAGCATAGATTAAATTATATTTATGATCTCCTGTTGAAAGAGTGGACATTTTCTTCCACATATAGTCATTGACCTGCCCATCCATGCATTAATCCATATTCCTAAACCCCAATGACATTTGACAGAGAGATTAAGAGCTCGCTTATCCAGAGACCCCTTTTCTGACAACTGTAGCAAACTAGAACACTGCTTACAAGTAAGTCCCAGAGGCCTCTGCAGGCCTGATCAGATGTCACAATCCTCTGCCCATGGAGGGCTCCTCAAGCCCTCACTCAGAGAAATCTCGCTGACACTTTTCTTTATCTGATTCCAAATCACAGCAGAGAGTAAGAAGGGAGATAGAGGACACATCACCAGAAGGGGCACAGACACTGATGGCTGCATGAAATGACAATGACAGTAAAGAAAGACATAAAAACTGTGCAAGACATCGCTGTAGGATGAAAACATCACTTTAATGCTTACAATGATAACGCAGATTCATTTGAAAATTCCGTTTAGACATCCTATTTTAGAAGGTAGGAAAGTATGAAATATTTTTTAGAAAGGTTTCTATCAGAAATGGTTAATAGGGGGTGGCTAGGTGGCACAGTGAGTAGAGCACTGGCCCTGTAATCAGGAGGACCTGAGTTCAAATGCCGCCTCAGACACTTGACACACTTACTAGTCGTGTGACTTTGGGCAGGTCACTTAACTGCAATTGCCCTCCAAAAAGCAAAAAATAAAATAAATGGTTAATATTTGTAAAAAGCCATTGTCCTTAAAGAGATAAGCTTTGGTTGCTAAGAAAATTTACTTATATGAACAATTAAAGTTAATGCTTTACTCTACATACGCACACATACACACACACACACACACACCAGCCATCCTCCCTCCTCTCCCCATGAGGGTTACCATATTGTTCATTCTTCTGGCTGAAAGAAGTCAAAAATTGGCCAAAAGAAGCAAAGAAACCCAGGAAACCATGACTAACATACAATGAAGACAACCTTGATCCATCAAAGGGGCCTTTTGGGAAAGTGTTGTGCAGAGGTATTCTGGAGCCAGCTTATTCCAGAAAGGCTGATTGTTAAATTTTCAGTGTTGTTGTTTACACCTCAAAATTGTTAAAAGCTACAAACCGGGGTTTGATTTATGGTTTTGCTGATGGTCTAGACTTAAGAAAAGGATGTAGAAAATGTTAATAGTACAGATAAAAGTTAAAAGAGTGTAATGAATAATTTTTTTTCCCCAGAGAGCCAGTTGTTAAACATTTATCAAGAACACTCTATAGTGTATAGGTGACAATTGAAGAAGTTGTTCTCTTTTATAAATTCTGAAAAGCAGTTTGAAATTACATGAGAAAAGTCACTAAATGCCCTGCCCTTTGATCTAGAAATCCCACTACTTTTTTTTCATATATTTCCCTGGAGTAGGGAGCCTGCAGTCTCAAGGCCATATGTAGCCCTCTAGGTCCTCAGGTGCGACACTTTGACTGAATCCAAACTTGACAGAATTTCCGTTGATCTGTAAAGTCTGTATTCAGTCAAAAGGCTGCACTTGAGGACCTACAGGACCACATGTGGCCTTGAATCCACAGATTCCCCACCCCTGGCAGAAAATCAAAATTACGCCCCATATTTACCAAAATAGTCATGTAGCATGTTTTGTGGAAGCAAAATCCTGGAAACAGAGCAGAAGCACATATACTGGGTAAATGGGTGAACAAACTGTGCCATTTAAAGGTAATGGAACAAGATTGTGTCATAAAAATGATGAATGTGAGAAAATCAGCCCAAAAAAATTGAGAAGACTTCTATGAACTGATGTAGAATGAAATAAGCAGAACCAGGAGAACTAACTACACAATGACTGTGACAAAATAAATGAAAACAGCACTAAAAGGTAGAAAAACTCAAGTACATGGATTTAGAGCTGGACATGGACATCAGAGGCCATCTAGTCCAGTCACCTTATCCTACAGATGAAGAAACTGACATAAACACGGTTAAGGGACTTGCCCAAGGTCACACAGCTAGTACATATCTGAGGTCATATTTCAACTCAGGTCTTCCTGACTCCAAACCTGTACCACCCAGCTGCCCACTGGCACATAATAGGCCCATAATATATACTTATAGATGAAATACAGCTCCCTCCTGTCCAAAGAGGAGATTTACAGGAGTAGATGTTTGGTATACTGTCAGGCGTGAACACTGTGTTAGTAAATTCAACTTAATTATTCTTTTCTTTCTTAACAGGGAAAGACACCAAAGGACATGGAAAGGATACATTGGAAAATAACCATAGTATTTAAAAAAAGAGGTACCAATAATTTTTTTTAATGTAGGGGGTATCTCTCTGTGTTATAAGGGTTTATGAACCCAAAAAAAGAAAATTTCTTAAACTTTTATTCTCCTTTGGCTTATAGAAACATTTCTTACTCTCAAAGAAGATTTCACTTATTCTTTTCCAATTCAGATGGTTCAGCTGCATCATAAATTCTAAAGGCAAAGGTACTGTTAGACCTTCCAGGGCCTCATGAGTAAAACTTAGGTGTGGTAAGAAAACCTCATGTAAAGGACATGAGCACATTTTTCCCCAGGTCATAACTGAGCCAACAGCATTTCCCCTTCCAATTAACAAAGACTTCTCTTGATGAAGAGAATTATAGATTTTCCATATGCTTCCCTAAAGCCTGAGAAAATTCCATGAGAGGAAAATATGTAGGCATAACTATAGTTTTACTTCCATCATTAAAATAATTGAATACCTTAGAAAATCATGGGGAACGCTGGGCTTAAAAGAAGCAGTATGGTGAGAGGTAATATGGGACCACTGGACATGGATGACTTGAGAATCTAAAGATTGAATTCCTTTCTACCACACCCATCTATGGATGATTTGGGCTCCCACTCTTCTTTGGGCCTCCCAGAGTCAATTGTTATAGAACCTTTAAAAATTAACTTAAACATTACCACCCCAAACAAAACCTTTCTTGAGCTCCCTCCCCAGCCCACTCTAGCTACAAGTGTCTCACCCCTAGAAAAAATTAACATGTATTTATTTTTCTATACTTATACACATATATGTCTTCTCTTATAATAGGATTTCAGCCCTCTGAAGGCAAGGATTACTCCATTCTTGTCTTTATATTTGTAGATACTGTCTGGTCCATAGTAGACAATAAATATTTGAGCCAGAAGGGACTTTAGAAAACCATCTATTCTAACCCTCTAATTTTACAGATGGGGAAACTGAGGCATTGAGTGGCTAAGTGACTTTCACAGTAAATAATAATGAAACCAGGTCCTCTAACACCAAATACAGTACTGTTGCTTTGTCTTTTTTTTATCCTATACCACACCTTCATAGACATCCTTCAGTTGTGCAGAATTAGCTGAAGAGAAATGCACAGCTAATTGTATTTTGGTGAATTGGTGCATGAATTTAGGCTATTTCTCATGAACAACACTTCATTTCAATAAACATATACTGAGTTCCTCCTGTTGGGCACTGGAAGCACAGGAGGCAAAAGCAAAAGTTGTCCCTTCCTTCAAAGAGTTTCCATTCTACCGAGGCACTCAAGACATGTGTCTATAGTTGTCAATCCAAAGTAGTATAAAGGGGTTTCAAGAGGGAGGAAGGAGGGCCAACACAGGGCTTTATCAGGGTCCCTTCTTTCATCTGGCAGCACTGTGAGGGCCTTGGGGACTTGTGGATCCTCGATCCCACACAGGCCTTCTGTCTGCCTTCATGTCTGACTTTGCCGCTGGCTCCTGGTGGTCAGCACAAACTTAACCAGTGTGCATGGTCTTGCATGTAGTCGCAGTAACGTGGTGTGAAGGGTATGGGTGGGAAAAGAGATGTGGCTGTACTAGAAACTCAGGCAAAGTTCAATTTCAGTTAAATAGGTGAAGTGGGGTGAGTGGGGGGGGACTTATTTCATTCCTGATAGCTCCTGGACTACCTCCTTTAATGCCTTTAATGATCCTGTTAGCTTAATGACTCTGTTGCAATTAAAGTCATACTGGTTAAGCATTGTGAATTACATTCTGCTTGTTAGTGTCTGCCTTTGATACAACATAATAGCAGGTAATCTCTTTTTCATCATAACTCACTTTAAATATTCCTTTTCCGTTTCTGTTCTTCCTCAAGTGATTTATTACCTGGCCCTGCTAAGGAGTATAATCAAAAGAAAGTTAAGACCTAAAGATTCTTCCAGGGTCTTTTAGTCCATAGCTTTTGGAATAAACAAGGAGCAAAGGATGAGGGCATTTTTTGATTGGCTCTCTGAGGAATGGGAGGTTGGCAAGCAATGGATTAAACTAGGCTAGTTATTCCACATGAAAATATTAATTTTGTATCACCTCCCTGCCCTTCCTCCTCTTGGACAAAAAATAACAAAGGTCAAAGGCAAGGCTCCGCTGGAAAAATAGAGAAGATGGGGACATGATAGAGAAGAATAAGGTGATTATCCAGGTAAATACGGGAAATATACACAGACAGATGGACGGATGGATGGATGTATGGACAGATATAGATAGACAGATAGATGATAGCTAGATCATAGATATGTATACTCAAGATAAATATGTATATGCTGTATTGGTGGCTGAATTATACATACATATGTATTATAATATATACTTATTTGTATTTGTGTACACATATCCTTGCATGTTTATACATATTTAATCATGTATTTATATACATGTATATATATAGATAGACACATAAATGAGTGTGTGTGTGCAGAGCATATAGATTAGCTAAATAATCTAGATAATTGTCTCAATGGCTAATTAAATTGGCCAAAAGAAATATGGAATTTTGCAAAAAAAAAATCTGTCAAATATGACTGATGCCAATCATTTGAATGATTAAAGCAAATACAGTCGTTTCCCTCCCCAAACACACACACACACAAAGTGCTTTTCTCCCCTTCCTCTCATATCTCTCAATCTCATGCCACAAGCCATGCAAACATTTATTCCAGGTAGCCCACTCACTTTACCTGGCAGGTCTTACCAGGCCGCAGCTCAGAAACTGTAACAGGTTCCAAAACTTAATATTTTTCTTAGACAAATTTTCAAAGAGCTGTTTTAACATAATGAGAAGTGCCATTTGTGTAGGTTTTAAAGTTTACACAGCCCTTTTGATTTATTTCATCATTCGAGCATCATAACAACTCTGTTAGGAAAGATACCAATAAAAATGTCTTCTAAAAATATGCTTTTATGTCAGAAGCGTCATGAGAACGTTTGCTGATAATAACACAAAACTAAATGGAAAATCCTATTATTATTGCCATCTTTCAGAAGAGGTAACTGGAAGTCAGAGAAGCTAATTGTCTTGCTCATGACTATACTGTTGGTAAGTTCCAGAATAGGATGCAGCTCTGAGTCTTCCCAATACCAACTCTGCCTGTCTATACACTACGCCACATTGCCTCAAAGAAGCATATGATTCTCTAATCCTTGCATCCCAGAAAGATCGTCACGCAAGGGTCATTTCTCCTTTTTCTAAGAAGTTTTGTGGCACCAGAGTTAGGAGTAACATGTACAGAGAACACATTTTGAACTAAAAAAAGGCATGAGTTATACTAAAGTTAATGAAACCTAATCATTCATTCTGACAGTCCATGAATGTTCATGGTAAATCATGGGAATTAGAGGTGGAAAAATATCTTTTGGGGCATCCGGTTCTGTCCTTGGAGACCAAGCCACGATTGGCCCCTACAGTTTTCTGTTTTAATGCCTTCTTATTTGACCACCCCATGATGTCTTCATAAATAATAGAGGTCAAAGAGGCCCATTTCAAACAGTCTGCTGAAAAAGTTGGAAAATGCAGATGAAAAAAATACATCCACACCCAATCCCATTTATGACAAAATTACCACACTGTTCCTAATAGAGACTTCCCCCTGAATATATTTAGGATATATCCCTAAACTGATAAAGCTATAGATATGGATATGGATATAGACATAGATATAGATATAGATGTACGTGTGTATGTATTTATGTATATATATATATATATATAAACACAAACAAATCATTACACGAAATCACTGATCTTTGGGAGAGGGAATTATTTTTCCTAAAAGTAAATGAGCTCCATATACAAATGTAAGGCATTAGAGCAAGTTAAATGACTATAGAACCAGTGTTGTAAATGACCTTGGAGATCATTCAATCCAAGCCTCTCATTTTAGAGATGAGGAAAATAAGACGCAGAGAGGGTGAGTGACCCATTTAAGATAAGGAAGTGGCAGAGCTGAGTTCAACACTCAGGGCTTTTGATTCTAAATTGATTACCCTGTTCACTGCACCCCAAGGGAACCTAGGATAATAGGAAAATATTAAATATTAAAATGACAAAAAAACAAAACACAGAAACCTGTGTTCTTCATGGCTGAAGAAGAATCTAATACAGACAGGCTGGCCACTCTCATTTGCCACTTTCCATCAACCTAGTCTTATCCTGTCCCCTCCTTGCAATTAGATGGTGATAGAATTTCAGAAGTAGAAGACACTTTCAAATATTATCTCATTCTACATCAAGAAAGTGAATTTCTTGAAAGCTGCTGTTAGAAATATGGAAACATGCAATTTTGGGTCCTGCTGGATTCCTACTTCATATGCGGGACAGGTAGGCAGCACATTGGATAGAGCGGTGGGCTTGGAGTTAGGAAGACCCGTCTTCTTGGGTTCAAATCTGGCCTCAGACACTCACTAGCTGTGTGACCCTGGGAAAGTCACTCAACCCTGCTTGCCTTAGTTCCTCATCTGTAAAATGAGCTAGAGAAGGAAATGGCAAACCACTTTTTTTACCAAGAGACCCCCAAAATGGTGTCACAGAGAGTCAGATAATACTGAAACACCAAATAACAATATTACATATATACTTGTATTATATATATATGTATATATATACATATATACAACAAATGAATGAATGAATGAATGAAATGTTCTTTTTAATTTCAGCAGAGAAAGAGGTTTTATTTTCTTTCATCTCCCTTATAAAAACTCAGATCAGTGCGACAGGTTGTTGTACTTTTATGTCTATACACTGAGTGCCAGACAAAAAGATACAGGATGAAACTAAGCAGTAACACTGTTATAAATAAAATCGGATCATTCTTCAATAGCCCCAGAGTGAACTGCATCTTCATACCTCCCTCCTCCTCTTTTTGCATCTTTGCTTTCTGGATGTAACTTAACAAGATCATCAATTTGAAGAATGCTCATTGCAGCTTCTGTGGCAAATTTCAAACTCTCAACTTTAACCATGATAAGTTATATCTGTATATATAAATGTATATACATGTATGTATGTGTGTATATATAACATATGCATCTAGACATGTATATATGTATATATGTAATATATAACATATATGTAAAGTCCTATATAACCCTTAAAAGTACAGGTCTTTGTTAGTATGTGTATACATACATACATACATATATACATAGTTTTAAATTTTTAAATTTTTTTAATTTAAAAAATTTTAAACCTTATAATAACCTCATGAGGTAGATGCTATTATTTTCCTTATTTTATAGATGAAAACACTGAGGCCAAGAGACCTAAAGTGACCAGTATCTGAGGCAGGAGGTGACCTCCTATCTTCTGGATTGAACACATATTACTCTACCTGCCACACTGACCGCCTCCCTCCGGCACTCACTTTTTGACCCCTTGATGCAGATGTCCAGATAGCCAGCCCAAACCCTCAAATGAAGTCCAAAGGCACAGGAGACAGAGACTCCTGTGGAATTCCTCCCCCTAGTTATGCCAAGGACGCAGAGGAGGGGGAAGGAAGGGATGGACGATCCAGAGCAGTCCTCTCTCTGAGCCTCGGGCTGTGGCCTCAAGCAGCCGCTGCTGACCACAAGGATCCACCTCCCTTAACCTGAAGCACCAGCATCAGGAAGCTAAATGCGGTCTCTTCCAAAAAGGGAGACTTTTTGGGAGATCAGAAAGGTTTAAATTGTATCTGTAGAATTAACAAGATTACAAGACACACTGAGGGTTAATACAAACCCTATTTGGAGGTGGGGTAATAAGGATAGCTAGCACTTACAGGGCTTTAAGGTTTGCAAGTGCTTTGCATGCAGAATTTCATTTGATCCCCATAACAGCCCCAGAATGTAGATTCTAACATTGTCTTCATTTTACAGATGAGGGAACTGAGGCTGAGAGAGATTAAGGGACTTGTATAGTGTCATATAGCTATTGATTGACAGAGGCTGGATTTGAACTCAGGTCTTCCTGACTTCAAGTCCAGCACCTTATCCATTGTACCACCGAGCTGGGTAAAATACAACTTTTATGTGAATAGATATAGCACTTTAGGGAGAGCAATGTAAGTGTCATGGAAATAGCACCGCACTAGGCATTAAATGACATATTTTGCCTATTAACTTGCTTTGTAATTTGGCCTGATACTTTACCTCTTTAGGCTTCATTTTTCTCAACCATAGGAAGATTTTTGGGTACCATGATGTCTGAAGTCCCTTTCGGTCAAATCTGACTGAATTCTCTTTTCTCCTTCCCTCCCCTTCCCTTCTCTCTCCTGTCTTCTCCTCCCTTCCCACTGTCTTCTCTCCTTTTTTCCTCCTTTCCCTTCCCTTCCCTTCCCTTCCTTTCCCTTCCCTTCCCTTCCCTTTCCTTCCCTTCCCTTCCCTTCCTTTCCCTTCCCTTCCCTTTCCTTCCCTTCCCTTCCCTTCCTTTCCCTTTTCTTCCCTTTCCTTCCCTTCCCTTCCCTTCCCTTCCCTTCCCTTCCCTTCCCTTCCCTTCCCTCCTTTTCCTTTCTTTCCCTTCACTTTTCCTCTTTCCTCTCCTCTCCTGTTGTGTTCTATTCTGTTCTACTTTATTCACTTTTAACAAGTAACTAATATGTGCCAGGGTAGTAAATAGAGGGCCTGCCAGGAGTCAAGTACCTAGGAGTTCAAGTCCCACCTCAGCCATATAGACTGTGTGACCTTGGGTATGTCAGCTAACCCCTCAGTGATACTAAACAACTCTCTATGACTATGGACTACTGGAACTTCCCTATCCCCAAGAGCCAGTGCAAAAAAGGAAAAAAAAAAGGTGCTAGGCACTGGGGATCAAAGGAAAAAAAAATAAAGTGAGTTTCTGCCCTCAACAATATTATATTTTACTAGAATACAGTCATGAATCTATGAAGTGGGTCCAAACATTTCCAAAAGCTGATTGTTGATGGTCTAAGTTGGTGTCATGAGTGTAGCTTCACTGTCCAGCCTTCCTCCCCTTTCCCCCCCTCCAAAGCAGACATTGACTCCTAGTGAAAAAAAAAACCTCTAGTGAAATCCTTTACTCAGATATTATCATGATATTGAGGTGACTCTGGTTTGTCTGAGGGTTAAGACAGAAGGGTTGGGTTCTAGCAAATGCTACAAAGCAGGAAAGGCTACAAACACAAGTCCATCAGGAGTCTGTTATCTGAGGACCAGCTCAACTAATCTCAGGATTGCTCATCACCAGCTTAGCCATAGGATGGACATTTTTTATCCATAACAATTCCTGGAGGTGACCTATCATATCATAGAAGGACTGGGACCAGTGTTGGAGGGAGAAGGAAGTAATACCCCCAGTAACAAAATCACAGATCCTTACTCAAAGTACTGAAATATGGGAGGGGATGAGGACAAGTGAAAACATCTGGATGAGAGTCAATTTAAATAATAAAAGATAAACATATCTTTAATTTGGGATACTTCACTGTAGAATTTTGTGTGATCAGCAGCAAAACAAAGACCCAGCTTTCTCTTACATTCTTAATGCTGTTTCACTTTGAAAGTTAAATGAACTTCCCAAACTGCTAAACTTGCTGTTTCCCAGACCTCTCAGCTGCCCAAAGCATGTCACCTTGACTGAGGAAAAGCAGATGCTGCTGGTCTAGCCAACTGTAAAGAATAGTGAGAACCCTACCTCTCCAGAAATCTTTAAATCTGTCTCCTCATAAGCTATTTTCTAAAGGAAAGGGGCAATTTTCAAAAGAAACGAGTTGACAGAATAATAATTATTATCATTATTGGTAATGATAAAATTAATGCAATCAATAATAATATCACGGATGTATACTTAGCCAATAAGACACATACTGTTATAATGAGTTAAGACCAAACTCATCTTGGCTATGGTAGCAATAAGACTGTCATATCTTTGGAGAGGCAGCATTTCTCCAGCTATAAGTCACATTTCCAAGAGAGGTCTAGTCCAACCACAGATTTTCATATATTAATACGTCAAAAGAGTTGTGATGTCATTGGGGTAGACCCTCCCTTCACCAAGGAATATCACAACCCCTCCAGGCCTCAGAAGATGATTTAATGAGTTGCTCTGGCCAGAAAGCTTCATTATGTGGTCATTGACCTCTCCAAATTTAGCTAGTTTGGATCTCAGACAACAGTACATCACTGGGACTACAGTCAATATCTTTCCAATTTGGAAGGACCTGTCAGAGCCTGAACCCCAGTGGTTTTGAATTAGAGAAACCAAGATGACCTCTATGCCCCAATGATGCAGTAGAAGAAGGTTTGTATAGAAGAGATAAATGATTTAGCGGAAAAATCACTGGACTGGGAATCAGAAGGCCTGAGTTCAAATACCAGCCATGGAGTTTACTATCTGTATGACCTTCGGCAAATCACTTTGCTTCTCTAGGCCTCACTTCCCATATCTCTAAAAATGAGTAAATTGAACTAGAAGCTCTCTGAAGTCCCTTTCATCTGCAGAGTCTCTGAAATTCAATTCAATTCAGTTCAGTAAATATTTATGGAGCAACTATTATGTTCCAGGCACTGCGCTAAGCTCTGAGGCTGCAAAAAGAGGCAAAATTAAATCGTACTTAGTAAATAGGAGAAACAGCTTGATGTTATGGAAAGACTTGAGTGGGAAGAGCAGACAGGAAATAGAATGATAATAATAATAATTGTTATTGCTAATTGCTAGCATTTATACAGCGCTCAAAGATTTGCGAAGCATTCTCCGGATATTATCTCATTTGATCTCCTTTGAGAATGTGGTGTGTGGATTCAGGACACCTGGATGCTTGTTCAAAGGGCTTCACTCCCTTATTGCACAAGCCTAAGTCCCCTAAGTTCACGGGGCCTCATTTTCTTCATCTGAAAAATGAGGGAGTTGAAGCACATGGTTTCTAAGGTTCCTTCCAGTTCTAAATCTAAGACTCTCTGGAAAGTGCGACCGACATTCGGAGGAGTCACATATCGTTATGAACTGGAGTGATCACCAAGGACTCGATGGAGGTGACTTGAGCTGGGTCTTTTGATGGGTAGAACTTGAAGGGTAGAGGGAAGGAGAGACGGTATTCTAGATGCGAGAGGAGGGTCAGGGCACAATGAGGAAAAGGAGCAGAAGCACAGAGGAAGGAATGAGCACGGCACGTGTAAAGGGCCAAGAGGAAAATCCATTTTGAAGAGAAGGCATGAGTTTAGCTATAATGGGAAAGTTTATCAGTAGAGGTGTGCTTATTTTTTTCAGGTTTTCATTAAACGTACTTAAAAAAATAATTATTGAGCACTGAATAACTTCCAAAAATGCACCTTTTCATTTGTTTGTTTTTTTGTTTTGCTTTTTTGGAGGGGGGAAGGCAGGGCAACTGGGGTCAAGTGATTTGCCTAAGGTTACACGGCTAGTAAGTGTTAAATGCTTGAGGTCGAATTTGAACTCAGGTCCTCCTGACTCCAGGGCCAGTGATCTATTCAGAAAATGTATCTTTTTCAACAAAGAAATGTTGTGTACAGTTATTCAAAGCTAATTAGGGTTGGGACTACGAAAAGGGGACATGGGGAATGGAGAGGAGGAGGAAGGGGGAGGGAACCAGTACTGGGTTCTGCCTGTCAAAGTGACAGCCACTTGTCTTGTATAGTCTAGTGTCAAGATAGGCTCCCTCTCTCTCTCTCTCTCTCTCTTTCTCTCTCTCTCTCTCTCTCTCTCTCTCTCTTTCTCTCTTTTCCCTCCCTCTCTAGATAAATAGATATGCATGTGTATTTTATATTATTATTAAGCTTTAATCACTGAATGAACATTGCCTCGATCAAACTGAAATCTGCATCCTGGGCCATCTCTAGTCATCCTGATCTATATTTGGCCACTGGACCCAGATGACTTAGGAGGAGAAAGTGAGGCTGGTACCTCTGTACAGCCTGCCTCACTTAAATCCAATTCACTTGCATGTCATGGCATCACCTCCCTGATATCATGGTCCTCTTTGAGAACAAAGGACAAACAGCAGCAGATAGATATGCGTGTATTATATATGATTATATATAGATTATTACTAATGATAGAATTAATCAATATACTTATGTGTCATATAATTGTGTGTATATAAACTTATATATGTGTGTGTACATATACACACATACACACACATATGATTTGTATATAGTTGCTTGCATGCTGCCTTCTCATTTGACTGTGAATGCTTCTAGAGCAGAGACTATCTTTTGCCTTTCTTTGCATCCCCAGCACTAAGCAAAGGGCCTGAAACATAGCAGACACTTAAAAAATGTTTATTGAAGGACCGATTGACTGAAGTGGCAAGGGAATGTTTTGTCTTTTCCAAGGGTCCATCACCCCTTCCAGTAAGGGATGCTTGGCTGAACCAATTCACTCCTGACAGTGCTGATACTTGAGAAAGGGAACATAAGTATAATGTCCCACAGAACACCACAACATCAATACAAAGCCAGTGAAGGGGATAGGCCTGTGGACCCCGCAGGGGGGCTGAGTCAATTGATCAGGGCCAAGTGCCCTTGCATTGTACAGCCTGGATCCAGATAGCGGTCTTGGGTGGTGGTCCTGGGGTGCGCTCTCAGCAAGCCAAAGCTGTGGGGGGGCTGCAACACCCCCCTAATATTTTCCTGCAGCTGGGAAAACCCCAGTGATTTGGAACAGAGCTTTCCCCCATGGAAGCAGAGTTCTACAAAGCTAAAAAAAAAACCAACCAATTAATTGACTGGTCAACATGAGGAAAAGGAAGCAAAATAAGAACTGCAATAAAACTCTAGTATCCTTTTTTGTGACAAAAAGAAGCAAATCATGGAACAGGAGGAAGACAACACAGTCAGAACTCCCACACCAATTACTTCCAAGACACTTGAAGAATGTCTAGAAGCTATAGATCAACTGAAAAAGGACTTTGAAAAACAAATAAGAGAAGTGGAGGGAAAATTGGGAAGAGAAATGAGAATGATGCTAGAAAATCATGAAGAGAGTCAACAACCTGACTGAAGAAAACAATACTTTAAAAAAAATAGATTAACTCAA
>CM053596.1:197891819-197913870 GCA_028646575.1 Pseudocheirus occidentalis
TATATGCATATGAATACATATCTGAGCATGTGTGTATATGTGTATATAGAGGGTATAGGATCAATTGAATATAAAGGGATGATACTTTAAAAGGTGAAATTCTGAGGTGGGAGAGGACTAGAATGAGAGGAGACAGGGAGAAACAAAATGGGGTTAATCATCCCATATAGAAGAGGCACAGGATAACTGTTACAACTTTACTTTCAATTACTCTCAGTGAATTTGGCTTAAGGAAGAAATGGTATAAACTCTAAACTGGGCATCATGGCACGCAGGAGAGTAGGGGGCGTGGGGATGAGAGGGGAAATGACGAAGGGGAGGGCAGGGTCTGGGGGAGGGATGCTGGAAGCACACACTTCAGTAAAGGGACAGGGACAGGGTAGAGAACAGAACAAGGGGGAGGAGGGATAGGAAGGTGGGACATATGATCACTGTCACAATATGTCCACTATCAAGATGTTCTGTATAATCACATACCCACAGCCTGTATTGAATTGCTTGTCCTTCCAGTGGGGGGTGGGTGAGAAGGGAGGAATTGAAAGAATCTAGAATCTAAAGCTCTGCAATACCTGCAACTAGGAATTAAGATATACAGGGGCTGGGATAGGGAGACCCTCCCTGCCCTACCAGAAAGTTAGAGAGCAGATCAGGGAAGGGGCTTTACAGTGGGATTGCTGTTTTGGGGTTGGGGTAGGGGAAAGACAGGGAAAAAAATTTGTAATTCAAAAATCTCATGAAAATGCATGATGTAAACAAGAAAACAAATTTAAAAACGAATTTTAAAAAAAGAGAGAACATGAATACCAGCATATACGAAGCATAATTGAAATTTCACTTCTTTGCCAAATGTGGATTCTAGAGACTCAGTGATCATTTTGAACCTTGCCTAGTCCTGCGAATGAAGACTTAACTGAAAGCATTGGAGAGTAGGAAAAATATACATATGTATACATACATCTGGGTTTGCGTGTATGTATGTATATTTATATTTATATAAAGTGTAACAACCTTTCAGCAAGTTTTGGTCTTGCTGCAAAGACCATGGGAGTTTATGGGACAAATGGAGGTATAAAACTGTTTTTTTCACTGAAGATGCTTGCTCAGGTTGCTGGAGAAAATTGCCTATATGGATACACTAAGTTAGACACCAAAGATCAGAGGTTCTCAGACCCCTGAGGGATCCAGAGAGCCTTTCAGGAGATTTGTGAAGTCAAAACTTTTTATAGTAATTCTAAGATGTTATTTGCACATTAAAATACTTCTTCCTTTTCCAAGTATATATATCTGTGTAAGGCTCAATTTTCTTCATAAACTTCAACCAAAATAACATATTACAACATACCACAACAACATATCACAGCAGATGTGAGAATCTAGCTGACTTCTATTAAGCCAGAAACTAAAACGCTGCAAATATATATAATATGTAAAACAATGTTATTCTTCTTACCAAGTTTTCTTTTAGTTTAGAAAATATAATTATATTTAATAAAAAATATATTAACATGTAATGTTTTTATTGCTATTTTAAATGAATAAATGAATAAACATTTTAAAACTTGCCCATTCTAATATGGTCAATATTGATATCTAGAATCCACATAAGCAAGAACTCTTTGGAATCCTCAATAATTTGTAATAATATAAAGATTTCCTGAATAATTTTTAAGATCAGTTAGGGTTTCTAAGTCTAAAATGTTTGAAAACTGCAATCACAGACAATAGCTACGGTATTGAAAGAAGAATCATAATTGAGATACCCAAAAATTCAAGGAGACAGAGACAGAGACAGAGACAGCCTCAAATGTCTATGCACGAAGTGTAGGCAACCAGCAAGCTGAACTAGGGGTTCTAATGCAAAGAGGTAAATTGAATTTTATAGGTATTCCAGAGACTCAGTCTGGAAAGAAAGAGTTTATTCAAAAGAAACAATATAGGTAAAAGAGTAAAGTAAAAGTATATATTAAGAAGATATATCATGTGAGCAAATTCAGAAACCAGAAGACACAACATAACAGAGATCATTTGGGTAAAGATAAATCGTGACAGTTAAGAGAAACAATATTGTCCTTGAAGTATACTACAAGAATACCTGGACAAAAGGAAGAAATAGGCGAGGCATTCAGGAAAGAGATACAAGCCTTGAGTACAAACAGAGCACTTTACCTGTATATTTTCCAAAAGCAGCGCAGCTAATAGTTCTTTGTAACGCTCCCACCTAGGATGTTACTATGGATCTTGGTGGGGCGTGAATGCTGGTATGTAGGTATTATCCAGGATTTCCCAAGTGTCTGGTCCTTTTAACCACAGAGGAGTGCCTTGCAATGGGAAGCCACTGGGTCAAGACACAGAGAAGCTGTGCAAAAAGATGGAACGGAAGGCTGAGAGTCATGCTGATTCCCCCATACTTCTCCTATAGAGCCAGCAGAGTTTGGGAAGACTGAGTGTTATCCTTGTAAAAGAAAATAGGGAAAGCAAGTAGAGGTAAGATGTCATGGCAAGGAAGAGGATAAATGGAGGCAGTGCGAAATGTGGTCAGACAGGCCAGCAATGGCAGATCAGACCAAAAATGATGAGCTGTGAGCCAGTCATTATAAACCAGCTTCACCAAAAGTATCCAGAGAGGTCTCATCCATTCCCCTTCCCCAACCCCCAATAGCAGGAACACAGAAGGTAGAGGTGCCTGTGTCTAGCACAGCAGAAACAGCAACACTTCTGAACCATAACAATGGAAAGGAAACAGGCATGATCAATAAACCTGAAGAATGTACTGCATTTTCTTCCTGCCAGGGAGCACAGTCAGTCTTATTTAAGCAGAATGAAACTGCTGACTATTGTTCGTATTTGGTTAGGTTGACTTTCATAAGTTATAGTGGAAGAATGACTTAGTGTAAGGGGAGACAAAGAATGGCTCAACATTTATTGTAGTGAAGTAGGGCAGTTATGCTATTCTTGGGTCCCCAGGTATTATTTTTTTCCCCAATTTGTGATACAATTTTCTCACAGTTTGCTGTTCCTCTCCAGAAGATGACCAGAATCATGCGTCCCTAAGGGCACTTGTAGAGCTTGTGGCTATCTTGTCAAGCTATCTGTCCCAAAGTCTGACGCATATTGTACCACTGGAAAGTTAAACTGTGATACTTTTGCACCACAGGTTCAAGCAACATACCTAATGACAGTGGGATTAGGGGAGCCACTGTTTAGAGGAACCCTTCAGATTGCTTTGTGTTGCGTAAATATGGCTTCAGATGCACAGGGAACACACCACTGACATTAGCAAATACATATGTACGTATGTCTGCCCATGATTGATAACCCACTGGAAACATAAAAGTTGAAACCCTCTAAGAATTATATCCTTGTTGTTCCATTTTTATTACCAAAGCCCTTTTCAACATTTGGTTCTACAAGTAAAACATTTCTGTGGTTTCAAGTACTCTGCACACTTCTAAAATGGAATATGGTTGCCAGCTAATATTGCAAGAACTAAATAGATGACATCTGGAAAGGGAAATTTAAAAGGGAAAAAACCTACCACCACTGTTTTTCTCCACCTCCTGGTTTTGCCTATGACTATGCTTCTAAAGGCAGACCAAAAAGGAAAAGTCAAGTGGTTATTCCAATAATTCTATCAGAGTCCCAGAATTCAGAGTTTGAAAGAACCTCAGAACTTCTAACCTATACCTATAAAAGAATGTTCTGGGCAAGGGAACCAACAAGTAGTCAATCATTCTTTGTTTGAAGAAGTCCAGTGATGGCAAACACTGCCTGTCCACTTTTGGATAACAGTCATTGTTAGGACATTTTTCATTATGTCAAACCAAAATTGCTGCCAGTCTCTGAAACTTGCTATGGAAGAAAGAAGAAAGAAAGTGGTTGCTTTTTTGTTTGTTTGTTTTTTTAACCTTAATGATCCAGACTGGGCCATATTTGGCAGGTAACTCCAGCTCCTCACTTTGCTTCTCCAGGGTAGCTATAGGTCATCCTTGGATGAGGGAGAGGGGATAATGTAGACAGTATGTCAATCCCAAGGCTATTCCAGCCAGCCAACACTATTCTGAATAAATAAGTCAAGCCCCACACAACACAGATAACCAAGGGAAAACTCATGAGGCTGGGCGGTTGTCTTATATAATCCCATTTGTCTAGCTATACACTCCAGATTCACTGGATAACTGCCAGTTCTCCACTTCTGACTGAACTAAGACTTGGCATCAGCTGAACTTTTTTTTATTCTCACATTTTCTCAAAATATAATACTTTGCCCTTTGACGAGATTTAATTCTCCCTTGTTCCCTGTGAGGCAGGGAATGGTTCCTTTCCAGTATTGATGGGGATTTAGGGCTTGGTATCTACCAATGAAAACAAGCAGAGGATTGAAGCATTTATCCAGATGGGTCAGTTGAAAAAGCAAAAGCAAAGCAGCTCCAAAATACATATCCACACAAGTAAAGGGAAGTAGGGCAATATGCAGTTAGCCAGGGAATATGGTGCTGCCTTCCAACAATTCACTCAATTAAAATAAAACCTCCATTACCTAAATCAGGAGGCAGTAAGAAAGAGGGGAAACTGTGCTAGATTTGGAATCAGAGCACCAGGGGTCAAACCCAGGGTAGAAAGTGAGCCTCAGAAAGGAGAAGTTTCTGGTCCTAGGTAAGTTAGTGAGAGGGCAAAAATGAGAAGCCGTACTTCCTGACTCCAAGATCAGTGCTTTCTCCACTGTGCCCACATTGTCTCAAAAAGTCACAACGTTAGAGCACCAGCCCTGGAGTCAGGAGGACCTGAGGTCAAATACGGACTCAGACACTTAACACTTACTAGCCATGTGACCTTGGGCAAGTCATTTAACCCCAATTGCCCTGCCTTCACCCCTCCAAAAAGCAAAAAAAAAAAAAGTCACAACACAATCAAGTGTTTCATTAATATTATAGACAATGAATACCACAAAGTCATGACATCATAGGTCTATAAATTTAGAGTTGGAAGGGACCTTAGGGACCATCAGTCAGTCAATTAGCATTTATTAAATGTCTCCTATGTGCCATGCACTGTGCTAAGTGTTGGGGATACGAAGAGAAGACAAAAACCAAACAATCTCTTATCTCAAGGAGCTCAGAGTCTAATGTGACAGGGGGAGGGGGAACATTCAAACAATGATGGGCAAACAAAACAGAAAAACTGAGCAGAGTCTCAGAGAAAAAGCTAAGCTTAAGCAGGTCTAGGAAAGCTTCTTACAGAAGATAAGACTTCAGCTGAGACTTGAAGGAAGCCAGGAGGTTTCAAGTCCACCTCCCCAAGTCCTATTTTGCAGATGTAGAAACTGACGTCCCAAGAATCATGTCCTCCTAATTCCAAGTCCAGTGTTCTATCTAATATTCTAGGCTGACTCAAAGGACGGAGTAGTCTCTATGGTTTTCAGCCACCCAGGAAAGCTTCATAGAGAGGGCAGAATGTGAACAAGTTCTTAAAGGATAAATAGAATGAGGACAGGCAAAGAAGAAGGAGGCTATTCCAAGTAGAGTAAAGAGCAGAGACAAGTAACATGGCACAATGTCAAGAAAAGTGGCTCTGAAGTCAGAGGAGCCAGCATAGAATTCCACTTCTGAGACTTCCTACCTGTTCAACATTGGGGAAGCCATTGAGCCTCTCTGGGCCTTGGTCTCCTTATATGCAAATTGAAGGGCTCAGACTAAAACTGTTCTATAACCCTATCTATGAGCCAAAGGTACTTAGAACTGTCCACTTAGCTTTGGCCACAAGTCCATTATAGTTCATATGGAAGTGAGAGTTCTGCTACAGGGAAAAGACAGAGGACCTAGATGGTATAAA
The DNA here is from genome assembly GCA_028646575.1 of Pseudocheirus occidentalis. Taxonomy (NCBI): domain Eukaryota; kingdom Metazoa; phylum Chordata; class Mammalia; order Diprotodontia; family Pseudocheiridae; genus Pseudocheirus; species Pseudocheirus occidentalis. The sequence continues at coordinate 197,897,649 of CM053596.1, forward strand.
GCAAATGGTTAGAACATGGTGCTACTGAAACTAAGGTCCCCGGTTCATTCCCCTGCTAGTTAGTTCTATAGAGTGAAAAACTGTTTGACAGCCTGTGTTGCACTTGCCTAAGGTTCATCAGCTAATTGTGGCAGAAAAGGAATTAGAACTAGTTCATGTACTCTTCCTCTCCCTTATTTTGGCATTTATCCTACTATTAAGCTATGTACTATTTCTGGTGTATATGTTTCTCCCAAACTAGACCCCAATAGCTCCCATAATGCAGGACCCAGGTTCCATGGTATCCTCAGCCCCAACAATCCCATCAATCCCAACCAATCATTTTGTTAATCCATACCATTGGGCACAGTAGGGACAAGGACAGAGAACTCCTCCACATACTTTAGCATAACCCATGTCTAATAGGAGAGGGGAAAAAAAAACTCAGTTCAATGCTATGAGTTCCAGAGTCTAGCCCTCTGCTGCCAGTGCACATCTTTCTCCCACATAGTTCTTCATCACAAAGCCTCCAGTCTCTACTCCTTTTCCTCTTCCTCATGAATCACATCTATCACCACCCTACTCAATCAATGAATCAACAAGCATTTATTAAGTATCTACCATATGCCAAGTACTGCAAGGTGATGGGGATACAAGTGCAGAGCTTTCTCTCTGAAGAAGAAGATAACAAAAACATGTATGTGTATATGTGTATATACATATACATATAATATCGAGAGAGAATAAATACAAAGTCATTAAATACGAGGTAGTTTGGTAGGAACTAAGACTAGCACACGTGTTCCTCTTCTCCCTTATTTTGACATTTATCCTACTCTTAGGCTGTGCAGTATTTTTGGTGTATGTTTCTCCCAAACTAGACCGTAAGCTCTCATAAAGCAGGACCCATGTCTTATTTTTCTTTTGTGCCTCCCTCAGGACCTAGAACAATGCTTTTTCACCTAATCTATACAAATCAGGTTTATCTTCAGCACAGAGTAGGTATGAAATAAGGGGTTTTTTGTTGTTGTTCATATCAATGATGCTAACAAATAAATATACTACTAATGGAGTGTCAATGGCATCGATTTTGTAAAAAATTAAAAATATCTTCATATTGTAAATGGTCTATACAGGGGTGGGGAACCTGCAGCCTCGAGGCCATGTGTAGCCCTCTAGATCCTCAAGTGCAGCCCTTTGCCTGAATCCAAACTTCACAGAATAAATCCCCTTAACTAAAGGATTTGTTCTGTAAACTTTGGATTCAGGCAAAGGGCTGCACTTGAGTACCTAGATGGCCACATGTGGCTGTGAGACCTCAGGTTCCCCACACCTGGTATGATCTCCAGTTGTGCAGATCCCAATGTCATCCAGATCGTCTTGGCAACTCTTGTCCATGTTCACCTGTAAATCTGATACTCAATATGCCTTCTGTTAAATCTCTTGATGTTGTGTGGGTACCAATAGAGTACATAGACTGTCCATCTCACCCTTTTCCAGCTATCCACCCATCTTCTCACCTCTAATATCATATTTTTACATAGCTTTTGCAGTAATCTGCTATAGCTTATTCACACCCATCACATGTCTCTTTGTGGCCCTTTTGGGAGACTCACAATTTTACTTCTTCAGAGACCATGGTATTTCATAATCTACAGCATCACAAAAATAAGCTGTGTGTTAAAAGATGGGCTTTCATTTGAAACAGAAGTTTGCAATCATTGTTTAATTTCCCTGATGAAATCCAACCTACTCTTTTCCTCCTATTCAATTTTGAGCTTGTGGTCTACCTACAGTGAATGTCTAAAATACATATATGGATGAACTTAGGTGCTATTCATCCAACTGCATACCACAGTCTGAGCAATGAGTGATTAACATGCTCATGTAAAAAATTCTTCAGTGTTCTGGAGCTTTGTTAAATCAGCACAATGTAGTTCTTGAATAGCAATATTTAAAAATCTTAACTATCAATGGGGAATCCCTCTTCTATTGGTACTCTGTGGTGGCCATCTTTTATGTCAGTGGCAAATTACTTTAGCTAGTATGTGTCTCCTTTATTTATGGGATATCCATTTGATATTAATGATAAGAGGGTTGTTGAATAAATTATGCATATTGTCTCATTTTTCAGCATAGGTTGAATTTTAACATACAGGTAGAAGATGCCTTGATAGATGAAAACCTAAAGCTGCTGTTTTATTCTGCTGAATCCATTTTTTTCATAGTCAACAAACAATAAGCACAGTGGAATCTTGGATTCTTTGTAAGTTTCCATCAGTTGTTTGATTGGCATGCTGTTATAGTATAGAATTTCATTAATGAAAGTCTTCCTGTTCCTTTAACATACTTTCATCAAGGATGCCAGCAATATGTAGGTAGATTCTCTTCTCTTTTTTCACTTTTTTTTTTGGAGGGAGGCAAGCAAGGCAATTGGGGTTAAATGATTTGCCCAAGATCACACAGCTACTAAGTGTGTCAAGTGCCTGAGGTCACATTTGAACTCAGGTCCTCCTGACTCCAGGATCAGTGCTCTATTCACTGAGCCACCTAGCCACCCCAGTAGATTATTTTCATTGGTAGTTAAAGGAATTGAATGCCTAAGGATTGGTAAATAGTTTCTTGGTAGCCTACTGTCTGTGATAATAGAATTCTGATTTTTTTCAAGTGTTTAGTATCCTCTCTTCTATTACATATCTTAAAAACTGATCTCACCTCCATCAAAGTCTTCTGTGTATCTGGATGTTTTTCCATTTTGAGCTGTTTTCAGTGTTATTTCTATTTCCTCATGCAGAACATTGGGACCGTGATGTTAAAATATCCAAATGTCTACCATCCTTGATAAAATAAGTAGTTTGTGATTAAAGTATATACCAGAAAAAGTATGTTATTATTATCATTAGTGCTGTCAGTAATCATATTTTTCTGTACTAGTAAAGGTAAAGAATGCTAAGGTTGGACCCTCACTTAAGTGATCCTGGCATAGAAACTAGAAGGAGGGACTTTGAGACACTGGGGAATGATCCAAAATGAGCTTTTCAATTCTTCACCCTGCCTTGCTCATCTGGTTGCAGTTGCTGCCTTGTTTCATTTTTATCCCATATCCTTGTTGATAATTCAACTCTCACTCAATACAAAATTAGATGAATATGAGAAGTTAGTGAAGGACAGAAATTTGACTAATACTAGGCCAATGTTGTCCACTTTTCCACAATACAGCCAAAGAGGATTCTTTTGGCTTTGTATAATTGCACTGACCCTCAATTTGCCCTTGCCTATGTGGATCTGTGGTTAGAATTTTTTTTTTAGTGAGGTTTCTTCAACTACATCAAAGCCCCATACTCTTCATTTCCTTTGCCCACCCCCAAATATATGCACACACACACACACACACAGTCTCAACAAGGTCTCAACATTTCATTTGGATTTATTTGCATTATTAGGTTTATTTCAAGACCTCCTACCAGAAACAGGAAGAGTGAATATGAAAGATCTGTTTCCTTTCAATTGTGTTTTTTTCCCTCCTTCCTAGTGAAAATAGCTTGTTTGGAGAAGTCTAAATGATTTGAAATTGTATGTACCAAAGGAATAGACACAAGGTTCTAATTTACCATTTGGGGTCTCCCAGCCCCTGCATATGAGTTCTATAAATGAAATGTGTTGCTACACTGAGTCCCATTGGGAGGAGCTGCATTTCCACTAAGAACAGCTGTAGGGCTGTAATCTACCCAAGTCAGCTTCTGAATCAGATATGAATTATTGGCTCAGTCAGAAAGCTATGGATAAGCCTTCACCCAACAGGCAATCACATGTGGCACTTGGCAGAAATGAAAATGTACTTTCTTCCTTAGCTGAGTCCAGTTAAATAATAACTCTTTATTTGGGGTCCTTTGTTCTCATTCAGATTTTTTTCAGGGTCCTCACCTTGTTCACGTGGTAGGGTCAAGACAACTTTAGTTAGGATAATCATTTTGGAACCATCTGAGGCTAATGGAGGCCAGCCATCTGTAGAACATGAACTGAATGGATGTTTCCCAGGCCCCAAAGTCATTGGAATAAAGGATACATAATGATTTCCTTATTGAATCTGAGCTATATGTGATCACTTGTTCCTAGGATGACCAAGACCTGTTGTCCAATCGAGAAAAAGGGTTGAGTATAAAGAAAAACTCCTAAGTAGAAATGTAATGTATCTGTTAGTGTTGGTGAAAAGTATCTGGGTTTTAGTTTTGAATGGTGGCCCTCATTCTGCCTAGATTACTCCTTTAGAGCAAGAACGTAACCAGCTTTTCAAAACAATCATCTAAAAATGCTGTCTGCCTCCAGATAGAGAACAGATGAACTCTGAGTGCAAACTGAAGTATCATTTGTTTTACTTTCTTTATTTCTCTTGCTTTTTTTTCAACATGGCTAATATGGAAAATGTTTTGCATGATTTCATAGGTATAATTGATATCATATTACTTCTCTTCTCAATGCGCGAGGGGCAGCAGGGAAGGGAGAGAATTCAAAATGTTTTTAAAGTGTTAAACATAAATAAATAATGAAAATTTAAAAATATATCTAGTCCTAGAGAGTTACTTCTAGAAATATTCATTTGAGGATGCATAGGGTTAATGGAGAGTGGTGATCTGCCTCCTCAAGACCACAGGCTGAAGAAGATTGAGCCTACCAAACTTTATTTCCAGCTCTTTGGCTTTATCCAAAGAGTTTAATACTTTGGTGGATCTGTGGTATAGGTTCTCCTTCTACTGTTAGAGAATTCAACACAACCATTTCTTCTTATTCTCTGTGACTTTGTCCATTCCCTTCCACACATGGTCTGACCACGATACTGGAGATTTCCTCTAGATGACCTGACATTACTTGTGTAGTGGTTCAGCACATTTATTATCCCTTGCTCTCTCTATGTGACCAGTCTGCCTCCTCTTCTATTCATACATCTTCCGGTTGCTATTTATTAGGCCATTTTATATATATGACAGGGTGGTAGCAATGAGGCATAGCCCACCTCACATTTCTCTGTCAGTCTGTAGGTGACCTGTAATTGTGATTCCTTGGAGTCTGAGTTATCCTCAATGTGTTACTATAGAATACCACTGGAAAAATATTGTTATTAACAAAGACGAGATTTTGTTTCAGGGAGAAGAGTGGGAATCATTGAAAAAAGAGGCATGAGATCCCAAATATAATCTAGCCTGCTTACTTATTCCTATTCAATTATGGGCCCAGATCATCATCTTTCTGCGTTGTTGGTCCAAGATATAAGTCCTGATGAACCAGTTTTATGGGCTGTCCATCCAATTGCCTGTTAGTCTGGACAACAGCCGTTCTTCATCCATGATAAAGTACTGAGAGTGATTATAGCTGTGCAGTAGAATTTATCAATAGGAACATCTAGATACTCTCACCACACATATAAGGAAATTTTCCATTTAGACCCTGCTAAATGTCTTCCATGACAGTAGCAAAGATTTTTGGTGGGCATATACCTCCATGTTTTATGCATTGCTTGATAGTAACAATCAAAGGGTTTTCAAATAATCTCTGTTGTTGAATCTTTCAAAGCAATTTTGAACAATGTTAATATATGCACAAAAGATGCTTTCTTGGAAGAGAACCTTTAAGGTTGCATTTTGTTCTAATGAGTTAAATGCCTTTTTATAGTCAAACAATAAATAAAGTCGGATCTTGTATTCACTGTATCTTTAAGTCAATTACAATTTCTGACATTACTATGAAAGTATACTTTGCTGTAGAATACTATTTTTGAAAGTCAATCTGCCTCCTTCTAGTATTTTTCATCAACGATGCCCTTGATAGGTGTGCTAAACATTTTCAAAAGTATTTTCTAGATGTGACCCCAAAGCCCAGAAGGACCCCTATCTCCACTACATAAAAATGAAAAAATAGGTATGTGATTTGGTAGTAACTTTTATATCTCAATCTTATTTTTATAATATCCATAATTTTCCCAGTCATTCAATATTTTCCCTTTTTTAGATATCTTCATCTCTCACTATGGTTATCCAGGTGCCGTTGGACTGAGGCCATAGTGGCTGGAAACCTTCACCAATCCATGTCCTTAACCTGCCCTTATGGTTTTCCCTAGGTTCGTTGCTCTGGGATTGCCTGTCTTCTCAGTAAGGGAACTAAGCTTCCCACTGCTCTAATTCTACCTCCCACCTCAGATTTCTGAGAAACAATTCTATTTTTGGAACAATCTAAGGACTCCTCCCCAGCAGGTGGGAGAGAAAAGGAACCCAGAGTACAAATATGTATCGGATTATACAACAGGCAGTTTGATTCCCACACAGAAAGAGAATGCTAAGCAATAAAAGAATCAGAATAATTTCAGTCGGTAGAAAGGATACTATGCAAACCTTATTGGGACAATGGGGATGCTCATTAGCTACTTTAAATTTCATTCAACTCAATACAACCCAATCAATACCAAGTGGGTTCTTTACTTTTGCAATTACTCTGTCTCTGTCTCTCTTTGTCTCTGAGTCTGTGTCTCTCTCAGTTATTGTTAGCCTTTTTGACTTATCTCTTATTGACTCTGTTGCTGCTGCTGTTGACACTAAAACTTCTCTGAGAGCCAATATCCCACTGCTTGGGTGCCCTGTACCAAAGAAAAGAAGACATAAACAGGAGGCAGGCCCATCCCAGACACAGGCTTACCCAGGAGGCCATGAACTCACAGCTTGTAGCTCAGTAAGGGAAAGAGCACGTTTCCCCCCCCCTCAACCCCTCCCCCCCACACCCTAGGATCCTCTGGACCTCAGAGAGGAATCCTTACATCTCAAGGACAGCAAAAAAAACTGACTGACAACTGCCCCTGTAGTATATCCACAAAGTCCAGACTCAGAAGCCAATTAAAACAGACACCACCAACAGGAAGAAGACAAAGGATTTCTGCACCTGCTTTAAAGTTTGTCTGTAAAGAGATGGGTCCCGTCCATCGTAAGTACCTAAGGAAACACTACATCAATAATTGGTCTCCCAATGTCCTCAAAATTGTCTGATCTCCCTAATGAATTTTATCTGTATATTCTTAATCTGGTCCGTCTACTCTTCCAATTTTCATTTTCTTTATTGTCATCTCTGCTTCAGGGACTAGGTAGCCAATCAAAAAACATTTTTAATCATGAGCTATGTGCCAGGCACTGTGTTAAGCGCTAACAAAGTTAGAATCCTGATGTTGTGGCTATATTCTCATGAAAGAAGATATCTGTTACAGGAATCTTGAGAAATCCTTTCTATTTTATCATATTCCAACATCATTGTCCTCTTTCTAATTTCATCCTTAAATGTTCTTGGTTTGATCTGGCCTTGTTAGGTTTCTGGTTTTGCTTTTTGAAAGCTCTTAAGACACTTAAATTTACTGTGCTTTATTTTCTATATTTGTAAATGCAGAAAATAACAAATGAAGTCTGGATGACTACTTATTGGAGATGTGCTGTTGAAGAAATTCCTGTTTGGGTGTAGATTTAAACCAATAACTTCTGAGGTCTCTTCCAACTATGGGATTCTATAATTGGTCACAAACATACCACGTTTCACCTCTGCCTATGTACACACAGTCATGCTCCCTTGGATAATCCAAGGGAAATATATTCCATAAAGGAGGGGGTTTTACCTGATACAAATAGATACTGAAGCAGCTATATGTCTCAGTGGACAGAGCACTGAACCTCAAATCAGGAAGACCTGAGCTAAAAATTGGCCTGGACTCTTCCAAGCTGTGTGACCTTGGCCAAGTCACTTAACCTCTGTGTGCCTCTAAAGAAGTAAATGGAAAACCCCTACATCATCCTTGCCAAGAAAAGTGCATGGAAAGCATTGTCAGGTTATGGTCCATGGGTCATAAAGAGTCAGGCACAACTGTACAACTAAACAACAAAATAGACACTGAACAATGGTGGACGTGCGTCATTAAACTGAGAAAACAATCAGCAATCTCTTCTATTTCATTTTAGTCTGTTCTAAGATAGAGAAAGTTTTCCACAACAAAAATCCTATGGAACATTACAGAGTTTCCAGTCCTTTTGTCTCTAGGGAACCCCTGAGTCACCTAGGCTAGGGGATTAAAAAGCTACTTTACAAACAGATGTGCTAAAATCCCATCTTCTAGGAGAAACTTTTTCTGATCCCCCTTAATGCTAGTGACTTCCCCTCAGTAATGATGTGTGTGTACATACACACACACACACACACACACACACACACACACACACACACACACACACACACACACACACACATATATATATATATATATACATAAATACACCCTCTTTGTATAAATTGGTTGCATTTTGTCTCCTCCATTAGACTGTGAGTTCCTTGAGAGCAGGGAACGTCTTTTGCCTTTCTTTGAATCCCCAGAGTGTAACACAGAGCCTAGTACACAGCAGTCACTTAGGAAATGTTTATTGACTGGTCTCCAATAATCTGGATTGGCCCTGGATATCTGGATATTCTTAAATATTCAAGATTAATACCAATTCCTCACTGATTTTAGGGTGCTACAGAAATTGGGCCAAAGAGGAGGTATTCTTAACTGAATTCTTTGGAAAGTTGAGGCTACATCCTGAATGCCCCTTGATGGTGGATAACTCCAATCTCCAGCTTAGTGCCTTCCTTCCTTATATTACTGATGCCAAGAAAGACAAAGACGTTTGCTCATGTTTAATTTCTGTGGCTCTGTTGGCCTGAGCAGGGAAATGTCAAGCCACAAACATATGGTCCATGTGTCCAAGAAACAGAAGAGATTTCATGCATTTGATTTGGATGTGTTGAAGGAGGAGGTGGGAAGCAGGCATTAAATTGGAGCCAGAGCTGTTTGCTTATGGCCCCAATACCTTCCCTGTCTCCCTCATACAATCCCTTTCAATTCCATTTGTGCCACTGTGATAACTGGTGAAAATACTCACCAAGAAGGCTTAATACCAGGCTCAGCAAATCTCATTGCTAAGCTACTTTGGTGGGGTTTTTTTCTTTTTTCTTTTTTTTCTCCTTAGCTTCGAGCTGGAATTAAGAAACCTGTAACTTGCTGCTTATCTCATTATCTCCTGCTTTGCATTTTAATGTGTCTCCTCTAAAAAGACCTCATTGATATTCCATTTATGCATGTGTTTGTTTGTGTCTCTTGGGAAAATTTGCTACTGATCTTCCAAGTCGAGCACCAGCATCCTCCCAGCTCTCTGAAAGTTGGATCTGTGTTCTTTAAAAGGAAAAAAGAGAAAGTGGGGGCGGTTGGAATATTTTACTTCCACAAGAGGTTGCAAATAAAACGGTTCAGAATTCTTAGTCCAAGTCTATTAAACATTAAGGGAAGTAGAGGATGATTCAAGTGGGAGAAGCCAAGGATAAGAATATTTCTGGGTAGCCATTACAATGGCTTATATTATTTAGGACCCCAGCCTTGCCCCCACAAGTTTTAGCCTAATTTGCCCAGATCATTGAAAGAAAAGCATGATTTGGGGGTGCGTTATCAACAGAAATTATCCAGATTGGCCCTCTTTGTTGATGTTGTGTTTGTCCTTCTTTTTTTTTTTTTTTTTTTTTTTTGCTTTTTGGAGGGCAGGTTGGGGTTAAGCGACTTGCCCAAGGTCACACGGCTAGTTTTTTGTGTTAAGTGTCTGAGGCCGGATTTGAACTCAGGTACTCCTGACTCCAGGGCCAGTGCTCTATTCACTGCGCCACCTAGCCGCCCCTGTCCTTCATTTTCAAAGAGGACCATGGCATCAGGTAAATGATGACATGATTGGCAGTTGACTTTGATTTGAGTGTGAGAGTGCTCTACATTGAGTACAAGAACCAAGACTAGCCATATAGACATGAAATTAAAGAAGGCATGGACTACAAGAAGATGATGGTGTTCCATTGTATATTCAGTTCTTCTTTCATACATCAAAGGCCATGGCTATGTCTTACACAAGGTATAAAATGAGGAAGCTAAAGGAATCCACCAGATAATCCAAGGCAAAAAACATTTACTGCTCACATGAAAAGAAGATTTGGAAGGAACCTAAATTATTGTCTATTTGCAGTGATCAAATCATCCAGAAATCATCCAGGAAGAAAGAAGGTAGTTATGATTTATATGTTGCCATTATGGCTAATGATGTGATATCTGCTCTACAAACTGCTAAGAATGGTCTATGCATACATGGAAGGTATTCTTGATGAAAATATGAGATGGGTAAAGGCAAGCTTTGATAGATAATATTCTATAGCAAACCAAATAATCACAAATGTATCATGAGATACATTTGTGTTTGTAAGATCGTAAGTTCATAAAAATCACAAGTTTTATTGTTGGAGGGGACCTTGGAGATCATCAAGTCTAATTCTCTCATTTTTAGGTACTTAAAACTGAGGCCCAGAGAAGTTTAGGATCTTGCCCCAAATCATGCAGGTATTAATAATAGCACCTCCCTTCCAGGGTTGTAGTAAGGACAAAGTAGGATAGTATTTGTAAAGTACTTTTCAATCCTTAATCCATAATATAAATTTTAGCTATTTTAATTAGCAGAACTAGGATTTAAACCTCCCAAATCCAGAATTCCTTCTGCTCCATCATAGATGAGAGATAAGTTGTTGTTGATGTTGTTCATTCATTTCAGTTGTATTCAACTCTTCATGTCCCCATTTGGGGTTTTCTTAGCAAGGATACTAAAGTGGTTCACCATTTTCTTCTCCAGTTCATTTTGCAGATGAGCAAACTGAGGCAAACAGGATTGAATGACTTCGCCAGGATCACATAGCTAGTAAGTATCTGAGGTCAGATTTGAACTCAGAAAGATGGGTCTTCCCGACTTCAAGCCCAGTATTCTATCCACTGTGCCACATAGCTACTCCAAGATGAGAGGTACAGAGAATAAAAAAATTTTATATGTCTATTATTTATTGATTACAAAATAGTTTTTTATTTAATAGAACAAAAGTCAGTTTTAAAAACTCTCTCTTAACAAGGTCCTTATTCCCCACACATATATAAAGGTCATACAGGAATTCTTGACAGACATAATGATGGACATAAGTCTGTCTAATGGTCCATGAGTACTGACATCAAGCAAGGTATCCAACAAGGCAGTATATGCTCACTAAAGATGTTTGGCAGCGTCACAGAGAATGTCCTACAGAAAATTAAAATGGAAGAAGCAATTCCTATTGACAGAAAGGTTCTCTGCATGCTCTTGGATGAGAATATCATTAGGCAGATTGCATTGAGTCCTACAATAGCATAGGGTCTCCTCAATGTCCTTCACAATCATTAACAAAGGTAAGTTTGAACCTTCAAAGAGGAAAAACAAAGTTGATGAAGAAAAGATACTACCCAGATTATAAGACGATTTTGGACAACCAATTAAAATGATCCATAGGTACATAAAAATGGGCAGCTAGGTGGCACAATGGATAGAGTGCTGGACCTGAAGTCAGGAAGACTCATCTTTCTGAATTAAAATCTGGCTCTCAGACACCTACTAGTTGTGTGACCCTGGGCAAGTCATTTAACCCTGGTTGTCTCAGTTTCCGTATCTGGAAAATGAGCTGGAGAAGGAAATGGCGAACCACTCCAATATCTTTAGCAAGAAAACCCTAAATGGAGTCATGAAGTCAGACACAACTGAAAATGACTGAACACATAAATAACCAAACAAGTACTAGGCACGGTCAATGAGATTGGTGCAGAATTGGACAGATCAGATTCAACCATATTTGGGAAAAGGTACTTCACTTTCAATGATCTCCAGCTGTTCATTGTTGCAAAAACCCATCTTTTTTTTTAACACCAAATGCTTGAGGGACTGAAATATTGTGATATCCTGGGAGTTACAATTATAGGTGACACCAAGGGCAAGAGAAAAGATATGGTGGGTGTAAGAAAGTTATAGCATATTACCAGTGATGACCTTGTACAAAAAATGGTGTGTAATGTATCTTTAAGGACACGTATGGCCAGAAAAAGAGACAAACTGGTCATGCAGCATGAGTGAGAGAATACAAAATATTTCAGTGGTATCTATGAAATGTTATAGGGAATGAGCAGGGGGAGGGAAAGCATACCAGTTTTGAAAACAGAAGACCTAGATTTCCTGGCTCCAATATTTACTACTTATGTGCCCTTGAGGAAATCACTTAAGCACTCTAGGTTTTTGTTTCTTCACTGGTAAAATAAAATAGTTGGACTAGTTCCTTTTCTGATTCAGTTCTGCCCTTTCCCCCACCACTCATTCCCTCCCTCCCTCCCTAACTACTCTGTACTCAACTACTTTGATATTATTTATATGTATCCATTATATTTGTTCTTTATATATTTACACATGTATTTATTATTTTGCCTATTAGCAAGAAAGATCTTTGAAAATGGCAATTTTTACTTTATATTGCCAGGGCCTAGCAGTTAGTAAGTCAAATATACATTCGTTAAGTGGTTACTTACTCTGTATCAGGCACTGTGTTAAGCACTAAGGATACAAAGAAAGGCAAAAGACATGGGTACTGAATAAGTGCTTGTTAATTGATTGATTGATTATTTCTAAGACCCCTTTCAACCTCTAAATTCTATGCACAAGAGAAAGACTCTTCAGTATGTTGGATAGATACAAAATGACACAGGAAAGAATTACACAGGATAACTTAACAAAGAGGGGTGAAAAGGGTACACAAATCATTGAGATCATGGATGCATCAAAGTATGCATGTTTATTTGTTTTACTTTTTAGCTCCTGTTTCCAAAAGAGCATCACTGGCCTCAATGATAGCTAGTTGGCAGAGGAAAACACTTTCCTTGGGAAATTGTGTTTACCAACCATACAAAAATATAACCAGAGCATTAATAAAGTAATCCAAAAAAGTATGGAAAACCAAGTTCCCACATAGCCACTGGGTGGGGAGGACAAGAAGAGGATGTTTCTACAAAGGCAAGTGCAGACCTTATCAATTGAGGAGCTGGACAACTGTCCTTCAATAGCCCTTGATCTGAATGATAAATCACAGAACTGCATAGATCTCTAGCCCAAGTCCTAACAAAAGCATGTATCTTAATGGGATTCAACTCTTCCCCACTTCAGGTTACCTGTAGAGACACAAATTGAGGGCTGAGAGCAGAAAGCTTTACTACAGCAAGGCATAAGATGTTTTATTATTGTCATTCTTTGCTAGCATGTTAAGTGGCATTATTTTATGGAGCTTTCTTTTGGCTGGACCACCGGAGCTTTTGCTCAGCTTTGAAGCTAATGGAGTATATGAAATTCCTTACTGCCTCTTCTTACATTCAAACATTGTCTTTTTCTGTCTTATGTGTGCATGAATCAATAACCAGGGACCAAAGAAAGTCTATTCAGCCACTAATTCTGGGCATCCTGATAGCTGCTCTAGAATATTAATAATAGAATCCATTTTGCCTTGACACAAGAGAATGGAGGGGAGCCAGATGTACCATTAGAAGTTCATTCCAAGCTAAATGAGTTTGTGATAGCGTGTGTTTATGCATGGGCTTATAAAACATAGCATGGCCCATTTTAAATGTGTGAGCTGGTGAGATACTTACTAGAAGCTGTACTTATGCAGGCAAAGGAAAGTTAAACTTGGTGTCTCTCTTCCCCCCACCTGCCATAAAGGAAGAGCAATCCTCCTGCTAAGGAAACTGCCTGGTTGCAATGATCTGCACAGTCCAAATTCACTGATCATATATATATTCATAGTATATAGAGATAGAAGAAACTTGATATATCATTTAGATAGACTAACCTCTCATTTTACAGATAAGTAAACTGAGGTACAGAATAATAATAATAGCTGATAACTAACCTCTCATTTTACAGATAAGTAAACTGAGGTACAGAATAATAATAATAGCTGATAATAGCATATATATTATATGTGTATATACATATACATGTATTATGCACATATGTGTGTGTGTGTATAATCTACTATGTGCCAGGCTGAGTATATTACAATTATTACCTCATTTGTTCCTCACAACCACCCTCAGTGGTAAGTACTATTCTTAGCCCCATTTTAAAGTTGAGGAAACTGAGGCAAACAGGAGTTAAGTGAAATGTCCAAGGTCACAAGACAATAACTGATTTGAAACCAGATTTTCTTAGTCCAATGCCACTTAGCCCAATAAATTCTTTCTTTCCTTTTTACCAGATTGCCTTTCATTACTTCAAGTGTTCTGCCCACTGTACCATACCTCCTCCTTCAGCTGCTTATCTGCATTATTGGAGGGCGTTTTCTATGCTAATAAAATCATAGATCCAGATAAGAAGATCCATTTTTCTGGCCATCAAAATATCTAGAAAATAGTGAAAAATGGATTTAATTCAATTTTAATTCAACTTGATTCAATCAAAAACTTTTATTAAGCCTCTATTGTTCACAGAGTATTATACTAAGAGCTGAGGACAATACACAGTTCAGATATGATGGGGTCCCTGATATAGGGGAACTTACTGCTCACCCTAAACTTCCCAACTGATTCTCAATGTGAAGAGACACTGAGATCCTTTGAGCCCCCCAGTTCTGAGCCTCAGCACTTCCATTCTATAAAATAGAGTTCACTTTGGTTCTCAAATAAACTTTCAGGAGTAGGCAATATCCGTCTCCCTGGGCAAGCAGAACCATGGTCTCCCAGCTGTGGTTTTAGGAGTCTCCCTGCACCAATTCCTACTATTTCGTCATTTAATAGAAAACACTTAAAAGGAAAAAATGAATGCAAAAAAACTCACTTTAAAGGTCAACCCTATATATTTTTTTACAAAGATGTTATTTTTGTTGGATATTTATTATTATGTTGACCTTTCCAGATTAATTATAGCACCATTTTTATAAGTGGCAGCAGCAATCTGTCACCCCGAGTTACACAGGAGGCCACCCAAGTTCAGTATTTCCTGTTATCCTGCTATAAATCAGAGCACCGTGCAATATAATATGCTGGGGCACTGTGGAGTCCCGGCTGGGTGGTAGTGTATTACAATCAGAGCAGTGCCCACCACTCCCCTATTCTCACTCCTGCAAAGGGCCCCAATGAGGGTTTGTCCAATAACACCACAGCCCCACAGTTTGCTGACTTTATAAAGGGACGAGGTGAAGTAACACTTTTCTTTTTAATACCCTGCGGTGTCAAACTGAAATTGCAGCCTGCTTCTATTTTCAGCAGCCTGGGTAAGAGAATGGTTTTTATCTGGAGATACAATGACTGACGCCCCGTACCCTGCAGTTCCCATGAAGCCCTTGCCAAAGTCCATGAATGCTTGCTTTATGAATTGGTCTTGCAGGTGTTCAGGGGGGTATGTAATCGCTAATGAATAGTAGAAAAACACAGAAACTCTAGGCAGGCTCTGGCACTGAGAGCTAGGCCCGGCTTTATAATTCTGTGAGAAAACACACATGCATCCAATGCCTTCCCCGGGCTCCGACATCGCCTGAGGCATGATCATTTTCCACAGTCCATACCCCCAGGCTGGTGGTACACTCCAGGGAAGGAGGGAGGCTACAGTCTCCATGTTGGCAGGAAATCTAATTCCTTCTTCAAGTATTTCGCCACCTTGAATTGGCAAGGCCATGGTTCTTGGCCAAGGGCTCAAACTTTCTGCAGAGACCAAACTTACGTGCCCCACTCCCCAAACCAGTATCCAAGATGTCAGAATTATGCCATCAGCCAACACAGGGCCACCCTTACAAGTTGGTGGCACTTTATATTCTCTCTAATAAATGGGGAAAGCATTTACTATAGGCCAACACTTGATATAATCCAGCATCTTAATCAGGAATAAGAAAAATAAATCATATTTTTCTAAGTGTTGGGTTTTGCTACTAAATAAATTCTCTTCGGCTTCAAACAGAATTTTCTTAATTGGATCTAACTCTTTTGATGGCCAGAAAAAATTGATCCACTTGGCCTGGTTCTGTAACTTTACTGGTCCTAATGTGGGGATTCTCTCCACTGATGGCAAATAATCTATAATTTATAGCCACAGAGAGTTGTCTGGGACACTGAGGTGGAAGTAATTGGCTTATAGTCCCATAGCTAATATATGTCAGAGACAGGAATTCATATCTCTCTATCTTCAATGTCACCTCTTTAGCCTCTAAGCCAGGCTGCCTCTCAGCCTCCGATGTCTTCCACTGCTTTCTCTGCTTGATTTTCAACATTAGTGTCAGCATTCTACATGTAACATAGTAAAGTTGGAAGAATGGAAGAAAGAAAAAGGAGGAAGGA
>CM053596.1:197914370-197952455 GCA_028646575.1 Pseudocheirus occidentalis
GAAAGGAAGGGAGGGAGGAAGAAAGGAAGGGAAGAAGGAAGGAAGGAAGGAAGGAAGGAAGGAAGGAAGGAAGGAAGGAAGGAAGGAAGGAAAGAAGAAAGGAAGGAAGGAAGAAAGGAAGGTAGGAAGGTAGGAAGGAAGGAAGGAAGGAAGGAAGGAAGGAAGGAAGGAAGGAAGGAAGGAAGGAAAAGAAAGAGTTAGGGAGGAGGCAGAAGGAGAAATGGCCATTTACATTTTTTTCAATGAGGGAGAGAGTAGCAGTGACCTTAGGCCCTAAAAATCTATTCAGTGTTCTGGGATCTCAGGATATTGTCTGACTTTGTGTACAAATTACCCATCAGGTTATACTATAGTCCCCTCCCCACAATATCAGAGGGTCTTTTGTCATTTTATATTCTTATAAATTATATTCTTATAAACTTATATTTATATACTTATAATTTATATTTTATTTTATTATGTTATAATTTTATAATATATATTTATATTTTATATTCTTATAAATTTGACACAGTTGTGTACATATTTGAGATATAAGACCTTTATCAGAGAAACTTGATGTAAAAAAATTTCCCATTTCCTACTTCCCTTCTAATCTTGTCAGCACTAGATTTGTCTGCACAAAAACTTTTTAATTTCATGTAATCAATAGTATCCACCTTACATTTCATAATGTTCTCTCTCTTATTTATTTACAAATGCTTCCCTTATCCATAAATCTGACAGAAAACTTCCCATGTTCCCCTGATTTGCTTATGATACCACCCTTCGCATCTAAATCATGTACCCATTTTGACCTTATCTTGGCATATGGTCTCTACCTAGTTTCTGCCAAACTGCTAGAGATGTTGGTCTATACCGAGTTTCTGACAGACTCTAACCATATTCTGAGAAAAACAAGCCAAACATTCTCATTTTTGAGCTGCTTATTATAAAATCTCAGGAAGACAAGGACACCCAGCACCCTTCCTCCTCCTCCATTCCAGGCCAGAGGAGATCCATCCTGAAAGTGCTTCCTTTCCTAGCTATCCCGTGGATAACTATTATCTAATAAGAGACCAGACAGGAAAGATTAAAATTTTGGAGAGAGAGCCTCAGTGATATCCATGATAATAGGTGCTGGGGCCAGGAAGAAACTCTCCAGAAGGATAAGTACATGGGTCAGTCAAAGAGAGATGGGAAGAAAAAGGTAATGGCTTCAGAGCTGTAGCATCTCCTCCAATTCTAGTACTGAAAAGCAGTGCTACTGGCCTGGCTGGGGTTTCAGTGATGATTTAACTCCTGTGCAGAGGAGCCTGGTATGCCCTAGAGCTGCCTGGGAGTTTCCCTAGCAGTTTTGTATAAGGGACTAATGTATTCCTTTTCCATTGTGTTGGGGGGACACTGTGGTTAACTAATAGCAGAGACCAGCATTCCCCAGGTGAAATACAGAAGTGGCAAACATTTAGGAATGCCTGATTAAATTATTTGTTTTTGCTTACTTAGTTTTTTTAAATGTCTTTATTTTCAATCCATGGTCATCTGATATGACCTGATAAAAATAAATATCAGTAGGGGTTTATGAACCTTGGAATTTGAGTATAGATGACCAAAGACCCCAGGGCAATGCTACATAATAACAGATGTCCCATTTGCCCATTTGTAGAGTTTTATACTTTACAAAGGACTTTTCTCACCATAAACATATGAGGTAGGTAGCACAAATATGATTTTCCATGCACTACTGTAGAATTTTTCTGACTTATGCACCATGCCTCCAGGAAGCTCAATTAGGAAAAACTCATCATCATACAAAATTCTGTAAGTCTTGGTATTCTGTCTCATCACTATGCTTTATCTGATTGGAAGATGAAGCCATGAACTTCAAAACCTAATCAATAATGATTTCCAGTATTTTTTCATGACTGTAGATAGCATTGGTTTCTTCTCCTGAAAATGGCCTCTTCATATCCTTTGATATTGATCAACCGGGGAACAACTTCTATTCTTATAAATTTAACTCAGTTCTCTACATATTTGAGATATAAGGCCTTTATCAGAGAAACCTGATGTAAAAAAATTTCCCCAGTATCCTACTTTCCTTCTAATGTTGGCAGCATTGGATTTGTTTGCATGAAACCTGTTTAATTTAATGTAATCAATATTATCCACCTTACATTTCATAATGATCTCCATTTCTTACTTATTCACAAAATCTTCCCTTATCCATAGATCTGACAGGTGAAATTTTCTATGTTCCCTTAATTTGCATATTATATAACTTAATTTGGATATGATATCTAACTCATGTACCCATTTTTACCTTATCTTGGTATATAGTTGGTCTATACCTAGTTTCTAACAAACTACTTTCCAATTTTCCCCACAATTTTTGTCAAATAATGAGCTTGTGTCCCAAAAGCTTGTATCTTTGGGTTTATCAAATACCACTTACTGCTGTGTATTATACACCTAATATAGTCCCCTGATCTACTACTTTATTTTTTTAAGGTTATATACGTGTGTAATTGTGTAAAACATATCCATATGAGTCATATTGTACAAGAAGACTAAAGTAAAAAAAAAAGTGAAAGAAAGAAGGTAAAAAAAATGCCATGCTTTAGACTGTATTCAAACAATATTAGTTCTTTCTTTGGAGGCAAATAATATGCTGCACCATTAGTCCTTTGGTATTGTCTTGGATCATTGTATTGCTGAGCATAGCTAAGTCATTCACAATTCTTCATCAAACAGTATTGCTATTACTGTGTACAATGTTCTCCTAGTTCTGTTCACTTCACTATGCATCAATTCATGTAAAGTCTTTCCAGTTTTTCTCAAATCATCCCACTTGTCATTTCTTACAGCACAATAATATTCTGTTACAATCATATATCACAGCTTGTTTAGCCACTCCCCAATTGATGGGCATCCCTTTGATTCCCAAGTCCTAGCCGCCACAAAAAGAATTGTTATAAATTTCTTTGTATAAATGGGCCTTTTTCCTTTTTTTTATATCATTAGGATATAGACCTAGCAGTGGTTTTGATAGATCAAAGGGTATGCAGAGTTTTATAGCCCTTTGGACATAGTTCCAAATTGCTCTCTGGAAGGGCTGGTTGAGTTTACAACTCCATCAACAATGCATCCTCTCCAACATCCAACATTTTTTCTTTTCTGTCATATTAACCCGTCTGATAGGGATGAAGTAGTACCTCAGAGTTGTTTTAATTTTAATTTCTCTAATCAACAGTGATTTAGAGCATTTTTTCATATGACTATAGATAGCTTTGATTTCTTTGAAAACCGCTTGTTCATAGCCTTTGACCATTTATCAGTTGAGGAATAATTTGTGTTTTTATAAATTTTACTCAGTTCTATAATTATTTGAGGAATGAGGCCTTTATCAGAGATGCTTGTTGCAATTTTTTCTCAGTTTTCTGTTTTCCTTATAATTTTGGTTGCATTGGTTGTGCTTGTACAAATTTTTTTAAAATTTTATATAATTGAAATTATCCATTTCACATTTTTAATGCTCCCTCTATATATTCTTTGGTGCTAAAATCTTCCCTTAGCCATAAATCTGACAGATAAATTATTCTATGCTCTCTTAATTTGCTTATGGTGTCACCTTTTATGTGTAAATTATGCATGTATTTTAATCTTGTTGATCTATACCTAGTTTCTGCCATATTGTTTTCCAATTTTCCCAGCAATTTTTGTCAAATAATAAGTTTTTGTTCCAAAAGCTTGAGTCTTTGGGTTTATCATATACTAGATTACTATGGTCATTTACTATAATGAAATTTGTATCTAATCTATTTCATTAATCCACCACTCTATTTCTTAGACAATACCAGATTGTTTTGATAATTACTGCTTTATAATACAGTTTGAAATCTGGTACTTCAAGGCCACCTTCCTTTGCATTTTTTTAAATTGATTACCTTGATATTCTTGACTTCCAGATGAATTTTGTTATTATTTTTTCTAACTCTATAACATTTTTGGTAATGTGATTGGTATGGTACAGAATAATTTAATTTAGGTAGAGTTATCATTTTTATTGTATTGGCTTGGCTTATTCATAACCAATTAATATTTCTCCATTTGTTTATATCTAACTGTGTGAAGTCTTTAGTAATTGTGTTCATATAGTTCCTGGTTTTGTCTTGGTAGATAGACTCCCAAGTATTTTATACCATCTGCAAAGAGTGATAATTTTGTTTCCTCACTGTCTATTCTAATTCCTTCCATTTCTTTTTCTTCTCTTATTGGGACAGCTAGAATTTCTAATACAATATTGAATAATAGGGATGATAATGACATCTTTGCTTCATCCCTGATCTCATCAGGAAGGCTTCTAGCTCAATGCTTGTTAACGGTTTTAGATAGATATTACTTATCATTTTAAGGAAAGCTCAATTTATTCCTAGGTTTTCTACTGTTTTTAATAGAAATGTGTTCTATTTTGTCAAAAGCTTTTACTGCATCTAATGAGATAATCATATGATTTTTATTGTTTTTTATCACTTATGCTGATAGTTGAACCAGCCCTGCATTCCTGGTATAAATCTCACCTGGTAATAGTGTATGATCTTTCTGCTATATTTCTATACCCCCATTGTTAGTGTTTTATTTAAATTTTTGCATCAATGTTCATTGGGGAAATAGGTCTATAGTATTTTGTATCTATTTTTGTTCTTCCTGGTTTAGGTATTAGTGCCATATTTGTGTCATAAAAGGAATTTGGTAGTACTCCTTCTTTGTCTATTTTTTCAAATAGTTTGAATAATATTGAACTGATTATTCTTTAAATATTTGATAGAATTCACTTGTAAATCCGTCTGGTCCTGGAGATTTTTCACAGGGTGCTCATTTATGGCTTATTCAATTTATTTTTCTAAGACATTGTTATTTAAGTATTCTATTTTCTATTCTATTAATCTGGGCAACCTATATTTTTGTAAACATCAACTTAGATTGTTAGATTTATTTGGCATATAATAGGGCAAAATGGCTACTAATAATTGCCTTAATTTCATCTTCATTGGTGGTCAAGTTTCCCCTTTCATTTTTAACACTGGTAATTTGATTTTCTTTTTTTTTAAATCAAATTAGCCAATGGTTTGACTATTTTATTGGAGTTTTCCCCCATAAAACCAGCTCTTGGTTTTATTTCTTAGTGCAATGGTTTCCTTTCAATTTTGTTAATTTCTCCCTTAATTTTCATAATTTCCAATTTGATATTTAATAGGGAATTTTTTAATTTGTTCTTTTTCTATTTTTTTAGTTGCATGACCAATTTATTGATCTGTTCATCTTCTGTTTTATTGACATAAGCATTTAGAGTTATCAATTTTCCTCTATGTACTGCTTTGGCTGAATCTTATAAATTTTCTTATGTTATCTCATTGTTCTCATTCTCTCTAATGAAATTATTTATCGTTTCTATGATTTGTTCTTTGATCCACTCATTCTTTAGGATTAGGTTACTTCCCAATTAATTTTTAACTATGTTTCCATGAGTCTTTAATGAATATAGCTTTATTGCATTATGATCTGAGAAGGATATATTTAATATTTCTGCTTTTCTGCATTTGGTTGTAAGGTTTTTATGTCCTAATACATCATCAAAGTTTGTGATGGTGTCATATACAGCTAAAGGTATACTCCTCTCTCTTCCCATTCAGTTTTCTCCAGAAATCTATCATAGTTAACTTTTCTAAAATTCTATTCACCTTCTTTATTTCTTTCTGGTTTATTTTATGGTTAACTAGCTCTTGACTCAACCGTTCTGGAGAACAATTTGAAACTATGTTTAAAGGACTATAGTTTAACCCAAGAATACCATCTCAAGGTCTGTATCTCAAGTTTTACATGTAATTGGGAGAAATTAAAATTTTATTCAAAAAATTTATCTAGTTCTGAGAGGGGAAAATTGAGGACCCCAACTTTATTAGTTTTATTGTCTTTTTTTCTCCTATAACTCATTTAACTTTCCCTTTAAGAATTTGGATGCTATGCCATTTGGTGCATGTACATTTAATACTGATATTATTTCATTGTCTGTGGTACCTTTTAGCAAAAGGTAGTTTCTTTTAATTAGGTCTATATGTGCTTGTGCTTTTGTTTGAGATCATGACTGCTACCTCTGCTTTCTTTTAAACCTCAGATGAAGTATAATTGTTTCTGCTCTACCCCCTTATCTTTATTCTGTGTGTCTCTCAGTTTCTTTTTTTTTTGTTTTTGTTTTTGTTTTTTGAAGGGGGTAAAGGCAGGGCAATTGGGGTTAAGTGACTTGCCCAAGGTCACACGGCTAGTAAGTGTTAAGTGTCTGAGGCCGGATTTGAACTCAGGACCTCCTGACTCCAGGGTTGGTGCTCTATTCACTGCACCAACAGCCTCCCCTGTCTCTCAGTTTCAAATGTGTTTCTTGTAAACAGTATATTGTTGGAGTCTGTGTTTTTAATCCATTCTGCAGACACTTCCATTTTATGAGTGAGTTATTCCCATTCCCATTCACAGTTATGAATACTAATTGTGCATTTCCTTCCATCCTATTTTCCCCACTTAGATCTCTCATTTTACCCTGTCCTTCCTCAAAAAGTCTATTTTACTTCTAATCACTGCCTCCCTTAATCCACTCTCCTCTTCTATCAGTCCTGCTCCCTGTCCCCCTTCTCTTATTCCCTTCCTACCCTACTTCCCTATTGAGTAAGATAGATTTCCATACCCAACTGCATGTGTGTGTTATTCCCTCTTTGAGCCAATTCTAATGAGAATAAAGTTCAAGCATTCATATCACCTCTATGTCTCCCCCTCAACTATAAAAGGTCTTCCTTTTATGAGAGATATTTTTCCCTATTCCACCTCTCCCTTCTCTCAATACATTCCTCTTCCTCACCCTTCAATTTTATTTTTTTAAATCATCCCATCATAGTTAACTCATAACTGTGTCCTATGTCTATATGTACTCCTTCTAATTGCCCTAATAATGATAAAGTTCTTACGAGTTAAATATAACCCCTTCTGATACAGAAATGTAAATAGTTTAACTGTATTGCATTCCTTATGATTTCTCTTTCAATGTCTACCTCTTTAGGCTTTTCTTGATTCTTGTATTTGAAAGTCAAATTTTCTATTCAGTTCTGATCTTTTCATCAGGAATTCTTGAAAGTTTTCTATTTCATTAAATACACATTTTTCCCCTGAAGGCTTATATTCAATTCTACTAGATAGATTATTCTTGGTTGTAATCCTAGCTCTTCTGCTTTCTGGGAATATCATATTCTAAGTCCTTAGATCCTTTAACATGGAAGCTGCTAAATCTTGTGTGATCCTGTTTGTGGCCTAACAATGTTTGAATTGTTTCTTTCTGGATGCTTGCAATATTTCCTCCTTGACATGGGACCTCCTTAGGGTTTTAATTTTGGCATCTCTTGCAGGAGGTGATTGATAGATTCTTTCCATTTCTATTTTATCCTATGTTTCTAGGATATAAGGGCAGTTTTTCCTTGATAATTTCTTAAACTACAATGCGTAGGATATTTTTTGCTTGTGGCTTTCAGGTAGTCCAATAATTTTTAAATTACATCTCCTCAACCTATTTTCTAGGTCAGTTGTTTTTTCAATGAGATATTTTACTTTTTTTTCTTCTATTTGTTCATTCTTTTGGTTTCATTTTATTGTTTCTTGATGTTTCATGGAGTCATTAGCTTTAATTTGTCCAATTTTAATTTTTAAAAAATCATTTTCTTCAATAAATTTTTTTACTTCTTTTTTCCATTTGGCCACCTCTGCTTTTTAAGGAGTTCTTCTCTTTAGAGAATTTTTGTGCCTCTTTTACCATTTGGCCAATTCTGTTTTTAAAGTGTTATTTTCTTCTCTATTTTTTGTGCCTTTTTTACCAAGCTGTTGACTTTCTTCACCATTTTCTTGCTGTACTCTCATTTCTTTTCCCATTTTTTCCTCTACGTCTCTTATTTGATCTTTAAAATTCTTTTTGAGCTTTTTCTAGGAATTCTTGTTGAACTTTTGTCCAAATCACATTTTAATTTGAGACTTTGGCTGTAGCTGTTTTGATATTGTCTTGTTCTTCTCTATCACCATCATAACTTTTTTTTAGAAGGGGAAAGGGAGGGCAGTTGGCGTTAAGTGACCTGCCCAACATCACACAGCTAATAAGTGTTAAGTGTCTGAGGTCGGATTTGAACTCAGGTCAACCTGACTCTAGGGCTAGTGCTTTATTCACTGTGCCCCCTTACTGCCCCCATCATAATAATTTTTTATGATCATGTTCTTTTGTTGTTGTTGTTTGATCACGTTTCTAGCCTATTTCTTGACTTCTAACTTTATGTTAAAGGTAGGCTCTGCTTCCAGCATGGAAGGGGTATTGTTGCAAACTTAAGGGGTTTTGTGCTATTATTCTCAGAGCTAGTTCTTAGGGGTCTATAAATTTTTAGTTAGGAGAGGTGTGGTCATTGTTCTACTGGCCTGTGCTCTAGCCCAGGCAAGGACCTTGATCTCCTTTACTCATAACTTCTGGCTTTCCTGTTGATCCTGGAACTGTAACCAGGTCCCCATTCTCTTGTAGCTGCAAATGCTAGTGTTCCTTTCTGCCTTATAAATAAGACCAGGGTCCCTGCTCCCCTGTGAGTGATCACTAGCACTCTTTTGCACCCTGGAGCAGTGACCAGGGCCTCTACTCCCCTGTGGCTTTAAGGGCTAGTGTTCCTCTTCACCCCAGGACTATGACCTGCATATAGATGATGCAACAGAGTCTTGAACCCAGCACCTGCAAAGGATCCCCTGTAACCTCTTTTTGACCAGTTGTTCAACACCCTTACTATTTATAGGCTGAGGGCTCCAGAAGCTGCTGCTGATACAGCTATATCCAAGGCCTGCCACTGGTGTTTCCCAGTACAGACTGTGCTGTCTTCTGGAACTGACCACTATCCTGGCATGACAGAACCTTGCCTGCCAACCTCCTACATTGTCTTAGGCTGGAAAATTGTTTTACCCTGACTTTTTGTCGGTTCTGTGGCCCCAGAATTCAATTTGAGACATTATTTTAAAGTTGTTTGGAGAGGAATTTAGGAGAGTTTGGGTGAATTTCTACCTCTATTCCACCATCTTGGTTCTGCCTCCCCACTCCCAAAGATACAGTCTTAGAGAGGAAAGAACATAATACAGGCTTTATTTAAGAACTGGAAATGACCTTTGAGATAATTTGCTCTAATACCCTCATTTTAAAGACAAAGAAACAGAGGTTAAGAGAGTTTGAGTAAATTGCCTAAGATCACAAGAGAGTTAGTGACAGAGCTCATATTAAAAACTAATTCTCTGAGTCTCCACCTAATGTTCTTTCCATGATGCCTGACTGCCTCTTGGAAGAACTCACTCAAACAATCCATTTAAAATACAGTTAAGGAAAGTACGCTTACTGAAATATATTTTTAAGAAAAGGTACCAAGAAAAACCAGGCAATAAGAATGTCCTTCCTTTAGGATGAGTAAAGGTTGGTCTTCAACTAAACCCCCAAAGAGGGAATCATGGCACTAATGTTTCATAGTTCCATCAACAGCCCTCTCACAACAATATCTTGCCATCTGTATTATAGTCAGAATCTAAAGAGACTCTGGCAAGAGATTTCACACCAGCTTTAAAACAGGAGCAGATACACTGGGGTTTTATAAGGTTTCTGAAAATAGAAAAACAGGATCACTAACAATGTTATGCCACAGGGGGACCTTTCAGAAAATTGCCCCCTAGTAAATTAGAAAACAGATCTTCTGTGCTAGTCTGTTGTCCTGTCTTCTATTACAGTCCACAGAAAAGGAGGGCATGAGCTTCTTAAGGCTGACTTGGTTCTCTTGAGGGAAAGAGACATCCTCAATTAAACACAAGACAAACATTTAATACAATACATATTATTTTCATATAAAGTTTTATAGGTATTTTTTATATTTTTCTTCAGTCATTCTAGTAGTGACTCTTGATAGCCCCATTTGGGGTTTTCTTGGTTTGCCATTTCCTTCTCCAGTTAATTTTACAGATGAAGAAACTGAGGCAAACAGTGTTGAGTGACTACTTGCCCAGGATCACAGAGCTAGCATTTGAGGCCTTATTTGAATTCAGGTCTCCCTAACTCCAGGCCCAGTGTTCTATCCACTGAACCATCTTGCTGCCTATCTTTTGTGTTTGCATTACCTGTATTTCCCTTCTGTATCTCTCCCCAGTCCAGAGGGCCATCTTTCCTAATGAAAAATGTCCCACATGTATTACTGATATAGAAAAGGGGGCTCACCAAGGCTGGAAATAAGAACTCTGCAACCATTTCAGTGTGGCATTAGCACAAGTATGAGACATTGAGGGTTACTAGGTAGAGTATAGGTCTAGGATTTACAGTGTATGGATTTTAATCCTGATTTGCTTTGTGCCTTGTAGCTAATTCAATGTCTCTAGGCCTTTCCTTCAATGTCCCTATTTGAAAACTAAATATAATAGCAACTTTCCCCTTTTATGATTCTCTGACACCTTTGGAGAATGATGATGTCTGTGAGTGGAGTATGAATTCCTTGCCAGTGAGTGTAGTGGGGACAGCGTATTCCCTGGCATCAAAAGCCCAGATCTACCACTTATTAACTATGTTATCTTGGGCAAATTATCTCTCTCTGAACTTTAATTCCCTCATCTGTAAAATGGGCACAACCAGATATGAGGTAATAAGGATCTACACCATAGTAGTAGCAGTGACAGAGGAAAGATGTAGGCTATAAATAAATGCTTCTTGATGAAAGTATGCATAAAGTCCATGTAGATGGTGACGTGGCTCCCACAGAATGCAACTGTAGACATAGTTAGAATTCTACAGTGATATGTCTACAGAAATTCAATTCAACAGATATTTATTAAGTGTTCCTACAATATGGTAGGCACTGTGATGGGCTCTAATAATATGACAAAAATGAAACAGTCCCTGCTCTCCAATGCATTCTCTTAGAGGAGTTTATACCATTCCTAAGGCATAATGATCTCTTGTTTATATAATGCCTCAAAGTATGTGAAAAACTCTCCTTACTACAACTCTGTAAGGTTGAACATAAGTATTATTGATCCCCATTTTATAGATAAGGAAACTGAGGCTCAGGGAGATTATACGGCATGCCCATATTCAACCTATGAGCATGTCTCAGTCAGTGTATGAGGAAATATCCAAGTCCAGGTCTCCTGACCCCAAGTCCAACCTTCTTTCTACCATGACTCTCTACTATTATCCAGGGTACCAGTTTGGGGATAGTGTAAGAGGGTGACATTGGAAATCAGGAAGTTGTTCATGTCTTAGGGGAGGGGGGAAGAGCCTTAGCCTCCCTAAATTCCTTTTGTGACTCTGCTGACCTCACTTGATGCTCACTTCCAGGCACCAGCGTTAGCTTACCTTCCAGTCAATTTGTCTCCACTGAATCTTTTGAATTTCTCAAATGCTCCAAATTTTCTGGCTGGTTTAACAGCCTGATGGAGGGGTTAAAATCTCAAATTTAAACTGTCAAAGCTATTTAGAGTCTAACAAAGCATCAGCGATCTCACTGAAACCAAGCCATTTTCCATGATGCTATTGAGTGCCATATTCCTTTGGCATTCACTAATGATCCCGCCCTATTGATGATAAGGGACCTTGACATATTAATAAACATTCAGGAAAAATAAAGGCAACATTATTTGCTGCTAATTTCTTGGAATGCTGTTTATGTTTATTTTAAGGATTCCAATTCACACTGGACA
Source organism: Pseudocheirus occidentalis (assembly GCA_028646575.1). Taxonomy (NCBI): domain Eukaryota; kingdom Metazoa; phylum Chordata; class Mammalia; order Diprotodontia; family Pseudocheiridae; genus Pseudocheirus; species Pseudocheirus occidentalis. Next base: position 197,926,134 of record CM053596.1, read on the forward strand.
CAATTATCCATGAAAGGAATACTCAAGTCTGCAGTGAGCTCAGAGACAGCATGGGCTACTAGCAAAAACACAGCCTAGACCTTTTCATCAGTCTGGACTCCACTATTGGCCTCTATATGAGGTGGGGCAAATTTCTTACCCTCCCTTAGTCTTAGTTTCTCTATCTGTAAAATAGGCAGAACAGCATATACCAATCTACATGTGAATAAAATGACTTGCAAGTAAATAATACTAAATAAAGGAACAAGCCAATTCCTGGTTATACATAGGCAGAAGTAGATTTTAAGGCTCAAATCTGCTTTCCCTTGCTACAATGCATATATTTCTCACATTTCCCTTTACCTAAATTCCTACTGCCATCACCCTAAAGACCCTCATGACCTCTGGCCCAGATTATAGCAATAGGACTTTCTGTCTCTACTCTTTCCTCTTATAATTCACCTTTCACACCGATGCCCGATTATCTTTTTGCATAGGTCTGCTCCTTCCTCTCACTCCTCTCTTCAAAAGACTTAGGTAGTGTCTCATCCCCATGGAAGAAAGTTCAAGCTAATGTTCCATGCTATTCAAGGCCTTCAGTCATCCTTGTATTATTCCCCTCAGTTTCCTTATCTGTAAAGTGACCCAAAGAAGGGAATGGAAAACCACTCCGGTATTTTTGTAAAAAGAAAAAAAAACCAAAGGTGTCATGAAGAGCCAAACAAGATGGAAAAATGACTGAACAACAATATTCCCCTGCCCATGTTCTGTAATCCTGCCAAAGTAGACAACTCTCCACTCTCCAAAAACATTATGTTGTCTCACCTCATACTGTCTTCCCTCCACCTCTTCACTTATCCTTCAGAGCCCAACTTAGATATCACTTTCTCCACCACCTCATACCTCTCCTGCCATAAACTTTATATAGCACATGTGTCTTGTGTCTCTCTGCTCCACTTAACATATAATACTGTAGGTCGTAATTATCTGTGTTTTTGACTATTTTTACCCTAAATCAACATTGCATAAGCTTCATGAGGGTAAAATAACCAGTTCTCTAAACTTGTTTCCTCCTCAGTACCTGGCATACAATGAGTGTTTAATACATATTTGTTAAATGAGTGAATGGAGTAAGCATATATTTCTGAGTCACCTTTAAAAAAAAATCAGTCAATGACTAGGTACAGTATGAGTACCTATCTTATGCAAAATGCTGTATTAGTAACTCTAAGGGACATATGGACCCCTACCAGAACTCACTTGCCCAGAGCAAGGTCAGCTGTATCTCCTCCTCAGGCATCTAGCGATACCTGTAAAAGTTGAAAGTAATTATCCCTAAAATTCTTGACTCAAGACCCCTTCTAGCGTGTTCTAGCCACCCACCCAACAGTGTTAACCACCAGTGATTAGCACCCAGTTTCATCAAACCAATTAATATCAATTAGCTTTTACAACAGGATATTTATCACAAAGATATAGCAAGAAGTTACAAATATTCCCTCATCTTCCAACACTTACTGGCATATTTTTTCCCTATATGACCATAGTCCCTGGGGAGAATGGGCTCAAACTAAATGCATTTTCTACACTGCATTCAATTCACTTTCAAATATGCATAACTATTAAATGAATTCTTGTCTCAGCTAATACTGGGCTGAATCTCTCAGGGCCTTGCTATTGGGCTGGCTTATCACAAAACTCATCAGGGATTCTGACTTCTAGATCTTTGGTGGCTCACCATTCTGACCTTGCAAAGTTCACAAGGTTATACATGTCTCCAATGCTCTTTCAACTAACATAGGAAAAAAAAAAACAAATGCAAAGAAGCAAAGAACTGGGGCCAATATTCATGGGTCATATTCCTGCCCCATATAGGAGGGCCCTAAGGACTTTTGCCTTATAGTATCATCTCCCTCACCTAAACAGCAGCCAGGCAAGAAAGAACCAGAGCAAGATTCTCATTTTGACTGATCAGTGACTTCTAAAAATCCTCTCTAGGTCTGGCTTCACAGTCAACTAAGAAGGCATGTTAATCATGATCACATGATTAACAAATCTAAACAATTTACAAGATATCTTAAAATGTTCCAAGGTCCAAGTACAGGTTGCATTATTTGATCATTCTATCCTTGCTTGTAAGGACTGACTTCATTGGCCATCCCTCCCACCACCACTACCCTTGATCTATAGAAGTAGTGTGAGACTAGTTCCCTACCCTAATTGAATTTGCAGTTTGTTGAGGAGATCAGATTAACACAAGAAAATCTACAATGAACAATATAAGTGTAAAATTAATGATTAAATTGCACCAAGATAATGGTACTACCCCTGGCAGTTGTTGGGCATTAGATGCCCATGTTTACTTTGTGAACCTTTCATTTATCTGGTTCATTGTTCTCAACTAGGGGAACCTAAGAGCAATCATCAATTTCCCTTAAAAGCATTTATGTCTACAGGCTCCAAAACATAGAACAGTTTTACTTATAAGGTAGGACACAGAAATAATTTGCATACAACCCTTTAAAAAGCCAAGAATATTGTGCATATTCCCCATGGAATACCCACCTCGACCTCCTCTGATGCCAAGTTGTACCCAGGGACTGTACAGTTTCTATGTTTTTATATATTATTAGGAAAAGGAAGGTCAGGGTTCACTTTTCCATAACAGCGTTCTGTGCTGTGTTGCTTTTTCATTCGACTTCTCCCCACCGCTGTTCATTGTGTGGTCATTATCTCCTATTATACTAACTCTAGAGCAGTTGCCTGACTACTCTAGAACCTCAGTCGAGAGCATTCATAAGGGTTGTGCTAGTAAATATTTAACAACCAGCTCTCTAGGGGGAAAATATGTACAGTTGGATACATTTTTTAAGTTTTATCTTCATTATTAACATTTCCCCATCACTTTCTTCAACCTAAACAAGCAACAAAATAATAATTCAAGTTCTAATTTGTAGTGTTTGCCAATTTCCATGGTAAAAATTCTCACACTGAAAACTTAAGTCATTACTCCAACAGTGCCACTACTTCCTACAGGAAAGAAAATGCCTCCAATCTATTTTAAACTTTTGCTTTTTTACATCAGGGTCTCTGTCTCAATCCCCATAAAAAAAGATCTATTCAGGCAGTTCTAGAAATGTCTCTTTATCTGATCACTCAGTCAAGCCTCTAAACAATCCAAGTCAGTACATGGTGAGTCTCTAAGAATTTGCCTTCTCCCTCCCCCAGCACCCAGATGGCATGTCTCCTGTTGAGATTTTGAGGTTTTTTTAAAAAAAAGGCTACTACCATTCTCTTCTAACTTATCTCACCTCCTCTTGTGTTCTTCTGGGGCAGTTAGAACCTGGTTCTGCAAATTTCCCCACCGTACTCCTTTAAAGAGTTCTAAAAAGGAGATTGGACGAAAAGAGCTCAAGGCTCTTAATGATTTTTTCCAGTGCCTGTACCTGTGATTCAGAAGGATAGGACACCTCTCACTACAAAGGTTTAACATTTACAAAGTTCTTATATACATTGTCTCATTTGATCTTCAAAACAACTCTGTAAGTTAGAGAGTGAAAATGTTATCTTGATATGACAGATGAAGAAAGTAAGGTCCAGAAATGTCATTTGCCTAAATGTCATGTGGATGGCAAGTAACCAAATAAGGACTTGAGCATAAGTCTTCTGATGCCAACTTGCATGATCATTCTACTCTACCACAGTATCTCTGATAGAGGAGAGAAAGGTGGTGAAAATTCAGGAAGGAATCAAAGGGGGAAAGAAGAGTAAGGGAAGGCTTCACAGAAGAAACAGCACTTCAGCTCATCTTTGAAAGATGGATAGGACTTGGCCATTGGAAAGAAAAAACAAGGGCTTTACAGGTAGGAAGAACAAAGTGATGAAAGGTTCTGAGGGAGGAAGGAATGAGCATTATGTGCTCATAGGATAGCGTGGAGGTTGGCATAACTGAAGCTGAGGGCTTAGCACATTAATTGGGAGAAGAAGGGAATAAATCTGAATAGGCAGGATGGAGTCAGGTTATGAAGGGTCCAAGACATCAGCAGGTTTGTGCTAAAGGAGCACATGTCTTTCTCCTTTGGCATTAGCCTAAACAAAACAGAATGAGAAGCTGTGGTAGGATAAGCATTGCCCTGATGCAGCTACTTTCTTCCTACCCACAATGTGGAGAGACTTTACCTAAAAAATTTAGAAAACAAACAAAAATAAAGCTGTCCCTGGGGGAATTGATTGCTCCCCAACGTCCCTGACATAGATTCTGGGACAGGCATAAAGTCTAGTCATATGGAGACTATGTCTCTCAGACTTAGGGGACACCTAAGACTGAAGGAGTCATATACTATAACTATTTGCTGATTAGATGTATTTCTATGAGAAGTGAGTTGGTGTATGGTCTACCAAAGCTGAAGAGAACTGCCATTGTGTATCTTTGTTGCATACACTTAACTGCACTATGGCAAATTAGATGCAATGACTTACGAGTGTCTCATTTTGTCCCAAAATCAAAATTGAACTAAGAGAATGCTGTGGTACCTCTCTGAGAGAGGCACATATCCTAGGACAGTGGTTCTCAACCTTCCTAATGCCAGGACCCTTTAATACTCCTAGGTGGGTGTATCTGCACATGGGCAGACCTGCCTGGAGACAGATAGAGGAGCAGTGCCTCAGTTCCTAAGACCATCAGAAATATGTGTTTTTGATTGGTCTTAGGCAACCACTGTGACCCCTGTGAAAGGGTCGTTCAACCCCCAAAGGGGTCACAACCCACAGTTTGAGAACCACTGTCCTAGGACAAAGGGCTTTACTATATTCAGTATGACTTTGATTGAATGTTGTTTGTAATATATCCCACTTCTCCCCTCTGTTAACATGGATAATAAAGATTTATCTATACCTATTATTATTTCTGGATGTTGCTTACCAAGTAATTCTATTTGATTTCTAGGATATTTTTCTTGCTATTCAGAAATGACTCCAATGTGTTAGCTTTGCTAATGACATATAGTAGTAAACACTGGAAACTTTGATCTACTTTCCCTATAGCCACATGATGTATTCCTACTGATCTGATCACATTAGATTACTAGACTATCCTTGTCACCAGCAGCAGTTGTTTGTAGCCAAGATCAAAAGGAGAAGGAAGACTTACTCGTTCCATAGAGAATGACTCCACCAAGTCTTCAGTTAGTATAGAGTCCTACATAGCTGAATTAACCATCCCCAGGCAATCATCATCACTCTAAAAGCCACACATCCAGGGATCATTTGTTAGAGATGGAAAAGACTTTAGAAGTCATCTAGTTCAAAACCCTTCATTTTACAAATTAAAAAAATGAGAGACAATGTAATTCAGAAAAGTTGCAAGACAACCATGGTCACATAGCTGGGATCTGGTAGAGTCAGGAACTGAACCCAGATTTTCCTGATTCCAGATCTAATTCTCTCCACTCCACCAAAGGCATCAAACACTTGTCCTTGGGTCTGCAACACTCCCAAGAGCAGCTCGGACCAGATTAAAAATGTAACTGGGGAATATCTAACAAAATACACTAAAACAGAGATAACATTACATTTTAAAACCAAGTCAATATGTGGTCAGCAGGGATCCTTATGCATGATTTAGCAGCCTTTGATTGTTTTGAGTCTGACATCCCTAACTACCCACAGTTTCAAAGAGATCAGTCTCCCTCTCCTCTTTCTGTACAACTAGGGAAATACTACCCTCCTTTTCTTCTTCTAGGATCCTAGATTTAGCGTTGCTCAGAGATGAGGTACCACTGAACACTTCCCCAAAGTTTCTATCTTTCTTCTTCTTAGTTCAGCAGTTCACATTGTTTTCTGATGGTTGGATTTTATTTTTCTTCCTCTACTACTCTTTCCTTCATTCATCATTGACATTATAAAAAGTGCTGTTTGAACTAGATTGGGTCAACAAAGTGTCTTGTATTCTAAGCTATTGCTACTGTGGAGGTATAGAAGTATAATCCTAGCTTTAGCATAAGGCACTCCATATTGGAGACATCCCCACCATTTCTGGGAAATAAAGAAGCTTATACCCAAGCTGTTGTGTTTTGTTTTTGTTTTCACTAGCGGCACTTTTATTTTTCCTTACACAATATAGTTACACCAGGCTGTTCCTCTTCCCCACCTTTAATCCACTCAGCTCCACTTGCAAGGCATCACTAACCAACTTATTTACTTGCCTGTGTCAAGTTAATCAAATTGCTAAACGTCTGGTTGGAACACTGCTAGAAAGAGCAAGTTAATACATTTCCCAGCTACATTTGTTGAATAATGTCCAATGAATTTATCTTACTGTTTTAGCTACAACAATTTGGTAGTCCTGCCAAGGATCCCTAATGCCCTGTGCCCCATCTTCCGTAGAGCAGGCTGTCTACACAATTTCTTGCATTACTATCTGAGGCATGGAGACATCTTTAAACATTTCCTACTGGAGATTTGGCCATCAGAGGGCTTCCCTTTCTAGCAGGCAACTATGTGTTCATGGGATCAACATTTCCCCAGGTTCTAGATTGTCTTTCTCTTTGGATTACTGGGTCACTTGACCCCATTACTGAAATAAGCTCTGATTCTAGCGTGTGACTTCTTTGAGACCTTTAATTTGACTTATTTTGTTTACCTTAACCTTTGCTCAAGGGAGGAGGTTGTTAAACCTCTATGTGGGTCATGAAGGTAGGATGACACCCAATAAAATAAGCTGGAGGCTAATCTCCTGTGGTATAGCTAGAAAAGCTTCTCAACATCAATCCTACATTAGAGACCTTTTTAGCCAAGTTTCATAATTTCTTAGATTCTACTGCTACTGCCAACCAGGTCTAGGACTAGCTATCTCTACTTTTTAGGAGCAGCTTCCAAAAAATGAGTAGTAGATAGCAAGGGTCAATCAGGGAATCCTGGGACTCTCTAGGTAGGGAGCCCTTGTTATCCCTGGTAGATCAGGGTAAATACCACTATTGAGACTAGGTGACTTGTGTGGAATGATTTTGGCCATGCCCCAGAAGTAAAGCCCATGTCCCTTCACTTAAGTCATTCCCCTGAGGAAAGTAATATGCCAACTAAAGGTAGATGAAAATCTGAACATTTCTGTTATGTCTAGTCTGGTCTAGCAAATACATGTTTCCATGTAATTACTAAGGATATCCTTTTTTTTATTTGGCCCATTCTGTCTCTCTAGAGATACAAGTCTATCCATTTCAGAAAAATCCTTGAATAAACCATAGAAATCTCTTATGAATCATCAGTAGTCTAAGACTGAACTGTTGTCCCCAAGGGGAATGCTGGCTTATTTAATATATATTAATTGTAATGACCTCAAGTCTGAAAGTTTCTGGAGAAATGGGATTATTACACTTGGGGTAATCCTAAATATCAGTTCCTTTTCACTGGTTTGTTTGACTTAAATAGGATCAGATACCATTAGGGAGCTCTTGAGTCAAAGAAAAACAAAGTCCTACGGGGAAAAAATAGGTCAGCTACAATCTAGGAAGGAAGGAAAGAAGGAAGGAAGAAAGGAAGGAAGGAAGGAAGGAAGGAAGGAAGGAGGAAGAGAGAGAAAGAAACAAAGAAACAAAGAAAACCTAAATGTATCCAGAGGATAGACTAATGGGAAAGTTCTCTCAGGTCCTTCTCTGGATCAGAAAATTTGTCCTTTGATTCTAGAAGCTTCAAGTCATGTCTAGCCATGTTATTTCCCTACATCATTACTTGTATTGTCTTCCCACTGGAAAATTGGATTCTACTCCTGAACCTCTCTAGGCTTTGATAAGTCACCTTCTGGTCTTATTTTGCTCAGTTCCAGGCCTCCACATATTTCTTAGTCATCTCCAGCCACGCTGGAGTATATATTCTTTCCTTCACTCGTTTTCCAACTCCCCTTAAAGTGTTGTCTATCCCCATTAGAATGTAAGGTCCTTGGAAGCAGGGACTGTCTAGCATGCATTTATTTATATCCCCAAAGCTTAGCACAACACCTGGCACATAGTAAGGGTTTTATCTGACTAGCAGAGGGTAACCTTTTCAGTACCTGATCTGCTGACTCCCAAGGTCAGTGTTTTTGGGGTTTTAACTTCCCATTGACCAAACCAGTCCTTTGTCTGCTAGGGACCTTTGCCATCCATTCTGTTTTTCTCTTGACTCCTATTTGGGCATGATCCTTTCAGTAAATAAGGATGTATCACCTGTTCCATGCCAGAAAGAGGTCGAGTTGTTTTTCTGGTTTTTTGGAAGTTTCCTCTTGAGCCAAGAGTGAAGTTATTTCTCTTGTGTCCTCCTCTGCAGCTTCCTTGCTTTTTGGGGGATCCCAAAAACTTTCTTTTTCTAAGAGTCCCTAGCACTCCTGGATCAGATCTTCTCTGTCTTTGGTTCTCTCTTTCTCATAAAAGTGAAGTGCTCTAATTGATTCCACTCAGATCTGAATAAACTATGACCTGCCCTTCCATAGGACTGTCTCATACCAGCTCTGGTTAGATGCTGAACATAGCATTAAAACTTTTATTACCTTACTTCTGGAGCAAGGTGTCCTGATCTATGTTAACTCAGGTAACACCCCTATTCTCCATGCTAATTTTTTTTTAACTGCTCAAGAAACTTATCATTTTGTACAACTCCTTAGAGTAGATAATTGAATTGGCACTTCTTCCTTCCCTATCAGCTCAATTACAGTCACTATTTTTTGCTGTATTCCCCATCAGTCCTACCATTTCAATGGGGATGGATTCTGTGGCATTTTTCAGCAAATTCATCCATCTTTATATTCTGGGGGGTTTTTTGTTTGTTTGTTTTTTTACCTTTACTCAGAATGAGTAGAAATAAGAACTTGATTTCTCCAGGGTTATTCATAATTCTCCTTTGATTTTTCCCCCAAGTTCTTAACTGAGACCTTGGTTTAGTCACTGTCCTTTAAGGTTCTGTTTTTGTCTAATATATAGATTACCCTGTACTTTGCTCCCTGACCTACAAGTACTTTGCTTTTTTTAAGGACCTATTTACCATCCTATCCATTAAGAACTACAAAGACTCTAGAGATGAATTACTTTCTTTCTTGCCTTCTAATCTTCCCCAGGCCTTCAGAGAGCTTTTCAAGTCATTCTTAGCACTTGAGGAGTCCAATTTCAAATAAGGCACTTCTCCATCTTCTGTGAGCCTTTTATGAATCTAACCCTATCCAATTTTGAAGATATTCTGGCTGAGATGGTTAGTTTAGTAGATGCAGTCATCTAATACCTCATTCCCTTGGACTACCTTCTGGAAAAACAGCAAAGGGTTTGTATAACCATTAGCTCTTGCAGCTGTTCCTGTATTAACAAATCAGGAGGGACAGAACTTAACAACCACAAGCCCCACCAAGTCAATCTCTTTGACTCTAAAGACCTGGGATCCCTTCTGGGCCTATGGACTTAGACAACCAATTCCTTTTCCCCTACTTTGTGAAATATCCTCTAGGGAATCTTCCTCTTCCTTGTCCTTCTGACAGGAAGCCACATGATCTTCACACTAATTCATTGCTTTTATCTGGGCCTGCTTGTTTCTTGAAAAAGAATCTCTGTAGGTGGTTTTAATGCAATGCTCCCAGGAGGAGAAATTTTACTTCTTTGTAATATCCATTGAGTGAGATTGCCTGTTGTCTTTTCTAGGACAAAAGGAAGGGAATTATGGAAACAAATAATTCTAGTGTATCATAAGTTACTCCAAATTAGAAACTGCCCTCCATTTCATGTCACTAAGCAAACACATATTCAGGACCTTCTTTAATTGTTTTATAGTAATTCTAACTCCAAGAAGTCTCACTACCCCACCCAACTCTTTGTTACTCCAATTCCCACTTAGCCCCACTTGTAATATATCACTAACCAATTTATTTACTTGCCTGCAATAAATAGCCAGAGTGCTAAACCTCTAGTTAGAATGTCATTTAAAAGAGCAAGCTATTATACATTCCCCAACTGAAATTATTAAATAAAGTCTAATCAACATACCTGCCAATAACAGAGTGGTTTGTTTTAGCCGCAGAGCTACCTGAGGCAAACAGGTGAGGAAAAACATGCCAAAGACAGAGTCTGACCTAAAGTCCAACTCAAATACCAACTACTCCAGGGAGTGCTCCTCTGTCAATAATGAATTTCTGCCTCAGACATTACATAGCACTTTGTTTTGAACCTCATTACTGAATTTAACATTTAATATTATGTTTTATGTTTGTAGCAGTTAGGTTCACCAAGATCAGTACCTAGATCGAAGCAGGTATAGTCAATTAAGCATTCAGGATTGTTAATCAAGAGCTCCACTCAACAGCAAAGAATAATCTGGTACAACTCCAAAGTCCTCTTTATCTCTCAGAGAGCTGGCTCCCACTCTTTCCTTAGTTCTGTTTCTTTGTGACTGGTATTGCTCTTCTCAAATTGGTCTAGGATTTGGTGTGGATTATCTAATCAGAGTAATAGCTCAAAGACCTCATCCTACTCCAAGGAAACAGTTCCTTTTCATCCTTATCCCAGATATGTATCTTAATTCCTCAAGCTTCCACAAGTAATTAGAATAAACATTTAATTGAAAAACTGAATCAATGAAAGCTTAGGAAGAAGGAGAAGAAGAAAAAGAAGAAAAAGAGGAGGAGGAATTAACAAGGGTTACCATCAACTCTCAATCACTCATTCACACAACTTCAAGTTTTAATCAAATCAGTTTAAGTTACCCGACTCTACCCACCCCACAACCATGGACAGGAGTGAATAATTGTAGTCAAAATGTTTGGAAATCCATTTGCCCCTTACCACAGAAGACACAGAAAGCATCTGCTAACTCTGGGAATCACTTCACTTTGTCATAGGACCCTGGAACAATGCTTGTTAGCATAGTTCCCAATCATAGTCTGTATCATGTTCACTTTGCTGTATATACTTAAATATGGCTCAACCCCCAAAGGACATACTTGCCTCAATATTAAAGTCTTAGCACAAGTACATGACTAAAGACCATAGACAGGTTTACTTCATCCCAATCATCTACTCTCTAGTCACTTTGAAAAGTTCCTACAGTCTACTGATGTTCCCCTCTCCCCTTGTTCTGCACTTATTACTGGCTTTAAACCAAGCAAGTGGAACTGTAGTCAGCATCATAAGAGTGTTTGTAGAGTTGTTACATAATCATTTCTGTTTATATTGCATCCCCCTCCTACTTTGTTAACTCCAGGAGAGCAAGAACTATGATTCAACTATTTTCCCTAGAGCTTATCCCACTGTTGTGTATAGAGTAGGCAGGCACTTGCTTAATCAAAATTTATTGAATTGAAACAATATTCATATTAAGCAATGTGGTGTTAATGGCACAAAAATAGTTAAGATTGACTTAAATTATGGAAATGCTTGTTATAGCCCACAAATTAATTAAATAAATAATTCTCTGTGAGTAAAGTTCAAAGGATCAAGTTGCTTTCACACACACATACACTCCCCCACCCAAAAAAATATCACCATGTATAAAACCTTCTAGTGATAAACCTCTACCAACTTGTGATCAAGCAAACATGTACTGAGGCTGTTTGGTAACTATTTTGTAATAACTGTAACTCTAAGAGATTTAACTACCCTCACCTAAGCCTTCCTCAACATAGGTCATCACTGGGGCCATTCCTAAAACCATTCCAAGATTTAGCAGAACTTGGAATAATATGTATTGGTATAACCATTACGAACCCAGCATTACCTTCACTTCATAATTAAACATCAGAGGATGATTCTAGTGGTAAAAGAAAGCATCATCCCCTTTCTAAGCCATCATTCCAGGTTGGCTTTCCAGAGAGAAGAGGATTTCAAAAGGTGAAGAGACAAGGGACAGACTAGCGGGAGAGAAAACATTCAAGTTGGAATGTTTAATTTCATAATTAGGAGACTCTTCTTTCTTTGTTCTCCTAGTACCTGCCTTTTTCCCTCAAGACTCCCTTTTCCTCTCTATCCCACTTGCCCTTCACACTGCCACAAATGACATTGCTAAGGCTGTCCATATGTCCAAAGTAGAGAATTTGGAAATAGTATAGTTTGGCTTGGGAAACACTGATCTGGTTCATCTCAATCTTTCTCTAATAGTCTAGTCCTTTCCTAAGGAGTTGCCTCTTCCCAGACCAGCTTTATCTCTTCTCATTCTTCTTTTTCTATCTAGCCTTCCTTATCTCTCTCTTTACATAAACATATATCTTCTTTATCTGTCTATTTACATATGCATCTATCTTCTTTATCTATCTGATTTACATGCACATATTACTTTAACTGTTTTTCTTCCAAGGCTGCTGTTTGATTTTCTACCTTATTTTTCCATTCCCAGTTTCCCTCAGGATGTCAAACATTTGTCTCATGGTTCCTTTTTATGGACCTCAAATAATAAAAGGAAAGTTTTGCACAATGTTGATGCATAATGCATACTGCTTAGTCATAAATGACTAGCTTCCACAATCACAGCATCCAGGAATTAATAAGTCTATATTTTCTCTTCAAACTTTCTAATTGTCTACAGAAGGAAAGAGAAAATGAGTATCTACTGAGTGTGAGGGGCTGAGTAGTCATGAGTGCCATCATCCTAGAGTACCCAGAACAGAAGAGGAACAAAAATAGATTATACAAACACCCTGTATTACACTGAATCTTCTTCTACATCTTCAAATGTTTGTTCTCTAGCTCCTTTGTTTTGCTTCAATGCCTTCTTAATGGGAAGAGTAGTGGATTTGTAGTCAAAGACTTAGAGGTCTGGGACTGGAGTCCGGGAAAAACTGAGTTCAAATCTAGCTTTATACACTTTTATTAGGTATGTGACACTAGACAAGTCACTTAACCTCTATCTGCCTCAGTTTCCTCAACAATAAAATCAGAATAATAGCACCAATTCCCAGTTTGTTTTAAGGATCAAATGAAATCATAATTGTAAGGCATTCAGCACAGTACCTGGCACATAGTAGGGTCTTAATGTTTTTTTCCCTTCTCCTTTCATTCCTTCTTTCTTTCCTTTTTCTTTTTTCCTCCTTTCATCTTTTTCTCTCCTTTTCTTCCTTCCTTCTTTCCTTTTTTCCTTCCTTCCTTTCGTCCTTCCTTTCCTCCTTCCTTCCTTCTTTCCTTCCTTCCCTTCTTTCCTTCCTTCTTCCTTACTTCCTTCCTGTTAGACATTGTGCAAGTCACTTAAAATCTCAGTGCCCCCAAACAACTCTTTGGAACATTGGCAAAGTTGTTGCCAATGTACAATGACAAGGAGTTTCCTTATTGAGGAGCCCCCTGCACTGATGAAATCACAGACATGGATTTTTTTTTTTATGAGATGGTTGGACGAGATGACTTCTAAGGTTCTTGATTCTAAGTTTTATGATTCTATGATCACACATCCAGACAATGGAAGTCCTCCTCCCTCTTCATTTCTCTCTGAGAATTCACCAGCATTCATAGCTCTGGTTATTGCCTCTAATGAATAATGATATTGACACCCAAACCTACATTTTTCCTAGCATTTTGATAGTAAGAGAGCTCTGGACTTAGAGTCACAGGATCTTAGTATGAATCCCAGTTTTGCCACTTACTACTTATGTGACCTTGGGGAAATCATTGAGCCTCAGTTTTCTCATCTGTAAAATTAAGAAATTGGACTAGGTGATCCCAAAGTTCCCTCCCTAATTCTTCCTAATAAGCGGCACCCAGACCTAAATACAGCCCTCTAGATGTGTTCTGGTTAGAATGGAGTACACAAGGATTGTCACATTCCTAGTACTAAACACTATGCCACTCAATGCAGCCTAAGATTACACTGGCATTATTTTTGCCATATTATATACTTTATTCATTAATCTTAAAGTCTACTAAAAACCCATGGCCCCTTTAAGATGAACTGCTATTGAGACATGCCACTACATCTTATACTAATGACATTGATGGTTTAAATTCAAGTGTAAGCTGTTGCATGTATCCTTATTAAATTTCATCTTATTACATTTTAGCCTAACATTTTAGCCTGTTGAGGCCTTTTAAAATCCTGTCTCAGTCATCCTAATTTTACATAATCTGAATATTTTCATAAGGATGCCATTATCCTTTTTCAAAGTTATTGCTTCAAAATATTACACAAAACAAGGCCAAGCACAGATCCATGGGGCACTTCAATAGAGTCTTCCTTCCAAATTGGCATTAAGTCATTCATGATTTAGACAGAACTAATCAAACAGTTATGAATTGTACTCGCTCGCCTCCATCTTTTTAACAAAAAACAGCGTGTGAGGCTTTTTTAAATTCTTTGCTAAAATCTAAGTAAATCATACGTAGGGAGAGCAGCGAGGTTTCTTGTTGGTAAGAATGCTAAACAAAAACAAGAGGGTTTTGTAGATGGTGAGTATATATAATAAAGACAAGAATCTAAACCAAAAGCTGCCTTCTAGTCCTTTTGTTCTTGCCCTCATGTTTATGTGCATGCTAACAATGAGCATTATGAGAACTGAGGAGTTTAATCGGCTCAGATTACACAGATCCTATAGGTTTTTACTGAGCTGAGTTCCTAAAATGGATTTTGGAGATGAAGACTGACAATCAGGAATTTGACAGACGCTAAAAAGAAATTCCTCACCTGAAGTCAGAGCAAGGGATCTCAAGTGAGAGAAATAGGAGAATTAGTTCAAAGGACATATTTAATCTAAGCCTGAGATTTTTGCTGGCTGTCTGCCTAGCTGGATGCTGCTGCTGCTGTGGCCTTAGGCTATGTGGTCTTAAAAAAAAACAAAACTTGACTTTCCTGAAAGGAGTCTTCCTAGCAGCTGCATCCCAATGGATACAAAGAGCAAGATTTCTTTGAAGAAACCGCAGAGGTGAAAACCAGCAGATGGCAGCAGAGAGAGCAGTTAGCAAATACTACAGCAAGAGGGCATTAAAAGAGCAGAGTGATGTCCAGCTGAGACAATGCTGACCAGAAAGGAGAGAAGAGAGATAACATAATGCTCAACAGAAATGGACACAACCCCATCACTGGAGGACACTGATGCCTCCAAAGCATTTTAAGTGTGCGATTTGCCCTGGATACATAAGTGGTCTAGACACACATTCCCAATATACATGCCTGCGATTTTTCAACTCCAGTCACACGTTTCCATGTGTGTGTACACACACAAACACACACACATACATATGCCTTGTGCTGCTGGTGATATGTGCTTCTGTTTGTATGGGGAAAATCTCATGACACTTTTTTGTCATGCAATTTGATTAAATTTCTTTTGCTCTCAGTGTGTCCTCCTTCCTTAGATGACTTAGGCAAAGAAAATATATTGTCAAGCTCATGAACTATAGGTATAAGTGGATGCTCATCCACAGTGTCCAACATGGGGTAGTTTTCTAGAGGACTAAATAACTGGAGAGCCTTGGGTGCTACATATTTCTACATATATGGCTGCTACACATATCTATATCTATGTAGATAGATATATAGATTTAGATAGAGATAGAGATAGAGATAGATATAGATGATATACATATAGCATGCCTCTGATCTACTAGTCAGTAAACCTGACCCAGAAAAAAAGGAAATGAGGTTAATCCAGCATGACCTATTTTTTCCTGGTACAATTCTCTTTTTCTTCTTTCTTTTTAAGTAGCTTCTTTTTATTACATACTTAGCATATATCAACAAACCTAAATATTTCAATACAGGTTAGAAAGTTATATATGAAATTATACATTTCTTTTATGTACATTTTGGGGGGTTTAAAATACATGTTAAAGTGAACATGATAGTCAATCAGAAAACAAATGTTTATTAAACAACTACTTTGCGTCAGTTACAAGATCTTTTGGATAGAGAGTCCGCAATCCGGTGTGTTAGCTATAGTCCCTGTTTTGTGCTATCTTCAGATCTGATGAGTATGCCATCTATGCCTCTATCCAAGGTACTGATAAGGATATTAAGCAACATGGTTTTTAATTCTGTTATCTAGTCCACATCCCTCCATCTCTTCCACTAAGTAATATTATAATACTTTATAAAATTCTTTACTAAAACATACATAAATCCTATCTACAGCATCCTGTTTTAATATTTAAGTTGTATGGTGAATTTCCTGTGTCACTACATTGCTCTCTGCAAACAAGTCCAATCTCTCTTTCTCATTGCAATTATTTCCTTTTGTTTCTACAGGATTTGTCAGTCAGTCAACTAACATTACATATATTCTTGAGGGAATTGCATTCCTCATGGGCTAACTTTCCCTGTAGAATTTTAGTTCATGGAATTGTATCTATCTTTCTTGTAAATGCTTTGAAATATTTCCCAAAATCTAAGACACATCAGACTGTGACCAGCTTTCCTCTCCTTTTCTTACAAATACTCAAGGAAGGAGTGATCACATCTTTCCAAAGTTCCTGTCCTTTTCATAATAGCACCAAGCTCTTCCTCATAAGGTGGAATCGGATCCACTACAATATTCCCCCTTGTTGGTCCTTTTGGACTTTTTTGGGGGGAAGGGAAGGCAGGGCATTTGGGGTTAAGTGACTTGCCCAAGGTCACACAGCTAGTAAGTGTCAAGTGTCTAAGGCTGGATTTGAGCTCAGGTCCTCCTGACTCCAGGGCTAGTACTCTATTCATTGCACCACCTAGTTGCCCCAGTGGTTTTCTGGATGACTTTTGTAGGGGGTGGGGTCCTTTTGAAGAATGAAATTATCATTAAGGCAAGGTAAGGAGTCATTAGCTGCTCTCCTCATACACAGAAAGAAAACTCCAGCAGATGTATCTTCACCTGTGTTGTTTCCTAGACTCCTTATCTATCTCCTTTTTCAGTCTGTCATCATCAATATCATCACCATCAATAAATACTTTTTTGTTTTGTTTTTCATTTGTGGAAGAAAACAAGCATTTCCAAAATATAGTAAAATAAAAATAAAAATATTGTGTTGGACTTTTGATTTAGTGTTGCTTTTATTTCCATTACTATAATCTTTTAAATATATAATAAAGTTATATAAATTTCTTTTTTTCCCTCCCTCTCCCCTACCCACCCTAGAGATGACTGCCATTAGACAAAAGCAGGCGTGCTTATGTGTGCGTGTATGTGTGTAAGATTATTCTATACAAACCTCTATTGATCATTTCTTTCTCTGAATGCAAGTAGCATCTTTCTTCATATGTCCTTTATGGTTAATGCATATATTCATAATAGTCAAAATGACTTATTTGTTCAATATCATTCTTAAAACAATATTGCTATTGCTATATACAATGTTCTCTTGGTTCTGCTCATTTCACTTCTTCATTGTTTCGTGGAAATCTTTCCATGTTTTTCTAAGATCATTGAGCTCATCATTTCTTATAGCAAAGTGGTATTCCATCACAGTCATATATGTACCATGACTTGTTCAGCCATTCCCCAGCTGACAGACATCCCTTTGTGGTGGCAAAAAGCATTTATTAAGCACTTTCTGTCTGTCAAGTACTGTGATTAGTGCTGGAGATAGAAAGACAAAAACAAGGCTCAGCTCTCAAGGAGCTCATAGTCTGCTGGACGATACAACATGCAAACAACTGTGAACATGCAAGATATGTATAGTTCAAAAAGGAGGTAATATCAGAAGGAAGGCATCAGCTGAAAGGGAAAGCGTAGGACAAGGAGCTGAAGAGGGGACATCAGGAAAGGCCTCTTGCTGAATGGAGGATTTGAAATGAGTCTTGAAGAAAGTCAGAGTAAATGAGAGATTGAGATGAGAAAGAAAAATATTCAAGGCAAGGAGGACAGTGATTGAAAAGACAGAGAATGTTCAAGAAATAGACAAAAAGCCAGCGCTGCTAAATTGTAGTCTATGCAGAAGTGAGTAAAGTTTTCAAAGTCTGGAAAGGTAGGAAGAAGCCAGATTGTAAAGAGCTTTAAAAATCAGAGTACTTTATATTTTATCCTAGAGGTAAGAAGGAACCACTGGAATTTATTGAGTAGGAGATGATACAGGCAAAACTGAGACTTAGGAATATCACTTTGGCAGCTGATTGAAGGATGAATTGGAATAAGGAAATGGAGCAGTGAGAAACCAGCCAGCAAGCTATTACAACAGTCCAAACATGAGGTAATAAGGGCCTTCACCAGGATGGTGGCAATGTGAGTAAAGAAGGGGACCTATATGAGAAATGTTGTAAAGGTAGAAAAGACAAGATATTCAACAGTTTGGCTATGTGAGATGGCTGCAATTAAACGTAGAAAATGAATCCTAGGTTATGAGCCAGGGTGGCTAAGAATCCAAGGGATCTGTAATCACCTCCATTTCTCCTTCCTTTGATCTTCACACAAATGTTCTCCACCATATTCCACCCGCACACATATACACACTTTCTGGATTTCTTCACAGGAATTTGCCTTCTTAATATGCAAAGCTATCTCAACCTACCTCTTTTACTTATCCAATTCCATATGAAGAAGGTAAACTCATCCAGAACCACATTTCAGTCATGAATATCGTGTTATTGAGCAAAGTAAGCAGAAGCAAGAAAATAATATTCACAGTGATCACTGTAATGGAAATAAAAATAACACAAAATCAAAATTCAAACACTATATAATTTTAATGAACAATATAGGCTCCAGAGAAAAGATGAGCAAATATACCTCCATCCTTACCTGGGAGGCAGAGCAATATGGACGTTAAATGTTGCCTACATTGTCATCTGACATAGTAGCTGTGCTGACTAGTTTTGATAAACTTGCTTTTTTTTTTTAAGAAGGGAAGTGCTCTAATGGAAAGGTAGAGATCCCTAGATCTTAAATAACTGTGATAAAAATACAAATAGTATCAATGAAACCTTGAATAATCTGTATCTTAAAAAATACCAATTCTTCTAATACTCTTATTTGCCTCTTCAAGAGCATATGAGCCATCCTTATATTTAACTTCAACTTTCTTTTCTTGGACTTCAAAGAATCCAGAGGATTTAGACTTTTTCCTTGATATCTTCCTTAGCAGTATCTTCAGAACAGCTGGTGGCTCTGTCTGCATTAGGAAACAAAGACAGACTGGACAAATCAAGGAAAGTAAATTCAAGGCTTTACAAAGAGCCCAGCAGAAAAACTGAACACCACCTAAGGGAAACATCTTGAGGACTCCAACAAAAGGACTTTTGGAAGCTTTGAGTTGCTGGTTTGCCATATGCCCTTTCTAAACTTACGCTCATTTTCCCCCAAACTCTGTAAATGTATTGGTGAGAGAGTATGTCAGACTTTGGGGGCAATATTTTATACCAACTGTTTTTATTAAGCCATCTTAGTAAATACTCCTTTCTAAAGGCTAATTAAATCTGGTTGACGGGCTGATATCAACTAATAATCATGGTGGGAAGTACAGTCAGTTCTGCTATAAGGAGACATATGCATTCTTAAACATCACCTTAGTATGCAAAATTGAGCAATAAAGACCAGCAGGACTGGGGAAATAGGGTTAAGGGAATAACTCGCAAAAACTTCATCAGTGACACATTAAAAGGAAAGATAGTAACCCAATAAAAATGGTAGTACAATTCATGTTAAATGCCTAATACATAAATACTACAATAAATAGTGGCAGTGTCTGTGAGCCCCAGGCTGTTCTCAGTTTGTGCCCAGGTTCCCACAGGCTAGTATGACAAATTCTTTAACTTTGGGCAGACTGCAATTCCAGGCCTCAGGCAGGAGTAGGGTAGAGAGGTTAAAATTCTTCTTCTCTGACCACAACTCCTACTATACCAGAAGTTATACAGTAAATATGGCACTTTATCTTGATAAGACCTGAAGTTTTCTCGTGGAAGTGGGTGTTGGGAAGGGTTACAGGTTGTTAACTGCAAAATAAGGAAGTTTTCTGACTTCCCAAAGAAGAAATCACAAATAAGAAAATTAGAAATTTGAGTTATGTTCAAATTGTTCCCTGATACGTCCGTCATACTAGAACAAATTTGAGTTTTCTAAACAAACATTGTAGCAGAACTGACTGTAACCAGCGGGGGCTTTGAAGCTCTAACACTAGTCATGCAATTCTCCCCCAATACCTCATGGTTACCATTATAGCCCTGAGGGGATATAGCAGCCTTGCTCTGGGGATTTGACCTGCTAATGGGTATGGGAATTGAGAGTGTAAGGCCCTAGAGCCTATGCTGAATGTTGAGTAATAATGGGTAAAGCAATAATGAGTAAAATAATAACTAAAGAGTAGACTAACAGTGAACAGTCACAAGCACAGATCCTCTAGTAATGCAACAATATTCCTTTAGAAGGCTGTACCCATATCATGTCTTAAGGCTCTTTCCTTGGTCTTACCTTGTTCAATATTTTCATCAACAACTGGGATGATGACATCCTTATAAAATTTGCAGATGATACAAAGTTAGGAGATACAGCTTTTGTGTTATGTGACAGAATCATCATTTGAATAATCATAGGCTGAAACCAATAATGGTTTATTTTAACTGGGATAAATAGAAAGTCCTGAAATCAGGTTAAACAATCTATTACATCAATGTAAATGGAAAGAACAACCACAAAACAATCAAAACCAAGTGTTGCAATATTCTAAAGAACAAGTTTGGCTCCAAAGAAGAAATACGAGAAAGTGTCTTCCCCTGATCCCACCCTTTTGCAGAGGTCAGGGTTCATGAGTGTGGAATATTGCATACAATGTCAGATTTTTTTTAATATGTTGATTAGTTTTGCTCATTTAAAAAAATCATCATTATAAGGAATGACTTTCTGGACAAGGGGGAAAGGAAACCAGGGAGAATTTAGGAAATGAAAAACAAAGGACATCAATAAAAATCTATTTAAAAGCAATAACAAACAAAAGCTATTATTTATAAGGAGCACATTCTGGTCACATTCTCTCAGGGCAGGCCTATATCTCCCCTTCAAGGAGCTAAGGTACCCTGAGAGATTGGGGTTTTCTTTCTCCACTGCTGTTGGCTCTAACTCATAGTTATTTCTCCTATTTGTGGGGGTGGTAATAATTAGTGCCCCAATTCCATTGAACCATGTAACATTCAGAAGCTTTTGTTATTGTTGTTCCATCATTTCAGTCTTGTCTGATTCTTTGTGACCCCATTTGGGGTTTTCTTGGGAAAAATACAGGAATGGTTTTGTAATTTCCTTCTCTAGCTCATTTGAGGAAACTGAGGCAAACAGGGTTAAGTGACTTGCCCAGGGTCACAGAGCTAGTAAGTATCTGATGTTGGATTTGAACTCAGGAAGATGAGTCCTCCTGACTCCAGACCCATCACTCTAACTTTTTACCAGCAAATGTTTATTTCAAATATCTAGTAAGAACAAATATATAAACATTTTCCCCAATATCTGTGGCTTACTTTCCCATGGTCAGATATTCTACTCCATATATCTACAATGGAAAAAAGGAAGGAAAACACCAAGAACTTGGGTCTGTTTCTTGGGAGACATATGGCTTCAGAGGGCAAAGGTCCCAAGTCCCTTCCCTAATGGAGCTCCCCTAGAAACCAAAAGAGTCAAGAAATTGTTCAAGTCTCTTAAGTTCAAAAATCTACCCATCAATCCATTGTCTGGATTCTAAGGACCTGCATTCAAATCATGATTCTGCTACTTACTATATGACCTCAGACAATTGACCTCCTATCTTGGAAGTTCTAAAGTGAGGGAATATTTTTCATCCTGTTGAGAGTCAAAATTATCACCCTTTCATAGGCTAGACCTGCCAAGATGCTGAATTTTCTAAAACTGGAGTCAGAAGACCTAAATTTTTTAATAATATGAAAATCAGATGTCTTTATAGGCAAAGTTAGCTTCACAAGGACAAATACTGTGTATAGTTCCCCCTTGGGGATACAGAACAGAGCAGCCTTTCCCCTCACCCCAATGCAGAACAGATGTAGGTATCTTCTGACTATTTCCTTCTAGCCATGATAGTCTTTTCAATTGGCTACTGAGGTGGAACTTTTAATCTCTTCTCCTAGCTGGAGAAGGGTGCCCTGCTACTGAGGAGGCTAAAGCTGGTAGATTCCTCGAACTCAGGAGTTTTAAGTTACAGTAAGGCAAAAGCTAAATGAATGTCCACTTTAAGTCCTTTACCAATATGGTGAACCCCTGGGAGCAGGGGACCACCAGGATGCCTAAGGAGCCAGACTTAGTTCGGAAACAAAGCAGGTCAAAACTTCTGTGGTGATAAACAGTGCGATCAGTTCTGTGAGTTGCCCCTGTATATTTAACCTGAGCAAGATGGAAAGATAGAGTCATCAAAAAGAAAAACAAACAAAATGCTGTCCTTGTCTCTATTTTCTGCAGGCCTCAAAGTATAAGGCTGATTCTCTGAGCACTAGAGGGAAAATTGTGAAGGAGGGTCCTTCCTTCCTCCTAGGTGGGCTACAAGTTTCCTAGCAAAGCCTATGTTCAAGGGGAAGGGAGGGGGGAACTTGCCTTCAAACTGTGTCTCTTTAATATTGGTACAGGGCCTTATGAGATCTAGAAAGGTAACTGGTATCTTCCCCCAAGTAGTGGAGCATCAGTCACCAGGGTAGTTGTGGCAGAAACACTTGTCAAAGCAGAAGACTCAAAAGGGAGTTACAGACACAAAGACAGAAAAGAGGCAGAGAGAAGATGGGTAGAAAGAGAATACTTGAGCTCTTTGAGGAGGCTGTCCTCAGGCAAGGTGAAATGTAAAACAACCAATGAGCATCTCTATTGTAAATGTCCCAACAAGGCTTTCAAGCTAGCCTCTCAACTGATTTAAATCCTACTATGACTCTTTATTGCCTGTGCCATATCTGATTCATGTTCGTACTTGGGTACCTTTTGATTTTCTCTCACACTTTTCTAGAAAGGATCTCTAAGAGTAGAGACCAAAACAGAATCATTCCTAAGGAATGTGAAATGAAATTGAATTGTTTTTATCAATGGGAAGCGCATCTGGTGGAGATACAGTAGCAACAGTTGCTAATAGTAGGAATTTAGGTCCCCTGTACCAGGGTTACCATTAGGAATCTGAAAAAAAGATTGAATTGATGGTGATCATGGCTAGCCCTGCTCTAAGATACCCCTAAACATGCTGGTATGAGGACAGGTTGTGGTATGTGAGCCAAGCCAATGAGAAAGAAGGAGTAATTGATAAAAACAGATATCATGTCTGTAGGAGAAATTGCCTGCATGTAATCAAGTTTTGGTCCACATACAGGCTACATACATGGGCATATGGTCTCACCTATTAAATGTTATCTCAAGGTCATGGACAATTTTTTATTCTGTCTTTATATCCCCAGAGTCTAGTATAGCATATAGTACATAGAAATTAATAAGTTCTTGTTGATCGATCATCATAACTTCAAAGAATCTTGAACACTTTTGCTAAATGGATGGATGGATGGAGATATCTTGATGGAAGAGAACCTAAGGTAGTATTTCTCTTTACTGAATCAAATAATATTTGCTAAGTAATACGCTGTAGGATCTTGTATTTTCTGCCTCTTTTAGTCAAGTGAGTAGTAGTAAAGATTTGGTCTAATGTGGAACATCCCTTGAGAAAACCTGCTTGTTCCATGCTAATTCCCTCTTCAAGGATAATCTTAATGCATGAGTAGGTGATCCTACAAAGTAGGTATGGAGGTCAGTAATTGTTCATCATTTCTTGTTTGCCTTTTTCAGCATGAATCCAGTGTGAGTGTTTTCCTTGCTTTTGGTGTCGTCTTCACCTTCAGATACTTTCTGAATCAATTCTTCAGTATCATTCTAACTGTTTTGCTTATGGTGTGGTTCTTCTCTATATACAGGTGATCTAATCCAATGCTTTTCCTGTCTTTGTTCTCTGTATTAAGGACATTTTTACCTCTTCTATTAGCATATCCAAGACTATGATATCAGAATCCAGATGTGGTGCTTCTACTGTAATTGATGTACAACAGTGTACATCAATTGTATGCCACTGAGATGGTACAATGGACAGAATGCTGGACTTGGAGCCAGGAAGACCAGAGTTCTAATCCTACCTCAGACATTAACTAGCTATATGAATCTGGGCAAATCACAGACTATCTGCCTCACTTTCCTAATCTGTAAGAATAGAACTAATAATTGCATCCTCTTTACAGGATTGTTGTGAAGATCAAAAGATAAAGCATTATAAACTTTATAAGATATAGACATTATAAACTTTGCTACATTATTATTATTTATTCTAATAAGTTTACTACAAAAATTTTTGCCAGTCTTTTCCATTTTTCTTCCTTTTGTTCTTCCACTTTCATCCATAAATGCTTCCAGGATAATTGCTTAATTGAGTCTCTGCCAATCTTTGCCAGAATAAAACCAGTTTACCCAATATTACTTCTCCCTATTTTCAAAGCAATATTACTCATATTCAATAATCCCTCTACATAAGATTTTTACAAAAAACGCATCTTCCAAACTGGTAGTATCTTTGTTTTCTTTCTCTCTTCTTGGCAATTAAGTCAAGTGTTTTCTGATTAAAGTGTCTTTGGGGCCCTTTTTGTCTCCTGTTATGGCAACTGAATTATATTAGTTAAACTTCTATGAAATGATTACAACCTATGTCTTTTCTTCTGTCCTTGCCTATTTTTATTCTTTTAAAAATGCATTTGAATAAGTGAAGATATAGCTGTTTCAGTTGCATACTATATCTTTTTAAAATTTTTATTCTTCATTCCAGCTTTGTACTAATTTTGATCTGTGCTCTAACAAGTTGGTAGTTTGACTATACACAGAGAGCTGACTCAGGAATGACTCCTACATCGGTAACATGTTATTTCTTATCTGTTAAAATATAGCCAACTTAATTTTTTTTAATTTTGCTCAGTACTTTCCATGCCAACCATCTACCAATTCTTTTGTTCCCTAAAATATTTCTGAGCTATGAATGTTAGGTCTCTCTGTAATTTACCAGCCCTTAGTTCTTTTCATTCCTTTTGGCTGATCCATTTTTTGTCATTCTCACCTATTCCTTTGTGTACATAGAAGGCACTGAGAAGCACACATGTTCCTCAAATTCCAGGTTGCCCTTTTGTGACATTATCCCCACCCCTATTTCTATTCATTTTAACCTGATTACTTATAGATAGAGGAACTTTCCTGATCTGAAGTCCCTACATCTGATGAAATCACAGTTCCAGTCTTCATCTTTTTCCCTTCATTTGTATACAAATGTCGGGGAAAAAAACACATTACAACCTAGAGTGTTCACTTGCCTAAGGTCCCATGTGCAAACCTGGGATTTTCTCTTTCTCCTTTACCAGTTTCAGACAACTGACTGACTATGGTCACATGGCTAGTATGCACTGAGGCAAGATTCAAACCATATCTCCCCTCAAGGGGGAAAGATTTTGCCTAGTATGCAGCTTCTCTAGGGTGGCAGTCAAGACTCATCTCACCACTGCTGAAGTGTCCAAGGGTCCAAGGGCTTATGATATCATAAAAGCCTTCTGGGAGTCAGGACTGCTGGGTCCCATTTGTGCCTCATTCTAACCAATAACCCACCACCTCACCCCACCCTTAAGTGATTGTTTCTGCAGAAGCGATCTGAGATATTGTCAAGAAAACCGGCTTTATCTCACTGATAAAATGAAAGGCATGAGCTAGATGTCCTTTAAAGGTCCCTTCTAATTCTTTCTAATTCTGACTTGGTAGTCCCTACCAAATCTGACCTTCTCTGACCATCCGAACATTAGAATAGGTATAGAATTGAATTTAACTGCTTGGTACAATAGAAAGAACCCTAGGCTTTGAATCAGTAGATCTGGGTTCCAGTTCTGTCCTATAATTTAGTAGCTTGGTGATCTTTACCAAGTAGTTTTCGTCTCCCTGAACCAGTCTCCACATCAGTAAAAGGAAGGGATTGGATTAGATGACCTCCAAGGTCCCTTCCAGGTCAAACATTCTGAGTTATTCTATGGGGCTCTGATTATAATAACCATTTAAATTCCTGCAGCCTTTGGGAATTAGAAGGATGGGGGGCTATCTCGTTCACTTTCAAGAGCCTTATATAATCATGCAGTTTATTTGCTATCATGTCTACCCTCTGCCTGCTGCGGAGACCCCACGGTTCAGAAGAGCTAGAAACCAGCTCCCAAAGCAGGGACCAATGAATCTATTTGCTGCATCGGGAGAGACGCCCCACGCGCTGTTGATTGAGCATCAGCAGTCCCCAGAAGTCTGACTGCAGCGCCTAGGGAATCAAGGGGAGCCTCTGGCCCCTCCCCTGGACATAAAATGCACCCAGGAAAACCGTGATACGTGTGTGTGTGTGTGTGTGTGTGTGTGTGTGTGTGTATTTCCTTGCTTGGGAGCGCAAGGAGAGAAAGGGAGGGGGTCTGAGGGTTGTCTCTGTCCCCGCCCCCCCCCCC
>CM053596.1:197952955-197979486 GCA_028646575.1 Pseudocheirus occidentalis
GAGAGAGAGAGAGAGAGAGAGAGAGAGAGAGAGAGAGAGAGAGAGAGAGAGAGAGAAACTGGGGAAATTCAGGGGAGGGAGGAACAATAGAACTTTGTCGGCTGAAGACTGCTGAATTTATTTGTTGAACTAGGAAGGGACCTCTGGACTCTTTGAAGGTTAGAGCAAATAAGCAAAACTGGTGGGCATTTTGTTTTCTAAGAGAAGAGCACTTCAAGTCACGTAGGCTGCTATTGTAAGACACAAAACACGCACTGTCTGGTGGCTGGGTCTCTCCTTAATGCTCTGCTTGCCTTTCGGGAGGGGAGGGGGGCTGCTCACTTTTAACCCACGGCTTCCAGCCGGCCTCTCTGCTGCAGCGCCATCCGTGCTCCAGAGAGACGGGCTGGGTTTCCTAAGGACACCAACCCCAAGTCCCCAAATGACACAATTAGAGCATGGAAGGCGTCCTGCAGCCTTTCAGCCCGTTTCTTTGGCATTTTGGCGACGGGGACGGGTTAGAATCCACAAGTGTCTTGTAAACAGCCCCGCTGCCGCCATGTATCGCTCGCCATCTCCTAGCGTCTGTCCTCAGGGGGAGGAAGCTGGAGACTGGCTGCCCACCTTCAGTCGCTGGGCCCCTCTCTCCAAGCTGGGGCAGGCGTTTACAGAAGGGTCAGGCGAGGTTAACGGACTACTTCGGGGCTGCAGGGCAGGCCTGCATAATGTGCAAAGGCAACCCAGGAGTCCTAGCTGCCTTCCTGCGCAAACCCTTAAACAATAAAGAGCACCTTGCCCCCATTAGCAGAGACGGAACAATCCAGCTCTGTGTGGAGCAGGCTCGGCCAAGCTCATTTTTTTCCCCTCCCTTTTCTTTCTTTTTTTTTCTTTTCTTTTTTGAAGCCGTGCTCAAATTCTTCCAGTGCCTCTCCCAAGGTCGCAGAAAGTTAGTGAGATTCCTGCTAGCCTGACAACAGGGGACTTTGCCTTTCCCCTCCAGGTCTCTGGCTCGACATGGTAATGATCAAAAGCCAGCGCCCGTCTAACAGATGCTTAATGTCCTGCCTGACGGGAGCGAGTGGCTGGAGCTCTGTCTGGATCTGCTGGACAATCAGAGCAAGCAGCCATCTTGTCAGGTGGGGCTCGATTTGAGGAGAAAGAAGGAAATGCCTTTTCTTTCCTCCTATGGTAACACCTGGGCAGGGCAGCGATGCCACCTCAAAGCTTGCCAGGCCATGAAGTAGAGTGTGGAGTGGCCAGGCCCTCAGGTCATTGCCACTTCTTTTCAAGTCCAAAAAATGCAGACTTCCCTATAGGTCATCAAGCAAATCCCAGACTGGCCTCAGAGGGAGGCCCACCTCAATGCTGGGAAATGCCCTGATTGAAACACCTGATATAGGAGGCTGTGTGTGTGTGTGTGTGTGTGTGTGTGTGTGTGTGTGTGTGCCTGTGCATGGGTAATAGCACAGGGATGGGTGTGTCTGTGTGTGTATTTGAGGTAGGGTGCCCTATCCTAGGGCTTGGAGCCTTTCATATGGAGGGTGAAGATCAGAGTTAAATCTTGCACAAGAGTCAAAGGATGTCTGTGTAGAAAACATAGAGAAGCAATGTGAAATAAACCTTGCTTCCCACTTCTGACACATTACCTTTGTGATCTTGCTGTTGTTCTGACTGTCTGATTCTTTGTGACACCTTTGGACCGTATTGTCCATGGGGTTTTCTTGGCAAAGATGTTGGAGTGGTTTGCCATTTCTTTTTCTAGTGGATTAAGGCAAACAGAAGTTAAGAGACTTGTTCAGGGTCACACAGCTACTCAGTGTCAGAGGCAGATTTGAACTCAGATCTTCTGACTCCAGTCCCACAATTCTAGCCACTGAGCCATCTAGCTGCCCCATCTACCTATTTGATCTTGTTCAAATCACCTAACTTCTTTGTTTCTTCCACTTTAAAATAAGGGGAGTGGTCTAGAGGACCTCTGGGGCCACTTCCAGTTCTAAATCTATGAACCTATAAGAGCATTATGGGGAAATGCCAGTTTTCCTTCAGAGGAGTCCACATCCCTGAGATTCAGAAAAGGCTCAATGTATCCTAAAACTGGTTTGCCCCCTGTTAGCCCTGGGTACCTTTTCCTTTCCCCCTTTTTTTCTCCCATGCTTAGAAGCTTTCTCCTGCTTTTCAGCTGCTCCTCCCTCCTCTCCCACTGACGACTTACTGAGCCAGTCACCTCCCAATGAGCCAGCCAAGGTAGGTCAGAGTGTCTTTCTTCTTACATTCCACCCAAACTCATCTGTTCAGTGCAACGCAGCAGCAACCATGAACCCCTGTGGAATTTGGAGAGGCCAAGTCTGCCTTTTATTTGGGGAATTTTAATCTTTGCCAGTGAAAATAAATTACTGAGATTAAATTATTAAAAATAAGAATCATTCCTTGAATTTCCCTTATATAGCACTTTTGCTTCCAAAACACATTTGTACCCATTATCTCAATTGTCACACAGCCTTGGGAGAAAGGAATGGTGGGGGTTATTTTCCATGTTTTAAAAACAGGGAAAGGAAGACCCAGAAGTTGTTATTAGTTCAAGGTCATAGAAGTTATTATCAATGGTGAAGGCAAGATTAAAACCCAGATCCCCTGCTTGCTAGCCTGGGGCTTATTCCATGAGCTCATCGGATTACTCATGTTCATGGGTCTGCTGCCCAATAAGGCAATTTTCTGCTTAATCTTTCCCACTTTCTTCTGCCTTTACAACAACTTTAAGGAAACATCCTCCCAGAAACAATGTAACCTGATACTCATAGAGCTGGACCATCTGGTCCATCCCCTTCATTTTACAGATGAAGAAACTGAGACCTAGAGAGGGGAAGAGCTTACCCAAGCTCAAGCTTGAGCTGGAACTCAAATATATACAGGCCTCCTGACTCCAAATGGAGCTCTTTCCACTGTACCACATTTCCTGCTGAGAGGGTGTCCCTTAATTGCCTCTGTGGGATTTTGGTGCCTGATGGAAAAGTAGACAAGATGACTGTGCCTGCCTCCCTGCCCAAATGCCATTGAATGCTATATGTTGGGCATCACTGTGTTATGCCAGGAATGATAGAAAGCAAGAGTGAAGACATTGGTATTGGCAGATGAGCACCTGTCTCACAGGGTTATTGAGGATCAACTGATAAAATATTTGTAAAGGCCTTTAATAAGAGCTTGTTCCTGTCTCACGCCCTCTTTGGGAGTTTCTGTTCCAAAGTAGCTGTGCCAGGATCTTTCTTCAAGGCCATCATTAATTGAAAGAATAAGGGGCAGATAAAGATAATAACAGCCAATGTTTATATAATGCTCTGGGTTTTGCAAGGCACCTTGAATGTGTCACCTCATCTGATCCTCACAATAACTTTATGAGGTGTTATTAATCTCCCCATTTTACAGATGAAGAAAGAGGCCAAGAGGTAATATAGGACTCAGGCTCAGAGAGAGTATCTGAGGTGGGATTTGAATTCAGGTCTTTCAGAGATCACCTTCTCTACCCAAATGAACAACTTCAGAGAGAGAAAAGCATGTTTTTGAACGGCCTAAACATCCTAAGGAGGTATTTGAAGGAAAAACAGTAGGAACAACCCCTAGTCATTAAGTGTGGCTTCTGCAAGTGGCCAGCTTCTTAGTGATGTTACATGGGGTATCAATGACCAAAGTTCCCTCCTCCAAATCTCTGCCCTGTGATAAATTGGAAGGATCACTGAACTTAAGATCAGAGTTTGAGTCCAGGTCAGCTATATAATTGTGAGTGAATCAATTTATCTCTTTGAGCCTCAGTTTCTTGATCTGTTAAATGGGAATAGTAGTACTTGGAATCCATGCCTCACAGGGGAGTTGTGAGCAAAATATTTAGAAACATTTTATAAATGAGAATTGTTATGATGATCTCCATGGTGGTGCATTCCAAGCAGGCCAGCATTAATGGGATTATGTTCCTCACTAGTCACAGATCATAGATTTTGTTCTTAGAGGTCATCTAGTTCAGACAGTAAATACACTGCCTGCTGGTCACATCTGGGCCACAACACTCCCAAGTGCATTCCAAGTCAGATTCAAATGTAGTGGGGAAATAGTTAACAAAATAAATGAAAATACAACAAAACATAGATGATGTTAATATGTGGTTTTTGAAATTAACATGTGTCCTACAGGGATCTTTATGTTTGTTTTGGTGGCACTATTTCTGTTTGAGTTTGAAACCTCTGGTCTAGTCCGATTCCTTTATTTTACAAATGAGGAACTGGAGACCTAGAAAAGCTAAATTACTTACCCAACAGGTAGTAA
Source organism: Pseudocheirus occidentalis (assembly GCA_028646575.1). Classification (NCBI taxonomy): domain Eukaryota; kingdom Metazoa; phylum Chordata; class Mammalia; order Diprotodontia; family Pseudocheiridae; genus Pseudocheirus; species Pseudocheirus occidentalis. Next base: position 197,957,246 of record CM053596.1, read on the forward strand.
TTAGCAGAAGCAGAACTGAGTCCAGATCATTTGACTTCAAATCCAACGCTGTTTGCTGTGTAACCTGTAGTCTATATCAAATCAACTTACTCACCTTAAAATACACACACACACACACACACACACACACACACACACACACTCCAGGTCAGTCTCAGTTATCTATTTTATGGGTTTTCTGTGGCTATAATTTCAACATAATTTTCCTTAGCTACTTTGGTAGCTTGCCTGTCCAGTAAATAACTATGTTTAAGGAACACAACAAGGAATTGCAATGTACCCCTATCTCCAAATGTCACCTGGTGGTCAGTCTTCTCACAAGTGAGCCTTTTTGTACCTATCCAGTTGGGTACCTGGACAACAGGTATATAATCTATTGCTATGCCTATATTTGTCCAGCTTTTTAGATACTTCAAAGCTTGCGATTTATTGGTATAGCCTTTGGGAACCCAAGGGGCAGCTACACGACACAGTAGACAGAGTGTCAGGCATGGAGTCATCTTCCTGAGTTCAAATCTGACCTCAGACATTTACTAGCTGTGTGACCCTGGGCAAGTCACTTCACCTTGTTTGCCTCCATTTCCTCATCCCTACAGTGAGCTCGAGAAGGAAATGGTAAACCACTCTAGTATCTCACCCAAGAAAACCCCAGATGGGGTCACAAAGAGTCAGATACAGCTGAAACAACTGAATGAGCACAACAGCATTGAGAACCCAGGATCACCTCTACATCATGATGAGCTATCATGTCAGGGCTTTAATATAGGAAACAAATAAATAAAACTAAACAGAATGCTTAAAAAAAAGAATTATTGCCCATTTTTATTTCTCTGCCATCAATCCTCTCTACTAGCATGGAAAACTGAATATTAAGTAGAGGAAGAGATCTCACAAAGGTCTAAATTCGAATCCCACCAGACATAAAAAAGGTATTAGAAAGTACCTTTGGCCCTTTTGTGGTATTCATCTTTAGTTTATGTGTATTCTAGACATGGCTGACTAAGTGAGCAAAATAGGTCCTACGGTGGCGGACCTTGTGGAAGACATTTGTCAAATACTTTTAAAAGGGATCTATTCCTATTCTTTCGACGTCCCGGGATACATCAGCGGAGTAATTGGGAACGGTAGTTGAGTTGTAAATCATCACAATCATATTGAGCTCGGAGATCATTGCTTTCATTAGAAGATCAACCATTTAGCTGTAAATATTAATTAAGTATAATAAGGCTTTAAAGTTTACAGAATTATATCATTTTATCATCATAACAAAGCTGGGAGGTAGGTGCTATTACTCTCTATTTTACAGATGGGCAATGAGGCAGGTAGAAATTAAGTGACTTGCCCACAGTCACACAACTACTAGGCACTGAAGGCTGAATTTGAACTCAGACTTCTTGGTTCCAGGTCTATTACTCTCTTCATGCTATAAGAGGTAAATAAGTGACTTCCTGTAGGTCTGGCTTTGGATATTCTTTATTTTACCAGTGGTGTCAACATCTTCACAGAAGCAAATACACCTCTGTTTTATGGACCAGTGTATTGTCTTTAGAGAGGTCCACAAACCAGTCCCAGTGCACAAGGTAGTTTAGTGGGAGAGCCCAGGATAGGAATCAGGGTTCCATCTTAATTACTAAATAACCATCTCAAATTCACTCAACAGATGGCTAGGTAATTGTATTGGCTTATTGTTGCTTTTGCTCCAGCAGCTTTTTCCTTGATTACTATTTTGCAAATATTCTCTCCCTTTCTTTCTGCCACCCTCACTTCTTTGTCATCTAAGGATGGGAAATGAATTTTCAAGTTACGTTGATAAAGGAGAACCAAGGTGCCCTTGAAATAGGGTTCCCATGGGAAATACTAATTTAATGATAGATTAAGATGGCAGTGGAAAGTCAGGATGTTAGAAGAATGTAGCCCAAAACTAAATGGGTGCAAAGATGTGGTTTCCATCATTACCACTGCCTAACTGGGAAAGTTTAGGCAAGTCTCTTCATATCTTTTTCTTGCATTCCTTGTCTTTAAATGAAGATAACAGTACTTTTCTTCTGCCACGGGGCTGTCATGAGAATGATGTAAGATAATGGCTACGAAAATGCTTTTTAAACTGTAAAGTTCTATATAAACAATTAAGCACTGAATATTATCATGATTAATGAGGATGGACCCCTCTCTGAAGCATTCAGTCTTATTGAACCTGTATTCTTTAGGGGTCCTCACAACATTCTATAAAGAGGAATCCAGAGATTGGAGTTATCCCATAAATAGATGCATTTACTAAAGACCTTAAAGTGGAATGAAAGGAGGAGATATTGACAAGCCAAGTTTTCTTGAACAGATGAAGATAAACAACAATTATGGCTTATTAAGTGAATCCTGGGGCCATTGCTAGGTGAAAGCTAGTTTACAATTAATTTCACTTAAGGATTTCTGGGAGTTTCCTTCTGTCACCATGACCCTCCAGGATGCTAACTGCCTTGTGACATGATCATGGATTTTCTAATTTCCAGGTTCCTTTGACGGCTTACTCACTCTTCTAGATTGTGTTGGACTGGCACATTTTAAGTCTGCCAGGCACTAGGGAAAATGTCCTGGGCATCAGGCCGCTGCTCTCCATCCAGTCCCTACATGACCCCCCCCAAGCACAGAAAGTACATTTTACCCCAAGTCAATGTTCAATAGAAGGTGGAGGAGGAGAATGATTTATCCAATGCTGGCTATTCTATTCTACTTCTCCCAATTTTCTTATGTTCCTACTGTGTGCAAGTTGCTGGGGATACAAAGACAAAATGAAATAGATTCTCATTTCAGTGGGAGATACATTATGTACACATATAAGTAAATGCAAGGTGGTTGTTATCATTATTGCTGATCCTTCGTTCTCAAAGGGGAAAATGGCATCAAAAAAGTGATGTCTTGACTTGTGTGTGAATTGAATATAAGTGAGGCAGAACTGCCCAAAGTCATCAGCCTCACTCTCTCCTCCAGAGTCCAGTGGCAAGAAGAAGTCAAGATGAGTGGTGATGGCCCAGGATGCAGAACTGTGAGAGGGGGAGAACACTGAGGACCAGGGTAAACAAAGAGAGCTTCTCAGAGGTGGGAGCACTTAATCTGAGCCTTAAAGGAAGCTAAGGGCTCCAGAGGGAACTCATTCCAAGCATAGGGACAGTCAGTGAAAAGCTACAGAGACAGGAAATGGAATGACAAATTCAGGGAACAGCAAGTAGTCCAATTTGGCTGAAAAACAGAGTATGGGAAGGGAAGTAATGTGCAATATGTATATCTGGAAAGACGGGTTAAGGGCAAAAGGAAGATTTATAAGAAGAGTAAGGGACTGTAGGGGATTAGTTTCAACTGGAGTTTTTACAAAGGATTTGTCCAAGAGAATAGCCAAGATAGTTGAGTAGGAGGAAGCAGTAACAGCCTAACTTTCCCAACAACTACTCTAACAATTCTCTAAGAAAAATACTGGACCAATAGTGATTGGTAAATTGAAGGAGAAATCACTTTGGATGATCATTTCTGTCTAAGACCACATATTTGACCAACTAGTGAGTGACCATGGCAGAAGCTGTGGAATAAGGATGGGTCTGGATAACAGACTCAGTGAGTAGAGTTGTGAGTGGAGGGATCCCCATTTTTCATCTCAAACTCAAAGTCTCTGCTGAGGTCAGCAGCCAGAGACTCCCAAGGCCTGGGGCATCAGTGCTAATAGTCCCAAACACAAAGTCTCCCAGAGCAGATTTTCAGCCTCCTGTACAGGAGAGTAGTGTCCAGGATCTCATGGAATGGGGATTACAGTGTTTGCCACTATAGCTCGTAGCTAGGCCAACAATGTTGGGTTGCTCAGAGCAGACTGCTGGAAGAATAGCTGATGAGAAAGAGAGAGAGAGAGAGAGAGAGAGAGAGAGAGAGAGAGAGAGAGAGAGAGAGAGAGAGAGAGCTAGTATGAAGTCAAGGATGCCCAAGACAGAAACCTAGAAGAGGAGAAAATTTCCAAAACATTTAGAAGCAAAGCCTTTTAAAAAAAACCTTGCCTACAAGGTCACTTCCTTAAACAAATTAATTAAGAGTTTAAAACTTGGTTTTAAATTATGTAAATGAAATAAGAGTGATAGAAAGAATTAAATAAGAAATGAAAGCTATGAAGGAGAGACTTAGAAAGAGAATGAACAATTTAGCAGCACAAAAGAAAAAAAACATCCACCCAAGTAACAGACTCCCTGAAAATTAGAATGGAACAAACAGAAGTTGACTCCATGAAATAATAAGAAATATTCAGACAAAGACAAAAGATTTAAAAGAAAAAGACAATGAGACATCTCATATAAAAACAACTGACCTAGAAAACAAAGGAGAGAGAATTTAAGACTCATTAGGCTCCCTGGAAGCCATGACCAAAAAAAAAAGGCTCAGACATCATATTTTAAGACACCATGAAAAAAACAGCCAGAGTTCAGAAGCAGAGGGCAAAGTAAAAATAAAAAGAATCTGCCGGTCACCTCCTAAAAGAAATCCCATAAAGACAACTCCCAGAAATGTCAGCCAAAATCCAGAGCTTCCAGGTCAAAGAAAAATTCTGCAAGCAGACAGAAATAAAGAGTTCAGTTCCTGAGGTACTACAGTCAGTGTCACATAAGATTTAGCAGCTATTACTATAAAGCAGCAGAGAATATGGATAGTGACATTCAAAGAAGCAAAAAGTACATGGTGGTTTACAGCCACGAATAACTTGTCCAGCAAAACTCAAGAATACAGGGGAGAAATGAAACTGTAGTGAAACAGAAAACATCCAAGCATACCTGATAGAAAGACTAAAGCTGAGTAGAAACTTTGAAATACAAACATGGGAGTAAAGAGAAACATAAAAAGGTAAATATGAGCAAGTAATCAGAAAAGAATTCATAAGGACAAAATGTTTGTATTTTAATGGCGACTGAGGAGATTATACAAGCATCCTCTGAGAACTATAATGTCAATTGGGGTTGTAGAGAGAGTCAGATAAGATGGAGGGTCTGAGAATGATTTTTGTTATCTTGTGATAATCTGACCTAACAGAAGAAAGGAAAAAAGAGAGAAAGAATACACAAAGGAAGAAAAGGAGAAAAATTAGGGTGAGGCTTATTATCTTACCTACTTAGGAGTACAGATAGAAGTTTATACAAATGAAGGGGTAGAGGTAGTGTTTATTACTTGAACCTCACTTTTTACAGATGCATAGTGAAGGGAACAAAATCAAGAGAACAATTTATCCTATAATAATAACTGTAAAAATGAACAGTTCTCAAAGACTTAAGAACTCTCATCAACACAATGATCAACTGTAATTCCAGAAGACAGATGACTTAGAATACTACCCACATTCTAGAGAAGTGAAAGTCTAGATACACAGAAAAGACACAAATTTTTTGGATCTGGCCAGTGTAGGATTACTTTAATATATATTTGTTGCAGGGGGGTTGTTTTTATTTTTAGGTTAATTTATTTGTTTATTCATTCATTCATTCATTCATACGTTTGTGTGTGTGTGTGAGAGAGAGAAAGCGAGAGAGAGAGAGAGAAAGAGACAGAGAAAGAGAGAGAGAGAGAGAAAGAGAGAGAGGGAAGGAAGGAGGGAGTGAGGGAGTTTGGGAGAGACAGTTGATTAGAGGAAAAAGAAGTAGGTGCTTGTAAACTTAAGAAAAAAAATTCATTAAAAAACCAAACAGGATGTGTCTAGCACTACCTTCATAGAACTTGCAATCTCATTGTGGAAACAAGCCATATACACATGGCATAAAATGGTACAGGACTTTTCACTGTCTAGGGGTGCCTCAGTCAAGCCATTTTGCACCTGCAAATTGAACATCTTCAAGCACAGGCATAAGGTAGAGAAGAAAGATAGGATCATAGATTTAGAGCTAGAAAGAGTATAGAAGGAATGCAGTCCTTCCCCTCCCCATTGTACAGATGAGGAAACTGAGGCCCAAGCAGGCTAAGTGACTCCTCCAGGGTTACTTGGGTAGCAATGATGAGTGAAGATTTAAATCTAGGTCTTCTGAATGCAAATCTAGAACTGTTTCATTCATATTGCACTGCCTCTGATTTCATAAGGCCTCCAATGATCCTCGAATGATATCAAGCCATGTTCATTCTCCAATAAGAGACACGAAGACAGATAAAAGAAGTGGAAAAAAAGGGGAAGAGAGACAGATAGCACTGTTTTCTTGGAAATTTAAGCACAACAAATTGAAACTTATCTGTTTTCTGTGCATGGGCCCAAGTCTCAATCAAGTGGGTAATTTCCTTAGCCTTTTGTCTTCAAGAAGATTCAATGAATTTATCAAAATGATTTTCATTTACCTGGAGCTCTAAGGTTTGCAAAGTATTATTCCTCCTAACCATGTAAGGTAGGTAGTGGAAGAATAACTATCCTCATTTTATAGATGAATACAGCTAGTGAGTGGTGGTCCTGGATCTCCTGGCTTTCGCCCTTTTTCTGCTACATCATACCAACAACACACCTCAATTGAGCTCCAATGTATCTTTCCAACCTTCTCTCTCATTAAGCCCCATAATGAATTTTCTGTCTCAGTCACGCTGATGTTCCCATTTTGATGAACTCAACTTGCTCACTTCAATCTCCACATCCAGCCAGTGGTGGATCCTCTTGGATGCCCAGTGCCTTCTCCGTAGATCTAAATCTTAGCACTCTGTTCCTCTGGTTGTAACTTTTGAATGAGATTTCCTTCAGGCAGAGCCAGCCAAGTGAATCGTCCTCCTTCCAAACCCCTTTGTACCTATTGTCTGTACTAATCATATAGAGGCTCAGTCCCGGCCTTCCTCATACTGTTTTTTAGCTTTTCATGTGTAACTGTCATCTCTTCAATTAGACTGTAAGTTTCTTGGAGGCCATATCTTATAATTTATTTTGTATTTCTAGAGTATCTATTATACAAATGCTAATGAGCTCCTTTAAAAATGAATGATCTGTTTTCTCTTCATCACTTTAATGAACCCAAAGCCTTTAGGTGATATTATATATGTGACAAAGTGCTGAGTGCTGTGTGAGGAGAAACTCCACCAAAATACGGGTCCTGTCTTCTAGGAGGGCAGCACACTGGCCCTGGAGTCAGGAAGACCTGAGTTCAAATCTGGACTCAGACACTTAACATTTACTAGCTGTGTGACCCTGGGCAAGTCACTTAACCATGTTTACTGAAGAAGAAAATGTCAAAACTACTCCAATATCTTTGCTAAGAAAACCCTGAATAGGGTCACAAAGAGGTACACATGACTGAAAACAACTAAGCAACAACCTTCTAGGATCTTTCCATCTACACTTGACTGGCAGATGCAAACACATATGTGCACACAGGTAACAATACAAAAGTAATGTCCACTCATGGGCTGTTTCAAAGTACTTGGTAAAGACAAGAAAGGTACATACTTGGGATAAAGAATGGGGAAATTAGCTTCTAGGATTACATTCAAGGTGAATGACAGATGCACAGAATCTGATTTGGAAGAGATCAGAGGCCATCTGGTTCAACCCATATAATTAAACAAGAACCCCCTCGATAGCATAATCTATAAGTGGTCATCCAGTCTCCAATTTATGACCACTAGTACTGGAGAACTTACTTCTTTCCAAGTCACTCCATTCCAGTTTGTAATAGTGATTATTGTCAGGTTTTTTTTTCTAGTACCAATCCCAAATCTTTCGGCAGCTCTTCTCCTTAGCTTCTACTATTTCCTAGCCTCTAAGTCAGTCAGTAAACCTTTATTAAACACCTGCTGTGTGCCAGGCACTGTGATAAATACTGGGGATATAAGGGAAAAAGGCAGTAGTTGCTCTCAAGAAGCTTATGGTCTAATGGGTCCAGGTCCAGGCAAAACCAGTGTAGCCTTCCACATGTTGTTGTCCAGTCATTTCAGTCATATCCAGCCATTCGTGACCCCTTTTGGGGTTTTCTTGGTTTTCTTACTAGAGCGATTTGCCATTTCCTCCTCTAGCTCATTTTACAGCTGAGAGAACTGAAGCAAGAAGGGTTAAGTGACTTGCCCAGAGTCACATAGTGCGTAAGTGTCTGAGGTCAGATTTGATCTCAGGTCTTCCCAACTCCTGTCACTGTGCCACCTAGCTACTGCAACTCTTCCGCATGATAGTCCTTTAAAAACCTGACTCCAAAGGATAATCTACCTATCTCTGATCAATATAAATTTTCATGGAAGGGTAGGATTTAGGTGTCATCTAAGTCATAAGGGACAAATGGTTTGTGGGAGATGACCAGGTGGAGAAGACTTGGGGGAAGAAATAGGTAAAGGGGACAGTGAGAATCATTTTAAGCCATTGCTTCTCTAGTATCTAGTACTGTGCCTTGTGTTTAGCTGATGCCCAATAAATGCTTGTGTTGAATTGAAGTGCTATATGAAGTATTTTCTTGACGATAGCTCTTTGTGGTAGGCATATAAGCACTGTTATTCTCATTTTTTAAAATGCTTTTTTTACTGATTGCTTAATTCCTATCTATTTGTTTTGTTTTGTGTTTTGCTTTTTGGAGGGGGGGAAAGTAAGGCAGTTGGGGTTAAGTGACTTGCCCAAGGTCACATGGCTAGTTTTTTTGTATTAAGTGTCTGAGGTCAGATTTGAACTCAGGTCCTCCTGACTCCAGGGCTGGTGCCCTCTTCACTGTACCACCTAGCTGTCCGTTATTCTCATTTTATAAATAATGAAACTGTGACTCACTGACATGACCACAGTTATGTAGTCCAAACTTGAATTCAGGTCTCTTGACTCCAGGACCAGGATTTTAAAAATTACATTATGCTAACTCCCTGTTTTATGTTTACATGTGATTTCAGGTTTCAGAAAGCCCTTCACATATGCCATTTCATTTGATCTTGACAAGAAAACAAACTCTTTACAAGTATTTATCTCCATTTTACAGGTGAGGAAAACATGGTTCAGAGGGGTGCAGGGTTACCCAGCTTTTAACTTCCCTCCTCTCTCCATCTTGACCAAACCTTAGCAGAAGGAAATGATTGTTAAATAAGGAGACTCCCTACCTCAGATATGCCATTGCTTCTAAAGTTCTTTCTAACATGGGCAATTTCATGTAGTGACTTGGGCATGTATGTGCCTAAGGGCTGAAGCCATCCTTGGGACATTTACCCAGAATGACATTTCCTTGCACAAGGGCATTTGGCGAGAGCACAATGGTACCTACACCCCTGCCATCTGCTAAGCTATTTCCCTGCCCACCCTCTCCAGTGCCTCTCCAGCCCTATTTACCTCTTAATTACTGGCCTTGGCTCCCACCTGGCTTAGAGAAACAGCTTTCCTTCCCTGTTGCATTTTAAGCAATGTCTTGCCAAAGGGATGCTGAAAGACTCTGCTGAGATGGATTTTGGATGACTTCAACTCTTCTACTCTGGGATGCACAGAAATGCCCACTGAGTGGCTCTGTGCCAGCCTGGCATCCCTTTAGTCCTGGGGATCTCTGAACCAGTTGCATCTAGTATGAGAGAATACTCCTCCAGGGCAGAGCGGACACTAAGGGTTCTGGGAGAGCCTTGACAGAGAGTAAAATGATGTGAAAGGACAGTGGAAGACCGAGCCTGTGGAAGCAGCGTCAGGGTCTGGCATTCTGAGACTATGAGGAGGCAATGTGGTAAAGTGGGGAAAGTACCAACTTTAGGTAGAGGACCTGGGTTCAAATCCTACTTCTGATGCTTGTCTCTTGTATGATCTTGGGCAATATCCCTAGGCCTCAGTTTTCTCATCTGTAAAAATGAAGGGTATTGAAATGGATCAGAGGTTTTTATTTAGGGGTTGGTGGATTTAAAAAAAACCAGATAGCTATATTTCAGTATAATTGAAGTCCTTTATGATTTTATTTTATTTTATGAATTTAAAAACATCATTCTGAGAAAAAATCCGTAGGCTTCACCAGATTGTCAAAAAGGTCTATGACCCCCAAAAGATCAAGAACCCCTGGATTAGATGGCATCTGAGGCCCCTTGTAGCTCTAAACCTCTGATCACATGAATCTGGTCACCCAACCTGTTTTGTTTACTTTGTCTCACTTAAACCAATACAACTTTTTCCCTTAGTCATAGGCATCTCTCTCATTTCAGAGCATGAACTCAAAAAGAAGAAATGTTTTCCTCCTAATATAATTTCCTAAGATCCATCTTCCTTTACCTTCTCTTAACTGTCCCTACCCAGTCTCTTCCCACTAGATAATAAAGCATCCCATAACTTCATTTTTCTTTTTTTGAGAGTGGTTGATCTTGACTCAATATCAAGAAAACCTTTACAATAATTAGAATCACCACAAAGTAGAATACTCTGCCTCAAAATGTAGAGAGGAGTTCTCCGTCCCTGGATACCTTTAAGCAAAGGCTGGATGATTACTTATTGAGGAGATTTGGCTAATGATGGGATGAGAAGGCTTCTTTCATGGTCTCTTTTTACTCTTCAGTCTTATGATGCTTTCTGAGAGAAATGATTATTAATAACTGATAATCTTGGGAGATCCAAGGTTAACTCCTTTGTCTAAAGTTCTGATTTTTAAAAGTAAAAAAAGGTCAGTCTCTCAAAGGGTATTACTGGTCATGAGATTGAATTAACTCTCCTGAATCTTGGTCAGACCCCACCAACCTTACAAGGAATTTAATCCAAGGTGGTGAAGCCCATTGTGTTCAACTCAACTTTGGGTGGAGACAGATCCTTTGTCTAGATAGCCCAGGGCTGGGGGTAGTCTGGGTACAGAGATACAGAGAGTCTGTGCAAAGGTGACATGATTTCAACTTGCTGCCCTTCATTTTAATATAGCTCACTTTCGATTGTGTTATCCAATTAATGCCACCCCTCGGGAACACCTACTCTTTGAAGGGTACATGAACCGTGAGCTGATCTGCCATTATTGTCTTCAGTCTAAGACAGATGGCCAAATGGCCATCTTTTTATTAATAACATGCCAGCCTTATTAATAAAAGGATTAAATTGCCCAGAAACTATGTCTCTTGAACCTTTTTAATTGTCACATTTCTTAATGGTGTCCACCAACTTTCCTGGAATTTAGTCATATCCCTCAAACATTTTATTTTTCTGTGGCATCATAAGACCAACATCTACTAGGATTCCCCTCCCCCTTCCCCCCCTCCATGGATTTGATTGGTCTGGGGTTAGGGCAGGGCTCAAGTCGTACCTCCCATGACACAACTTCCTAGTGGCCCTTTACCCTTGTAGCATATCCTTGCTATCTTTATGCTAAGTGAATCTCCTTTTGTTGACTGTTCAATGACTTAGAAGTGCCTCATTTTGTCCTAATATTGAACCTGAACTTACAAGGTGCTAGGTCTCAGGCACATTCCTAATACCTTACCTTCTCGTCTCCATGCCCCTGGGATTGAAGTGAGGCATGAATTGGTTATCCCCTAGCTCTCTTATAGATACTGTGATTAGGATGTATATTCCTGCTTTTAATCATCTTCAGAGAGAAGCCGAAATATTTATTAATGCTAAAGCTGTTTTTGGGGCAGCTAGTTGGCACAATAAATAGAACATGGGCTCTGGAATCAGGAAGACCAGAGTTCAAGTTCGGCCTCAGATACTTGACACTTACTTACTGTGTCACCATGGGTAAGTCACTTAACTTGTCTTTACTCCCTCCAAAAAAACAAAAACAAACCAAAAACCCCACTAAAGTTGATTTGTCCAGATGTATTATCTAAGAGGCCTTTATGAATAAGATTCAGCAATGGAGACACGAGAATAATTTCCCAACCTTCTTACTTCAAAAGATTTGTTGACTGTATCAAACACTGAAATATTGCAGTGCCTCCAAAGAGATTCATGATTCTTAGAAAGAAATCAGCTTAACTATCCACACAGGAAAAACCTAGAGGATGATGACTCACTTTTGCCTAGACTTTGGACATAGCGGATCTATTAGCACACATATCTTAGAGAGCAGATGATCTGGGGACTCCTAGGTAAGATAGCAACATGCAAGGTTTATGATTAAACCCAACAGTCCCAAATAAATTCTAACAAATATCTGAAGATGACTCCAGAAAACCCAAGGATAAAGGGCCCCCAAATACAACCTCCATCCAGTCCAGAACCATACAAAACAAAGGGGCCAAGCAATAGGTAGAGAGAAGTGGAGGGGTCAAACCGAAGAAGCCAGCAGGAGTGCTGGTAAATGCAGAAGCAGCTGAGGGTTATACCAGCAAACCCAGTCTGAATTCCAGTGACCCATCTGGAAATCAGTAAAAGTGGTAAGGAGAAAGGACGCATTAAGACCTTCTGGAAATGGGCCTGAAGCCAGTCAGTACTCTAAGCAGGGGTGTCAAAAGCCAGAGCCAGTCCCAGTAATTAAACTCCTGAAACCAGATCCTGGCTGTGGCCCATCAGAACAAAACTGGGGATAGATATGCTCTCCATGGATCATGGAGCAGGGAGGGGGCCCAGCTGTGCCCTCCTTGGAGCTCTTGAGAGCCAAGTAGAAGACAATTTCAACTCAGTGAGGGCCAGTGCTCAGAGGTCTGTGCAGGAGGCTGGAGACCAACATAATCTCCAGTATCCCACTGGGGCCTATTATGGCCACAGCAGAGTACACAACCAACTCTTGATTTAGGATCATACAAAAAGAAGGAGAAGGAGACCACCTGAGACCAGAACAAACAGCAGACCACCAGGAGGCTGAAACAGAAGCCAAGGATTGAGGCAGAGTGTGGGGCTTAATACCGTTCAGATGAGCAATGGCAGTGGCATCCAGACTACTGATGGAACAGGACCAAAAAAACCCAAGCTTACCCAGGCCCCTAAGAGTAGTAGAGGTGACTGGCCTTAGATAAGCACTGAAGCTAATAAGATGAACAACAGAAAAGAAAATAACAAAGACAATTGAGAAATACAGTGGGTTAAGAGAAGCCTAAGAGGCAATCATAGAAGAGAGTAGCCCCTCAATAAATGCAACCAGAGCTTCTGAGGGAGAAGCAGAAAACCATTTGGTTTCAAGGACTATAATGGTGTTTGGAAAAAATAAAGCAAGAGATAAAAAATGAGTTGATAAATGAAGTGAGAGTTTGAGAAGAAAAAATTGAAAGGAGGTCAAATAGCTTAAAAACAATGTAGAACCTCTTATTCAAATAGTGGATTTCCTGAAAAATAGAATACAGTAAGCAAAATGAAATGATTACATGAGAAAACTAGAGATATTAGAACAAAGCCAAAAGATAGGGACAAAGAAAAAGAAAATGAAAATATAAGGTCTCTGTAATCAACAACTACTGAAAAAGGAATGAGAAAAGATAATTTAAGAATTAATAGGCTCCCTAACTAGAACAAAAGTCTGGGTGTCATATTTTAAGAAATCATAGAAGAAAACTATTGACAGGATCCACCAATTACCTTTTGAATAAAATCCCAAATTGAAAATGCCCTGGAATGTTATATCCATGATTCAGAGCTTCTGCGTCTAAAAAAAAAAATATTGCAAGCAACCAGAAAGAAATAATTCAAGTACCAAGGAACCATAGTCAAGATCATACAACACTTGTCAGAAACTACTATGAAGGAGAAAAAAATTGGAATGTTATATTACAAAAGACAAAAGATAAAGGTTTATAACTAAAAATAACTTACCCTGATAAACTGAATATGAGAAGTGGAGGGGTTTAATAGAATAAAATATTTTCAAATAGTCCTGATAAAAAGACCAGAGCTGAATGGAAACTTTGAAATGAAAACATGGGACACAAAAGAAATATTAATAAATTTAGTTGACTGATTGGAAGGGGTCAAACAATAATAAAGTACTTATATTCTAATGGGGAAGAAAAGACAAATATCTTTTAGAGTCCTTGTATCTTCAAAGGTCAATGAGGGTTCTAAATAAGACAAACAGAGGGCTGGTATAAATAAAAAATACAGTAAAAGAAATACACTAAAGATGAAATAAAGGCATAAGAGAACTTACTAATAAATGGATTACATAAGAAAAAATATAAACATGGAAGGGGAAAAAAGACTTGATATCTCATGACCTCATTGATGAGAATTATGTTAAGGAGACTAGAACACACACACACAGATACATATACACACAGAGTTTTGGGTAATAAAATATTAAATTCAATAGGGATATTGGTGGGGATAGAGAAAAGGAAGAGGGAAATAAGAATGAAGAGAGTCATGGAGGGAATAGACTTAAACCAAACAAACTTTCCCCTCAGAGGGTTGATAATAGAGGGTGATTTAAAAAATTAAGAAGTATAAGAACCAGAGGATCAGGATCTAGACAGAGTAAAGAGAAGAGGGGGCAAGGAATAAGAACAGAATGCAAATGATAGATTACTAGTGATTACTAAATTCTTCTACTTCTCAATTTCTTTCTACCTTTAAAGAGGGAACTGGTAGGGAAAAAGGAAAAAATGTGAGGATATTAGCCGTCATAACAGTTAATGTGATGGACATAAATAAGATATGACACATTACAGCTAAAGCAGGGTGAAGGATATCCTCAGAAATGTATGATTGGAAAAGAAAGAAAGTTGGTGAAATAGTGATGGCAAGCAATGGGCAACTTCATTGGTCACAACGTCGGGAGATCTAGAAGATTTCACCATGTTGGGTGGCTCCCTTGTTGAGGACTGGTAAGGAGAAAAGAGCAGGAGTAGAGTGGAATGGGATAGAATGGCTAGGTTGTGGTCTGAGGTTGTAGGTAGTCCCCATAACTATGGCAGATCCAACTCAGCTTTGTCCCAAGAAATTCTCGTCCCCTCCTTAGTTGCTGCCACAGCCATATACAACCATTTTGGAGCACTACCCTGTCTATGCTTACTTTAATTGAGCAAGTATTTATTAAGTACATTGTATATACAAGGCACTATACTTTGTTACATTCTGGGGATGCAAAGAAAAAAATGACAACTGTCCTTGCTCTCAAGGAGCTCCCATCCTCTGGGGTCTATTCTGACTCTGCCATGTGAATGGGCCATATTTCCTCCTTTAAGCCAGTTAAAATAAGGATGCTGTTGCTCAAAATGAATTTCTATTAAGTAAGAGAAGATAAAGAATCAACACATACAGAGGCAAGTTCAAAGAGAAAAGGTTTATGTTTCAAACCTAATCGAAGTCTAATCTCCATTAATCCTTAACTCTCCCATTGAGTACTACACCCTTCCAGACTTGTAGTGCTATCCTGTGTTTTACACTCTCTCTGGGGGGCAAACGTACTTTGGGACTATTTGATAGACAATCCACTTCCTATTGAAACTACACTGTCAGAACAATTCATCGTAATGTGCATGGTAGTGTTGGTAAGGTTCAGATCTGCTTTGATCTTATACTGTAGCTTTGGTTCCTTAATAAATCTCCAGCTGAGGAGGTGGTAGGTGGGGATATGAGCAATCCTCTTATCTCTCCAAGAGACAGGTTACCCAAGAACTCTTATCTCCCTAGAAGACCATACCTTCAAACTCTCTAACTTGGACAGTACTAATAGGGCAACTCCCAAGCCTAGTGTTCCCCACAAAATCTCTCTTATTCAGCTAGAAGACTAGGTTCTGCTAGTTGCCCAGAGAATCATGCTAGCTGCCCAGAGAACCTCCTCTTCCTCTAATTGAGAGGCAGGCATTCAGGAATGACATTATCCATGAATTTCTATCTTGTTTCATGTGGCAAATATTTGCAGTTCCTAGTCACTTTTTCATCCACTTCTTTGCTGACTGCTGCCATTTCTTGAGTATCATGTCTTGGGGCTGATCTATGTGCAGAAATCTGTGGGACAATATATGACAAGCCATCTTCCTTTTGCATCATGGTGGTCACTAACAGCTCCTAGTGAGGAGGATGGAGCATACACAGGTTTCCACCGAATCCATGTCAGATCTTAGATTTGTTGTTTGCTCTGGATCTTGAAGGCAAGGGGAAAAAAAAAGAAAGAAGGAAGAAAAAAAACACCTCCCCCTGCAGAAGAGTTGAATAGATGTGTTAGCTCATTTTTATAGTCAAGAACAAAGGAAGTGGCTCCTCTCATAAAAGTCCATTCTCCTAAATATCTAAGCTAATCAGTTCATTTAGGGGCAGCCTCAGTCCCGAAACTCTTTCCCAAGGAGGCACCAAGTGGGTGTCTCCAGACCAAAGAATTCATCTTGGAGCAGCCCTCGCTGAGAACTAATCAAAAAGTTTTCTTTTGTTCATTTAGTAAGGTGTTAATTGGTGTGTCTGTACTTTATTGGGAGACAAAACTGAAAAATCCCAAAGACTCAATACCCTGTAGTAGGAAGAATGGGAAACAGGTTGTGGAGGGCCTTATTTTGTGTTTTATCCCAGAGGCACAAAGAAGCCACAGAAGATTTGGGTGA
Organism: Pseudocheirus occidentalis; assembly: GCA_028646575.1. Taxonomy (NCBI): domain Eukaryota; kingdom Metazoa; phylum Chordata; class Mammalia; order Diprotodontia; family Pseudocheiridae; genus Pseudocheirus; species Pseudocheirus occidentalis. Next base: position 197,973,605 of record CM053596.1, read on the forward strand.
TATTGAAAAAAGAGGTGACAAGGTTAGATATGTGTATTAGGAATATTAATTTGGCAGCTGCATGTAGAATGGATAAAATAGTGGGAAAATGGGTGGCAGAAAGACCAGTTAGGAGGCTCTTGCAGCTTCAACAAGCTTAGAGTCCCTCTCTAATACCTCTGAGTCTGATCCCTTCTTTTTTTATTTCTCTGACTGAGACTTCATTTCCTTCAGGGCTGAGGTCCTACTCTGTCCCTCTGCCAGTATTTCCAGAAACAATCAACCAACCAATTGAACAATAAGCAGTTATTAAGCACCTATGGTGTGCTAGGTACAGTTTCTGCTCTCAAAAAACTTGAATTCTATTAGAGAGATACAACATGCCCAAGATATGTAAATACAGGACAGGTACACAATAAATGCATGGTGATGTTGGGGCACTCAGAACTGAGAGAATCAGGATAGCACCCCCCACCCCCCCACACCCCCCCACCCCTGCAAAGAGATAGAATTTGAGCTGAGCCTGGAAGTAAACTAGGAATTTAAAGAGATAGGGATGGTGAAGGGGAGCATCCAGATGGAATCCAGAGTCTTGGTCTCTGTGCCTGGCTTTCAGCTGCCAGGTGCTGCATCTACCTGAGCCTAATGACTCTCTTAAATATACTTCCCAGGCCTTATTGTCTGCTGCTTTTGGTTTAGGGCGCGAAAAGGAAATAAGCTTAAAAGGAGCAGGGAATGAATGCTGAAAACTATAAATGAAATTAGAATCTTTGGGGATAGTAGAACCAGCCTTGGACTTTATAATTTGAATGTCAGCCCTGTTACTTTCTGGGGATAAATCCATTCATATCTCTGGACTCTGATTTCCTCATCTGCAAAATGGGAATTACACTTGTATCACCTATTTTTCAAGGTTGTGGTGAGAATAAAGTAGGATAGTGTGTAAAGTGCTTTGTAAACCTTAAAGATCTCATATAAATATGAGTTATTGCTATTATAGATGTCCTTAGGACAAATTATGAAGGACCAGAAATTCAGGCATAATTTTAATTTGATGTACTAGAAAACAGGGAATGATTGAAGGTTTTTGAAGTATATCTCTGAGGTGTGTCTTGTATTGGTCTTCAGGCTAGCATTGGGTCATAGATCCCATCACACCTGGCATCTTAGCCTTGGGGGCATTTGTAAAATAAACCTCTAAGGCTCATTGACATTCCCTCCAACAGACCTCTTCTGCCCCACAAGTGTTAAAATAATTGAAGTCGGGTTGTTGTTTTTTAATTTCACTAGAGCCATTACAAAGGTGTGAAATATTAGACACTTACGCATCTGTGAATAAGATTGTAGGCTAAAACGTGTGAGTTCCCATCTTAGCTAATGAACTGGAATATGGTTTTAATTTTTGTACTGCAAAATTTTCCTGCCTTTTTTGGTTGTTCCCACAGAAGACTTCATATTTTAATAATTCAGTGCAGCCTAATTACTTTAATTAATCACCTTCTTTTCAAAGATGTCATTGGGCCTCATTATTTTCCTGTTGCTGTAGGTATTGCCTGTAGTTTTTGGGGAAGGGTTAAAAAAAATATATATATATATATATATATATTAGCCTAGATAGCTTTGTTATAAAATTAGGAAAATATATACTTTGTTTTTAGATAGTTAAGTCTGCCCTGAGTGGGTGGATTGAATTAAGAATATAGTTCTAGCTTTCACTGTCACTTTTCCTTCCTTTGACCAGTTAACAAAAACACCTTTCGCCATTTTGAGTCTTAAAAACTGCTGGCTGAAGGAAGAAAGGGAAATGGTTATTTAGAGCAAGTCAATATTTTTGCATCTTTTTGAGTCATGATGAATATCCTGGGAATGACAATAGCTCTCATTGTGCAATCAATATAATTTGCTTCCCTTGCAGGAAAACATAATTAGTTTATAGTTGACTTATTGGCAATGAAGATGTACTCATTTCTAAAGTTTGTATGGGGGTGGAGTGTGGTTTCATGTTCAGAGAGTGAGGGACTTCAAGGCCTCTTCCCAGTTGTAGGCACATTGCTTTGTTTTTGTGATACTAAGCAAATGACCTCTATAACTCAGTGCAAAAATAGAAAGAACAGGAACTTTTTTTTCCCAAAAGAGTGCTGGAATTACAGTCTGAGAAACTGTATTACAAATTACAGACTGAGAAACTGGGCTCAAATTCTAATTCTCCTGCTTGCTACCTTTGTGATCTTGAGCAAGTCTCTGAATTTCTCTGGGTTTCAGGACCTTTGACTGGAAAATGAGAGGGGTGGTCTAACCAGTCTTCCTGGGGCTCTTCCCTCTGATCCTAATCCCTTGAAGGTTGGGCAGCTAGGTAGTTAAGTAGACAGAACCTGGGTCTAGAGTCAGGAAGACCTGAGTTCAAATGTGACCTCAAACACTAACTGTGTGACCCTGGGTAAGTCACCCCTGTTTGCCTCAGTTCCTCAATCTGTAAAATGAGCTGGAGAAGGAAATGGCAAAACCACTCCTGTATCTTTGCCAAGAAAACCCCAAATGGGGTCAGGAAGAGTCAGACAGGTCTGAACAACAGCAGTCCCTTAAGATGCATCGCATCCCTTAAGTTGGCTATGACCTTTCCTCCTTTAGACCTCATACAGCATTTTCCTGGAACCTCTCATATTTATTCATCATGCCTCTCTTTCTGTTATAACTAATAATCTCCCTGCTTAACTGTAAGCTTAAGGAGGGCAGGGACTCATTTTTAACTAAATTTTATATCTGCCAAATTTGCAGTTCAATAAATGCAATTTAAAGTGATACCTCTGGAAACCTGATGTTAATTCTTGGACATTTCATAAATACCATGTCAGTATTAAAAAACAAACCCTTAGAGCTGCCCTGCAATCAGTATCATTTTCCAGATAATTTCCATATTCCTTATATCTTCCCTCCTTCTCTCCCCCAAGTGCCAACTAATAAACTAGTGAGTTGAAGCACAGAAGAGAGAGCTACTACCCATTCACTTCCCTGCTTGTTTTACTAGGGTCCTTTGTCCCACTGGGCTCCTCATCCCAACATGTTCTCTGACTACCTCTCTTGCAAAGCCTGCCTGTCACATTCCTGTATATTTTCCATGCACTGACATTAGCCTCTGGAGTCCTTGACTTATTTTAGTCCGAGCAGCTTTGCAGGCCCACTGGGGTTTTAGGATACTGAGAACCCAGAGAGGGTTGAGTCAAGATCAGGCTGAAGTGCAGTCCCTAAGATGCTGTCAAAGGCTGCTAGGAGACCTCCTGTTCTGCTCTCCTGGCCAAGGGCTTTTATTTTGAAATTCAGGCTGCCTAAAGCCAGCCCTGCCAAACACAGCGAGTTTTCTTTTTGAACTTGGGTTTGCACCCTGTATGTCACCTGAAGCTAGCAATTTGAGATCAGAGTTTGGAGCTCAGTGGTGGGATCTGTGCCATGGGGCGTTGAGGCCAGGGTTAGGACTTGTTTCACTCACTTAAGAAAGGGAAATACACTTTCCTGAATTTCCTTCCCCCTTTATTTTCCAACCTAGCCTTGGTCCCTGCCCCCACCCAGTATGCACAGTGGAAGTAGCCGAGATCAGCTAGGGTCTAATCAATGATCAAATCAATTCTCCCTATGGATCCGGACAAAGGCATGTTATACAAAACCCTACGGGTTGTTCTGGGTTTCCTAAAATATTTCCTTTGCAACCAGAGATGTTAATTGGTTAAAACTGCCTGTGGTCTGAGGAAGTGCTCTGATTGCAAGGAGAAATTCTTTTATGTTTCTGGACCTGAGCCACAAATTCTCTGAAGTTAGGAATCTGGCTAGGGTTGAGCCCCCCCTCCAGGGTGTAAATAAGAGGGCCCAGTAGAAATCAATTGTGTGTGTGTGTGTGTTAAACCATACGGACAAACCCATCCCCACTTTCCCATTTGTTATAGGAAGGTGTGGGTTACAGCTGGAGTCGAGACAATGGAAATATGGTGAGGGAGCGGACCCAACCAGCAAGACATAACAGCCTTGCTCAGGTTGCACACCCTGCGGTGATTGTGAAGTCTACACAGACTCCAGAGGAGACGGGAGGGGGAGTAAAGGGGAGGGCGGGCAGCCCTTCCCGTGGAGGGCAGTGTGCAGGGCTGCCTGGTATCAAGCAGTTAAGGATGACTGGCACATAAAACTGCTTACTTTGCGAGTCAGGCAGCCGAGTCGCTAACAGCTTAAGTGGGAGAACGTTTTATAGCACTGGTCTGGAAATCCCAGTGACATTTTCCCCAGCGCTGCAGACACACCGACGCTATGAGAGAGGGAGAGGGAGAGGGAAAAGAAGAGGGAGGGGAGGGGGAGAGGAGGGGAGAGGTAGGCAGGAGAGAGAGAAAGAGATGGAGAGGGAGAGGGAGACAGAGAAAGAGAGGGAGAGATAGGGGGAGAGAGAGAGAGAGAGAGAGAGAGAGAGAGAGAGAGAGAGGGAGAGAGAGAGGGAGAGGGAGAATATGAATTAGTTTGGCAGGGCGGGGTTGCCAGCCAGGTTCTGCCATCGAACACTTAGCCCTCTGCTACATGCAGAGCCAGCTCGTGGGCCCTGGCCATAGCTCGGGCTCTTACTGCATGCAGCAAGCGTCGCACAGGGAGCTGTCTCGCTTGCATGGCAGAAGGTTGTTTGGGGTTCACTTAATCATGAGCTAGACTAGAGGAAGAATATCACTTCCCTCCCCCCCTTCCCTCCAGCTCCCCGCCTCCAGTCCTGGAATAATTGCATTCCCAGAGCTGTGTGTGGCAGAAAGATAGGGGTGTGAAATGTGCCCGGTCTCGATTTCATACTGCTCCCAGACTGTCGGTGACAGTCAGCTATAAAGTCAAACACAGGACAGTCGGGGACAAACCTGCCGCTTAATTGCTCTTTCTTAAGCATGAGTCCACTTAGACACCACCACCCACCTATATACCACGCACACGCGCGCGCGCGAGCATAGGCACAAATTTACAGTACTGCATTTTACTGTGACATGGCAAACACAATAATAGTTAGAGCCTGAGAGCTTTTTCTGCGGCTGGCTTTCCATTTCCTCCATCCCATTGGCTCTGAGGGAAATCCTGGCGAACCAATAAGAATCTGCTTTTCCATTCATGTCCTAGCAACAAGCCTTGTTCCAATCTTTCTCCGGCCCACTAACACCTGAAAAATTACATCATGAATAATGGCAAAAGCAGCAAGGGCCAAGAGAGGTTTTTTTTTTCTTTTTCTTTCTTTCTTTTTTTTTTTTTCATCTGTCTGCTGCAGAGTTCATTTAAGGTGTTTTAGTCTAGATCCTTAAAGAGACAATGCTTCTTATTTCTGCTGATCTTTTTCAGCGTAGGGGTTAGGGAAAGGGCTAGGAGAGAAATAAAATGATGTAGTCAAAGGCCCTTCAGGAGAGGGGAATGCAAGTATATGTTGGGGGGTCCCCGAGGGGGCACCTTCATCATTGCCTTCCTCTTAGACCCGCAAGTTCTACCTACTGCGCTCCCACTAGCCCCCCAGGAGAACGTCAAAGAGGAGAAATTGGTTGTTCATGCGGTTTTTTTTCCCTCTGCAAAATGCCCCCAAACCACCTAGTTCTGACATAAACTACCACCCACTCTCCTTTGCAAAGATGCACCTAGTTCTGAGAACTGTCCGTTGTTTTCCCTTCAGGTTAAGGGAGACCACAGCTCCTATAGTATATCCCTTTGTATCAGATGTCTGGCCCTAGAGAAAACGGCCCACTTTTGCTTTTAGTGGCCCTGAGGCTAGGTAGGTGATTATGCAGGGATTTGTAAAAAGGTGTGAGGGGGGTTGAGTAGAAAGGGTGAAGGGTGTGTGTGTGTGTGTGTGTGTGTGTGTGTGTGTGTGTGTGTGTACTGAAACTGCAGACAGGCTGCCAGAGAAATGA
>CM053596.1:197979986-198026656 GCA_028646575.1 Pseudocheirus occidentalis
GGCTAGATTTTTGTGTTAAGTGTCTGAGGCCGGGTTTGAACTCAGGTCCTCCTGACTCCAGGGCCGGTGCTCTATTCACTGCACCACCTAGCCGCCCCCAGTCCTGGAACTTTTTGATGTTAGGACCCCTTTACACTCTTAAAACGTTATGAGGATACCCTCAAAAACTTTTGTTTATGTGAGTTATAGTTATTGATATTTACTGTATAAGAAACTAAAACAAAAATAGCTTTGACTTTGAGGACCATCACTAGGTGGGGGAAGTTACATGAGGCAGCTCTGGCCCTGAAGTCAGGAGGATCTGAGTTCAAATGTGACTTCAGGGGCGGCTAGGTGGCCCAGTGAATAGAGCACCAGCCCTGGAATCAGGAAGACCTGAGTTCAAATCCAGACTCAGACACTTAACACTTAACTAACCATGTAACCTTGGGCAAGTCACTTAACCCCAATTGCCCTACAAAAAGCAAAAATTAAAAAAAAATGAAAAAACAAATATGACTTCAGACATTTACTGTTTGTGTGATTCTGGGTAAGTCAACCCCAATTGCCTCAAAAAAAAAAGGAATCACTAATGTACACAAAATACACACACACACACATTTAAGTGTTGGACAGGTGCTATAAACTGAGTCTAGAATTAAATAGGATGAAGAGATTAGACTGGACCACATTTAGAGAATTATGACTCATTTTTTGATAATACCAAGTTGTTTGTTGTGGCAAAAGTTCACATTTTTCTTAACACTAATATTCACACAATGAGCTAATATCAAAAATCATCCACATGACTACAAATCGTTGCATATCACAAACTCAGAAGAATAAAAATCATAGGAGGCCTAGAGGGTCAAGAGGAAAAAGCCAGGAGTGTAAGATGGAAGAGGTACTGTCTGTGAAAAGAATCTAAGTGTCTTAGTGTCCAGAAAACTTAACATGAGTCAAATGTGTGATGACAGCTCTCCCCCAAACACCAACAAATTAATCTTAATTAATCTTAGGCTGCATTAATGAGTCATAGTGTCCAGAGTGAAGGAAGGAAGTCTCTGTACTTTGCCTTGGGCAGCCCACATGTATATTATTGCTTTCATTTTGGGTTTTCATATTTTTTAGAAAGGACTCAGGTAAATTGGAACACATCCAGAAGAAGATGGTGACAGGATTGGAGAATCATGAAGATTAGTTGACCAAAAAAAAGGGAGAGATCTAGATTTAGTCTGGTCTCTGTCACGGGGTAATCTTTGAGCAAGTGATTTATCTCTGTGGACCTTTCTTCTGCTCTGTAAAAGAAAGGGATTGAACTAGCTCATCTTTGAAGAAGGTCACTCCCAACTTTAATACCCTATGATTCTGTGAGGGTGCTGTCCAGGGAGATTGTAGGTCATTAGATTGCAAACTCCTTGAGGGAGGGAACAGATTTGTTTTGGTTTTGTGTCATTAGTACCTATTATAGCACATCACACATAAAAGGAGTTTAATACATGTTTATCAAATGGATGGATGAATGTCATGGGCTTCTTGAAGAATTTATGTATTTTCAAATTAAGGATTACCCATAATTACCCATCTGAATCATTGATTTTTCAGTTAACTGATTCCCTCAGTACATAACACACTTCATTTGAACAGAATACACATCCACAGACATCTGTACACATAAAAAAGAAACAAAAATCTTAGAAACAAAAAAAAATGCTGTGTGATTGGTTTCTGGGAAGGAGAATCCATTCTATGTAGCCTGGACTGCTGGAAAGAAAAAATGAGGCAAGAAGAAGCAGTAGGAGAGGAGTACCCTCCTCAGGGATAGCTCAGAGGGAGGTACGCCACTTGAGGTCACTGTTGCTCCATTGATGTGTTTCCAAGCCTCTACTTTCCTTCACCAATATGACTATGCAAAAGATGAAGGTCCCTCCCAACACACACACACACACACACACACACACACACACACACACACACACACACACACACACACACACGGAATTTAGCATGGTCCGGATTTCATTACCATACCTCTCCTCTAGGGGAGAATAGATGGCCCCTTGTGGGCCAAGGAGCCTCACTCTTCCTCTCTGGCTTGGATCTGGTTGAGGTTAGAGAGGGTTATTATCATTCGATGGGTCTGGAAAGGTCAGTGGGATGTAAAACAATTTGGGAGTCTCCGCCTGATCTCCTGCTCCTTCTAGGTGCTGACAGCAGAAAGATCATGGGTAGGGCTGAGGAAACCAAGCAGAGTTTAGTTCCTTGGACAAACAATACTGCCTTCTCTATCTCTGGTCAGGCTTAAACCAAGCTCAACATTGAAGAAGAATACTGCTTCTATGCCTCCCCCCACTCCCCACCCTCCCGTATAGGGAAAGAAGAAAGATCATAGCTCTAGGATTAACATTTATACAGTGTTTTCAGGTTTGAAAATACTTTACATATGTTAACTCCTTTGATCTTCACAACTACCCTGTGAGGCTGGTGCTTTATTTTGCAGATACGGGAAACTGAGGCACAGAATGGGGAGGTAACTTCTCCAGGGTCACATAACTAGTAAGTGTTAGAGGCAGAATTCAAGCTCCAGTCTTCCTCACTCCAAATCCCATGGACCACCTAGCTGCCTCTAGAGAGGGAAAGGCCCTTAAAGTCATGTAGTCCAACCTCCCTATTTTATTAAAGTGAAGCCACTTGTTCAAGGTCACATAGGATTCAGTCTAGAAGAAGGAAGGGAAGATCATTTACATGGCAACTACTGAGAATTTCCCTGACTTTGGCATATGGGTTCATAATATATCAAGTGTTAAGATTCTTGCTGGGTTACTGTGACTGTAACCCAGATAGTACTCATATCCTCCAGACTTCTATTTCTCAAAATGCTTGAGACCAAAGAGATCTCACTCACTGGGAGAGATCTTAGCACTATCTCTCCCAGAGGGATGTATGTGAGGCTGTAGCATGCTGATGTCACCAGGTGAGAACTGTTTGTACTACCAGGTGAGAGGTTTAAGAAAGGGGGCCTTATTATGCTATGGAAATGCTTGTTTTATTCCATAAATTAAAAAAATAAAAGTTTAAAAAGACAATAAGAAATAAAAATGAAGAAGGGGACTATCCTATGAATGTCATGGAGATGAACAGAAGGCAAAATGAAAGCAGAGGAGTTCTGGTTCATTGAGAATGCAAAAGGAGACCATGAGTATAACCGTCAGTGGCATCATGACTAGGCCTTGATGATTCCGTGTATGATATGACTGATTTATGTATGATAGGTTTCAACATTTATCAGTCCACCCTGAAGTGTCAACCATTCTCTAGCTTGCTATGAGAGTCCTAGAAAGACATTCCAAGAGGCAGAGGAAACTGAAATTTAAGAATCTGTCTCTGAGTTTTGAGTCTCTAAAGTAGCTCTGCCCTCTCACCATTTTGGGAAGTCAAAGGGATTAAAAATTAATTAAACTATACACCTTCCTTTCTGTGATGTTGCGAGAATAATTTACTACTTAATTTTTTGTTATTTCATTATTTATGTCTTAAGTGCTTTTACTATTAGATTGGTGTGTTTTTTTAATATGGACTAGCATTAGAATGATGCGATGGATGGGGGCTTGGATTATGAGTTGAAGAGTTATGATCCTCAAGTAGCTATAGTGAGTCTGGGAGTAAGTAAAGGAGAGAGAGAGAGAGAGAGAGAGAGAGAGAGAGAGAGAGAGAGTATTTTGGTTTTGCCCCATTTTGCAGACTAACTGTTCATGGCTGCTTAATCTTTTTCCTCCCTAAAGAACTTTGTCTAGTATGAGAAAATATCTTAGAATTTATTCCTGAAATGTTAGAGGTCATCTAGTCCAACTTTATAGTTGAGAAAAGTGAGGTTTAGAGAGGTAAAGCAATTTACTTAAAATCACATGGTCAACTGGGATTTAAATCTATGCATAAATGTACTGTGGTCTCCTGGGTCCAAAGAAGTAAACTGAGTCCATTGTTGCTTATTTTTCAAAATTTTTTGAATTTTACAATGCCAAACAAAATGGGCATTTCTATATACATATTTCAGCAGAAGAGGATTGTACATGAAACTGTGGGTCTCTATTATGTATAGTTTGACTACTTCTTAAATGTATGAGCTCTTCTATTTATAGATATAAAAGGTAATTTCTCCCTTGATCCTGTAAATTGTTCATAATGCCAGCATTTAAGCCTAAGTTATATATCCAGTTGGAGCTTATTTTGGTATATAATATGACATGTTGGTATACACCTGATTTCCACCAGACTTTTTTCCAGTTTTCTCAGAAGTTTCTGTAGACAAGTGAGTCCTTGACCCAGTAGCTGGGACCTTTGGGTTTATTGAACACTGTGACTCTGTGTGCATGTTTCTATACATTGGGTACCTAATGTGTTTATCAGTCTCTCTATTTTTTAACCAATACCAAATAGTTTTTTTATGACTACTGCTTTGCATTTTGAGATCTGATACTGCTAGGCCAATTCTTTCATGTGTTTCTTTTCACTATTTCTTTATTCTTATTTTTTTTTACAAACAGTTTATACAACATTTTTTTCAGTTTATACAATATTGAAATGATTAGATAGAAAAATACCCACACAAAACAAAACCAACAACTTCTAATTGATCTGTTCTAGAAATTCTAGTTGAATTTGTTCCCTGAAAGTATTTTTCTTTGATACTTTGCTTATAGATATTTTATAGCTATTCTCTTCTGGATTTGTGTCTTGAACATCTCAGTCAGTCAACATAATTGCTCCTTATGGTTGTATTCTCTTTCTCTCTCTCTCCCTCCCTCCCTCCCTCCCTCTCTCTCTCTCTCTCTCTCTCTCTCTCTCTCTCTCTCTCTCTCTCTCTCTCTCTCTCTCTCTTTTTCTCTTTCTCTCTCTGTCTGTCTCTGTCTTTCTCCATTCTTCCAGTTTACTTTTCTTCTTTAGATTTTATATTACTTTGCATACTTCTGGATAGGGGAAGGAATATCTGGTCTGATTTTGTCCTGTTGGATCCTTCTGCTGCTTTCTTGGGATATGGAGTATTGTGTTTATTTTAGGATCTCAGGGACAGTTCCTGCTGAAGATGTGCAAGCTCTCAGTGCTTACAAAGTAGTCTGATCCAGGGCAAAGTCTGATTGCTGCCTACCTAATCTGATTTCTGCAAGTTCTTGATCTGGGTTTAGGTCTGAGCCCTTACCTCTATGGCTTGCCTCATTTGGATTCTGTTGGCTTCAGCCAGTATCAGTCAGTTAGATAGAACTGCAGGTTCCCTTGCTCTAGGATTCTTGTCCTGGTTATTCTTCTATAGGTTTCAGTCATCCCTAGATCTGTGACATTGCAGAGCTGCAAATTTGCACTTATTCTTGAATCTTGCACAAATTTAAGCCCCTTGTATATAACCTTTTTCTGTGTCTTTCCTAATATTGCTCTGGGCAGGAAAAAATACTTGCTGTTATTCTTTTCTCAAATTTCCCCATTAGAATATACTCTGGTAGTTATATATGTCTTTGGGGAAGGTGGCAATGAGGAATGGGATGGAACTTGTACTTTTTCCTGCTACTTTGCTATCTTGGTTACCTCAGTCTACTCTTGCTTTATGGAGTTCATCCAAAGTATAATAGATTTTGCTTCAGATGCTAATTTTAACTCAGTGTAAGTCTTTAGATTTTAATTATGTATATGTGGTTTAGTTGTTTAAAAAAATTTTTTTTTGTTAACAAGTATCATTACTTTCTGCTTCCTAATCCTTCTGATATCCTCTTCCATTTTATGGGTGAATTTATCTGATTTCTATTCACAGCCTGATATTTTCATTACGGATTATTAGAAGTCTTCTGTTTCCAAATATATAGAGAATTGAGACAAATTCATAAAAATAAGAGCCAATTGCTGAATGGTCAAAGAACAAGTAGAATTTTTTAGATGTAACCATAGGAGTCAAGAGAAACATAAAAAAGTTAAATTAAAAAACAACAAACCTAGGAAGATTTATATGAACTAATGTAAAGTAATTTAAGCAGAAGCAGGAGCTCATTGTTTATAATAATAGCACTATTATAATGATAAAAAACTTAACTGCTCTAATCAATACAGTGATCCATAACAATTCCAAAGGACCCATGATGCAAAATGCTATCCACCTCCAGAGAGAGAACTGATAGACTCTGAGTACAGATGGAAGAATATTTTTTCACTTTATTTTTCTTGCTTTAAAAAAAACATAACTAATGGGGAAATATTTTTTGTAATTTTGCAAGTGTAATGGGTATCATATTGCTCGTCTTCTCAATGAGTAGGTGAGGGGCTGGAGGGAGGGAAAGAATTTGGAACTCAAAGTTTAAAAATGCTATTTAAAACAAACAGTTAAATATACAAACAAACAAATAGAAGATTTTTGTTTCATTCAAAGTCCATTCCCTCCTTACCCACCTCCACTCACGTAATATTATACTCGGTTTTGCTAGATAGGTTATTCTTTATTGTAAACTTTTATCTTTTTTCTTTTGGGAACATCACACTCCAATCTCTCAGAGAAAAGAGTTCTCCTTTATAGTGGCAGCTGTTAATCCTTATGTGATTCTGACTGTACTATCTTGATACTTGAACTCCTCTTTGGATGTTTGAAGCATTTTTTCTTTGACCTGGATCCTTTGGATTTTGGCCATGACATTGCTTAGATTTTTCATTTTTGAATCTCTTTTAGGAGGTAACCTGTGGATTCTTTCTATTTTACTTTGCCCTATAGTTCTACTAGATCTAAGCAGTTTTCATTTATAATTTTTGAAACATATTATATGGTTTTATTTTGTAATGATTGTCAGCTAGTCTGATAATACTAAGGTTATCTCTCCTTGGTCTGTTTTCAGGTCAATTATTTTTGATAGTATATACCGGGGTGGGGAACCTGTGTGGCCTTGAGGTCACATGTGACCTTCTATATCCTTAAGTGTGGTCTTTTGACTGAATCCAAATTTTAATTTGTTCTGTAAAATTGGAATTCAGTCCAAAAACCACCCTTAAGGACCTGGAAGACCTCATGTAGCCTCAAGGCTACAGACTCTCTACCCCTGGTATATACCTAAGATTTTCTTCTGGTTTTTCCCCCCAGTATTTTGATTTGGGGTTAATATTGCTTATTATCACATTAGGTTATTGCTTTCTATTTCACCCTCTAAGTTTCAATGGGGGTAGTTAGGTGGCACAGCGAATAAAGTGCTGGGACTGGAGTCAGGAAAATTTGAATTCAGATCCAGCCTCAGACACTGTGTGACTCTGGGCAAATTATTTAACCTTCTTTGCTTCAGTTTTCTCATCAGTAAAATGAGCTGGAGAAGGAAATGGAGACCATTCTAATATCCTTGCAAAAGAAAGTCCCTCATGGGTCAAAAAGAGTTAAATAAAAGTGAAAATGACTAAACAACAAAAAGTTTCAATGAGTTCACTTTTTCAGCAAAGCTTACCATTATCTGTTTTAAGCTATTAATTCTCCTTACCCTTCTTTCTTTTCTAGTTGTTATTTCCTTTAACACTGCATTTTGTATCTCTTATTTATTTGAGATACTCTTGTAGCTTTTATAGCTAGGACATTCTTTTCTCTCAGGCTCTATTTAGATTTATTATGGAATTACTCTTTTCCTCCAAGTTTACTTTTTAGACATCTCTCAATTCAAAGTTTTCTTCCTTGTGTTTGGCATTTTCTTCTGTTTACTCATATCTCCATCCTCAGTTTCTGGATTGAGGCTTTGTGTTTATGTCATAACCTGGCCTTTTCTTACTTTTGGATGATACGGACAGACTGTTTTTGATCCTGAGTTTGGTAGTTAAGGATAGGCCATGCCTTCTGCCTGAATTACTGAGTTTTATTTTACTCTTCTGTTGGCTTAACTTATATTTTGGCCTTGTCTCCTTCTGTGGCTCTTTCTTCTTGCACAGTTCTAAACTTTTATTTGATTCTTCCCTTTGCTTTTTACCTGGCAGGACCTATCCAGATATTTTGTTGATGGTTCTTGTAGAGGATCTTCAGGGAGACCCTAAATGATTTGCTTCCCAGGTTCTCCCTCACCTCTTCTTGTGTGACTTTGGACATATGCTGCCTCAGTGCCTCCTGTTTCTAGGCTCTCTCCTCTTTACTCCATCTTTTATTTAGATGACAAAATGATATTCCTAAAATGCAGGTTTCACCATATCACTCCCTTCTTCAAATATCTTTAGTACCTTCCTGTTGCCTTTAGGATAAAATGTAAACTTTTCAATCTGACACTTATAGCCTGCCACAATCTATCTCCCATCTAGACCAATTTCACATTTTTCGTCTTCACATACTGTGTCCAGCTAAATCAGGTTACCTGTTGTTTCCTATATTTGGTAGTCCTTCTCTTAACTTGACACTTTTGAATATATTCTTTCCTTACCTCTGCCTCTTGAAATCCCTAGCTTCCTTGAAAGCTGAGTTCAGGTATTCCCTGCCTCCCATTTCACGCTTTTTATGATGACTGCTTCTCAACATACATATCCTATTGTTTTTTCATGAGAACAACCCCCAGCTTTAGAAAGCAATTAATTTGGTTGTTTTGTAGAGAAACAGACTCAGAAAGAACGGGTGGCTTCCTTTCTCCAGATTCTGGAAGGTTTATATTATGTAGGATTTTAACAAAAGTATCCACACACAAGTCACATACAAATTACATAAAAGAAACCCAAAGCACAAGCTTGGGTGGACCCAAAATGAAAACTGGGTTGGAGACCATAAACAAGAATGCTTTGGCTGAATCCAGGACATGGGAGAACCCAAAATCCCTTGTGGTCATCTACTGAGAGAAGGCAACATTCTGAGTATAAGCAACCTCTAAGCATAGAAAGCTGAATTCAAACATTATTAATAGGTGATAAATAATCCACATTATCCACCAGTACAATGTAATTTCCCTGAAGTCAGATATTATTTTCCCCATTTTGTCTTTGTCTCTCCAGTGTCTATCATAGTATCTTAGATGCAGTAGTTGCTTAGTAAATGTTTAGTAAAGTTATAGGACAGGTAGGTGGCACAGTAGATAGAGTGCCAGGCCTAGAGTCAGGGAAACCTGAGTTCATATCTAGCTTCAGACACTTTCTAGCTGTGTGACCTTAAGCAAGTCACTTAACCATGTTTATCTCAGTTTCTTCATCTGTATAATGAGCTGGAGAAGGAAATGGCAAATCACTCCAGTATCTTTGCCAAGGAAATTCTGAATAGGGTCAGGAAGAGTCAGACATGACTGAAATGACCAAGTGACAACAACAAATTGAATTACAATCATAAAACAAAAAAGCTACAATGGACCCAATACCTTATTTTTTACAGGTAAGATAACTGATGCCTAGAGGTGAAATGACTCATCACAGATGAAATAGGGAGTCTGTAGAGTGGAAACTAGAACCTCGGGTCTCCTGGCTTCTTCCACTATTCCATCTTGGGAAGGAAACATTCCTGACAAGGATTAATTCAAGCATACACAGTCCCAAGTTCTCTGTGGCTCATTAGGAGTTTTGATTTTTATGTTTCTACATTATATTACAGTGCAGAGTTAGGTGAATCTTTCAACTGTGATTCCAGAGTCAGAGGACTATGAGTATCACCTAATTAAAGGAAACCATGGACTAAAGAAAGGCTCCCATGATAATATCCCTCAAATATTTAAGAAACAGAAAAATTAAGTAGGTAAGGATGTGTTGATTGCTGATTAGGGTATAGCTGTCTGCCTGTCTGGAAGTGGAGGGTTGGACAAGACATTCCCTTTGACTTCTGGATCTCACAGAATCATTCTTTCAGGCTGAAATCAACCTTAGATGGCCTCTAATCTCTCCACTTGACATATTACAAAATCAAGGTACAGAGATATAACATGACTTGCCTAGAGTCACAAAGGTAGAAGCTAGGAGAGGAGAGGTTTGAATCTCCATCCTCTGACTCGAGATTCAATGCTTTTTCTACTACCCTATCCTGCTGCTGGTGCAAGGAATGACCTTAGTCAATGAACTTGTTTTCTAATATTATTATGCTGGCATTAAATGTGACCCCAAGAAGCCATCTAGTCCTGTTACCTGCCTCCAAGTAGTAGGACTATGCCTAAATAATCCCAGATAGAGTCGGTTGTCTGTTCTCATCAAAAAGATCACAAGGAATAGAGATTCCATACTTCCTCAGAACGGACTGCCAGTGTCTTATTACCCTTATGGCCAGATAATTCTGCCATGTATCTGACCCAACAGTTTATTATCTCATTTAGGCCTATCCTTTATAAAGACTGAAAATATTTGATCAGTGACTTCCCTTTAAAAATGATTCATACTTCTCAGGATCTCTTTCAATCCACTTGGGTCATGGGCAGTGAGTTGGACAGAGGGAAAGCAAACTTCTCTGGAAGAGAAAGGCAGAGGTAGACTTTGGCTGTGGGGCAGACTGTCTCAACCTTGGAGAAGAGGTGACTGCCTGGGAGGAAACCAGGAGAGTTTGACTTGCTCACATCTGACTAGGAGTCAGTCAGTTTGTTCTTCTTCTGTCCCAACTTATGAGGGACTAGGGACTGACCTTGGGAAAAGTGTGCTCTCACAAGCTCTGTGTACTGCTTTCTTCAGACATTTCTTTTGGCCAGGTGGACAGACAGATATAGCTTTTCTTCAGATATGCCTAAAAAGGAAACCGAGGGCTAGAGCTCAGAATATAAGAATCCCAACTTCAGAGGCCTATTCTGAGACATAACCAAAAAATAAGAGAATCAATTTCTCCCCAATGGATTTGAGGAGAAGTTCTGAACCAATGTTTATAAAGCATTTTACAAACTTTAAAGTGTTATGGAAATTTTTATTACTATTTTTTAGAAGAGGCTAAGGGTGTGGAGATCTTTAGACAGAAAATTCTCAATCTCTAATAGTATTCTCTCCTGTGGGAAAAAGAGAAGCTTTTTTTTTTAGATTTATTCCCACTTCCCTTTTCTAATGTCCTTGCAGAAAGCATGTTTTAATGGCTACACAGAATAAACTGGTTAAAGCCCATAGCTGAGAGGCTTTAATGACCAATTATCATTCTGTTCCATTGACTTCTGAACCCAAGATCTCCATGTGTTTAGTCTATAAAGGGCCTACCAGATGTGAAAGCACCTGACTTGTGAAGGCCCCATGAATATGCTCTTATGAGGGCTCTGAACCCATTGTCAGCCACAGTAACTATTTAAAATAATTGGACTCTGAATATTCTGACCCAGAAATGTACAATCATTCTATTGAGCTTTCCAAGGGTACAGGGTTTAGAAATAAGGCTGAGCACCAGGCAGACAGAATGAAAGATACTTCTTACAAGTGAGAGATCTCCTCTACCTTCATCTCCTGGGGCAGCCTTTGCCTTCAGAAGCTGCCCCTCATGAGGGACATATGGTTTTTAGCTATGTAACCCTGAGCCTGTGGAAAGCTTTGAGCTCCCAGGGCTAGCAAGGGTGCTCTTTCCCAGCCACCTGCAAGAGTTCATGAGCAAGCACTTTTGCAGCTCCTTTCTATTTATTATTTAGTCTTTGTAAGCTCATTGAGGGCAGGAATTGATTCTTGGAGGATTGGTATGGAAAAAGTAGTGGATCAAGGGCTAGGGCCTGGTCCTGGTAATATAATCCTAGGCAAACCTCTTACCTTCTATGGTACCCCATGAGCTCATCTGTAAGATCATTTCTAGGATTACTTATGGCTTTTAATATTCAGTGATTCTACTGCCATTGGTTTAACACAGTGTACCTGGGTTCAAATCCTGTTCAACATACTTACTAGCTTCACCTTACCTTGCTGGCCACCAGGCCTCCAAATCTCTTTCTGATCATTTCCAAACCACACTACAGTGCCTCTCCAGCTCCCCTTTATACATTGTCTTCTCCTCTTAGACTATAAGCTTCTGGAAGACAGGGACCTCTTTGCTTCCTTAGCATTTAACATAATGCCTGAGAGATAGTAAACACTTAATAAATGCTTTATCATTGTACAAAAGTATGCTCTGGGCTCCATATCCCAGGAATAGGCTCCTAGATTTCTTCTTCAGTGTTCTAGGGGTCTCGTTTGAGGGGTTAAGAGTTTCTCTTTCACTAAAGTCATTGATTTTTGTCCCTATTCCAAGTCTATTCCTTCCATTGTTAGCAGTTAATTGTTACTGCCTCAGTTTCATTTAATCAATTAGTGTTTACAAAGTGACATGCATTTCAAAGACATTACAAGCACCAGAAGTGCAAACATTTCTTCCCAATATCTCAGGAGAATCCTATATACTCACATCTTCATCTGTAAGGAAGGTGGGCTCAGATTTGCTGTACTTTCTAAATAGCATTGGTCCTACCACACTCATGTCCAAATGTAGCATTGATGCTGTATACAATGTGCTAAATCCCAGTGGTCATTAGTTGTGGCATAAATGTTGAGCCAGTGGCAAAACCCAGTAGAAGTCATTACACATGTACTTGGATTCCTGGATGGCTCATTCTCCTGACCTTGCAAAACTCACAAGGTCACAACCTCCAATTCCTTTCACCTAACGCTAAAGAACACATGCCAAAGCAAGAAAAGAACCAAGGTCCATATTCATAGGGTCATGTGTCAGCCTTGGAGGAAGGTGGTTCAAGGTCTCTCCCCTTACAGTCTTGTCTCTTTTGCCAAACAGAATACAAAGAAGTAAAATAAAGAGAAGAGGTCTGACCAAGAAAACGAGTTTAAGGCTAAAGTCTTTTGAAGGTGTCCCCAATTCTTGTTCCCGAACTGTAGCCAATTCAAGAAGATATTACCTCAGAGGGGGCTAGGTGGCACAGTGAGTAGAGCACCAGCCTTGGAGTCAGGAGGACCTGAGTTCAGATCTGACCTCAGACACTTAATACTTACTAGTTGTGCGACCTTGGGCAAGTCACTTAACCCCAATTGCCCTGTCTTACCCCCTCCAAAAGAAGAAGAAGAAGAAGAAGAAGAAGAAGAAGAAGAAGAAGAAGAAGAAGAAGAAGAAGAAGAAGAAGGAGAAGAAGGAGAAGGTACTACCTGGTTAACCAACTAGAACCAGTTATTCAAAGTTTATTCATGGTCCATAGTCTTTCCAAGGCTTTTCCATCACAATGACTCTCCCAGATGTAGGCTTCCTAACTCTTTCCACATGGTCAGTTGTATCAGCCAACCTCGCTGATGCAATCTATGCAGACTCATAAGGATTGTCAACCATCACATCACTCATTTGTCATGGGTTTCTCTTAACCTCTCAGAGTCTCAGTTGCCTCATCAGTAAAATGAAGGCTATAGTATCTCTCACAGAGTTGTGATGGGTCTCAAATGAGATAATATATGTAAAATGCTTTGCAGATTTTAAGTCACTATGTAAATGTCACTTGTTATGACTATCACAAGTACTTTTTAAATGATAACCCATTATAACATCTGTCTCACAGGATTATTATAAGAAAGCACTTTGTAAACTTTAAAGTTTAATAAATATGCCATTGTTGTTGTTTGTCCTTTATTTTTGAAGAAGACTAATGACATCACGCCACAATGCGCATGAATTGGATTTAAGTGAGGCAAAGCTCTGCAAAGTCATCAGCCTCACTCTCTCTTCCAGAGTCATCCAAATCCAGCATCTAGACAAAAGTCAGGATGACTGGGGATGGCCCACTATGCAGCGGATGACCTGGACATCTTCAGTGTCTGACCAAGCTCTGAGTGCTCTACAGCACCTGCTTCAGCTGCCTTTATGACCATTGGAACAAATTGTCACCCACCCACTCCACTGGTGGGAGTCTTCACATGCTTGAGGCAGACATTCCCCTAACTCACCAACAGGTCTGAGGTCGGATGGTTACTCCTATTATTAATAGTGATAATGCATTACATCATTTCCAGCTTCTTCAACCTATTATTTAAGTCCTCCATAATCAGATCCCAATCTGTGGTTTCAATAATGCCTTCCACTTCTCTCCTATAAAGTGCTTCTCACAGACGTTGTATGTTTGTTGCTTGTGTTTCCACCACACAATCTCCACGTTTATCCCATGCTGTAATGGAAAGCACACTGGCTTTGGAAGCAGAAGGCCAAACGTTGAATGCTGGCTTTGCTACTTATTGACTTTGGAGAAATGACTTAATCTCTACGTGACTCAGTTTCTTTGTCTGTAAAATGGAAAATTAGATTAGATCATCTCTAAGGTCACTTATTGCCAGTTCTAGGTCCTGAGATCTCTTGGTTGTGCCTTGTGAATTTTCAGCCTTACACCTCTGCTCGTGCTGGTTCCTTTGTCTCCTTTCTCTTTGTCTTTTTGAGGCCTAGGTCTAATCCTATCTTTCCCAGGAAACCTTTCATGACAACGGTAGTTCAGAGTGATGCTTCTTTCCTCTCTGATCCCACAGTACTTATTGTCTGTATGATTTATTTGGCCCTTATCACATCAATACCACTTATGACCAGCAATCTTTTTCCCTAGAATTACAGAAATCCCTTAGATTTGCAAAGGAGAGGACCATACACATCTAGTTCAATCCATACCTGAACATCACTTGTAGGACATACCTCAAGAATGGCTTCTCCAATATGCCAGACTCATGGTCATCCAGCCATTGAAGACATGCAAGAGACAGCCCATTAAATTCAGAGGTAGCCCAGTCCACTTTGGGGTTAAGAAGTTCTCCTTTATGTCAATCCTCTCTACAAGTGCCACCCGTTGTTTCTCTTCCTGTCCTCTGCAGCCAAGCAGAACATTTCTAATTCCTCTTCTATGAGACAGACCTAAAAATATTCAAGAACAACAATCACATACCCCTGGAATAAACATCCTCAGTTCCTTTACCAATCTTTGTGTCCTTAAGGGACTTCGCCATCCTGGTTGCTGTTCCCTGGATCCTTTCAAATCTAAATGTCATACTTAGAAAAGAACAGAATATGCCAAAAGTGGTCCAATCATCCTAAGATTACATTAGCTTTTTGTTAATTGTCATATCCCACCATTCTTTCATACTTAGTTTATAATTCACTAAAAATTGTTTCCTCTGTCTCAGTAAAAAAGGATGCTGAATCTGGAGTTGAAGGACCAGGGGTTGATTCCTGGCTTTTCTTTTTAATGCTTGTGAGATCCTGAGTGTCATCCAAGTTCTCTGGGCCTCACTTTGCCTATCTGTAAAATGATGGGTCTCTACTAGTTGACCTTTAAAGTCCCTTCTCAGAACACAGGATTTTATAAAAATCTCTGATATATTTCAAATGAATTGCTGTCTACACATCTTCAACTTGGACTTGTGAAGCTAATTTTTTTAACTCAAATGTAAAATTTTACGTTAATCCCTGCTAAACCTTACCTTATTAAATCTGACACAATGTTCTAGCCTGTCAAGATATTTTTTGGGATCCTTACTGTGTTATCTAGTGTGTTAGCATTCCATCCCAGCTTTTCGTCATCTGTAAATTCAACAAGTATGCCATCTACTCCTTTATCCAAATCACCAATGAAAATTTTAAAGTATATAAACAATCACAGATCTCTTGGGCATTCTGCTAGAGACTGCTTGAGGTCAGAACCAATAATGGCTACTCTCTTTGGATCTGATCATTTAACTTGTTCCATGTCTACCCAATTGTGCCATTTTGTAGCCTCGACCTCTCCGTCTTGTCCACAAATATAGCTTAGAAGATTTTGTCAAGTGCTTTTTAAAAAAATAAAATAAAAATTTAGAGATATTATAGCTGTAGCAACATTTTTATGGTCTTGTAGCTTAACCCTGATTTTAGTTTGCCATGATTTTGTTTTTTATAAAGCCATGCCAACTCTTTGGAATCACTATTTTCCCCTTCATGTTAGCTAAATATACTTTTCATAATATATCTGAGAATTTTGCAAGAAGACAAAGTCAAGATCACTGGCCCATAGTGTGCAGAATCTGATATTTTCTGTTTTTAGACAATTAGTGCTCTGTTCTAGGCCTATGGCACATCTCTCATTCCACATGATCATTCAAAGATTACTTTCACTAATCAGTGGCTCAGGCATCAGATCTGTCAGTTTCTGCAGTACTTTGGTATATAATTTACTAGGCCTAGTACCTTTAATTCATTTAAAGCAGTTAGTTACACTCTTATGGGTTTTAGCTCCCTAACAGACATTTTTGTTCCATTCTTTCTAGTCTAAAAATCATTATTCTTGGCAGAGAAAACAGAAGGGAAATTAAAATTGAGTAGTTCTGGCCTCAGTTTTCAAGAATCTCCCAACTGAGCAGTGACCCTAATCCTTCTCTGAATCTTCTCTTCCACCCAAGTAGATTAGAAAACATTCCTTATTGTCCTTAGATTTCCTTGATAATTTCTAAGAAAACTCATCTAAACTCTATTATATCTGAAAGTATGTCTGATAGATCTGATTGAACTATGGGATAGATGGGAATATGTCATGCTTTTGTAGTCATCAGCCAATAACTGTCTTTGTTTTCATCTTCAATAGACAGATAGCCTATATAAATTCTAGGGCTTTCTTATCCACATTCCTACCCTCGTTCTATCTTGAGGGTTCAGATTCTCAGAGTTTGACTAGCTTCATCTCCCCTTTCATGGTTCTAAGAGTATCTTTTAGGCATAATCAGATGCTTTTTCTAATGTCGTTGACTGAGCTCTCGCCATTGTGACACTTCCCTACCTCCAACTGCTTCCAAGATCATCAAGTAAGAATCTATTTAGTCAAGGTACATTTGTTAAGGAGGTACCCCAAAACTAGTTGGTACAAAACATCCTCACCCGGCCATCCAAGTGTGTGGGTTCAAGCCTAAAGAATACATCTAACAAAAGGGTTCCTGATAACTGGAAACTTGTTTTCTCCTATTTGTGGAGTGCTTAAGAAGTCCTCCGTAGGCATGATAAAATTTTGTTTCTGGACTCCTTATAGAGCCAAGAGCCTAGCCTGTCCTTGACTCCCAAGAATGTTTGCTGATGAAAGGTGATCCAGAGATGCCATTTAGTCCACTGCCAGTGAGATAGGAAGTCCAATATCCTCTGGACCATTCAAAGTTTGAAGATCTTCCTCTGGTCAAAGTGATATGTTGAAGGGTTAAGAGACTTGGTCAATGCCAAAGCTGATGCTTCTCCTTCCCCTCTTTTCTCTTCCTCCCATCATTTCCTTTCCTGTAAAATATTAGAAAGTCATGAGATCCACTTTATGGAAAAATACACTTATGGAGAATCCAGAGAGTCAAATAAAATCCCACAACCCATTGAAATAGACCTTGTATTTTGTGTCCTTTCACTTAACCAAATTATTTTCAGAGACCTTTTATATGTATTTGTATCTATGTATTTTGATTGATTGCGATGTATTTTCACCTAGTTATGGTATCAGGCTAAAATGAGGCAGAATGGTTTTAACTGACCTCTTCACATTGTTTAAAAAATCTAAGTTAGTAGATGAACTGATTCTGCATCCATATCAACCTCTTTAAGAACAGATCTTTTCTCCTTGAAACTACTTCTTTTGTTTTCAGAATTTCATTCTTAAGAGCCTCCCACCCAGCCTCATCTTACTTCCCTGAAGATTTTTAATCCATGGATTCTTTCCTTTCTACAAATGCTTTAAAATCTCAAGTTTAATTCCTAAATTCCTAAGAATAATTTCTAAATGTAGGTCAGACAGTTTTCACCTTTCCTCTTCTCTACCATAGATGCTAACAAGAAGTAATCACTTTCCTCTAAGCTTCATATTATTCATTCCCCAGAAACTGTCTCTTTTTGTTGAACTGATTATGGCCTACCATGGATATCCCCTTCATTGGCACTTCTTCCCTTTGAAGAATGAAATTATTATTAAGGAGCTGAAGGAATGATTAGCTGTCCTGCTGCTCTTTCCACTTATGCTGTGGTCATTGTTTATGTTTTCTTCCTGGTCCTGCTTATTTCTCTTTTTACTAATGCATATAAAGCTTCCATTGTCTCTCTGTATTCATCATAGTCATTATTTCTTATATCACAATAATATCCTATTACATTAGTATTCCATAATTTGTTTGTTCACTCCCCCATGTCATGAACATCTGCTTTGTTTCAAATTCTTTGCCGCTACAAAAAGTGCCGCTATAAAAACTTTCTTATATATGAGGTCTGTCTTTTTGTCGTTGACTTTCTCAGGGTATATGTAAGTAGAATCTCTGGGTCAAATGTGTGATAGGAACATTATCTATCAAGATTCTTCTTTCTCTCTGTAGCATGAGTTAGTCAATTTAGTCACCCTGAAAGGTGACAATGCTAGGCTTTGATTAGCTACTGGGGATAAGACACAAGCTAACCCTCTGTTGATATAGTTTCCTGGAAGCCTCTGGCCATATTGAAATGACTTCCTGATCACTTGAGGGCCCCGCTTGGTTGGGGCCTTCAAATTTGATAGATCTCTCAAGACCAGACAAGTAACCACATCCTTCCATGGAAACCATGAGCTTTTTTGTGTGGAATACAAGGGAGGTAGGGAAGCCACATGTCTATCCAAGCTAAATGTTGGAGTATTCTTGTTGAATATCCTTTCTATGCTCTGGCTAAGTAAACCTACTTTTTTCAAACTCTTGAATGACTTACAAGTGCCCAAGTTCATTTACAACATTAAACCTGAATCAGTGGAGTACTGGTTCACCCTTATGAAAGAGTATAAATGTTTTAGGGGTTTTTTTTGGTTTGTTTTGGTTTTTTGGGGGGTATATGCTACATTTTGTCTTACAATGTCTAGTCTTTTGAGAGACTATAGAGAAACTCAGTTCTGTCACATAAACCTAAGCAGGTATCTGAAAAGGGTCCCAGAAAGAATAATAATAAAACCAAAGAGAAGCAGAAGGGAGTCCCTCCATTCAGTCAATAACTACACAAAAAAGATGGCCCAAATCCAGTGAAGGCTGGTAGAGGTACTGGGGGAGTCAGCATGAGCACAGGTAAATGGATAGAAACTGGTAAAAGTGGGGAGAATTGCTTCAGGGAAGCCAGAGCAAGCTCCTACAAAAGGACCAAAACCAGCCAGTTCTTTGAATAGAGGAGTTATAAGCACTATGAGCTCTAATAATCAGCAACTTGATGCCATGTTCTGGCTTTAGCTTGTCAGAATAGAAGCAAGAGAAACAAGTGCTTATGGGTCCCTTTGTAGGGGGTTGTCCTGCATGTAAATTCTGTGGAGCTTTGAGAGACATAGTGAGAGAAAGGGCCAAGTCAGTACCTGGCAAGAGAGTAAATGGATGCGGGATAGGGAGGGGAGGCTGCACAAGAGGCTGGAGACCAAGATGACAGATGAAATCCCACTATCAGGCCTATCAGGGCCATGAGAGGGAAAGGAAATAACTCCCAGTTGAATATCATGCAAAGAGAAAGAAACCAAGTCTAGAACCTGGAGACTTGGTCAGGTATCTAGATCATGTAGTACATGGAGTCCTGGAGTCAGGAAGACTTGTGTTCAAATATGACTTCAGATACTTACTATTGTGTGACTTCGGGCAAGTCACTTAACCTCAATTTGCTTCAGTTTTCCCAAATGTAAAATGGGGATGATTATAGTACTCACCTCCCAGGATTGTTTTAAGGACCAAATTTGATCATATTTGTAAGGCACTTAGCATCGTGCTTCACATATGTACAAATGCTAGCTATTATTCTTATTAGAAATCAAGGATTAGAGCAAAGGAGCCAGTACCAGACACCCCATTCAGAATGGCAACAGCAGCGGTGTCCTGATTATAGAGGAAAATAGGCCCAAACAGAACCTGCTTGGTCTATGCAAAAGTGGCATCGGGGATGGACCTTCTGAATACTAAATCCCCGTCCAAGAACTGAAAATAAGAAATACTATGGGTTAAAAGAAACCTAAGAGTTTAGTTTTCTCATGTGTAAAATGAATGGATCAGATTCAATGACCTTGAATGTCCTTTCTAGTTCAAAGTATAAAGGAAGAGAGCAACCTCGCAATAACCAGAAGTTGAGAGTCAGAGGAAAAAAAAATCTTGATGAAAAAACACTACAGGAGAATCTGAATGAAATGATGCAGGAGATAACAATGAAATTAGAAATTAAATTAGGGCTCAGGAGGAAAGAAATGAAAGGAGACTAAATAACTTAAAACAGAGATGGAAATCATTTCTAAGTAGTGAACTCCCAGAAAAAAAAATGAAAGGAAGCAAATCAAATTCAATGACTCCATGGGATAATGAAAAATGTTAGAACAAAGTCAAAGGTTGGGAGAGAAGGAAAACAGGTTGAGGAGAGAATTTAAGAATCCTCAGGCCCTCTGAAAACCATAATCACACAAAAACCCAGATGTTATATTTCAAGAAAGCATAAAGAAAACCACCCAGGTCTATTAGAACCAGTGAGCAAAGCAAAAATAGAAAGACTGTATCAGGAATATAGTTTCATCAGTGAGAGCTTTGGGCTAAATGTACTTTCAGATTAGAGAGTACGGATTCGGGTGGGAGGGGGGAAGCACCCTTGGGAATTCTGGGTTCAGACCAGGGCAAGGTGTTGCTGTTGATGGGGCTCTCTTGATCGAGAAGGCTTCCTGGAAGAAGTGGGATTTCAGCAAAACTCTTGATAGCAGAACTGAAGAACAAGATTGGTCAGACAACAAGTGAGCCTCTGGTGGGTTTTCATAGTACAGGAAGGTTAGATTCAAAGCCATCACAGTGACGTACAAGGAATTGTACTCTATAGCAGTTCTACTTTGTTTTTGTATAGCAGGTAATTTAGTTATAATGTAGATGATTCAATTCATGTCATTTCATTCCAATAGAGAGTTTATTGAATTTTAAAGTTTATTAACGCTTGTTTTATCATATTCATGTCCATCCCTTGTAGCAAAGAAAAAGACTTAAGCAAAACTGACTGAGCAAACAAACCAGTTGGATGGAATGGTCAACATTCTGTAGCTGTCATTCCCCAGCTCTCTACTGAATGTATGGAGGTGGGAAATGTGTTTCATTGACTGTTCTTGGGGATCAAGATTTGTAGTTGCAATTAATCAGTTTGGCTGCCTTTTAGAGGTATTTTCTTTTACATCATTGTAGCCAATATTTTATATTGTTCTTATTCTACTTACTTCATTCTGTCTCGGTTAATTCAAGTCGCCCCATTTATGTGGATCATTGATTTTATACTTACAACTAAAAATTACATTAGTGGTCATTGAGTCTATTCTAACACATTCATTTTACACATGGGAAAACTGAGACCCAGAGGTAAAGTGACTTGTCCAAGGTGACATACATAGTAAGTAGCATGTCCTGGATTTAAGTCCAACTCTTCATATTTGCTATTTCTCATGGCCTAATAAAATCTCACACAAAAAAAATCCAGTAAGCAAAAAATTCATAAAGGTGATAAAATTGCATTTTAATGTTACAATTTGTTTAGCCACTTCCCAAATGATGGACACCTACTTTCTTTCCATTTTTTTCTTTGTCACCACAAAAGGTGCTATTGCAAATATTTTGGCACATAGAGACATTGATTTCTGATACTTGCTCACCCTGTCCTTTAACTCTGCATTCACTGGGCTTAAAAAAAAAATGAAAGAGGAGCCAAGCACTGGGGTATCTCTGGAGCCATTTACCCTTTAAGTGACTTCTCTACTGATTTGTGAAGCATTGACTTAGAATATCTGCTATTTCTGGCAAAGAAAAGAGTGACTTCCTATGACGTGATGTAATTTTCACAAAGATGAAACATATGTTGAGTCTTACATAGAGAACAATAGTCAGGAGCTGAGAGCCAGCACTGCCCATCACATGACAGGAAACAGCAGAAAGGGTTAGCAGCCCTACACCGCAGCCCCTGAGAGCTGCGAAGAAGAAGAGGGAGAAGGACAGACCAAAACAAATCACCATCTTTAAGATGACTTTTTAAAAAAAGACTAGTAAGACTAAAAAAAAGACTAGAAAAAGACTAGAAAAAATCTTTTAAAAAATATATAATTTTCTTCAATAGAAGATAGAGTTCTTCCTAAGAGACAGTACAGGGTTGTCCCAAAAGACTTAGTGCAGTTCAAGCTTTAATAAGCTTAATCTCTTAAAAATATATATTTATTTATTTTTAGTTTTCAACATTCATTTCTATAAGATTTTGAATTACAAATTTTCTCCCTCCCTTTCCCCTACTCTCACCCCAAGATAGTGAGCCTACTGAATACCTCTTCCACCAATCTGTTCTCTTTTATATTCTCCCCCAACTTTCTTGTAGGGCAAGATGGATTTCTATACTCCATGCCTGTATATCTTAATAAGCTTAATCTTGAGGGAGAAAAGAGAGTTTGCTGAATTTAAGCTTGCTTAAAATAGCACTAAGACATTTGGGACACCCTATATTTGCTGCTTAGGAGTACAAAGAAATACAGAAAACTCACTTTTAAAAAAAAGATTAATAAAAATAAACATTAATTTCCTTAAACCTTATCATCATCAATGACTACCGAGTACGAATCACATTCCAGATACTACATGGACCGGGAATCAGGTCTTTAGACATTGAAGGGACAATAAGGAATCACTTCTTGGAAATTATTTCCTTTTTCAGATTATACAGATACCCAGACAATTCTCTAAGACTAAGATGCGGAACAGGTTGTGATCTGTCTGGAGCAGTGAAGGGAGTTTTTCATCTATGAGAATTCCTCATACTATTGAAAGCATAGGTTCAGTCCCTTCCTGTTCCCTTTTTACCCTCTTCTCTCTCAAAGGAGACGTGGAATGGTGTAGTGCTTAGAGCGCTGGCCTCAGACTCAGGCAAACTTGCTCAAGCTCTCTCTCCAATGCTTATTGGTTGTGTGACCCATCAAGACAACTTCACAACCCAGTGTTCTAAGTGGTATCAAAGTCAGATGGAAAAAGGGGCCCCTAACTGTACATAAGAATTTCTGAAGCCGCCTAATGACTTAGAAAACCACCTATTCACATTTTTCTTGATTTTATTATCTTTTTATTTATTTTGATAAATATTTTCCAATTATATTTTCATCTGGTTGAGGCTTCATCTCATTTGACACTTCTGACTAAGCTCTCTAGGAGTGTAAGTTACAGAGCTGTAGCCAATCTGCTTTGGTGCAAGGTGCTTATACCAATGAAATCACGAATCTAGCCAAAAAAAGAAAAGAAAGATGCACATGTCTCAGAGAGGGGGAATCCAGTAGAATCCAAAGGCAGTAAGTAGATCAGCCTAAATAACCTACTGTATTTCCTTCTGGTCTTGTATATGTGCATGCCTTCTGACACCTGCCATTTCTATGCCCTAGTTTCTTCATCTGTTAAATAAAAGCATCGGACTTATGACCTCTAAGGTCCTTTGCATGTCTAGATCTATAACCATCTATGATCTGATCCTTCCATCAGCTATGATCTCTCCAAGATTTTGCTCCTGTACAGTCTCATTTTTCTTGATTATCCTTGGCTATAGCTCTGGTCTAGGAGCTGTCCATGTACTCATACCATTCATATTCATCATCTCAGTCCTTTGTTCTTGAGAAAGACTCATCTGTCTTCCCTCTATGCAGACCTTTAGTGTCTATTCATATCTTCTTGGGGAGGGGACAAGTGAAGGAATATTTGGCTTAGCATTCCAGAAAAGTTGCCAGTCTTGAATCTAGTTCTATACAGCTGAAAAGTTTGCACTCTGACATTTTTTGTCTCTATAATGGTCCTACATATATTTCACTGAATCAAAGAATCTTAGAGTTGGAATACACCTGGTCTAACCTTTCCTATAGCTGAATCTCCTCTACAACATCCCTGGCATATAGTAGGTGCTTAATAAATGTTTATTGATTGATTGAATTTTATTAAATGATTCTTTAATTGCAGTTTGAAGACCTCTACTGCTCTGATTTTCCTGATGCTTTCCTTAATATGGAGTTAAAATCTGCCCCTCTGAAACTTCCATTCATCCATGCAACTTCCATTCCATTTGGCAGAACTGGAATCTGCCAGAAATCATCTAGTTTTTTTTTTCCCATACCTCTCAGCAGGCACTCAAAAGGCCTCAAAAGACCAAAGGTTAGCCTATTTTTGGAGATTTCCTGAGGAAGAAAGGATTCTGCTGCCTTTCCTTCTCCCTTCCAGGCTAACCTAGTCTACTGATTCACAACTTCATAAAGACAGGAAGTGTGTGTCTAAGAGAAATTCCTCCTGTCTTTACTTAAGGTCATTTCCCTTATTTTGACCTCAGGAAAACTGCTTACCATTCTCTCTAGCATCTATCATATACCTGAATAGACTGATTACATCCTCTGTACCATCTCCTCCACAGTCTTTCCTTTAAGGTAAAAAGAAACAAAAAAAACCCCCTCGAAACCTAATTTCTTCATCCATTCTCCATTCAGTCCCATGACCACTTAATATTCTCAATTGAATGGGCACTTCTTCCATCATCCCTTTAGGAATAGGGCTGGGAGACTTTTCAACTCTCCTGAACACCTCCATGCTGAATAACACTTTGACTGAATTGTTATAACAATGGTCATCATGTAGAGTGGAGATGAATTTACTGTTCATCCTGTAATTCCATGAAAACAGAACATAATAATCAATTTTATTCTAGAATAATAGAATCCTAGAGCTAGAAGGGAAGTCAGAGTCCATCATTTGTAGTCTATAGCAATAATCCTTTCTGATAAGAATAACTAACATTTTTATGACACTTTACATACTTATCTCTTTTGATCCTTACACTAATCTTGTGAGGTAGATGCTATTATCATCTTTATTTTCCAGTTGAGGAAACTTGAGGTTGAGAGAGAGGTAAAGTCATTTGCCCAGGGTCACATCACTGGTAAGTGTCTAAGACAGGATTTGAATTCAGATCTTCCTGACACAAGGTCGATAATCAACACCCAGCTGCCTCTGCAATGTCCCTGACGAACATGTATCTAGCCTTTGCTTTAAGCACGGGAATGAGTCCCTCTACCTCCTGACACATCCAGCCCGTTCCAGTCTGGGATAGCTCTGGTAGGAAGGTTTTCCTCATATCAAGACTAAATCTGACTCTCTACTACTTCTGCCTATTGCCTTGAGTTCTGCTATGCAGGAGTAAGGAAAACAAGTCTAATTCATCCTCCATGAAAAAGGCTTTTAAACCATTGGAGACAGGTATCATGTGTTGTCTTTTTTAGGCTAAAACCCCTCATGTCCTTCAAACAACATCCATCTGGAATGATTGCCACAACGCTTTACCATCCTGTTTGTCTTCCTATGCATCTTCTATAGCTTCTCAGTATCTTTTCTAAAATGTGGTATGTTGAGGGCCAGTTCTGACCCTGTCCATACATGGGAAGATTCTGGTCCAGGATTGCTCCCAAGCCAGCTCCCCGTGAAGTCTATATTATGTCTTAAGATTGGTTCACCATCTCTTCCTGACTTACAGGAGATTAGGACATGATAATCGAGCAGTGACCCAGCCATAGATGCATGCAAGGGAACAAGGACATTAAGACATACAGATGTACATAAATGAACAAAAACATTAAACATTCTCTCATAGGAATCCAAGAGATAATTGCTTTACATTCACTATATAAACCCTGCTCTCTGATCAATAAATTGGAAGTGCTATGACAGAACCTGCCTGGCTTGTGTTTAATCATCGAACTCTTTGGTTCGGCCCATACCCATTTTGATGCAGGCATCAGTGGTGCCCTAAACTTAAAATGGCAGCTAGGTGGTATGGTAGATAGAGCATCAGGCAAAGAATCAGAAAGACTCATCCTCCTGAGTTCAAATCCATCCTCATATACTTAGTAGCTGTGTGACCCCGAGGAAGTCACTTAATCCTGTTTGCCTCAGTTTCCTCATCTGTAAAATGATCTGGAGAAGAGAATAGCAAACCACTTCAGTATCCTTGCTAAGAAAATCCCTAATGGGGTCACAAAGAGTCAGACAAGACTGAAACAACTCAGCAACTACAACAACAACAAACTTAACATAATACTCCAATGTGAACGTTATTTCCCTATTAATGAAGCCTAATATTGAGGGAACATTTTTGAGCACCGGCAGACATTGTTGACCCATACTCAGCTTACAATCTATTAGACCCTCCTAACTTTTTCAGGTGAATGTCTATTCATGACTCTCCTTTCTTTTCTCCTTGTATTTAGAAGTTGGTCTTGAATGAGTTTTACATTTACCCCTGCTCAATTTATTATATTTGACCCCAAATTTTAGACTATTGCTATGATTTTTTGTATAATAATAACATATGACATGTTGGCTATCTCCCACCTCTGTGTCATTTACCATTTTTATGTGTATGCTGTCTATACTTTTATACAAGTCATAGCTAAAAATATTACGCAGCATGAGACATGGGACAAATCTCTGGGTTACTCTACTAGAGACCTTCTAAGTTGACATTGAATCACTAATTTCTAAACTTTTTGAGCCCATTTATTCAAACAATTTCAAATCTACAGCACTACTATGATCTGACCCACCCTTCTGTCTTGTACATAAAAAGGGCAAGGAAGACATTGTCAAATATTATGCTAATATCCAGTTAAGCTATAACCACGGCATTCATCTGACCCATCATCCTCAGAAAACCACCAAAAAAGAGAATTATTAGTCTCTTGTGAGCTATTATTGATGAAGCCACGCTGGCAATTTGTGATTGTTGCTTCCTATTTTATTTCCCACCTGGCTACCCTTTTGAACTTTACTGTGATTATCCAGAAACTCACTTTCCTACAAAATCAACTCTGAAATCCATGCCTTTTTGGGTACCTGTTGGTATCCTTTGCTCCTAAGCCCTTCCTTCTCTCTAATTGGAAGGAAGGGAGGGAGAGCACTCAGAATCCACCCAGCTGTAGGACTTCATCATGTTCTCCATACCACAAATCCTTTTCCCCTCAACACACACACTCTTCAGTTTCTTTTTCTGTCTTTTTCCTCCCATTAGATTGTGAGCTCCTTGAGGGAGGGCAGTGCCAGATACATAGTGGGAGCTTAATGTTTATTGATTGACTGATTGACTCTTCTGGTAGTTCATATTAACCATTGCTTTAGTAAAACCCTCTAGAATTTTCCCAGTGATCAAAGTCAAGTTCACTGGCCTATTTCAGAGTGAATTTCTTATTTATAGGTATACAAGGAAAGAAAGCATATTGCAGTAGTCATATAGAGGGGAAGGATTGTCACTGATGACAAAGTAATAGTAACAATAATAACTCCCATCCTTTGTGGCTTAGGAGAGCTTTTATTCTAAGAGTGTATAATACTTATACACATCTTCTAATATGATTCTCACAATAATCCTGAGGCAGGTGGTATAACTATTATTATCCCTATTTTATAAATGATGAAACTCATCAAAATAAAGTGATTTGGCCAAGGCTAAACATTCAGTATAGTAAACTAAATCTCAAATACAAGTTTTCTGACAATGTCTGGTCTTCTTTGCACTATATGCTTTCCTACCACATGTTAGGTGATTTAGGGGAAGAGGGGAAAGTATGAGACATATATTTTTTTTATTCAAGGAAGTAGCAATCAAGTTGGCAAGGCAATACTTAAGGAAATTTTTTAAATTGTATTCACCACAGCATATGTTCCAGACCTTTACCAGACTCTTCAAGTCCCCAATCCCATCCCCTTTCCTCCCTCTCAACAGATGGTCTTCCTCCTATTTTACTGAGAAGATAAGCCCATGGTGTTGCAAACTCTCTCATTTTCTTTCTGTAATCTACAGCTCAAAAAAATGTTTTATTGAAGCATATATTCACTGCCTCTATTTCCTCCTTTGCCACGCTACTGAAACTGGTTTTTGCATGATTACTAATAATCTCCTAATAGCAAAATCCAATATACATTTTGCACCCCCCCCAAGTCCTCGTTCTTGACTTCTATTGAATTTAACACTATGGACAACCTTTTTCTTCTTGAAATTGCCTCATGTCTTGACTTCCATGATGCTATACAGCCCTGGTTCTTTTCCGTCCTTTTTGCTTACTCCATCCTGTAGAGTATACCCCCAGATCCAGTCCTCAGCCCTCTGCTCATCTCATTGTACATGTTCTTTACCAGAGAGATCGTTTACTCTCATGCCTTCTACTGTTTCATTTACTCAGAAGATATCCAAATATATATATCTCCAGCTCTGATCTTGCATTTTAGCTTTAGGCTCCCATCTATGACTTCCAGATGGATGTCTCCACTTAGATGTTCAATACTGTCCTACACAGAACTCATCTTGCTTTTTTCATATCCCTAATTATTGAGATGAAAGAAGCTAAGGCATTTTGCTGTAATAGTTCTACTTATAGTGCTACCTATGAGCAAGGCAGATGACATCTAGAAACTTTCTGTCAACAGAGAGAGCTGAACAGAGTCAACTAGTTGATCTGGGCAGGTAACCCAGTCCCAAAATGAGAGGTATGGGATGTTTGACCTCACCAATGTTTTTTCTCAATTTCTGTGCCTGAGATTAGTCAGGAGCAATTTGATTTGATCTGAGAAAGAGTTCAGAATGCTTTTGCTATCCTTATTCAAAGCTCCTTGAACTTTCCCTTGCACTGTTAGCCATCAGTCAATAAGCATTTGTTAAAACCCCTGTGTGCCAGACACTGTACTAAACACAAGGGATATAAGGAATGGTAAAAGACAGCCCCTTCCTTAAAGGAACTCATAGTCTAATGGAGGGAGACAAAAGGCAAGTAAACAAAATATAAGCAGGATAAATTGGAGATAACCAAGAGAAGAGAGGCATTAGTGTTTGGGGAAATGGCTAAAGAATTCTTACAGAAAGTGGGACTTTAGTTGAGATTTGAAGGAAGCCAGAGAAGGCAGAGATGAAGGAGGACATTCTAGGCATGAGAGACAGCCAGAGAAATCACTCAGAGTTAGGAGATGGAGTGTGGTATCTGAGGAGCAGAAAGGAGGCTGGTGTTGCTGATCATAGAGAACTTGGTGTGTGTGTGTGTGTGTGTGTGTGTGTGTGTGTGTGTGCGCGCGCATGTGCACATGTGCACGTGTGTGCATGTATGAGATGCAAGGTGACTAAAAGGGTAGGAGGGGACCAAGGTACGGAGGAATTCATAAGCCAAACGGAGAATTTTATGTTTGATCCTGGAAGTAAAGGAAACCACTGGAGTTAAAAATGATGTGGTCATGTCATTTTGGGGAGATCAGTTTGGCAGCTGAGATGAGAAAGAACTTGAGAGGCAAGAGGCTTGAGGCAGGCAGACTCACCAGTAGCTATGAACCTGCAACAGGGCAGCAGCAGTGTCAGAGGAGAGAAAGGAGGCATATAGGAGAAATATGACAAAGGGAGAAACAACAGAACTAGAAAAGTGATTGGATTGGGGTGAGATTGGGTGGGAGAAAGTAAGGAATCCAGGATGATACTTTGGTTGGTTAGGAAGATGATGCTATTCTCCATGAAAATAAGCATGTTTAGAAGTGGGGAGAATTTTGGGGAAAGATAATGAATTCAGCTTTGGACATGCTGAATTTAAGATATTGTTAAAAAGAGAAAAACTAATTTGAGATGTCCAGTTGGCAGTTGGAGATGCTGGACCAGAGGAGAGAGGTTAGCATTGGACAGTTAAATCTATAAATCA
Organism: Pseudocheirus occidentalis; assembly: GCA_028646575.1. NCBI lineage: Eukaryota > Metazoa > Chordata > Mammalia > Diprotodontia > Pseudocheiridae > Pseudocheirus > Pseudocheirus occidentalis. Next base: position 198,009,539 of record CM053596.1, read on the forward strand.
GTTGAACAGAGATGGGAGTTGATGAGATCACCAAGTAAAACAGCATATAGGGAGAAGAGAAGAGAACTTAGAGCAGACAAGCACTGAAAGATATCCACCTTTAGTGGGCATGAGCTGGAGGAGGATCCAAGAAAAGGATACTGAGAAAGAGCAGTCAGACAGGTAGGAAGAGAGCCAGGAGACAGTGGTATCATGAAAACCTAGAGAGAAGAGAGTATCCATGATAAGTGAATCATCAAGAGTGTCAAAGGATGCAGATGTCAAGATGGATTCAGATTTTAAAAGGCTATTGGATTTGGCAATGAAGAAATCAAGCTTTGGACAGAATAGTTTTTATTTAATGATGAGGCAGGGAGACAGACTGCTGCCAGATGAATCTTTAAAGAGGAAACTTTGCATATCTCTTCCCTGCTCAAAAACTTTCATTTATTCCCATTGCCAAAAGAATCAGGTTTAAAGTCCTTAATCATGTGTATTGATCCTTTAAATACCCAAATGTTTAGTTCTTCAGACTACTCAGTTCCCATGACCTATGCCTCCTCTCCACTTCAGCTACAGAGATAGTTGTACCCTTGATCTTGTCATCCCCCTCACATATTCTACTTCCATGTTCATGAATGCCAAAGTGCCTTTATCTGATCACAATCTTTATAATCCATATTTTCCTATGCCTTACAAACTTTAACCTTATTCTCAGTCCTCATCATGACCTACAATCCCTCCTCCCTTCATCACCCATTCCCTGGTGAGAGCCCCTTCCATTCTTTATTTTTGACTCTGGTGAAATAATTTAACTCCAAACTATTCTCTTGTTCCCTCTGATCTCTTCTCCTCTTTGTCCTATTGCCTAGCACACCTTGCTGAATACCAATGCAGGACTACCCTCATCCCCCATCTCCTTTGGTCCTATTTACATGTTGCTGAATGGAGCTGGAAGAAATCATGAACTTATGCTTATTGGATCCACTGCAGATTTATACTTTATAATCTCAAGTGGGTCCTCATCAGAGCAATAAATCCCTTCTGCTCCTCCCGATCTCTACAGTTTTTCCAAAATTTTCTCCTTTTTCGATGCCTCCCGTGACATTCCCTTCTGTCAGCTGAGGATCTTGCTGCATAGTTCACTCCCCAAATTGAGGACATTCGATGAGAGCTCCTTCATGTACCCTCCTCTCCATCTCACATCCTCATTTACTCTTGCCTCATATGACAAAGTGAACCTTCTCCTTTATAAGACTTCTGTAGAGCAACTCTTGATACTATTCCTTTTCATATTCTCCAGCAGACTGTCCCTATCATCATACTCACTCTCTCTAATCTTCAATTCTCCCTATCTATTTCCTGTTTTCTACAAACATGTCCATATCTCCCCTATCCTCAAAGAACCCTCATTTGCTAGGACCATTCCTGGTACCAATCTGTGTCACTCCTACCCTTCCAAACTCCTTGAGGAAGCTTTCTAGACTTAGTGTCATCTTCCCAGTTCAGCAATCTGCTTCTGACCTCATTATCCAACACCAAAGTCACAATGAGCTTCCCATTGTCAAGTCTTGAGACCTTTCCTCATTCTTCATCCTTCACTTCTCTTTGGCATTTGACATTTGATCATGGTCCCTTCCCAGATACTTTTGTCTGTCTAGGTATTCATGACACTGCTCTTACTTGGTTCTCCTCCTACTCATCTGACCATCCTTTCTACATCTTTTACTATCTTTTCATCCACGGTAGGTAACAACCCTAAATTCTTGAACTTCACATAGCATTTTGTTTGTACTCTTCTAATGTACTCAGTGTAATATCATGTACTCTTGCTGTACAATCTGTGTCTCAGAGGCCGCATAGAACGGTGAAAAGAATCTTGAACCTATAGTCTGGAAGTCCTAGTTTCGGGTACTGTGACAAATCCTAGCTGTGTGACCTAGGCAAGTCACTTAACCCTGTTGACTCATTTGTAAAATGTGTGACCCTGAGCAAGTCACTTAACTTTGTTTCATCATCTGTAAAATGAGGAGAATAATAGGTGGCAGTGGATGGAGCACCAGACTTGGAGTCAGGAGGACTTGAGTTCAAATCTGGCCTCAGAGACTTACTAGCTGTGTGGCCGCGGACAAGTCACTTAACCTGGTTTGCTCATGTGTAAAATAAGCTGGAGAAGGAAATGGCAAACCACTCCAACATCTTCGCTGAGAAAACCCTGAAAGGGGTCAAAAAGAGTCGGACACGACTGAAACACTCAACAATGACGACAGCAGTTACTTTGCAAGGTTATCGTGAGTATCAAATGAGATCAGGAATATTGAGTGTTGGGTAGCTAGGTAGCAAGGTGGAAAGAACTCTGGGTCTAGAGTCAGGAAGACCTAAGTTCAAATCTATCCTCAAACACTTTCCTAGCTGAAGTCACTTAGCCTCTGCTGGACTCAGTTTTCTCATCCATAAATTGAGACTAATATTCCTTCTGTATCTCAGGGGTTAGGGGCACAGCAACCCTGTGATCTGGAAAATCCATGGATTTGTACCAGAGAAGAAATTTGAATTTTTTCTTTTTCTTCTATGAGGTGTTTACAGTTTATTATAAAATTTGGATTAAATATTTCGGTCATTGGCTCTGTGTCATCTACTGACCTTTGCCTGTCTGTAAAACAGATTCCCATTTAGCTTCTTATGCTGACCTACAGTATATCTAAACTGTGATGGGGCAAATTGCAATGTGGAAGGGATAACAGTATTAGCACCTGCCTCTCATGATTATTGTGAGGATTGAAAGGGATAGTTGTGAAGCACATTGCACAGTGTCTGGTCCATAGTGAGCATATGCACTTTATAAATTTTAGCTATTATTATTGTGTTTACAGACTTTAAAATTCATTCATAAATATGAACTGTTTTCATCTTCTCTCACTGCTAGGCTCTAACTTCCATGAGAAGCAGCATGGCATGATGGCTGGATCATCAGACTTGGAATGAACGCTAGATTTAAACCCTGGTTCAGAAATTTAAGAAGCTGTGTGACTATGGGCAAATCATTCTCAGATTCCATTTTCCTCATCTATAAAATGTGGGCCATAGTATCTCCTATAGAGGGTTCTTATGAATTATGGTGAGTCCTAAATGAGATAAAGTATATATAAAGCACTTTGCACATTTTGCAGCACTATATAAATGTCAGTTGTTACTATTGTGAAGCCAAGAGCTATCTTATCCTAACTTTGTATTTCCCTTAGCACTGGACACAACGCCCTGAACACAGTTGGTGGCTAATTAGTGTTTATTGAATGAATATCATTTTTTCTACCTGCAGATTTACTTTCACAATTTTATTTTGCTGAGAATGGAATTAAACTGAGTACATAGCACTGACAGTATAGCAATGAAATAGCCCAGAAGGGAGAGCAAATCTTTAGACAGCCCTAATGTCCTCTAATAGATGGGTAAACATGCAATACATATAAGCTTGTATATAATAATAAATGCATACATTTAACAGATAGAGGAGTAAAAAAGCATGGAATGAGAAGGGTCACAGAGTTCATTTCTTTCAACCCTGTAATTTTACAGATAGGTAACCTGAGGCCCAAAAAGGGGCAGTGGGTCATAGTGGATAGACTCGGAGTCAAGGAGACCTAAGTTTTGAATCCTGCCTCAGACATTAACTAGCTGTGTGTCCGGTCAAGTCAATTAAGCCCCCAGCCTCAATTTCCTCATCTTCAAAATTGGAATAATAATAATAGTATCTATTTCACAGGGTTGCAGCGAGGATCAAATGAAATAATAGATGTAAAATACTGCATAAATGTTAGCTATTATTATTTTGATCAAGTATATGTGCATAAATTCCGAGACGTGCTTAACTACATTTATAGAGGGAAGACAATTATTTCAGTAATCACAACCAACAGGTTAATTTTTAAAAGCCCAGAGTTTAGAAATACAGTCTAAGGGGCAGTGGCAGTGGAAATAAACACTTTCTTTTATCTGGTCTTTGAAGCAGAGGTTCCTGGGTACAGTTCTAGTGAGTAAAACCAGAGGAAGACCCCACAAGTATCTGATCCCGTATCTTAGCCTCAAGGGTCCTGGCTGATGGGGTGACTGAGGTGAGGGTTACGGTAGTCCTTTACTATGCTTGAGATTATTATCTGGGTAAAGATGATTATATTTCCAGGTTCATTGCTTTAAAATTTTTCTTTAGGGCCAAGCAATCCCAAAATAAAAATGTTTCCGTAAAGGGAGAACCTAGACCCATATATCCAGTGGATGGGTTGCTCATAAGGTTAAGCCACACAAGGTGAGGTTAAGCCACACAAGAAACTACTAAGAATGATCTTTTGAGGCAGAGGTTGCAAAAAACCTACCAAGAGCAGCCAATGAAAAGTGTGGGTAGTCCATAGAAGAAAGAATGGATTCAGAGGACTAGATTCTACTCTGCTGTCAACAGTAACATGGCATTGGGCAAGTTACTTCATTTCCCTCAGCTATGGTTTCCTTTTCTGTAAAATTAGACTAGATCAGCTTTTAGGGTTTATGAACTTATTTTTAAATACATATTGATAACTATTTAAATATAATTAGTTTCCTTTACAAACCTATATATTTTGTGGCTTTAAAAATATTATCCTGAGAAGGGATCCATAGTCTTCACTAGACTGTCAAAGGGGTCTGTGACACAAAAAAAGGACCGGATGATCTGTAAGGTTCCTTTCAGCTCTAACATTCTAGCATCCTACTCGTTCTACTAACCTTGCAAGATGCTTGTTAGAGAAGGGCTTGCAGAACTGTATCTGTATTGAAAGAGTATGATGAGGCACAATCTCCCCTCTTACCTCCTTCCCAAAGGAGCAGAGCATGGAGCATACAGTTGTCTGTACATTCTCCCAGACTTCTTTGCCTGAGCTAGCCTATCCAGACCTGACTGACTATTTTTCACCCATTTTCATTCATTCATTTATTCATTCATTCCATTTGTTTCTTCATTCATTTCTTCATTTGTTTATTTATCCATTCATTCATTTATTTGTGTCTTTATTCATTCATTCATTCACTCATTCGTTTGTTTATTTATCCATTCATTCATTCACTCACTCATTTAATCATTTGTTCATTTATTTATTTATCCATTCATTCATTTATTAATTTGTTTCTTTATTTATTCATTAATTCACTCATTCATTTGTTCAGTTATTTATTTATCCATTCATTCATTTATTTGTTTCTTTATTCATTCATTCATTCATTCATTCACTCATTCATTCATTCATTTTGGTATCCAGTACCTAGAACAGCAGTTCTCAACCTGTGGGTTATGTTCAATTTGTAACAATGAAAATACATCCTGCATATCAGATAGATTCATAACAGCAGCAAAATTACAGGTATGAAGTAGCAACAAAAATATTTTTATGGTTGAGGGTCACCACAACATGAGGAACTGTATTAAAGGGTCATGGCATTAGGAAGATTGTGAACTACTGGCCTAGGATGATGCCTGGTAAATAGTAAGTACTTACTGATAAATACTTGTTGATAGAATGTAAAGGCAGCAAACATGAAGTTATAAATAAAAATATAAGAAACATAAATATGGGAAGTATATAAGAGGTAGTGTCAAGAGGGGTGGACCTGGTTTTGGCAGAGAACTACAATCAAATCCTAGCTTTGACACTTATTAACTATATATCCATAGGTAAATAGCTTAGCCTGTTTTCTCATCTGTAAAATGGGCATCATAATATTTATACTAATGACCTTTTAGTTTTATTGTGAAGGCAATACTTTGTTAGTTTCAAGGTACTTAAATATGGGCTAGTATTTTCTATGTAGCAACTTCCATCCCATTTCACAGAACCCTAGAATTTCACAGTTGGAAGGAACTTGAAAGTCATCTAGTCCAATCTACACCTGTAAAGTGCTTGGTACACCCCTCCCACAATGTGCTCCCATAAAAGTTGCCCCAGATTTGAGAAATTCTGTGAGTTCTTAGAACCTACCCAAAAGCACAGACCCAAACCAATGTCTTTACTTTTATAAGCTGATCAGAGGGCACATTTCTTCAAAACAAAAGACATTTAATAGAATAGTAGAGTAAATAAAATTAGAAGATCCCCTCTTGCATGAATGGGGTATAATCTTGAACAGGTTATCATAACACCAGTGGGGAAGAAGGCATGCACTCAGGAATGCACCAGTAAACACTTGGGAGATGTCCCTCAGGAAGCCATGCCCCTGGTCATATCTTTAACACTGTAGAAATGCCAGTGTCCTCCACAGATATTACAGAGCTGCTCTTTGCTGTTCATTGTTGGGTATATAATGACTCAGTCATGTCATCTCTGCTTGGTATTTTGTCTCTGTTCTATTCTAGGTGTCAGGTGGTCTCTATTGGGTTTCTCTGGTCACAAATCTGCTCTCTATCAATCTACTATGCATTAACACTTTAGGACCACCTACTAGTTCTCCAGAAGACTTCTTGGTGATAAAAACAAGCTGAGTCCTTTTAATAAGAAGATACAACTATGAGCCACCACAGATTAAGTTTACTTTATTGATTATCTTCAGTGCTTCTTCTAAGTTCATGGTCGCAGACAATTATTTGACTTAGGGTTAGGAAACTCCTTATGGTCTCCATTCACTTCATAAGAATCTCATTCCTATTAGCCTAATTTGGATGCTGCCCCCATACCAAATTAACCGGCAGGAACTGTTTGTAGGCAGGGCTATACTCACTGTTCAACTAGTTCCAGCCATTTCCCATGATCTTTCCAATTGGTATGCAAATGAAGTTGAACAAGAACAAAAACTAAATGAAAAGGGCAAAGACCTGGCCCTCCATCTTCCTGGTCCACATTCCTTCTTTTATTATGTATATCTGTCAGCAGTAACAATAACAATAACCAAACTCTAGGTTTTGAGTGATGGTCTGGCCAGGGCAAAAACTAGCTGCCTTCCTGTCAGGAAAAAGGATCCTCTCTACAGCAGATCCAACAGACTTTACTTAAAAACCATCAGTGAGGGGGACATTCAGTAACTTTATCCTCACACTAAGAAATCGATTCTACTTTTGGATAGATCGAATTATTTGGGAGTTTTTCCTTCACAGTAAACCAAAGTTTGCTTCTTTGAAACATATACTTGTTGCTTCTGGTTCTCTCTGGGTTCAAGCCGAAACGTATCTAATTCCTCTTCCTGGTGAGAGTCTGACAAACACTTGAAGACAACTAACATAGCCTCCTCTCAGTCTTCTGTTGTCCGGGGTGAATATCTTAATTTCTTTCAACCAATCCTCATAAGGTATTATTTTGAGGCCCTTCATGAATCAATTCATGATCTAGCACTTAACTTAGCAAGGTATATAATGGGTGCTTAATAAATATGATTGATCCAAGTACCATCCTTTGGAACCTCTAATTTATCAGTGTCTGCTCTAAAATGTAACATTGAAAATGAACACATCCTTCCAGATATATTCTAAACAGGGAAAAATGCAGGGGGACTATCACCTCCTTATTTCTGGATACTATGCCACGGTGACACCTCTAAACATATCTCAAATGAATAAGTAAGCGTTCTGATTTTTTTTTTTTAACTTAAGCATTTTGGAAGCCTGTGATGTCTGGTGACTCTTTATCTTGGGTAACAACTGTTTCAGGGAGGAGGCCAGAAGAACGAAAGTGGAAGCTCCCTTGATTTCATTCTTTTTTTTTTTCTATTCCTGCAAACTCTCTAATTTACTTGTTCAAACCAACCTCACCTTGTTTATTCTTCCTGTCTATTTTTTGGTCCTAATTGATGCTAATTAAAATCAAAATAAAATTACTGCTACAAGACTTGACTGGGATTTTGATCAGTTGCCAGCATGCCCACCACTGATGATCATTACGGTATAAACACTTCTCATTTGTGACTCCAGGTATTTTAGAACAGAATGCATGTGAAAAGTGGGCTTTGTATTCTAAAACTGATTCAGGAGTCTGGAGCACAACAAAAATAGAACCTTATTAATTTTGCACTTAAAATTTAGATTAAGCACAGGTTTTCATGATTGAAACTACCAGAAGATATTCATTATGATATGGTAGGTATGACAAATTATTCTCTTTTTGGTGCTAAGAGGAGTGTGTGGCCTCTCGCACTAAAAAGCAAACTTGGAACATAAGAAGCAAAGGCTATGCATAGAGCATCGGGCTCGTTAGAACACTGGGGGAGTCGGGGGGAGGGGGTTACTTTATCTAAGTCTCATCTTCTGGGTTTGATACCTATTCTGGTTATTTCCTGTGAGACAAAGGCCCTATCCCACAGCTATAAAGGACACCCCTGGCTGGGATCTATCATCTTGTATATGTGAACAGCTGTGAGGGATAACTTGCAGTGAAGTTTCTCCATTCTGAAAACACCAAATTTAGAGTGGCTTCAGCCACTTCTAAAGGAAGCCTAAGTTTAGAAGTCACCTGATCTTACTGAAATCTGGGATTTAGAGCAATGGAGACCCTCCCAGCATGAGATATGTCCAATAAGGACAAAACTGCTCTCCTGGCCTAGCACTGGACACCCATATGTTTCCACATTCTTTGTTTCTTATATAGATTCCCGCATTTAGATTATGAACCGGCCTCCCCTCCAATGGGAGTGAAGGCCAGTTGGGGGCTGGGGTTTCTGCGTCAGCGGGTATATAACCATGGACTTGCTTCCACATGTTGCTCTCTCCCCAGCAGATGCCATTTGAGCAACAGGGGCAGGGGGCCCTTTCTCATAAGAAAGACTAAAGACCTTTTCTGATCTCAGACTCAGACTCCAAACTCTTTCATCTCACACACAACCGATCATATATGTATGTGTGAACAAGGAAAACTGGTGAAAAGGGTAAAAAATGGTTCACAAACCCATCACTACTCCTGAAAAACAACTTAAAAGTCTAAGCCTGATTGAGTGTTTCAATGGATCATAACGCCACACTGAATTTGATTTAAGGTGGGTAGACCTTGAACATCATACAAAGGTTTTTATTTTGCTCTCCTCTTGGTGTTGGGAGAAGTCTGTAGCTCCTTTTGTCTTCCTCTTCCAGAAGTAGCTTTGAGTAGGAATAGAAATAACCCTATTCATCCCTCTGGGATAAATGAGCAGGCTGGTGGGACAATTAGGGAGAGAATGGAGGTGATATTCTGCCAGTATCTCTCAACCCAGTGCTGAGCGCTGGCACGAGTGGGAACATGCCAGCCACATTCTGGGGTCGTGCTAGAGAGCTGGTACCCTGGGAATAGAAGGAGTCCCATACAGAAGTGTTCAAGAACTACTAAACACAGGATGACAGAGATCTTATGATAACTACAACCTCTTGGGTGCTGACGAGAACTGTGGAGGATAAGGAACACTTTAGGGGTACATCAAGCTGTCTTCTGGAAGTCATTGAAAGAAAGCACTATTCTGAAAAAAGTAATACTGTATAGACTGTATTGTATTGTGTGGACATATATATGTGTGTATGTATGTATGTACTATAATACTGTAAGAGCCGTGGAGGAAAGCACCAACATGGCAGTGTGTGTGTGTGTGTGTCTATGTCTATGTCTGTGTGCCTGTGTGTATGTGTGCACACGCATATGCATGCATGATAAGCATGCCCTAAGTGACTGAGATTGTGCAGAGGTTTGTTCTTTGGTGGGTATTATCTTTCCTTTATGGATCTGTTATAAGTTTTATTATCTATTCCTTTAACTTATATTATAAAAGTGATTCATGTTTTGGGTCTTGTGAGCCTACCTGCTACTATGGAGAGTTAGTGACTACAGTTAAGGACTATAACTTGGGGGAAGATTGTCAAATGCTTTCGTTCCCACATCATCTGGGTGGTGACAACAAGTTAGAGAAGCATGAAGCCCCCAAAGTGTGCCAGTGTGCTGGAGCCAGCTTGAACCAGCTCTTAGCCAGTTGTTAAAATTTCAATATAAAATGTATATGTTAGAAGTTGGCGCATGGTACAAATTAGAGATTGATTTATTTCTTTTGTTGATTTTCTAGACTTAAGAAAGCGATGGAGAAAATGTCAATAATACAGATAAAACTTAAAAGAAGGCAACTTAATGGCACAGTGGATAGAGTACTATGCCTGGAGTTAGGAAGACTCATCTTCCTGAGTTCAAAACTGGTCTCAGTTTTGTGTGTGACCTTGGGCAAGTCACTTAACCCTGTTTGTCACAGTTCTCTGATCTATAAAATGAGCCAGAGAAAGAAATGACAAACCATCTTAGTAACTCTGCCAAGAAAACCCCAAATGGGGTCATGGAGAGTTAAACATGACCAAAACAACTGAACAACAACAAACTTAAAAGTGTGTCATGTGTACTTTTTTTTACCCTTAGGGAGCCGGTTGTTAAACATTTATCAGCACATCCCTAGCTAGTCTTTGGGTCAGTCAGGAGTTATTTAACCTACATCATAGAGTAATAATGATTTCAATATATTACGAAGCCTAGAACGTTACATATTTTACTTAGGTTTGCCATTGGGTGCCTGCTGTGTGTATAGTGCTATTTATAGGTGCGATGGGGAACAGAGATGGGGTACAATGAAATAGAAAATATGGCCCATGCTTCGGGAATCTTACAGTCTATCTAAGATAAGACACATATAGAAAAAAATAGTAAAGGTGTCAGGGGGGAGAGTAGAAAGATTTTTGAGATTTGGAATCAGGGAACCAAGGTATGAATTCCTACTCTGCTTCTTACTAGTGTGTGACCCTGGGTGAGTCACTTATCCTCTCTGGGCCTCAGTTTCCTCACCTGTAAAACAAGAAGAGTGTACTAGCTGTCTCTTCAGCTCTTTGTTCTATAAATCAGTGAAATAACAATTCAAGTTCAAAATGAATGGTGACTAGAAGAATAAACAAGAGATGTGCCCGTGTAGAAGCGACCAGGGGAGGTTTCCTTAGAGTAGCCGGGAGACTTCTGCTATGAAAATACGTGAAATTGGAACATGAGGCACATTCTAGGTAGGGGTCACAGAATGAGGAAAGTACACCAGCTAGAATGTCCACGGCATTCAGAGTCAGGTGACAATGTTCAGGGCATGGAGAAGTAGGGAAGGATAAGGTTGGAGAGGCAGGCTGGGGTCAGATATTGGAAGGTACTGAATAACATAGTAAGGAGTGTGGATTTTGTTCTCTAGTCAACGAGAAGCCATTGAAAGTTTTTGAGCAAAGAAATAAAATGATGGAAGCCCCATTTTAGTAAAAATTAATTGGCTCTGCTGTGTAGGATGGTTTATAAACAATAGAGGCTGGCTGTGAAAGGGTGAGTGAAATGGAGGTTAATGTAATTATCCAAGTGTGAGGCATTAGGGTTCTGAATGGGGTGGGGGGAGCAGTGGGGGAGGATCCAGACTCAGGGGTTTGTAAGCCATTTTTTTCTATCTTTAGATGAATTCTCCTTCCCCTATTAATATCACAAGCCTTCTGTCTTTATTTGGAGTCAAAAGATTTGAGTAGGAATTCTAGCCTGGATACTACCTGTGTGACCTTGGGCAAGTCTTTGAACCTAAGTAGAAGGTCAGTTTTTTCTTCTTTTAAATGGAAATAATAATTATTGCTTTAAGGTACAGGATTATAGTAAGTAAAGTATTTTGTAAACTTTTAAGGGGGATAGATGTAAGGGGAGGGGGGTGACCCTGGAGCCTTCAGCAAAAGCTCTAACTCTTGAGGGACTAAAAGATAGAGACATTAAAATGTAAAAAGGAAGGCCTTCAGATGCAAAATAGACGTTACTAACCCTTGGAATGGTTAGAGCATTGAATAGTTCAGTTGCATATGAAAAGGCCAGCTAGACAATGTACTCTCCTTCAGGGCACAGACTGAATTTGAATCTTTGTCCCTAGGTTCTTATCTACATAAGATTCTCAGTGTTGTTGGGGAGGTAGAATTGAAACTAATCCTTCAAAGGAAAGGTAGAGTGGCTTACTGAGTTGTTGCCTTAGCAAGGAGAGATGAATTTGTAGAAAAAAGGTCTCTATCTCTTGTCCTCCGGTTGATGGATTCAAATGGAAGATGTTTCAGTCAGCTCTACTGAGAAGAGTACTTTCACTCATGGCTTGGCCTGTTCATCACAGTTCTATGAAGAGTCTTTATAGCCATTAAATGCCTTGATTAAACCAGATAAGATATCAAAACCAGGGAGAAGCAAGCTCTGCAGAGCTGCCTTTCCAGCCGTTCAGTTCTAGAAGATAACATGTCCTGGGAGGAGCCAGCCTGGCAGAGTAGCAGAGTGACTGGTTCCATTGAAACCCTGCAATTTCAGAGTTGCAAATTGTCTTTGCTATGATATTTGAGAAGATGTCTTTATTAAAGAATTGAGTTGGCTAGCTGATTGTTAAGTGGAAGCACACCTGTGGGGGCTTATGAGCTAGTAGTATCAGGAGGACAGTCAGATGCAGGGCTACTTCAGAACCCTGTGGACTTCAATTTACTTGCTGTTGTTTTCTTAAATGTCCTTTCTTTCCAGTTCATTAACTTCCTCAACTTCCACGCTCTGTACTTTCACTTCATTATAGCTGAATACGTGAATGATCATGCCCTTGCTCTCATGTTATTTATGAATCTTCTACCTCCATAATCCATAACTCTGATTTTTGTCTGATCCTAATGCTTTATCCTCCTTTCTTATTCTCTGTCCCCCTGTGTCTCATTCCTCCTAAACCTATTCTCCATTCTGTAACATCTATCAGGGGTTTTTAACCAAGGGTCTAAGAACTTAAAAACTATTTTGATAACTGGTTTTCAATAAATTGGTTTCCTTTATAATCCTATGCATTTTATATTATCACATCTAAAAACCTTATTCTGAGAAGAGGTACCTAGCATAGTGTCTACTCTAGCACGTAGTAGGTAGTAAATACATGCTTGTTTCCTTCCTTCCTTCCTTCCTTTTTTTCCTTTCCTTTCTTCCCTTAAAATCTTGACCATTTCAACTTTTCCGTTTTCTTGAATTCTTCACTTCCTTGTACTATTATCACCCTCCCTAGTCATATATTATTCCCACCATCCTCCTTCTTTGTTTCTACTCACATGCAATTGTGCTGATTTAGCCCATTATTTATTTATGCTATGTAATCTCAATTGGGCTGATGCATACCAATCCCTGCTCTTCCATGATTGACTTTGTCCTCATTCCCCCAGCATCTGTTTCAAAACTTTTCCACTCAAGTCACTTACATAATAGTTTTCTTCTTAGCAGAAGACCTCATTTCATATGGTATTGAAAAAAAAGACCATTTATCTGAAAGTCTCTCATCTCCCTAATTCTATACTTTAATCAATCAAAATTCGTCTCTCTCTCTCTCTCTCTCTCTCTCTCTCTCTCTCTCTCTCTCTCTCTCTCTCTCTCTCTCTCTCTCTCTCCCCCTCTCTCTTTCTCTCTCTCTCTCTCCCTCCCTCCCTCCCTCTCTCTCTGTCTCTCTCCCTCTCTCTCTGTCTATGAAGCCCTTAAGATACAAAGAGAGGCAAATTTTGGTCTCTGCCCTCACGGAGCTTACAACCTAGTGGGGGAAACAACCTGCAAACAAATATATACAAAGCAAGCTATATATAAGATAAATAGGAAGTAAGGCACTAGAGTTAAGAGGGTTTGGGAAAGTTTCCTCTCCTTCCCTTTTCCTCTTTCCTTCCCCTTCCCTCTCTCTCTCTTTCTCCTCCTCTCTCCCCCTTCCTTCTTTCCTTCTCTATCTGTCTCTCTCTGTCTCTCTTCCCTCCCTCCCCCCCTTCCCAATTTCGATCTGTTTTGTTTGTCCTGTGCAGTTTTAAATGCACTCCCTGTCTGGACACTTGAGTCATGAAGACTTTGGAGCCCAAGAATCCAGGTTAGTGGGGTGGCGAGGTGGCACAGTGAATAGAGCACCGGTCCTGGAGTCAGGAGGACTGGAGTTCAAATCCGGCTTCAGGCACTGAACATTAGCCATGTGACCTTGGGCAAGTCACCTAATCCCAATTGCCCTCCCTCCTCCAAAAAAAAAAAAAAGAATCCAGGTTAGATATGATAACCAGACCATTAAGGAACCCCTAAGAAGTCAGACTAAAAGAGAAGCTCAAGAGAGGCTTCAACCTTGGAACTTGGTGGAGCTACTACAGTATAAGAAGATAAATGTGAACCTAACCCTGGTCTCCTCCCTAGAGGCAGGGTATATATAATATGTTGGGGGAAATGTTTGTATGTCCCTGTTATGTCTTTGAAGTCAATATTCCTTTGTAAAAGATAATCTGTTAAGTGATTGAAAAGAACTGAGGTGGTTGGATCCCTACAATTTAGGGCATACAGTTGATGGAGTCTTGAGCCAACAGCAGAGATGAGAAATCCGTTCACCCCCACCCCAGTGCCTTATGGGCATCAGAGAGCCTTGGGAGGGGGATGAATGCAACATACCTGTTCTTCCAGGTAATGGGAGGTCCAGAATAATCTCTGTTATATTTGCATAATTCCTAATTGCTTTGTAATGAAATGTGAATTGTATTCATTTACAATTCTCTCAGCAGTGCATTAGTGTTCAAGACTTTTAATCCTGCCTCTGACACTAGCTGTGGGAATACAGGCAAGTTACTTCTCTGAGACTGCCCATCTGTAAAATGGGGATAATAATCCTTGCCTTGTGGGCCTTATAGGGTGGAAAGCCCTTTGTAGATAGATCTTAAAGGAGCAACAGAAAAAAGGCTTCTGCTGCAGTGCCTTTGTGTTGTTGTATCAGACCACTTGTGTTATCCAGGCCCAGGAAATGCTCCTGCAGCCAGGCATCACCTGAGTCACCCCAACCTGGGGCTCCCACTTTATTTTCCTACCTTGCCAGCCAGTCAACAAGTCCTTGTTAGGAGTCTGGTATGTATTAGACACAGTGCTAGGCACACTTGGGAATACAAAGATATGAAAAAAAAAGATCTGGCCTCACAAAGCTCAACATTCTTTCGGGGGAAACAACATGTAGAATAATTACATATATAAGTAATTCAAGATAAGTTTTTGTTCAGTCTTTTTTTAAACTATTTTATTTTTAATTTATGGAATAAAACAAGCATTTTCATAACACAGTGCAATAATAAAAGAGAATAAAACAAGCATTTTCATAACACAGTGCAATAATAAAAGAAAAACTGCAAATCTGCTGTGCACAGCTTGCTGTTCCTTTTAAATATACAATAAAATTACCATGTAAAATTCTTTTTTTCCTCCCCCTACCTCCCCCCCCCCATGACCCAATGTGCCAAATTTTCCTGACAAAGATATACTGGAGCGGTTTGTCATTTCTTCTCCAATTCATCATCATCATCATCATCATCATCATCATCATCATCATCATCATTATTATTTTTAACAGATGAGGAAACGGAGTGAAGCTATTTGTCCAGAGTCACACAAGTAAGAAGTGTCTGAAGTCAAATTTGAACTCAGGAATCTGGGTCTTCTGGAACTCCCAGCTCGGCACTCCATCCACCGCTCCACCTGGCTGCCCACACAAAAATAAGTGCATATGAATGCATGGAAGGTAATTTCTAGGCAAAACACCAGTAGCTGGCGGGGCGGAGGGACGATTAGGAAAAGCTGTACATAAGAAGTGGGGTCTGAGCTGAGCCTGCAAGGACCTTGTCTTGGAACAGTGCATCCTGTATATATACTGTAGGCCATTAAGAATATACCTGTAGCCATTCTAGAATTGCAAGATTCTGCTGTCATCGAGGTTTTATCGTTAGCACTGCAGTGCAGGATATGTGTGCGTGTGTGTGCGTGTGCGCGTGTGCAGCAAGCGCATGCAGGCGGGCCGTATGAACCATTGTTGATGAATATTATCTTTTGCTGTTCATTGGTATGATTTAATGCTATTCAACAACAATGGTGGTGAGGCGTAGCATTGCCTTCTTCCCTATGGGACGGCGGGCTGACTCGGCCTGCCCTATCAGAGTTTGCCTTTAGGCCTTTCGTCATAATACCCACAGCCAATTGGAAGTGGCCATGGCCCGGGGAGCTCCCATTGGTTGCCTGAGCCGTGGGTGCCAATGTCCTCTGATTGGCGTGCGCATGGTCCAATCCCTGCCCCCCGCCCCCTCCCTCTGACACTCGCTAGATTTCTGTTGAATCCATGCACCTGGGCCAGCCCTCTCCCCACACCTCTCTTTTCTCCCCGCCTTTTATCTCTCTTACTCTCACTTCCCCGCCCTGTACCAAATAAACTGCAGGTAGCACAGCCTTACCACCCGCCCTAAAAATTCAGCATCTGCAGCTAACAAAGAAAACCTCGTGGTTTGCCAGAGATACTGACTCAGGCAACGGGGAGATAGAATAATTACATTGAAAGATTTGTGTGTGTGTGTGTGTGTGTGTGTGTGTATGTGTGTTATCTGTGTGTACCTGCACAACCCTACACAGGGGAAGAGACTGGATGTCATTCTAGCTAACATGCCTCCCTAAAAAGTGTAAGGGCTTTTTTAGGTGGCAACCTCTGGTCCAGGGTGGGCCGAGTAAGCGATGAATCTCAGAAGTCTCAAAGCATTTGCAATGTCAAGACCTTGTCAAGCCCCAAGACCCCTCAGTCGCCTAACTCATCTAAAAAAAAAAATCTCTCCTTTTGAGTTTCACTGGGAGCAGCATGGTGTCTGATCAAAGTTTGGAAGGAAGGCGGTCATTTGTGTGAGGGGCTGGGGGGGGGGGGGAACGGGCAGGAGGGAGCAGCGGTGGTGCAGGGAGAAAGCATTCCAATGTAAAAGTCTTTCTGAGCCCAGGAGTGAAGAATTTATTCCTTGAACCACCCACTCCCTTGACAGTTTGTTGGCTATGTCTGGGTTATGCTCGGAAAGAAACAATCCCTGTTCCTTAGAAAATGATTGGTGGGGCAAATGCAGGGACATTCAAATGTAGCAGTGGGAAAGAGGAAGAAAAAACACCCTTGGCAGAAGCTCAGGGCAGAGGGATTGTCTTTATTGAAATGGCAATGAATTAAAAACTCAGAGGAGGTAGTGGCATCTTATTTAGCAAGAAGATGGAAAACTGGGTCACCCCTACCAAGCAAAGAAAAAGTGGCAGCTCTTTTGTTTTTTCCTTCCTTCCTTCCTTCCTTCCTTCCTTCCTTCCTTCCTTCCTTCCTTCCTTCCTTCCTTCCTTCCTT
>CM053596.1:198036054-198075906 GCA_028646575.1 Pseudocheirus occidentalis
CAAGAGTAGATTGATATTTTGATAGACTCAAGGGTGGGAAGCAGATGGACAATGGAGGGTCAGGCTAGTAACAGGTTTGGGCCCAGCCACAATGAAATACTTATGGCCTCTGCAAATGCCTCCTGAAGATTCAATCAGACTTCAAGAGGTTTCCCAGAGTTAAGTACCTCAAAGATTCAAGGAGAGCTCAAAAGGGGGGGGGTCCCAGAGCCTACACCTCTTCAAGGTGATAAAGGATTATTGTTTGTTTTTGTTTTTGGTGCAGTGGGATGCTTCACTTCATACCAACCTGACTCAGTCTGCTTGAGTACCAGAACTTCGTTATAGTAATAATTAGAGAGCCAACTACACTTGTGGTCATGGAGAACTAGATTCAAATCACTTCACAGACACCTACAAATTATGTGATCCTGGGCAAGTCACTTAACCCCTGGGACTTAGTTCCTCATTTATAAAATAAAAGGGTGGGACTAAGCAACTTTGGAGGAGGGGCTAGGTTTTCCTATCTCAACCCATCTGGAAGTCAATGGCCTTTCGTGGACCTGACCCCGCTTTTAATTGGCATGGAAACTTTCACCCAGTCAATTTCTGACTTGGGCCAGTTTGCCCCTCCTTAAATAGCTTGGTGACCTCTTTGCTCCTACAACTCACCGTATTGTTAGTGGCCTTAGGGAGGACCCTGAATTGCACCAGTTTCAACCTTCACTAGTAGTAGGGATTACAGGTGTGTTACCTGTACACATTTGGCTCTAGATGACTCCTAAAACACATTTTGGCTATAAATTCATGACTTTATCACCCTGCTACCTAGTGCTTTAAGTTTTGCAACAAGCTTTTCTCACAACAAATCTAGAAAGTAAGGGTACATGTTGATTTTCCCGTTTTGCAGTTGAAGAACCTGAGTTTCTTGGGGATTTAGTCATTTGCCCTCCATAATGGTCTGCAAAGGCTGCATACCCTGGTTTCCTGATGTCAGATCCAGCATGTTATCTATCACACCCTATAGCCTTTTAAAGTAAAGAATCTGATCCTAATAGGGTTGAGTGCCATGCTTTTAGCCTATCTCCTTGGCCTGAAATACTGAAAACATTTTCTATTGTTTTGAGTTAAATCTAATGTAACAGTCATCTGGAGCAGCTTAGACCCCATTGGTTTGCTTGGCTGAGGCAACTTCCCCATGTGGGTAAACTTTGGAAGTTTGCTTCCAGGAGAATTGTGATGGAGCCTAAGTCCTTTGGAGTCTGTGGAGCATTCGTGGACATTTAATAACTAGTTCTGCTTGGCTGACCAAGTGGTTGAGAGCAGCCCTTTTAATTGGTTGTGTATCCTGAACTTTTGGTCTTCAGAAAGGCCTGAGTCGTCTTTGGCACTTTTGAGCTCCATTTGTATCCGGAAAGTTTGGTGACTTTTTTTTTTTATGGTGTTCAGTGAGAGACCATCCAATCAGAGAAAGGGCTTTAAGGTCTTTTTCTCCTTTGAGACCAGATGGCCCCAAAGAAACAGGTCTTAGTCCTTTGCCTCTTTGTTTGTGCTTTTCTGTTCTAATTGGGGGGGGGATGAACCTATTCAAGAGAGCAAGCCACAGGGATCTGGTAGTCAGAATCTAGGCCAGGTATCTCCAAGAGCTCAGCATCAATGCCCCAAAGAACAAAGAGGAATCTTCAGAAGTGACCTTTGGGACCATGGCCTAGCAAAAGGACTCATCTAGCAGTTGTGCCACCTTTGGGATTGAACTTGGTAAGATCAATGTTTTTTGAATTGATATAAATTGTGAGTCTATTTCCCCAAAGACTGAAATGGTATAGGGGAGAGTATAACCTGAACGTATTAGGGAAAGTGTCTATTAGTTCTTCTTAAAAAATACCCAACTTTTACTCAGTCAATATCTTCATCCTCACCCTCCCACTCCACCCCATTCCTCCACGGAGAACAGAAGATAAATAAAACCCATCACCATTCAGTCAAAACAAATGTCCGTATTGTCCATGTCTTAAAAAATGTTTGCCTCATTCTGCATCCTGAGATCATTCTGAATGTCTCACTGCTATAGTGGGAGGTGAGTAACATGTTTCATCATTAGCCCTCTGGAATCCTGGTTGGTCATTATTGCTGATAATAGTTCAGGACAATGGTATCCCATCACATTTATATACCATAATTGGATTACCCATTCCCCAATCAGATTCCCAGTCTTTGCCATCTCAAAAAAGACTACTGCCCCGCCCCTAGCTGCCCCTATAGTCAGAAGACCCAGGTTCAAATTTTGATTCTTTCACTTACCAGTGTGACTATGGTCATATCATTCAGCTTTTCCTGGGCCTTTGCATCCTCAACTTTAAAATGAGGGCAAAGCTCCAACATTGGAGCACTTAGAAGGCCTCTTACCAAAGGGAAATAGAAATAAATAAGATATAATGGATACCCAGAGGCTGTTTTTCTCAGGGAAAGAGTGCTGGGTGCTTTCAAATTATTAACAACTATACTATCACATACTTTGTAAGTACTTCCTGTCCTCTCTGAAAATCACAAATAAGATTTTGTTGTTATAAATCTGATCCTGGTTAATTAACTAGGTTTGCAGATGTTTCTATTTGAGGACCCTTACCAAACATCAGTCAAGTGGGTTATAATTAGTGAAGCACCTCAGGACTGGGAAAACGATGGTTCAAAGAAACAGAATAGATTGTTAGGTTTTTCTAAGTTGTGAGCTGTAAGTTTGATGATTTTTTGGTTGAGTAATGCCCAGTTTGCCTTCTTATGGTTTTGAAGACGGAAGAATTGCAATGGGAAGAGTGGATAGGATGGGTAGGACATCAGCCTACCTTGGAGGTATTTCAGGTTTGCTTCCAGACCACTACAATAAAGCAAATATCACAATAAAGCCAATCACATGAATGTTTTGATTTCTCAGTGCGTATAAAAGTTATGTTTGCACTATACAGTAATCTTTTAAGTGTATGATAGTATTATGTCTAAAGATGTACATACCTTAATCTAAAAATACTTTATTACTAAAAAATGTTAACCATTGAGCCTTCAAGGGAGTCATAATTTTTTTGCTGGTGGAGTGTCTTGTCTTGATGTCGATGGCTGCTGACTGATCAGGGTGATGGCTGCTGAAGGTTGGGGTGGCTGTGGCAATTTCTTAAAATAAGACAATGGAATTTGCCACATTGATTGACTCTTTTCCTTGAATACTTAGAGGCCATTGTAGTGTTATTAATTGGTCAAATTTCAATATTGTTGTGTCGTAGGGATTAGGAAGACTCAAGCAGTAAGACTGCACCTCACATTTATCAATTAGGTTGGCTGTCTTCTAGGGGTATAATTCATGGCTCCCCAAAACAATTTCAATTGTACAGCAAAGATCACCAATCAGAGATCAGCATAATAGACAAAATAATAATGAAAAAGTTTGAAATATTGAGAGAATGAACAGAATGTAACACAGAGACACAATGTAAGCACACACTATTGGAAAATAGTGATAGATTTGATTGATGGAGGATTGCTACAAGCTTTCAATTTATAAAAAAAGAAATGTGATAAAGCAAAGCATAATAAAATGAGACATTCCTATAGTTGTGTATCAAGAAGGAATCTATTTGGGGTGGCTAGGTGGTGCAGTGAATAGAGCACCGGCCCTGGAGTCAGGAGGACCTCAGTTCAAATCTGGCCTCAAGACACATAACACAAAAACTGGCAGTGTGACCTTGGGCAACAAGTCACTTAACTCTAATTGCCCTACCTTCCCCCCTCCAAAAGCAAAAAAAAAAAAAAAAAAAAATCTATTTAATGTAGAAAGGACATCCACAGTAGAACTTAATTCTACTCTCATCTCCATGGAAATAGGAGTAAACTCCTAGAGCTGGATGGGACCAAGGCATTTGTTTCATTTATCCCTTTGCCTCTAGACAGGGCTGCATTTAAATCTTCTTACATATTTAAAAAAAATTCCTTTAAAACTTCTTTCCACCCAAATACATGATCTACTCTCTTCTCTTTTTCTTCACAATCCAAAAAAAATCTTGGCTTGCTACAAAGTTGTGAAAATGATAAATCCTCTAGAACACATCCCCGTCATTCAGGGGGTGGAAGGTACAGCAGTGAGTTTCAGGACTGTTTCAGAATTAGGAAATGGAGAAGTGTTTACTGAAGTCATGTCTGGGATATGGTGGGTGGTTGTTTGTATGTCTCACTGTGAGACATTTCACTGAAAACTCCAGTATTACTCAAATGTTTGGACTGGGGATGTTCAAAGCTCTTTCCAATTGGCAATAAGGAGAAGCTAATTGAATACATGAAAGGTAGAGAAGGAGAGGTTCTGATTACTTGGGTCCATCTCTGGCTTTTCTCCCTTTGACCCTTCCTGGTTCAAGATTTTTGATTTCTCTCTTCTTAGCATCCTACAACCATCAAGGGGTAAAAAACATACTAATTGTATTTATACAAGCCAAGGTTAAGTGGAAGTAAGATGTAATTCTGGATAATTCAGGAAAACTAGCTTGCTTTTGAGGTAAGTTGGGACTACTTTGGTTGAAGTAGTCTATATTGGACATCTAATTTTTCATTTTTTCATTTTAGTTTGCCTGAGAAGACTCTTCCAGAAGGGCAATGTAGTGGAGTGGAAAGAGGACAGGAATGGAAGCTTGAGGGTTTAGTCTAGGCTCTTTCATCTGTCAAATGACTTTGAGAAAGTTGCTTAACCTTTATGGTTCCTATTTTATTCATCTATAAAAGAAAATCTATGTTTTTTTGGTTCTAAAATCTGATGAAAGACTGACTTGAAGCTGTTTGTCTAATATACTTAGAGCTATAGAATATTAAAAGGTGAAAAGAGATTTTTAGAGGTCTTCTAGTCCAATCTTTTTTTTCATTTTATAGGGCAGGAAATAGGCCTTGAGAGGTAAATGGGTTGACTCAAGATCACATACAGAGTTAGTGGCAGAGCAGAGACTAGAATTTGGATCTTTTGACTCCCAGTGTGGTGTTCATTTCCATTAGACTAGTATTTCCCAACCTGGGTTGTGTGAATCTTAATGCTTCACATGGTGTGATTAAGACAATTTTGATGTTAGTGATATTTTCTCTCTAAAAGATTAAACATTAAGTTATGTATATCATGAGTTCTTATAATATGTGGCAGCTTTTGGTCTGAAAACAGACCTCATTTCCTATATTTTTCTCTAAAATTTCCCTGATGTTGCCTTTAACTCCAAGAATTTCCATATCTCTATGCTCCCCCTATATCCATACCCCTTCCACAAGATGCTCTCCCTCAAATTTTCAAGACATAAATTGTTCTGTGGACAAAATAATTAGGAAAAGTTTGCATGACACCACACTCCTTCATTAGAAATGGACTGAAAACATCTTTAAGAAAATCTTGATAGGAATGGGATGGGGACCTTGTCTACATTTTTTCTTTTCTAGCTTTTTCGTATTAGCTTATCCATATGCCACTGGGTGTCTTACAGAGCCTGGAGATGGGTGTGAATACACTTTTCTAAATCCTGAGCTTAAATTGGAAAACCTAAGTGTATTGGAGACATTCTGTTCACACCAAGCAAATGGTCTCAAACTACAGTTTTCTTTTTTTCTTCTCCTTTGGCAAGTACCGTTTTAAAGAAAGACCGTTTTTCCTTTGAAAGTTCTTCTCTTCTCCATTCCCCACTATGACTTTCCATTGAACTGCTTGGAGAAATAAATAGTGTATCCTGGTTCCCTGGGAGTTCTTGGTGAGGTGTATATATAAACAGTGTCTAGTCTGCATTGTAGGATGAGTAGAGCATTCCATTTTTCTGTGGAGAGCCCCAAGGGTCAGTTCTGTCATTAGCATAACAACATTTCATTAAGATATTTACTGGGATTTGTAGTATGTCAAAACTGAGGCTCACAGACTTAGAATTCGTCATGACCAGTATGTCATTAGAGATGGGATTCAAAGACAATTCCATTCAAATCAATTCAAGAACCATACAACCTCCTTTTTTTGAGGGGGGGAAGGAATGTTTTATGTGGCAAAAAAAGTCATTCACTGGCCTATGTAGAGGTTAAAGTAGGGAGGTTCATTTCCCTACCCAAATGGCTTCTTCTTACATGGGTAAATCTCATTAAGGTGAGGGTTATATTGGAATAATTCTCTAGTATACTGATGGAAAGAATTTCTGAAATAAAGTTTCCTAATCCTACTTGGCTCTCAACTACCCCTCTTAGAATGTTATTTTCCACATATTTCCCAAGGGGACTTTCACAATTAGTTTTAGGATAAGAAAGAAACCATTAATTTTTTAAAAAGGCAAATTAGTATATGAAGAGGCTATTTCTACACAAGTCAGAAAGTTGGGACATTAGAATAATAGAATTCCAAAGGCCATGGAGACCTCAGAGATTATTGTTAGGTTATCCCTTCACCACAGACAAATAGCCTTTATGATATTTCCAGTAAGTGGTCAGTCTGCTTAAATCCTTCCAGGAGACCTTCATCTGAAAGACAACCTGAAGAGGCAATGTGGTCAAAGGATTGTAGATTCAGAGTTGGAAGGGACTTCAAAGGCCAAATAATCTAAACCCCTAATTTACAGATGAGGAAACTGAGAACCAGATATGTGAATTGATTTGCTCAAGATCACACAGGTCATGAGTGGTAGGGTTGGGATTTGAACTCAGGCCTTTGATTAGAAAGCTTGTATTTTTTCCCTACTGTTACCATTCTGTCCCTCTGATACACTGTGGCAGGGCAGGGATTGGACTTGGAGTTAGCTCATATTATTACACCAATATTACAAATGAATTTGTCCAAGGCCAAACAAATATTAGGCTATTCGAGTTGGGATTCAAAGACAATTCCATTTAAGTCAATTTTATAAGCCAAATTTCCAGCCCACCTCCTTCAATACAATGGACCTGGATTGAGGTGTCTTCGAATATGATTTAGAAAAAGATGCATAGTAGCTGTGTGATCATAGGCAATTCCCTCACCCTCTCTGATTCTCAGTTTTCTCAGCTCTAAAATGAAGGTCACTTCTGTACTGCTTCACAGTGCTATGTAAAATGTTGTTGTGGGCAAAGAACTTTATAAAACCTAAAACATCATATAAAGGTGATGACATTCTCTTTTCCCAGAGACTGTACACTGTTATGATTGCTATGTTCAGTGACTTTCATTTTAGAACACTCAGGTCCAGTGGGTTAATGTTCAAAAGCTCAAGGTCTTGAGCTCTCAATCTTGACTTTAGCAGATAAAAATGACCGAAGTTGCCATTTGTGGAGAAACCACTTTAAATCTCTATTTAAAATTCTCATTATAATCTGTTAAATGGACACAAAAGTTCTATGCTGATAAGCTTGAATTTGTACTCGGAAAGGGTGCCTGGGCTTATTCATCTGTAAATTGAAGAAACTGGCTTGCATGAAGCCTAAGTCTCTTCCTCCTCTAACGTTGCATAATTGTGAATACAGTTCTTTAAAATAAGCAGTATGTATCCAATCTAGTGTTTATGTTCAATCCCTTTAGCAGACTGTAAGATCCATGAAGACAGGAACCCATTTTTACCTAAACTTTATATCCTTCTTAGTCTAACAATATTATATACAAGTCAGCCCTTGATAAATATTTGTCAAGCTTAATTGAATTAAAAAATAATTGCTAAAGAGACCAACAGCTTCAACGTGATCATTGAATAACCTGGTAATCCTGGTTGAAGGGAAAGGCTCTTTCTTTTGTAGGAGTAAATTACTCTCTTATTATCAGAAAGTCACCTCCCTACTGAGAGGCATTCATATTGATGGTATGCAGACCCAACCAGCAGCCACTGGGTCAGAAAGCTGTTTTCACTTTGTTCACTCGTTACTTTTATCAGGCTCCACTCCTAACCTTATAGACTTCTTTCTCCACCATGTACCAGTAGCCTTGTCCCTCTGGAAGACTACCACTGCAGCACCTTTTTCTGATCAGTGGGATCCTCTTGAAACTTTCATTTCAAGGATGGGCCCAAGACAGCCGTGTTCCTTCCCTCATTCCTCTCTGAGCTCTCCTGAATCTCCATTCTGGACTTCTTTCTCCAAGTCTTTCTGTCTTTGTTTCCTTCCTTCCTTCCTTCCTCCCCCTTCTTTCTCTCTTTTTGCTTTTTGCTTATCACAGTGTCTGGTTCATAGTAAGCACTTAATAAATCCTGGTTGACCTAACTCAGAGTAAGTAAGAGCTAAACTTTGGTAGAGTGCTGGACACTTGCCAGATATGTGATAAAGCCCATGAGAATAAGAAGGATTCTATCATTAGTTAGATAAAGATTGTAGAAGGGCAGAGGGTGCAGGGATTTTAATACTTTGTGAAGCTGCTGAAAGAAAGAGAGCCACCTATAAGCCCAAGGCAGTCAAATTCTAAAATTAAGAGATTCAAGGCTAATCAGTCCCATTTAAGTTTGGGAAAAGCATAGGTTAAAGTCATTGATAAGAATTAAGTAATTTTTGGTAGGTTACTTGATTTTTTTTCTGAGTGTTTATGTTTCTTTACATCTTGTGTGTATAATCTATTCAGGTATATGATATAGAGTTGGAAGAGACTGTAAAGATTTTCTGATTCAGCTTCAAAAGAAGAAACTGAAGACAAAGAGGTTAAACAGCTTGTCCAAAGTCACATGGAAAATAAATGGCAGAGTCAGAATTCCAGCTGAAATCCTCTGACTGCATCATACCTTGTGACCTCTCAAAGTAATGAAAAATACCATTGAATCTGCATACTTAGTCATTTTAATAAAGAGCTGTATCTTTTTGAATTAACAAGCAAAATTCAGTAGAAAAGCACATCTCTTTAACTTGTTTAACCATAGCTATGGGAAGCCTCAGTTTTTGGACCACAGGATACTTTTGTCCATCTAGGAGCAACTTAATCCAAATATAAGCAAAGTACTTAGAAAAAAAAAATCTACATCTTCAGTGGAGGAGCTGTGTGGTATAGTGAAAAGGGCCTTGGATTTGGAATCATAAGAGCTGGGTTTGAATCTCAGCTCTGCTACACATGAGCTATGTGACCTTGAACCTCTCACTTAATCTCTTTCTGGGTCTAAGTCTGGGGAAAACATAGGTTAAACAGTAATTGATAACAATTAAGTAAAGGATTACTTGGTAGGTTACTTGATTTTTTTTTCTCCAGGTGTTCATATTTCTTTACATTTTATGCGTACTATCTATTTATGTATATGATATAGAGTTGGAGGAGACTTTGGAGATCATTTGATTCAATTACCTAATTTGGCAAAGGACAAAATATCAATTTAGGCTAAGCTTTTTTTTGGTTGTTGTTGTTTTGTTTTTTGTTTTTTCTTACTCACTTTGTGACCCTTGACAAATCACTTAATCTTTGTTTACCTCACTTTGCTCCTCTATAAAATGGAGGTAATAATAGGATCTACCTTGCAGGGTTGTCACAAAGGATCAGATGAGATCATTGTAGCGGGTTGCTTTTTCTTAGTAACCTAAGGGCCAGCCTTAGGTGGTATTCTCAGGAGGGACTGAGGAGACCAGAGTCCAGAGAGAGGTGGACAGCAGCTGTCCTTTATTGTATTGTAGTGTCCTCCTTAGATACCCTGGAGCCCTAGAGCTAGTATGATCCTCACGTGCACCAGAGGGGACCTGACCAACGGAGGAGGAGCTGAGCCAGCTGTTTCAGCTGCCACTCTTCAGGTGAGTAATTTCTCAAGAAACCTCCCTGTGAGCTTAGCAACTGGGCTGTGACCCTCAGGTCCACAGGTGCTTTTTGACTCACTCGGATCCCTACAGAAAAATAACTGTAAAGTATCCTGAAAACTATCCTTAAGACTCAATTGGCTTGAGGAACGAAAGGCTCATGCTGTTGACATCACTTCCTGATTCATCAGAGAACAAAACAGCCCTGAGGAGCTCTAAGCACTCTCAGAAATGTTTAACTGGTGGAAAACAGGGGAGTAAGAGAGCCTCACTCAGTTGAGTCAATTTAAGGTATCCTTAATACCTGTTGAATATCATTCACCTGTTATAACTGAGTAAATCTCCTTTTGTTAACTGTTGAATGACCTATGGGTTTCTCATTTTGTTCCAGTTTTGAATCTAAGCCACCATGGGACTGGCCTGAGTCCAGCCCAGGCCAGAAAGATCTGTTCCCTCATCTCTAAAATGACCGGGCTCGATTAGATGCTTTCTCAATTCTCTTCCAGCTCTCTGAGTTCACTGTGAAGTGACAGCAAATGTCACAGTACACTTCTAACCAAATGTTTACCAGCATTCACTGAATTCCCAGTGTGAATATAACTAGAGAAGATAGATGACTTATTTGGGACCATATCCAAGGGGAGACTGGATAGTTGGAGGAAGAGAAGTAAGGGAAGAAGGAGCAAAGGGCAAGAGAAGGGGAACTCTTTAAAAGTGAAATCCATCTTGGTTCATCCTGTCTTCCGTGGCTTTTTGGTGGCCAAAGGTGGATTTCCCTTTTCCTAGCAGGAGCTATACAACAGGAACCTTGTGGGAACCCTTGGCCTCAAACTCTCTGGAGGGTTAACTTTTGGAAAATACTTCCTCTGGCTGAAATCCAAGATGATGTTTCCCTTCAGAATCAACCTAATGCATTCACCAGCTGCAAAGTCAGGATACACTCAAATTCTTTGGAGACTCTCATAAGCCTCTGGGAATGGCTGTCTTATATCAATGGCCTAAGTGTTTCATCTAGCACAGTCTCACTGCAAGAAGTAATATCTGGCCTAGTTTACCAACCAACGTAGTGGTCAGGCTTGTGTAAGATTACCACAGAGAGGGCATTAGGCTGACCGTCCTTGAAGTCACCTGCACTTTTTTATATTTTCCCAGCATAGATATGTTTGGAGATGCGTCAAGAAGCAGCAATATGCTCAACCTCTGGGCTTGCCTATGGAGATTGTCCATAAATTTACAAGGGTAAAGTCTATAGTACCTCTGGATTGCTGAGCAGGGTTACTTCCTGGAAACATTATGTTGGAATGTAGCCTCCAGAACCTAACACCATCCAACAGTATAAAATGGGTGGATCTGGCAGCATCTACACTCAGAGAGAAGCATCCTTCAAGTAGAGACTTTGGGGGAGCAAGGGAAGAGGCAAGAAAGAGTAGAGAGAGGATCTAATGGCCTAATTCAGGGATTTTTAACCTGAAGTCCATGTACTGGTTTGTAAAAAAATATTTTGATGACTGTGTTCCAATAGAATTGGTTTCCTTTGTGCTCTAATATATTTTATTTTATGTTTTAAAGACATTTTTGTGAAATTTTAAATGAGTTTTTTTCTCTTTTTTTGGTAAGAAATTTGCTTTTTTATTTTCTATTTTTTTCAGTGACATGGCTGCAGGAGAGGGGAAAAAATAAATTTCTGTTATTTAAAAAACAGAGAGAGTGAGGGGTACTAGAGCTGTGGAATACTGCACACATTTAACTAAGGTCATAGGATTATTAGATTTACTAAACTGTTTTACTTTGTTACCTTTTAGGAAAGTGAGAGTATATGGAAAGGTAAAATGTAAAACTAAAAACATCAATGAAATTGAGAGTATAAAAATTAAAAATCAGAAAAAATAAGGAAGAAAAAAAGGAGGAGGAGGAAGAGGAGAGGGAGGAGGAAGAGGAGGAGAAGCTAAAGAAGAAGAAAAAGGAAGGAGAAGAAGAGTCCATATGCTTCATCAGTCTACCCAAGCTGTTCATGACACAAGAAAAGTTTCAGAACTCCCATTCTAATAGAAGGAACCCTGGGGGTGGGAGCTAGGAGACCTGGGGTTTTGTTCTAGCCCTGTCACTAACTAGCTATGTGACTTTGGCAAGCTTTTCTCTCTGCCTCAGTTTACCCTTGTGTTTAGTAGAAATAGTGACACCTCCCATGTTTAGTTCACAACTTTGTTCATTAAAGATCCAATAAAATAACAGTTATGAAAGTGTTTCAAAAATTTTTTTTAAAATGGCATGTAGAATTTAAGCATTATTTTCTCCCCTAAAACTTTAGAATAGTAAACTGGAAAGGGCATCTGGCTGAACCCTTACTGAAAATCCAAAAGTAAAAATTTGGCAAAATGTAGATTTACACGGAATGTCTATCTAATCTTATCTCATTTTAAAATCTTTAATCTTATGATCCTAAAATATATCAGCACCTTTCCTGATGTGGAATTCCTTGTCCTGAAGTTTCTACCACTAGAATAATTCTCCTGTGTGAGAGAACAAGAATACAGTCATTTCTCCAGAAGGCCCTCATAAATATATGTGGAAGTAGAAGGAAGCCTTTTAGCCCTTTCCTCTTACTTAGCACACCACCAGGAATTCATTTCTAAATCACATAATATGAGATACAAAACAGATTACTTTGAGTGAGGGAGAAGAGTATGGCATGGATGAATCTTGATAGATATTCTATGGATTGCACAGGGCAGGTCCAGAACTAGGGTAAAGAGACAGTGCAAGATAATGGATTGCCATAATGAAAGGTATATGGTGTAGAAAGAAAGAAAATAGAAGTTAGCCTCTTGCACAGTTTTGCCTGGAGATGTTTCTGCCTCTCACTACTGTCTCTGTCTCCTACTCTTTCTCCTTCTAAGGTGGAGAAGGATGCTGACCAGGCTCTGAGGCTTGCTGGGATAGCTAATAAAAGTGATTATAAAGCATTTTACCAGCATAAAGTTGTAATAACAAGACTTCCAGTTTCAACCAGAGTTAAGTGGTATACTTTAGCCTAAGGGTTTATGAATCTATTCGGTCAATGTTGCACTAGGAAAACATTAACGGGAACCAATTAATTGAGTTACTTCCCTTATAAGATTCAGCATCATGTACTATCATTTAAGGACATGCAGGATGGAAGAACAATTCGATCTCATTGCCATCTTGCCAGCAATTCAGGGTCATGTTCTTGGCCAGTTTGGTCAAGTGACAGTGGTCACTGCCAGATTTGGGGGAAATGAGGGTGATTGTACTAACCTCTCCTGATCTATAATTGGCCAGCTTGGTGGAGAAACCTATCTCTTTGACCACTCCTGAACCCTGTGATTATTTTTTTGTGATGTCTTAATACAGAGAAGCAATTAAATAGAAAGAGCTCCTCTAAATATAACATCCTGTTTCTGGCAGGGAATTGAACATCAAGATGGATGAATCTTTTCAAGATGACATGAGTTAAGAATACACTTTCACTTCAATACATTTTTCCACCTGCCCCTCTCCACCCCCACCCAAAACTGATGTCATTCCTGGCTCTAGCCCATCTTATCACTTTTCAAAATTCCACTGGGCTTCTTTCCTTTCCTCCATCAAGGGATTGGCTAAGGTAGAGAGGCTGGAATCTGTCAATATGCCATCAGTGAACTCTTACAGGGTAGTAAATAGGGGGAAAATGGGATGGATACATTTATGGTTTTAGGATGATCCATATCCTGTCTATACTTTCTCGCTGGCTTCAGATGGAAAGATTTAGTGTCAAGGGAAAAAGGAATTCTTTGGAAAGGTGGATGCTGCTCTCTGGGAATTCCTGGTCAAGTAATGGAGCTCAAACTGGTAGAAAGCTATTTTGTTAGCTTAGCTGGACCTTTATCTGACTTTGAATTGTGGCCAATTCTCCCGAAAGATAAAACTGAAAAAAAAAATCCCATGATTCTCTTTACTTCTCTCTGCTTTACTGATTTGGCAAGAAGTGAGAAATCACACACGTTGAACCTGACATTTTAGGTAACTTTCTAAGAGAAAAAAAAAATAGTTCAGCTTCTAAATATAGTCATTGGCCTAGAGGTTCCCAAAGCTCTCCACCCACACGCACACTTTTCCAGTCTTTTACACTTTATTCTCTCTCTCCACTCCCCATCCCCACACCACGCATGTGCACTTCATGATCCAGTGACACTGGCCTTGTTGGTGCTCCCCAAAGGAGACTCTCTATCCTATGACTGACTCTGGACATTTTTGCCAGCTGTCTCCCATGGTTTCCTTTTTCATCTCTGCCTCTCAGCTTTCTTCAAGCCCCAACTAAAACCCACCTTCTATAGGAAGACTTTCCCAACCCCTCTTAATTCTAGTCCCTTCCTCTATTGTTTGCTCCCTGTTTGTCCTTCATTCAGCTGATAGCCTCATTAGAGTGTAAACTCCTTGAAAACCAGGCCTGTCTCCTACCTTTCTTCATAGCCCCAATGTAGACTTGTATAGTGCCTGGCACACATAATAAATGTTTGTTGACTGATTGAATTGTGGTTGGCAATTCATGTACACTTTGGCATTTCAGTGGAATTATTGAGACTGATTGTCTCCACTGCCAAGTTGTTTCCTAAAGGTAGGAGTAGTTTCAACGAGGTCGAGTAGAAAGCACATTAGATTTGGAGTAAGAAAATCTGGGTTCGAGTCCAGACTATGCTCTTAGTGGAATATTAAAGCATTTCACCTCCTTGGGGTTCAAGTCCTTCACCAGCTAAATTGGGGAGTTAGAAGAGATGATGCTTAAGGTTCTTTTCAGATCTAAATCACATTTATGATTTTTATCTCTTTCCTGAAGGCCCCATTTAGTTTGATGGGACAGTGGCCTAGAAAGAGTTAACACCTTCTAAAAAATGTTTAACATATCCTGGCCAACTTTTAATTATCCACGGCCACTGGAGCCAGGAAAAGCATGGATAATTGAAATATAGATAATCCCCAAATCTCTTTGAGCCTTTACTTTCAGCCTCCTTTGCAGCCAAACCTTTTACTTGAGTTGAAAACAGGGACTTTCCTCTCCTTTCCCTGAACCTGCCCACCCTTAGGGGGTGGAATGAATAAGCAGTAAAATCGCCAAATACTGACAATGAAGAGGCAGGAAAGAGAGAATTACAGGGTCTGGATATGCTACAAACTGGATGATAATCAGCCTTTGGATAATCAGAGTTGGCTGGCCAGGCCCTTGGGGACCAAGTTCCTTGTGATGTAATGAGTATCAAGCATCCAAAGTGAACTCAATGCTATGTAGTCTCAGGACTGGCTACCCTAGTTCCAAGAGCCCCTCTTTGGCTGTTTGGGAAAATGATGATTTTGATAGAGGGGCATGACAGAACAGACTTCTCACAGAGTGGTTGGTATAGACTTCTTGACTCTGGCTGCACACATCAAGTTATCAGTTATGCCCAATGTGGATCAGCACTACATCCATGATTTTACTGGTATAAGGAACTCCTGGTAGAGGAGACTCTCACTACTGATACAGATTGGTGAAGAAAACACAGCTTATAATGTTAGATAGTTGACTAAAGTATTGAGGAGTTAAGTAACTTACCCAGGGTCACATAGACAGTTTATGTTTAAGGTAGAACTTGAACCCAGATCTTTCTGATTTTGAGGTCAGCTTCCTATCTTCTATACCAAGATGTCTCTCATGGCTATTGTGGTTACCGCCAATATATCTAAATCTAATATCTGGATGTCAGAAAATTGTATCTTCTGGGACTACATTAGAAGTACAATACAGGGGATACAAATTCTATCACCTTAATTCAATTATTTACCTAGTCTTGCTATATTTTGTTGCATTCTAGGAGGGGGAAAGAAAGAGATAAAAACAAAACAGAAGGCACAGTTCTTTTGTACACAGATCAAGTTCTCAGTTTTGTGGTTTGTAGGAGTCAGGAAGAGAAAGATAAGTAATTTCTGGAATAAGAAAAATCACATGGAACAGAAGTTAAAGCACTTAATTTTGAGACAGAAAATTTGGATTTGAATCCTGGCTCTGCTAGTTACTATTAGTGTAAAAATATAAGTCATTTCCCTTTTATGGGCCTTGGTTTACCCATCTTTAAATGAGGAAGGAGTTGAGCTTGAAGAATATTAAGGATCGTTTTATCCATTGATCCTCAACTTAGAAAAAGTTGGACTTGAGTTTGGTGGGTGAATAATATTTCAACATTCTGGGTAGATAGGTGGACATTCCAGGTCAACATTCTAGGCAAAAGAAAGAGCTTGGTTAAAAGCATGGAATGAGCATGCTGCAGTGGATCCACTGCAGGGGATTTAATGATGAAACTCTTCTGACCAGAATAAAGGCATTCATATTGTGAAGTAGTGAGAAGGAAATTTGGATAGATAAAATGAAGCCTGATTATACACGGCCATGAACTCCAGGATGAAAATTTTGATCCAAAATGAAACAAGAAATCATGGTTGGTCTATAATTAGAGAAAAATGTAAAGATATTTAGGTAAATTCATCCGGCACATCATCCGGCAGTATTATGCACATTAGATTTTATAGGAGTAGCTAGATGGTGAAGTGGTAGAACAACTGCTCAGAATTAGGAAGATTCATCTTCATGGGTTCATGACACTGTGACACTAGCTGAGTGATCCTGGTGAAGTCATTTAGCCCTGTTTGCCTCAGTTTTCTCAGCCGTAAAGTAAACCCGAGAAGTGGCAAACCACTCTAGTATCTTTGCAAAGAAAACCAGAAAATGAAGTCACAAAGAGCTGGACATGACTAAAAGGACCACATAACAACAAAGATTAGATCAAAGAGGAACTGAAGACAGAGAGGCCTATTAGGAGGCTGTGGCCTTGATCCAGGAATGAGGTGATGACATCTGGGATCAAAATGGTGACAGTGGGGAAAGAGGGGCAGGAACAGAACCAAGAGACGTTGTAGAGGGAGAATTCTGCCTCCGATATCTACTAGTTATGAGATGCTAGGCAGCAAGATACAGCGACTGACTGGATATTTAGATTTGGGAGAAGTTTTTAAAGTTGGATGACCAAAATAATTGAATAATTTATATACTGGTAAAATCTGGACCCCTAAGGGAAATGCCCCGGGCTCCATTCTGTCTCTTTTGACTGGGCCCATTATGAGTCACTTGTATGAAGTAATGCATACCTCTGCTGAGGAAATCAGTTCAAATGACTTCAGTTGAGAAAGGGCAGTAAGACTAGGGAGATGGTGATTGGCTGTTCTCCCTCTCCACAGAGGACAAAACAAGTGAAAATGAGCTTAAAATCTGGCATAGAAAATTCGAAGAGTTTTAAGAAAAGGGTAACTAGAACCTGGAGAAGGCTACTAAGGGAGATTTTGGCCCTAAAGACTATTCAGAATTAGCTTGATAGCCGTCTCTCATGATTGGTGTAGTTGCAGACCTAAATGAGACCAGGTATCAACTCTGTTACCCTTTGGAAATCCCTTATTCTTTTAGCTCAGGGTTTTGTTTTGTTTTTAAAAATTTAATTAATTAATTAATTTACTTTTAGTTTACAATATTCCGTTCCACAAACTTTTGAGTTCCAAAATTTCTCCCTCTCTCTCTCCTCCCCCCTCCCCTTCCATGGTGGCATGCAATCTGATATAGGTTCTGTAAATACCTTCACATTAAACATTAGTCAGGTTGTAAAGAAGGATTATAACCAATGGGGTGAACAATGAGAAAGAAGAAACAAAACAAAGCACAAAAGAGAGAGAGAGCAACTAGTTCGCTTTAGTCTGCATTCAGACTCTGTAGTTCTTTCTCTGGATGTGGATGTCCCTTTCCATCATGAGTCATTTGGAGTTGTCTTCTAACTTCCCATTGGTGAGAGGAATTGAGTCTGTCAAAGTTAGTCGTCACACATTCAATGTATCTGTAAATATGTACAAAATTATCCTGGTTCTACTATCCCCACTCAGCATCAGTTTATATAAGTCTCTCCAGGTTATTATGAAGTCCATCTGCTCATCATTTCTATTCCATTACATTCATATACAACTTGTGTATCCATTTCCCAGTTGATTGGCAGCCCCTTGATTTCCAATTATTTGCCACCACAAAAAGTAGCTCAGGGGTTTTAACCCATTTTGGGTTATGGAACCTTTGGAAGTCTTGTGAAACCTATGGAACCTGTTCTCAGAAGAATGGTCTTAAATGCACAAGATAAAATGCATCAGATTACAAAGGAAACTAATTAGGCTGAAATACAGTTCAAATAAAAATATTTTTGAAGGCAAGTTCACGGAGGTCAGGTTAAGAACCCCTGCTTGCTTGAGGGTTTTCTGTTTCTCTTCGCAGCAAGAAGCTCCACTCCTTTAGGTCATTTACCATAGTGAAGACATCATCAGTTCAGTGCCAAAGAAGACCGAATTTGCCAAGTTTACTTTTCCCAAAGTGATCTCTTTGCTGAGCTTGCTGAAGGTCCACATCCTTCAACCCTGAGCACAAACACACAGACTTCAATTTTGAATTGCTTACCCCTTGTTGCTTTTTGACCCCAAGCCTTCGGCTCAAACACGTCACAAAGAAGAGCTCTGAGTGAACCTTTAGCCAAATGAACTCTGGAGTTTAGATCTTCTTTGTTAATATTTCATTTTTAGTGTGTTACAGGAAAGAAAAAATATATTTTAGTATTTCTAGTAAACAGTTTTCTCAATCATAGTCAGTAGATTAGTCACATTCATGTGGTCCCCAGTTATATAAATGTGGTTCCCTAGTAGGGAACTGTAAGAACAAAAAATGCATGTAATAATAATAATCAGAAGAAAATAATAGGTATTTTATAACATTTTAAGGTTTGCCAAGTGCTTTTCACATTTTGAGTCCTCACAACAACCTTGTGAGGTAGGTGCTTTTATTATCCCCATTTTACAGATAAGAAAACCGAGGTTCAGAGAGGTTAAATGATTTGCCTAGGACCAAAAAGCAGGCTTGAACCCCAGGCCTTTATGATTCTAGGTTTGCAGTTCTATTCCTTATCAGGCTACCATAAGGGTTCGTACAATACAGGGAAATGAGCAGCAGATAGGAATGGAAAGGGCTATGAGTTCTAATCCAGTTTCTATATTCGACTCTCTCCAGTAACTTATTTAGTCACAAAAAGTGGTAAGGAGAGAGAGACAGAGAGAGAGAGAGAAGGAGGGAGAGCTGAGAAAGCCTGAATTAAAGAAAAGTTCATTGATCTTGTGGACAGTTCTCTGTCCACTAGACCAGTTATTTGCCCTTCTCCTTCTATTGGATTAGAAGGTAAGGAATGTCTTAAACATTTTGTAGTCCCTACAGCAACTGATACAATTCAACTAGACAAGCATATGTGGAGCACCTATTATTTGCAGGGCAATATACTAGGGCAGCTAGGTGGTTCAATGGATAGGGGCACTGGTCCTGAAGTCAGAAAGACCTGAGTTCAAATCTAACCTCAGACACTTACTCACTTTGTGACCTTTGACAAGTCACTTAACCTTTGCTTACCTCAGTTTCCTCATCTATAAAATGGAGCTAATAATAGTATCTACTTTGCAGGGTTGTCACAAAGAATCAAATCAGATAATTGTAAAGCACTTAATGCAATGACTGGTATATAATAAGTGCTATATTAATGTTAGCTATTATTATTATTATTATTAATTTGATAAACAGATTTAGTGGCCTTTGTCAAACTTGACTTAGCTCATAAAGCCTGTTCCTGTGACTTTAAAATAAACACACTTTTTAAAAAAAACTACAAAACATAAAAGCCCCTTTGGATATTCAATACAATTAGTAAAAGAATGATAGTGATGGCTAGTGAGCTGCATGCTGCATAAAGAGAACTTCCATCAAAATGAAAAGATTTCAACAAATGGATCTGAGGGTACTCGGTGAAAAGGAGTAACCAGTTCATGAAGAATTGGAGCCTCTGTAGGAATTTCTAGGGTGAAACTTTTTCTAGCCAGGTTGGTTTGTCAACTTTTCTCCAGATGCTAAGATGTCTCCTGGGGAAGGGAAGTTAGGGAGCTATTGTTGCATGACTATTGTGATGGGGATGCTTGGAGGGAACCTGGAGACCTTTTAAAAACAGTTCAACTGGGAATGCTGAAATTGTCCATTCTTTTTTAAAAAGTTAAATTATATATATATATATATATATATATATATATATATATATATATATTCCATTAGGGAAAAAAAGGGAGGGGAGGAGAAATCCTTGTAAAAATGCAGAGTCAAGCAAAACATATTTGCTCGTTGGCCGTATCCAAAAAATATCTTATTTTCTATCTTGAATTCATCGCTTCTCCATCAGAAGATATGTGATTCCCCTGGAATCATAGAAGATCATTGCAATGGTCAGAGTTCTTCAAGCTTTCAGAAGCTGAGGGTTTTTAAAAACAGTGTTATTGTATAAATTGTTCCCCTGGTTCTACTAATTTCATTAATCAGTTCATACATGTCTTCAAAACTGTGCATTTTAGTAATATCGATGTTACCAGTTGCTCTTCTGATTCTGCTCACTTCACTTTTCATTCTCCCCTGCAAAAGGGAGAGAACTTTGGGGGAGATATACAAACCAGCAACGTTTCCTGAGTTATTTGCATTGGTGAGTTTGCTCAAGCAAAAATGAGGAATAAGGGGCAGCTAGGTGTTGCAGTGAATAGAGCACCGGCCCTGAAGTCAGGAGGACCTGAGTTCAAATATGATGTCAGACATGTAACACTTACTAACTGTGTGACCTTGGGCAGGTCACTTCACCCCAACTGCCCTGCTATCCCCCTTCCAAAAAGAAAAAAAAAGAAAAAGAGGAATAAACAGATGGACACTTTGGGACCTGTGCTAATATCTACCAGTATTAAAAGATTCAGAGGAAGAACTCTGTTGTACTGGGTAGGTCCTTCATGGAGCATTTGTGAAAAGATTTGGATGAAAATCAAACAACAACAAAAAAGGTCTGATAGATTAAGATTTTCTACTCCTAGTGATAAAGTCAAGAATTCATCCCAAAGCACTAAAGTATCAGCATGTGGTCATACCTAGCTATTCCCGAGTCCTTCTGTCCAATTAGTGTTTGACCTCCCTCACTTTACTTTTCCTATTTTAGGGAGGGAGAGCTCAAAATAAATCATCCATTCCTACACCTCTACCCCAATGTCTTGATTCATTCTCACCACGTTAGGACTCTCACTCCTACCTCAGATTAGCTTCACTAAGCTTCCAGCAAGCTTAGTAAAACTGAAAGGAAAGAGCTGTACTCAAAATCTTTGCTCACCATTCCTTTCATGATTTCCCTTTCTGATGGACAGATACTGATACACATAATAAATAATAGCACCTAAATACATTTAAATAGTAATATATTATATATTATCACATATTAATTTCTATATTATGTATATTACTATTTTAAAAACATGTATTTAGATGCTACTGTGAATGTAAACTACAAATCCATTGAAAACCCTCATTGGATTTGGTGTAACTTTCTGTCATCATATATTTTCTCAATGAATGGACACTAATAATACAGCTGCTCTCATATTGGGATTTGAAAAATCATTTTATGCTAAAAAAGGGGAGGGGTCTTAAACTCAAAAAAATGTGTGAAACAATGTTCTTGACAATATATATTTTCTTAATGCAGGCTAAGATTGCTTCCTGTAGAACCAGGACACACCACTGACTCATACATACTCAGATAATTCTCAACTAAAACACTAAGTTCTTTGTTATATTCCATTTGTCCATATCTCCCCAATTCTGGACACGTGTCACTTATTATTTTGAATCCAGAAGCAGGATTGTATATCTATTTCTGTTGAAACTCATCATGTTAGATTCGGTCCCCTGTTCAAACTTATCCAGATGTTTTTGGATCCTGATTCTCTTGTGTAATATAACTGAATGCAATCCACATTTTTGATAAGTCTGCCATTTCTGTCTTCATGCATGACACTGATTTTGATGAGTTAATTAGTTTTATTGATGTGTTTTGTTTTTATATCACAAATATTCTTTTTGTAACAAAGTAAAAGTAATAATACAGTGACCTCATCTGAAAGTACATGCAACATTCCGCATCTTTAGCACGCCCTTTTCTCTCAAATTAAAAAAATTAAGTCATCAATTTTTCTTTCTTCCCTTTACTTGCAACCAATTGTAGGGGAAAAAGAAAAGAAAAACAAATTCCTTGTAACAAATATGCATAGTCAAGTAAAACAAATGCCCTCAAGGTTGTATGCAAGATATGGTTGTATGTGTGTGTGTATGTATATATATGTGTGCGTGTGTCTGTGGTGTATATATGTATATATTTGTGTGAATACAGATAGATATAGATATAGACAGATATAGTTATCTGCCTTGTTCTACCCCCTCAATATCAATCACCTCTCTGTTATGGAGAGCAATGTTTCTTCGTTGGCCATCTGGAATTATCAATGATCATTGTATTGATCATAGTTCTTATAGCTTTCAAAATTGTTGGTTTTTATGGTGTTGTTATTTTATAGATTATTCTCCTGGTTCTGTTCCTTTCCTTTATCAGTTTATAAAAATCCTCAAAACTGTTCATTTTTATGATATTTACATATAAATTGTTTTGATTCTGCTCCCTTCACTTGGCATCAATTCATATGTCTTTCTGTATCATTTTGTAATCATGTATTTTCTCATTTCTTATAGCACAGTAATACTTCATCACATTCATATCGCATGACTTATTCCGCACCGATTTATCAGTTTATTTATCGATGTCATTGACTTAAAAACAATTGACTAGGGGCACACACTACCAATGTCCTCTCTCCAGGTCAGCATCAATGAAACGTATATACCCCTGGTTACTGAAAGGACTTGCAAATCACAGAGCCCCTGTCATTAATCTTTGAGGAGTTGTGCAGAATGGAAAATGTCTCAGAACATTTGCAAAGAGGTAATATCTTGATTGTTGAAAAGGAAGAAGTGAACTTTGGAAACTATAGATGGATAAGCTTGTAAGTTTGCAATGATGCAAATCCTTCTAAAGCTTTCTTCCTTGTTCAAGTGAAAGTGGAAAACTTGGGTGCCAGAACATCAGCTTCTATTGTTTTTTTCAGAGACTCTGGATTAACCTTCATACTCCCTTTCGCTCTAGTCACACAACACTCCCTGGGCAGGTTGCTCAGCCTGCTTTGCATCCACTTAACTGGTCACCTAAGAGTCTATATCGTCTCTTAGTTGTGTCCACCAAGTTTTATGGATTGCCTTGATGGAATCCACCTGAACTC
Organism: Pseudocheirus occidentalis; assembly: GCA_028646575.1. NCBI lineage: Eukaryota > Metazoa > Chordata > Mammalia > Diprotodontia > Pseudocheiridae > Pseudocheirus > Pseudocheirus occidentalis. Next base: position 198,059,017 of record CM053596.1, read on the forward strand.
CACCTAGCATTCCTCTGGTCCACTATCTTTGTGGTTCTTTTAGGAAGGAAGGAAGGAAGGAAGGAAAGAGGGAAGGAAGGAAGGAGGGAAAGGAGGGAGGTAAGGAAGGAAGGAAGGGAGGAAGGAAGGAAGGAAGGAAGGAAGGGAGGAAAGAAAGAAGGAAGGAAGGAAGGAAAGAAGGAAGGAGGGAAGGAAGGGAGGAAAGAAGGAAGGAAGGAAGGAAGGAAAGAAGGAAGGAGGGAAAGGAGGGAGGTAAGGAAGGAAGGAAGGGAGGAAGGAGGGAAAGGCGGGAGGTAAGGAAGGAAGGAGGGAAGGAAGGAAGGAAGGAAGGAAGGAGGGAAAGGAGGGAGGTAAGGAAGGAAGGAAGGGAGGAAGGAGAGAAAGAAGGAAAGAAGGAAGGAATCAGTTTTGTAAAAACTTTTCCTTATCTCTGTTCTAGAATGTTGCCAGGGATGGACATCAAATTTATCAATTGGTAGTTTCGAGAATCTAGTTCTTTCTTTTTAAGAATAGGGCATGTATTTAGAGAGATACTGTGGTACAGTGGAAAGGGCATTGGCCTCAGAATTAGAGGAGGTAGATTTGAATCTTGCCCCTTTTGCAAACTCCCTGCATGACTCTGGGCAAGTCACTTAACTTCCCTGGGCCTCAGTTACCTCATCTGAAAAATGAGGGTGTTTATAAGGCCTATACAGTCCCTTACATCTTGCAGTCTTCAATCCTATCATGTCAAATCTTCTGGTATCTCTTCCACTTGCCAGAATTCTTAAAGATGTCCATCATTGATTCTATGACTGGCAAGTCTTTTTGGTACCCAGGGATGTAATCCATCTTTGTCAGTTCATCTGAAGTATCCAGAGACTCTGTTTTCCTTTCACTCATCTTATACAGTATGCCTGTAGTTGTTCTGCATTTTTTAAGATCATTCTTTATGGAGAGAATGGAAGCAAAATAGAAACTGAATACTTTTGCTTTCTCCATGTCATTTGTTACTATTAGCCATCTGCCTGAAACAAGTGGGCTTATCTCTTCTTTGTTTTTCTTCTTGCAGTGAACATAGATAAAAAAGTAATTTTCTGTTGTCCTTAGCACATTTTTGTAAACCATTTTGTGCTTTAGCTTTCCTGACATTATTTCTACATTGACTCTTTTATATTCTCCATTGATTATAGACTCCTCCTTACATCTGCTGTCTCTCTTTGTTTTTTAAAAACTATGAGGTCATCAGAGAGCAGCATGTATAGCTACACTGGTTTTCTTAGCGGCCTCCCCCTTTCTTCCTCAGTGAGACCATTTGCGACCAGCAGACTTTCACTTTTTTAAAATTTTTATATTTTTGTAGGGGAGAAGGTAGGGCAATCGGGGTTAAGTGACTTGCCCAAGGTCACACAGATAGTTTTTGTGTATGTGTGCCAAGTGTCTGAGGCTAGATTTGAACTCAGGTCCTCCTGACTCCAGGAATGGTGCTCTATTCACTGCATCACCTACCCGCCCCCAACTTTCATTTTTAATATTTTAAAATTCAATTTTCTTTTGAATTTTCTCCATCCCTACTCCCTCTCCTGCTGAGAAAGCAAGAAAAAAAACTATTACAAACATGTAGAGTTAAACAAAATAAATTCCTGTATTAGCTATGTAGTGGGGGGGTGGGAGTGGGAAGAAGCCTTAATCTGCACTCCCTTCCTCTTGAGCCTCTTCCTTCCACAGTGTCTGACTATAGGCCCATATTTACTTTTTCTTGGTTTGAAGTATCTTTTAAATTCTCTAATTTGAAATCTGTTTTCTTAGTCTCTGTTACATGTCCGACTTTGCCCAGCTTCCTTCCTTTGTCATTACAGAAAATACGGCTCCATGGTCACTTTCCCCCAAGGGATCCATCGCTTCCCTGCTCCTAAGCCTTTCTAGTTTATCAGAGTTAAGTTCAGAATAGCAATTCTTTACTTCTTCCATTTTCTGAAAGATGAAATAGCGAGACAAGTGAAAAACTTATCAGGTTTTATTTTCGGCTGAATGATAATTTCAACAGTTATTTGGATGTTTTGAGTTCTCTATTACTATTAAACCTCTCCTCTATGAAGGTTTTATACTTTGTATCAGGAAAGCAACCTCCATATGCTTTGTCTTCCCAGCAAAGTACTCTCACAATTCATATCATGGCTGTTGTACCAAGGAGTTCTTTGCTATGTTTCCATCACCCATAATTAGTCATTTTTTTCATACAGATGACTACCTTCTCGCTCCTTTTCCACCCCCTCTATTTGTTTTTATTTTATTTTAACAAGATATAGTCTTTTATTGCTGTGTTTCAGGCACGGATGCCATTACACAAAAAATGCTGGTGATATTCAGATCTCCCTTGTTTGTCTCTTTGAGTTATAATTTTACATTCATGCTACTCCTTGCCCATGTTCTCTGTCTATGCCCATGCATTGGAAATAGACATCCCAAAACACCAATATTATTTATGACCCTTTTTGCTAATATTTTCCCTTGGGAACTAATTATTGCTTACCTCTTAAACTATTGCACTTTCCGTGTCACACCTATTGTCCATAGTATCTACTTTTGCAGTTCTAGCTGTATATGTTTTCCTGCCTTCTACTCAAATTGCAGCTTAAAAACCTTTTGATACAGTTGGCGGAACTTCCGCCAAACATGTTTCTTCTGGTATTTTCAAGACTCTTCCTGCATCTTGCCAGGAGCCCATTATTCTGGTATCATAATCCACAATACAGGAAAAAAAAAATCAAGAAAAAACAAAGTAGAAATCCTGTTCTTTGCCAGCATCTATGTAGCCAGCTGTTCGCTTTGAATATTCTTTCCTTTCCAAAGCCATGACCTCCAAGGGGGCAAATAAAGAAAAACACCCTGGACGTGCACTCAGCTATTTCACTTTTCCACTCAGAACTTCAGTCACAAGGTATGCAGACTAGGTTTCTTATGGATGATGCATTTGTTCCCCTGTGATTTAACCAATGAGGGTAGTGGTTAATGAGTTTATCAGGCCTTTCATTATGTCTTGGATATGTATTCCCGGATAGACCAATAGAGTAGTTAGTATTGTCAGGGCTACATGCAACCACTACCATATTCCTCAGCAGGGAGTGACCAAGCAGTAAGTAATATGAGACTCTTCTTCCCAGGGTTGGTAACAAGATTCCTCCCACCTGTTAGCGCTTGCGAATCTTTCCTATTGTTCTGTGTACTGTGCTTTTTCAGATAGTCTGGATTCACTTAGGGAAAAAAAAAAGTATTATAAATGTCTTTTGTTTTTACACTATTGTCATTTCTTCTTCTTTAATGCTAGTGAGTCTTCCTTCAAAACAAAGAAAAAAACACCATAGTTAAGTCAAACAAATGGACACACTGGCCATGTCTGGCAGCCTACGTGACCTTCCACCTCCATATTTCTCCAATTTTTCACTGAGTGGGTGGTGTGCTTCCTTCTCTCTTACCTGGGACCAAGCTTGGTTATTACAATTTTACAGCGTTCTATTTTGTTTTGTTGTCCTTTGCTCTTAAATTGGTATAATTAGTCTGAATGTCATTTTTCTGGATCTGCGTGTTTCATTCCGGGTCAGTTAATAGGATCATATAGGTTTATTGAAGTTCACCCATGTTTTTTTGAATCCCTTCAATTTGTTGTTTCATATGACAGAAGAATATTCTATATGTTCATGTATCCCCAGGTTTTTAGTCATTGCCCAATCAATGAGCATATACTTTATTTCTAATTCCCTGTGACCCATATATATATATGCATGTATATACATACATTGGCACACATAGATACACATACAGAAGTGTATGCACACATAGATTTCTAAGTACCTGTCACCGCATATATTCATGAGTGCATTGCATGCATGCATGCACACATATACAAACACACATATGCATGCATTGTGTACACATGCACACATACACATACATGCATGCATATGCATGTATATGTGTGATAGAAAAGAATTAGAAACAAAATAGATGCTCATCACTATGTATGCATGCATAAAAGACAGTGGGTATATACACACATATGCACATGTGTGCATATATACATGTATACATAGGTGCATATGTGTATATATACACAAACATGTGTATATGTGTATCCTTTTTTTCCTTGGAGTAAGTACCAAGCAATGGTATCTCCAGGTCACAGGGTATGGATATGTTACCCACTTCTCTTTTTGCATAATAGTAACAGCAGCAGTAATAGCTAATGTGATAATATGTGATAATATGATACTATGAGACGATCTGATGATAATGTGATAGTGTATGATAAGCACTTTAAGATTATTATCTTTTTTTATCCTTAAAAAAACAACCCTTCAAGACAGGTCCTATTATTATCCTGATCTTACAGAGGAGGAAACTCAAACACAGATTAAATGACTTGCACAAAGTCATATTGTTAGTTCATATTTGAGGCTGGATTTGAATTCAAGTTTTCCTGACTCCAGGCCCAGCACTCTGTCACTACACCACTTTATTGCCCTAATTATGTTCCAGAATGGTTGGACCAACTAACAGTTCCTATGTTAATTTCCTAAAAATACATTAGTTAAATACCTAAAAATGCATTAGTCTTCCCATCTTCTGGAGCCTCTCCAATATCAACTATTTCCAATTTCTATAATCTTTTCTAGTTTGTTTTCTCATTTAAACAACCTAAGACTGTTTTTAATTGTTGATTTGAGGGAAAAATTTCATATTATTGTAAATAATTTGTAATTCTTTATTTGAAAATTGTTTGTCATATCCTTTGACCACTTATCTATTGGGGAATGGCTCTTGGTCTTAAATGTTTATGTTAATTCTTCTTTTTTTTTTTTTGGAGGGGGGAAGGTAGGGCAAATGGGGTTAAAGTGACTTGCCCAAAGTCAGACAGCTAGTGTTTTGTGTTAAGTGTTTGAGTTCACATTTGAACTCAGGTCCTCCTGACTCTAGGGCCGGTGTGCTATTCACTGCACCACCTAGCTGCCCATGTTTATTCTTTGCATATCTTTGACTATCAGGCCTTTACCAGAATTATTTGTCATGAAGATCTTTGTTTCCCATTGACAATTTTTTCTTCTTGTCCTAGTTGCACTGATGTTGTTTGTGAAAAAAAGCCTTTCAATCTCATGGATTCAAAATTACCCCTCTAACTTATCTATCTATCTATCTATCTATCTATCTGTCTGTCTGTCTGTCTGTCTGTCTGTCCGTCCATCCGTCTGCCCGTCTGTCCACCCATCTGTTTTATTTATTTACTTATTCATTCATTCATTTATTTGTTTGTTTGTTTATTTATTTATTTGGGTCATCTTCTCTATCTCATCTACTTTCCTTTCTTTTTATTTTCTTATTGAACTTTTTCTATTCAGGTTGCATATACATCTGAGACTCCTTGGGATACATAGTATAATATGGATATATAGGTAAGCAATGTTTTTCAAACTTCATTCTACTTTTTCAACAATTTACTTGAATAGAATATTCAGGATCCTAAAATGGCAGGATAAGCTAGAAGGGACTAAGCAGCCATCAAATCCAACCAATACCTAAAAGCAGCCCCTAGTACGTCATACCTGATATACATTTATATATCTGTATATGTGTGTATATATACATATCTCTCTATATATCTGTGTGTATGTGTATATATATTTATATATATACATACACATACATATGTGAATAATAACACATCATTCTTCTTCTGTTGAAGGCCTCCAATAAAAAGTAAAGCAGTGCCTCTGTAAGCGGCTCACTCCATTCTGAGACTGCTTTCATGGTCAGGAAGATGTTCCTGACATCAAGCCTAAATTTGACTCTTCCCCTAATACTCTTAGTTATGCTTCATAGGGTCAAACAACAAAAGTCTGATTTCTCTTTCACATGATGGACCTTCAAGCATTCTCAGTCACCTCTTGCATCCACCCTGACTTTGTTTCTCCAGATTCAATAGTTTCTTCCACCTATTCTCATATAAAAATAACACATACTTACATAGCACTATAAAGTTTGCAGAGTACTCTAAGATCTTGTAATGTAGTTACTATTACTATTTTACAAGTAAGTAAACTGAGACTGAAAGAGGTTAATTCACTTTGCCCAAGGTCACCCACTTAGTGAGTATCTGAGTCATGATTTGAACAGAGACCTCTCTGATTTCAAATAGAGCACTTGGTCTCCTATGCCACTTGGATATCAACGAATCATATGATGTGGATTCAAAATCCTTCACCATATGGGTTGCCTTCTTCTGATTCTTCAGCTTGTCTGAAAATGTATTTTTAAAACTGTAAACAATACTACTGATATGGTCTGAGTTGGGTGGACTAGTGGGGAAACATGTTTTTTGGGGAAAGCTATGTCTTCCTTAATGCAACCCCACAATCATGATATATTTCCTGAGTACCATATCCCACTGCTAGCTCATACTGAATCTGTGGTCCACTTAAACCTCCAATTCTTTTTCGAACAAACTGCTCTCTATCCACATCTCCCCCATCCTGTACTTGTAATTGTGTGCTATATTTTTAATTTATCTCTATTGAATTTCATCTGATTAGATCCAGCAAATGCTCCAGGCTTTCAAGATTTTTTTTTGGTTCCTCACTCTGGCATCTAGTATATTTGTATCTAAAGTGGGGTGTACAAGATGATCCATTGGGATACACAAAGAAAATATCAGAACTGAGGAGGTAGTAGTTGTTCAGCATATTTGCAGCTGCCACCTCTTATTTTTAGTAGCACAAAAATACTTTTTGTGCCATTAATAAAGAAAATCCAGTTTTAAAATATTTAAAAATAGTTTATTTCATTTTATCTCATTCTTTAAAATTTTTATTTTTATGTGTATTGTGTAATTTATAGCCAGACTCTCTAGCAAGTGCCTTCTAAATTCCCAAGTGGGCCAAACTAGATTCAGATATAAGTGGAAAATGTTTAACAAAAGAAATTAAAATATAATACAACTTAGATAATGTTAATTTGTGGTTTTCTAAGGCAGTATGTGACTGGCTGGGGTACTCTTCTAGTTGTTTGATATCACTGATTTATGTACTTTATTAATACAGTAGCATATTTATAAAATTTATTGACCAACCAATCAACAAAAATTTATTAAACACCAACTTTGTTCCAGACATTATGCTAGGTGCTAGGGAGAAAAAATAAAAAGAATGAAGCAATCCCTACTCCCAAAAAACTAACATTCTTTTGGAGAAGATAATATGTACATATATGAGTCTATACAGAATAATTGCAGAACATTTGAAAGTGCTTGCATGCAGGGGATCAGGAAAGATTTTGTATAAAAGGTGATGCTTGAGTTGTGTCTTGAAGGAACAGAGCGATTGTATGAAGTGAAGGGGAGAAGGGCGTATAGTCTAGGCATGAGGTATTGCTTGCAAAGGATGGAGTATCACATGTGAGGAGCAGAGAAAAGACCAATGTGACTGATCATAGAATTCATGTATATTGAAGCTGAAAAGATCAATTAGGACAGATCATTAAAAGCTAACCAGACCAGATTATATTTTGTCCTAGAGGCAATAGGGAACCACTGAAATGTTTTAAAGTAGAGAAGTATAATGGTCATTTGTGCTTAAAGAAAATAATTTGACAGTTGCGTAGATCATAGATTAATTTAGGATGAGATTTGAGGCAATTAGGAGGTCACTGAAATAAGCTAGGCGAAAGGGGACAGTGGCCTGAACCAGGATATTTGTTGTGAGAAATGGTGGGAAGGTAGAAATGGCAGATCTGGTGATAGAGGTAATAATATGTGGTGGGAGAGAGAATAGGAAGTCTAGGATAATGCTACATGAATTCAAGAAACTGGAAGCATAATGGTACCTTCTACAGAAACTGGGATATTTGGAAGAGAGGAGGGTTCAGGGGTAATGATGAGTCTAGTTTTGGTTTTTTCCCCTTCAATCATTTAAACCAATCTTATGGGTGTAAAATAATATATCAAGGCTGTTCTAATTTACACTTCTTTAATCAATAATGACTTAGAGCATTTTTTCATATGACTGTAAATAGTTTTGATTTCTTAATCTGAAAACTGCCTGTTCATATCCTTCGACCATTTATCAATTGGGGAATGACTCATATTCTAATAGATTTGACAAAATTCTTTATGTGTTTGAAATATGAGACCTTTATCTGAGAAACTGTCTATAATCCGCACCCCCTCCACCCAAATTTTCTACTTTCCTTCTGATCTTGGCCATATTTGTTTTATTTGTACAGAATCTTTTTAATTGAATGTCATTAAAATTATTCATTTTCACCTCATTCTGCTCTCTCTCTTGTTTATTTATAAATTGTTTGCTTATCCCTAGTCAGATAAGTAATATGTTCAATTTTCTTCAAAGTTTCTTGTAATATCTCTCTTTCTATCTAGGTCATGTATCCATTTTGACTTTATCTTGGTAAATGGTGTAATCTGGCCTATGCCAAATTTCTGTCATACTGTTTTCCAGTTTTCCCCCAAATTTTTACCAAATAATGAATTCTTATCCCAAAATATCATCTTTATACTTGTTAAATACAAGGTTACTATATTTATTTGCTGCTGTCAATTGTATATCTACTCTATTCCACTGCTATACCTTTGATGAATCCAGTTTTGGACAGGATGAGTCTGAGATTTCTCTAAGACACCCAATTTTTTTTTTGTCTCTTTTTTGGAGGGGGGAAGGCAGGGCAATTGGGGTGAAGTGACTTGCTCAACGTCACATGGCTAGTAAGCGTTAAGTGTCTGAGACTGAATTTGAACTCAGGTTTTTCTGACTTCAGGGTCGGTGCTCTATTCACTGGGTCACCTAGCTGCCCCCATCCAATTTGAAACGTTTGAAAGGCAATTGCAGATGTGGGACTGAAGGTCTGGGAGGGACTGGGGATGGCTGTGTAGATCTTTTGTTCATGTGCATAGATAATGATAATTGAATACATAGGAAATGATGAAGTCATCAGGCAAGATAGGGTGAAGATAAAAGAAGAAAACCCAGGACAGAGGCTTTGGATCCAGCCGTAGTTAATGGCCAAGGCAGAGATGATGACCCTGCCAGGGAAGCTGAGGAGCAGTCAGACAGCTTGGGGGAAAAACAATAGAAAGCAGTGTCATGAACACTCAGAGCAGAGAGAGTGTCCCAAAGGCGAGGATAGTCCGCTATGTCAAATGTTGCAGAGAAGTCAAAAGGATGAGGGTTGTGCAAAGACTGTCAGATTTGGCCAATAAGAAAGGATTTTTGGTAATTTTGGAGAAAAAAATTCAATTGAGTGTTGAAGTTGGAAATCAGATTGTAAAGAACTGAAGAATGAATGAGAGTAGAACAAGTGGAGGCAAAACATGAACATGGCTTTTTCTAAGAACTTGGCTGAGAAAGGGAGGAATAGGGGCGGCTAGGTGGTGCAGTGAATAGAGCACTGGCCCTGGAGTCAGGAGGACCTGAGTTCAAATCTGGCCTCGGACACTTAACACTAGCTATGTGACCTTGGGCAAGTCACTTAACCCCAACTGCCCTCCAAAAAAAAAGCAAAAAAAAAAAATGAAAGGAGGAATATAGAATGATATCTTGAGGAGATGGTGATATCTTTGTGGTTATTCAGTTTTTTCCAGTCATGTCCAACTCTTGGTGACCCCATTTAGGGTTTTCTTGGCAAAGATACTGGAGTGGTTTGCTATTGCCTTCTCCAGCTCATTTTACAGGTAAGGAAACTGAGATAAACAGGGTTAAGTGACTTGCCCATGATTACAGAGTTAGTAGATGTCTGAGGACAGATCTGAACTCAGCAAGATGAGTCTTCCTGGCTCCAGGTCCGACACTCTATCCACTGTGCCACCTAGTCACCTTATGGTGGTTTCTACCGAAAGTTGTTTTAGTCTTTTTAAAATTTTCAGGCTCAGGGAGACTTGGGGGAAAGCAGTAAGAAAGGAACCAGTGGCTAAATAAAGGTTGAAGATTATTAAAAAGGAGGATGGTTGATGAGTCAATCTAACTTAATATATTGGGAGTTAATATTCTGTGTGTGTGTGTGTGTGTGTGTGTGTGTGTGTGTGTGTGTGTTTTACTGACTGGTCAAAGTAATCAAAGAAATTTGGAGAATGATCTGGTGTGTTAGCCGTCCCTTCAAATTGTGTCATCTGCAAATTTGAGAAAGATGCCAGTTATGTCTTTATCTAAATCAACGATAAAAATGTTAGCTAGTGCAGGGCCCAGCAGAGATCCATGGGAGGCTCCACTGGGGACCTCTTGACGCAATGACATTCAAGAACTTATTACTTTTTGTTCTATTTGGCCTCTGACATGGTTCTAAATCTGTTTATTCATATTCACATCTCTTCATTTCCTCTACAAGAACAGTACCTGATTTATCCTTGGTATTGTGTTATGTACTATATAAAATGGAGATGATAATGGCTTCTGCCCTCCAGGGTTGTTGTGAGAGTCACATGAGAATATTTCGCACAGCGCTAGGCACATAGTGGACGCTTAAGAAACGCTTGTTTCCTTTTCTTTCCTCCCTACCGTATACTGCCTCCCCTTGGAGCTCAGGGAAGGAAGAGGAGAAGGTAGGCTTGTAAAATAAGAGGTTTTCACACAGTCCATAATGAGGAAAGTTTATGGGAACTGGGAGAGAGGAGCCTGAGAAGGAAATGAGTCTTCAAATCAGTGCAGGGTTATGATATAGTGGCAGATGGATCAGTACTTCTGATCACTATAGACAATGTGGACATATGTGAGAATGAGTGAATTTTGCAGCAGAAGAGATTTGAGCCAGACAATTTAGAAGGAAAAAGATCTTGCCTCTATGGGTTGTCGCAAATTAGAACAAAGCCCTACAGGGGTAGAAAGTCCAATGATGCTACATTCCTTGAGAGTGTCATAGTATTCTAGATTTCATAGATTTATCACAGAACCACAGAATGCACAGATTTAGGGCTAGAAAAGTCCTGTGAGATCATCGAGTCCCTCATTTTGCAGTTGAGGGAGCTGAGACCAAGAGACATTAAGTAACTTGCCCAAAGTCACAGAGGTAATAGATGACAGGACTCCAGCTCTAATATTCTTTCTACTAAACCTTTTTGCCTTTCAAATGGTCAGGTTTCCACTACCCAGATCACACATGGTTCAAGTCTGGGGGTTCCTCACTAGTTGAGGGAGATTGTAGAATTATATGTATTGGTCATTTTAGGGAATGAGACAGGAAGATAATTATCCATTTGGGACATATCAAACACAATCTGGGAACATTCATAAGAGAAGAAATAACAATCCTGCAAAACCATGGAATACAAACATTATTCCCAACCCCTCCATGCCCCAGCTTTCACTTATGGTCCCAGTTATTTTTCTGATTCAACTGCCTCAAGCCTGTGGAGGAGCACCAGCATGATACTAGGAAACCCTCTGGCACTTGCTGTATCCCTGAGCCAGGACCAGCCATCAATCAGCTGGGGATGGTGGTTATCCCCAGCCTTGGCAACCTGAAAGCTCTCTCAGGTTGGCACGAGCTCACCATATGGCAAAACTGGCACAGCTCTGAGCCTGATGTCTGCCTGGCCAGGGAGTCTCCCTTACCTCCTTTCTCCTTCCCTCTGGGCTCTTCTGGTGTCCAAATTCAAACCAGCCTGGGTCCACAAAACAGCTCTCCTTTATATTTCACTTTACAGGTTATCAAGAACTCACATATGATTACATGATTGAACGTATACTCTTTGTTTTTAAAAAATCTCATAAACAAAATGGTTATACAATAGAATTTCTATAAGCATGCAAAGAAATAGAATTACTGAGTCAATCTCTGAATTAATTTTTCTTTACCTTATGAAGAAGGTGGTGTCACTATTAAGATGTCAGTCTTCTAGATGAAGAAACTGAGTCTCCACAAAGACTTGCCCATGACTGCATGACTAATTAGGATGACAGAGCCAAGATTTGAGCCTTAGTCCTTAGATTCTGAGTGTTGCTCCTCAGGATATGTGAACAAGATACCCCAAGTTTCTAAAGAATGAATCAATCAGATATGGGCATCTTGGACCTCTTTGGGATGTATGGTGAAGCCTATGGATCCCTTCTTGGACTAATGTTTGTAAATTAATAAAATAAAATATGTGTGGATTACAAAGGAAACAATTATACTGAAATACAATTATTTAAAGTGTATATATGCATATATACTTATATACATACATATATATGTACCCTATGTGTATATATACATATAGTTACACACACATATAAAATTCATGGGTCGCAAGTCAAAAACTCTTGATTTAGTCCAACCTTTTTATTTATAGTTGAGGAAACTGAGGAAGGAGAACTATTACCTTACTGTACCTGAATGTCCCTTGGAATCATTTTAATCAAGGCATTCCCTTTTCTACTGACTAGACAGGGAAATACTTGTCTGCCAGTCAAGATGGTGGGAGCAATGGAGCCACATAGAGATTGTCTGTAATCTTATAACTCATAGCTATATTTGAGGTGGAACAACTCTCCTGACTTAGAATAATTGGTATCTGGGACCATCTATGTGGCTAAATGCAAAATAATGAAGGGACAATGTATGTGTCTTTCTTCTTGTTCTCACCCCCAACCCCCACTCCAGCCTCTGAAATTGATCCCAGGACCTGGGACAGAATCCTTTCCAACTGGAACGGGAGCCGTCTCCATCTCAGGCCAATGCAGAGTTAAATAAGCCATTGTGCCATGTGCTTATGGGTAATTAGGCATGAAAAGAATCAGCAGTCAGCTCCCTCCATTGTTCCTCGCAAGCTGTCCATTTGCAATGTGCCCTGAGCCCCCAGGACTCAGTGCTGGCATCCATACAGAAATATGGATATCATCGTCATGGCAACCACCATGTGCTAAGCAACTTTATGGTCTAATATTATTAAAGGGGCAGGGGTCAAAAGGCAGTAGGGGATCTAAGGGCCTCTGATGCTCAGGCTAAGTATGAAGAGGATAGGGTGGGACTGCCAATTTACAGGAACACAGGGGACCTTGCAGAAAGCACAGTGCTGCCCCCTTCTGTTAATGGGGATGGCCATAATTCAAGAGTGCAAAGTTGCCAGGTATCCAGGGTGGTCTTAGGAAAAATGACGAAGTGGATGAAATTTGCCTTCGGTGTCTGCAGCCCCTCCCTTCAGTGTTCCTTTCCTCGCCCAGTGACTTGCTACACTTCTTAGGAAATTAATGTATTGTGCTTTGAATTTCCTTTCTTCAGTAAAGAATAGAATATTAGCTGTTTACAATTTAGTATGAATTTTAGTCAATGAGTTTGTTATTTGCCCTAGAGATATCTGCAATTGACTTATGCCTATTTGTGATTTCCCTTTTCTCCCTTCTGTCCTTCCTGAAAATGAATTGATGGCCCCTGTAAGCAGGTGGTCTAACTGCCTGCTGGATGTCTTCCTAAATGTTCCATGGGCACTCTCAAGACTTAAAATGGCCTATACCCAACTTATTATCTCTTCCTACCTTCATTTCTCCTCCTGGCTTACTTATCAATATTAATGGCCCTGCTAGCATCCCACCTGCTCAGGCTCAAAGCCTAAGAGTCATCTGGACTTGGAGCCAGGAATTCTGGATTTGGATCACAGCTCTAGTCCTTACTAACTGTGCCACAATATGAGATCATGTTCTAATTGGATATTACTTCACCCTTTGAACCTCAGTTTCCTCACTTTTAAAGTGGAGATAATATTAACAGCTGAATGTTATAAAGATCAAATAAAATTGTATAGGAAAAGCACATTGTAAACTACATATTAAGCATAATAGTAGCATCACCTATGACTATCCTTGACTTCCTGTTTTCCCTTACCATACTATATTCAATCAGCCAAAGTCTGGTTAAGTCTTCTTTCATACCTTCCACATTCTTCCATTCCTCTCTTCTCTAATCCATACAACATCTTGTCACTAGACTGATTTTCCATAAAAAGTAATTTCATTACGTTATTCCTGTCTTCAAAAACCCTTTATGATTGTCCATTGACCAACAATACCAAACTTCTTAGCTTGGTGTCCAAGGCTCTCCACCACCATCTGACTGCAATCTACTTTTCTTGCTTCAATGTCCATTCTTCCCTTCTGAATGCTCTGTTGTGTTCTATGATTCATTATCCCTTGAGCACACAATGCATATCACATTTCCATTCCTTTGCCTACATGATTCTTCCCTATTCAGTATAAATCTTACCCATTCTTTCTTTGGGGTCCAAATCCCATCTTCTCCCCATAGCCTTCTATGATCACACCATGTCAAAGATCTCTCTTTTCCTCTTCCTTCGAACACGTAACATTTTTCTGTTCTGTTCACTAGGTAGTGGAAAGAACACTAGATGATGAGTCAGATGTGGGTACTTGGAGTCATCCTGGTTCTGATTCTAGCAATATGACCATGGGCATGTCACATCTCTGTGAGATTCCGTTACCTATCTCTAAAATAGGAATAAATAAATAAATAAATAAAATTGGAATAATATACCTGTGACCAACTATCTACCAGAGTTATTTAATGAAAGAGTGCTTTTACCCTTAAAGCATTAGCTATGATTATTTCTTGTATTATTTTTGACTTTACATTTGTGTACGGTTCAATATAGCTGCTTAATAAAAGTTTATTGAATGAATGAATATAGCTCCCTAACTAGATGGTAAAGACCCAACAGACAAAGTCTCCATTTCTGTGTGGCACCATATTGTGTGTATATAGTATACTAAAGTCAAAAATATTTGTTGAATGAGTAAATGAAATGCCACCAGTCTTCTAGACCTGAGGTATCAAGTATGAGTGCTAAATGCCAACTGTAGCCCTGTCCCAAGCACAGCCCAAAACAGATAAAATGTAACTGAGAAATATTTAACAAAAGAAATAAAAATGCAATAAAACATAGATAACATTATATCTTAATATTAAGTCAATATATGCCCCACAGGGATCTCTATAGATGATTAGTAGTCCTCATTTCTATTTGAGTTTGATGCCACTGTTGTAGACCGGTTTTCCCTATAGCGGTTTTACAGATAAAACATCAGACAATGTGCTTTGTTGATCCCAGGTAGTAAGCAGTGAATTTAGACACTGGATGGTCCAAAATGCTTAGGGAATGAAATCCACATTAAGTAAAATGGATCAACCAAACTGTAGCTTAATAACCAGGAGGTAAGGCTCTAGGGGCTGGAACATTTGAGTCCATGAAGGCATTTGCTGTGCAACCTCAGGTAAGTTTCTCCTTTTGGAACTTCTTTTAACAACAGGATAAATGTCACCCCTACTCTTCATGCCTCAGGTTTTGTTCTGTTTTTTGTTTTTCTTAGGATGATTTCTCATTGGTGTGGTCTATACTTTTATATAGTATAAGTATGGACCCATGTAGTATAAATACAAACATATAGAGAATACAAACTCTTTTTTTATAATTAATTTTTTTTGTTTTTTTGCTCTTTGGAGGGCAGTTGGGGTTAAGTGACTTGCCCAAGGTCACATGGCTAGTAAGTGTTAAGTGTCTGAGGCCAGATTTGAACTCAGGTCCTCCTGACTCCAGGGCTGGTGCTCTATTCACTGTGCCACCTAGCCGCCCCAGAATACAAACTCTTATTCTTCCCTTGGACAAAAAAGAAACTTAATAATTGCCCAGAGAGAAAAAAATTAAAAACAAATTTTTTTGGTCCAATCTGATTTATCCTACAGTGACATCAATGTGCAAAGAATATTGGATGTTACAAGGTCATTGGAAAAGGGACATGACATATGACAACAGCTTAGCAATAGCTCCTGAAAGTATCATAGATAAGAAACAACAAATTTACTTATACCTCATGCAAAAGCATCTTCCGTTAATTCACAAAATTGATGTCAGGCAGTCTTTGCATTAGGGGCTAAACAGAATTTCTCTTGCTTTTAGGAATACTATTTATAAGATTTCTTTCACATAGGGCATATGTGTGCATATATTCAAGTACATGTAAATATAGATGTACATGTATGTATATGTATATATGTACACACATGTGAATTCCAAGAAAATTCATGACAACATTTTATAACTTGTGACATGATGAAGAAAGGAAGCACATGTACAAACATGGCCTGAGGCAAAATTGCCCTTTCGGATTTTGCTATTATTTAAAATTAAACGTGAGTCTTTTGCTATCCACATCAAGAAGACTCGGGTTATAGAACCTAGTGAGGTTGTTTGCTAAATTCTCAGGCTCACAAAGGGTATATTCTTCATGTCAGCTCTGCCCAGATTTCAGCACTCTGCTTCCTGGATGCAGTGTGCAAAATTGAGGGAAGGCGAATGTCATGTAAATGGGGAAGCCAATAAATTCAAACTGGCCCAAGTTTTGGGCAGCCCTCCACATGGGTTCTAATTTCTTAAGGAGGCACATGTAGCATTTTAGGGAGACGTGTGAGTTACCAGAGAGCCTTTAGGGAGGCAGTGAATTGTATTTTGTTTACAGTAAGAAATAATTGGAAAACTAGGGTGAGTTTTTCAGGGCAGCTAGGTGGCATAGAGGACTGAGCACTGGGACTAGAATGAGTGAGACCTGAGTTAAAATTCAGCCTCAGATTCTTAGTCAATGTGTGACCCTGGGCAAATCACTTATCCCTGTTTGCCTCAGTTCCTCATCTATAAAATGCGCTGGAAAAGGAAATGGTAAACCATTCCCTTATCTTTGCCAAGAAAAGAGTCAGATAACTGAAAAATGACTGAAGAACAACAGTCATAGTTTATGCTACTACTGTTTCTCATTCTGACTTTGGGCTTTGGAAAGAACTTTCCAATGACATTCAGGGAGTTGTGTTGAGAGAGACAGACACAGACACAGAGAGACACACACACACAGAGACAGAGACAGAGACAGAGACAGA
>CM053596.1:198076406-198095433 GCA_028646575.1 Pseudocheirus occidentalis
GTCACTATTTTTTCTAGTTCTATAAAGTAATTTTTTGGTAGATTGATTGGTATGGCACTAAATATGTAATTCTCTATAAATATTTCTAGAATTTTTCTGGGAATGAGGGCAAATTCATTGGCTTATACTTTGGTGTCTCAGTTCTCCTCCCTTTTTGGAAAAGTATTTGCTCAGTATTTGCCCTTTTCTGCTATGGCAATCTTTCTGATATCATTGACAGTGGCTTAGCAACACATCTGCCAGTCTGTGCCAAAGGGGCAGTTTTTCCTCTTTGTGAAGCTAAATAGCTTATGTGGGGATTGGACTTGTGACTTTAGCCTCATTAGTTTTATACTCTAACCAAGTTTGTCCAGACAGAGGTTTTGTGGTCCTAATGAGAGAGACTCCATGAGTTGCAATATATTGGTTCTATACTCTTGGACCAGACTGTATGCCTTAAAAAAAGTCACTTAACCATTCTTTGCCTCAGTTTCCCTTACTGTACAATGGAAGTATTCACTTTTTTTGGAATTAAATATATAATAAATACTGGGTGTTTGGAATAAAATATTGACTATATTCAAGATATATTGATTCAGGTAGTGGAAAGCTTTGGAAGCAATGGACTTGGGTTTGTATTCTAACTTTGCCATTTACTTATCACCTTTCTCAGCCTGAGATTCCTTATCCACCAAATATGGAAGGTTGGAACTGTGCCTTAGACTATGCCTTCTAAAGTCATAGCTTCAAATCTGTGATGTGGTTATCCTATTGGCATTTATTAGAGAGATGGGTGAGAACTTAGATGGGTGAGGGATTGGGGAAAATCAGTTCTATTCAACTCAGGTTATGAATGTGTCTTGTCTTCACTAACAGTAAAGATTCTGGAATGCTACATCCATCCTTCAAAGCCTACTGGACTGCCTGATGCTTTCGAGAAGTCTTTCCTGGTTACATGAAAGTTAGACATAGAATACTTCCCTAGTTGAAATGCAAGTGGCAACCTCCTGAAGCAAACCAGGCATCTTGATCGCTAGAGGTAGATAACTCCAAAGATGACCTCATGAAACACCCCCTTCCTCCAAGATATGAAGCAGTACCACCTACCAGCTTTTAGCAAAGAGGTAATTATAGATGGTCTTTTCATTTTCTTAATCTACCTTAAACAGAAAGGTATTGTGACTCACACACATTCCCTATAGCATTTGGTCCATGCCAAGGAAGGTGACTCTTGAAGGTAATTGGCATTGTTCAACAAGACCAAGTTAATTGAGGAGAATCTGTTTTAAGGTCATCTAAAAGGATGTCTTGAGAAATGTCTGTGGTCCAGAAACTTTCCTCATACAATCCACCACTTCAATTGCCAGTTTGATACAGAAGAGTTCTGAAAATTTTCACATCTCAACCTCTTTCCCAGGTTCTAATATTCTATTTCTAGCTGCCCAGGGGCCACCTTTAATAGCATGTCCTGTCAGTACCTCCCTAAATCCCTTCATAGCTTGAATCGCAACATGGACATCTTTGTTTTTCCAAAGGTCCTTGAGGCATGAAACTCCAGTTTTTTTTTTCTTTGATGTTCTACTCTGCCTCCTTGGGAGCAGGTTTTTCTAAGCAGGAGTGTACAAGGGATAGAGTGTTGATTGGGAATTGGAACCAAGGGAATTCATGGTATGAGAATTGTTTCCATTTGAGGCAGATGGCAGCTGGTTATGGCTCTGGAGATAAGTCCTAGGGAACTGACTCAGGCACCTAGCTATTAGGTGACTTGTCCAGTACCATCACATATACAGTAAGTATCAGGGATACAGTTTGAACCTAGGTAAGCCCAAGCTACTTCTGTTGTTGAATAGTACCTATTCAGAAATACCTTAAAGGTAAAATCTAAGTGTCTAAATCCCCAAAACTCAAAGTCAAGATATCTAAAATAAAATTCCTCCTCTTCCATGTCCTTCTGACAGTTTTCTTCCTACTTCCTTGACTGATCCTTCTGGGTCTCTGCTGTTAATTTTTCTGTTCTGTGTGCTAGACACATTCAGCTGGATGGATGTCGCACAGAACATCAAGATGAAAATTCCTATAAACCTTAGAGATGGCTACCATTATGGAAATGCTTATTTTATTTCATAAATAATATACACACAAACATATATATACATACATATGTACATATGCATATATATTTATACATTTTTAAATGACAATTTTTTTTCTTCTTAAGTAAAGAAGAGAAACGATCATTTCTCTCCTTCCAACCAAATCCTTTTTTTGTGAAACGTGGCAGGAACATAGCAGTTTGGAATGTTTGGTTGTGGTAGCCTGAGGGCCCTGTAAAGCAGTCCCAGAGTTAAAACAAGAATGCAACTTTCAGGAACTGTTGGAAATTGCGTTTGATTTTTTGCAGTATACATTTAATGGTGTTTTGGAAAATTCTTTATTATCATTGTGTTTTAATTGCTGCTGTCAACCCTGATTGCCTTTATAATGGGCTCTTCACACAGTTTGCTTTGTCATAATGATAATGGCTGTGCATTGGGAGCGTCTTATCCATTCAAATGGAATTCTGGAGCCCTAGAGTAAGTGGGACAACAGAGTAAACATTGGATTAGGACTGGGGACACCTGGGTTCTAATACTAGCTCTGATGCTAACTAGCTGTGTGACCCTGAGAAAGCTTCTTTCCCTCTCTGGGTTTGTTTCCTCATCTATAAAAATAATCTCAAAGGTCTCTTCCAGCTCCAAAATCCAGTGATTTTCTAACTCAGCAAAGGAAAGGAAGCCATGTCTGGGGTGGGGCACAGCCTTGATTTTCTATAATATAGCCATCAGGAAAAGAGCCAATTACAGGGAATTACAGGTGTGCTGGGGGTGGGGAGGGATGCTAGGTAGATAGAAGGCAATCAGCCAACTTGGAACATTACCAAATTCTTAGGATTAATATCCTGCTTTTACCCAATGTCCCTGAGAATGTTTACAAATAAAATTATAATTGTTGTTTTTATTACTTTTGAATGCAGTACATCGTGCCCACATTTGCAGTCCCTCTAGATCCCATTGCTTTTTGGGTACGCATGTGTGCAGGATGACCAACTTAAAAAATACAGCTCTGGTTAGAGATTCATTGTGTGCTATATTCATTTTCTCCTGCATATATCCAGGTTTTTTGTTATTGTTTTTTTTTTTCCTGGATGAGTTTCAGCCATGGCTAGGCTGAAAATGAATGCATATCTGCCAAGCACAGGCTCACAGAAGCAGTTCCTGGGTTGAGTGGGAGAATGTCTACAATATGTTCACATCCTGGGAGGAACCAGTAGTCTCTTACCGCCACCATGATCACCTCTTTCTGAGGCATCTGAGTAAAGACTTAGGTTACTGGACTCAGTAACACCACTCATGAGGATGCCATGAGTGACCAAAGCAACAGTCTAGTAGTGGACAAAGAACTTGCGTGACAGTCAGAAGAACTCAGACGCTGGTCCCAGTTTACAAACATGGACTGTGGCTGTGTCACTTAAATGTCCTTAAGACCTTAATTATTCCAAATCAACGACGCGGCACTGCAGGCTCCCACTGTGGCTTTCATGCCTCTGTGACATATGCTAGGTTCAAGATACCCACTCTTATGTGCCCTACTTCCCATACATGTCTCCCCCATCCCCCTAACTCATGCCTATGAAGGTACCCATAGAAAGAAGGCCTACATCCTTAAACCTCCAGAGTCTCTTTGACTTTATACTCGTCTCTGTTTCCTTTCCACCAACACATCCCTTGATCCTTTTCCAATGTAGCTTTCAGACCCATACTACTAAGTCTACAGTTTCAAAGGCACCTCTGAACATGTCTTATGTCCTTTCCCCCCTCTAGCTTTATCTAACATTCTAATTATTGTCTTCTCTGACACTTTGAATCCCAAGTTCCTTGTGGAACACAGTAAATGCTTAATAAATACTAGTCGATTGATTCACATTTGACATTGTTGACCATCCTCAACTGGAAACTTTTCCACCTTAACTTCTATGACTTTGCCCTTTCCTATTTGCCCTCTCACCTCTCTGATGGTCTCTTCTTTGCCTTTTCTACTGGTTCCTCTTGCTCCTCGGGTTCCCTAAATATAGTTATTTTTAAAAGTATTTCTTTCTTTTTCCTTCAGAATTTATTTGTTTATTTTTAGTTTTCCACATTCATTTCCACAAGATTTTGAGTTCCAGATTTTCTCCCCATCGCTTCCCTTCCCCCACCCCAAGATGGCAAGCATACTGAATACTCCTTCCTCCAGTCTGCTCTCTCATATATCCCACTCCACTCCTCTCCTTTCCCCATTCCCCTTTGCTTTCTTGTAGGGCAAGATGGATTTCTATGCTCCGTTGCCTATATGTCTTATTTCCCAGTTGCATGTAACAACATTTTTTTAGCATTTGCTTTTTTTTAAAACTTTGAGTTCCAGATTCTCTCCCTTCCCTCCTTACTGGGAAGACAAGCAATTCAATATAGGTTATACAAGTGTAGTTATGCAAAACATTTCCATAGTAGTTATACTGTGAAACACCAACTGTATTTCCTTCCTATCTATCCCACCCCTCATTTATTCAATTTTCTCCTTTGACCCTGTCCCTTTTCAAGTGTTTGCATCTGACTGCCCTCTCCCCCAACCTGCCCCCTTCTATCATTCCTCCTCTTATCTCTTTTCCCCCTATTTTCCTGTAGGGTAAGATACTCAACTGAGTTTATATGTTATTCCCTCCTTAAGCCAAATCCAGTGAGAGCAAAGTTGATTCATTCTCTTTTACCTCCCTGCTCTTCCCTTCCATTTTCTCCTTTATGTGAGATAATTTACCCTGTTCTATCTCTCCTTTTCTCCTCCCAATATATTAATATGGTCATTTAAAAATTTTTTTTGGTTTTTTGGAGGAGGGAGGACAGGGCAATTGGGATTAAGTGACTTGCCCAATGTCACACAGCTAGCAAGTGTTAAGTGTCTGAGGCCGGATTTGGAATATGGTCATTCTTAACAGACCTTTGCTTAAGCCTCCTTTCTTCCTTCCCTATACTCCTTGCACTTTTTCTCTTGGTTTTTCTCTTCAGTGCCCACGGTTTCAACTATCATTTCCAAACACCTGTCCTCCAACCCCTTTCTAATATCCTAACTCTGAATTATCTAACTTCCTGTGGGACGGACATCTCCACCTAGATGTCTTTCTAGCACCTCAAAATATACGTATCTAAAACTGAACACTTTTTCCTCCCTCTCTTGCCAACTTTTCCTCCTCATTTCCTTATTTGAGTCAGCCCTCTCCTTCACCCCCACAACCAACTAGTCACCAAGCCGAGCTTCTTCCTTTGCTGTACCTCTCCCATCTGTCTCTTCCTTTCCCTTCCCATTGCCAGAACCCCATTTCAGTATCTTCCTTTGAACTCTTTCAGTGGCCTCCCAGGGAGTCTCTTTGTCTCTTTTCTTCCCCTGTTTCTGTCCTAATTACTCCTAACTGGTTAATCTTTCTATAAGACCACTTGAGTTATATTTATTCCTCCTCCTCACAATCTTCAGTGGCTCTCCATTGTTTACCAGATAAAGTCCAAACTCCTGTTTGGCATTTAATGCCCTCTATATTCCCACTCTGACCTACTTTTCCAATATTGTCTCCTGTATGTATACTGTGCACTGAAGCCAGATTGGGCCCACTCACTTTCTGCCTCCACACTGTTTCTTGTGTCATTTCTTTTGTCTAGTGTACCCTCCTATTAATCCAGAATTGATGATGGTGTATATTTAGAATAAATGTCAGACCCAGAAGGGACCTGGGTCTGATCTTATTTCATATCTTAGCAAATAAGGCCCCAAACTGGGGGCCCGACTTGTCAGAGAAAGGACTAGAACCCAGGACCCAGGTCTGGGAACTCTGCTCCTAGGAACAATTGTATTCCCCTGCTCCCACTCCTTTCCCATCGCACATATGTTACTTATGGTTCTGTGCTTTGTAAACTCACAGGGTCACAGAATTTCACGGCTGGAGGGGATCTCGGACCTTTACTGAATCTAGAATCCTCCTCTTCAACTCACTTGAGAAGCGGTCCTCCACCATCTGCCTCCCACCCGAAATCTACCTGTTTTTGAAGGTATAGAACTCCAGTGCCGCCTCTTCCTTGAAGGGTTCTGAGCCGGCCTGGTCAGAAATGCCCTTTCCTTCTCCTTCATCCTCTTGTAGCGCTGCGTTTGATTTGGACCTCTCTCGCGATGCTGCATATTAACCACGTCTTCTAATGTCCAGTCCTTGGCGTCTCTCAGCTCCTTGAGAATAAGGCTTTGCGTCTTACTCAGTTTTATATCTTCTTCAGTTATCTAGGGTAAGGCCTCACATACAGGAGCCTTAGTGATACTACCACTAATTATAATGATAGACTTTTTAGTTAATGTTTGTTGAATGAATAAACTTTGCTCATGTCAGATGTTTCCACAGAAGTTATATTTCCTGGTCACCTTTTAGAGAGATAAGACACTCAGCCCAATTGGCATATCAAATTCAATACTTAGGTTGTTACCGTATCTACATCTATATCTATGTGTAATATATAAGTATGCATATATGTACATATACCCATATGTATGCATGTATGTATATACACACATATGTGCACATAGATCTGCATATAAGTATACATTTTATACATATAGTTACATATAAGTATATATGTATATGTCTATAAATAAATTTAAGTATATTTATATATTTATCTATACACATATATATGACAAATTATTATATGTATTTATACACATATGTAGAGAAAGAGAGAAGGAGGAAGGGAGCGGGAAAGAGGGAGGAGAAAGGGGAGAGACAGGAAGGGGAAAGGAGAAAGAGGGGAAGAGAAAGAGGGAAGGAGAGGGAGATAGAAACAGAGAGTGAGAGAGATGGGGTTGGGGGAGAGAGATAGAGAGAGGAGAGAGAAGAGAGAGAGGGAGAGATAGAAAGCGAGAGAGGGAGAGCAAAAGAGAGAGGGAGAGAGAGAGAAGACTGAGAGGAAAGAGAGGAGAAAGAGTGAGAGCGAGAGAGAGGGAGAGAGAGAAGTGAGAGAGAGCAAGAGTGAAAGAGAGAGGGGGAGGAAGAAGGAGAGGGACAGAGAGAGGGAGAGAGAGAGAGAGGAAAGAGGAGAGAGAGCGAGAGCAAGAGAGAGGGAGAGAGAGAAAGAGTGAGAGAGAGCGAGAACAAAAGAGAGAGGGAGAGGAAGAAGGAGAAGGACAGAGAGAGGGAGAGAGAGATGCTCAGAGATTCTCTTGTATTCCTGGATTCATAGAATGATTTAGCATCTGCTCTGTTCAAGTGGAAAGAACACGGCCTCTGAAACTGGAAGGCCTGTGTTTAAATCCTGACCCTGGCGCTTAACCACCAGTGTGACCATGAGCAAATCCCATAAACTCCTTGGTCCTCAGTCGCCTCATATGTAAAATGAGGGAGTTGGGATAGATCACCTCCAAGGTCCTTTCCAGATCTAAATCCATGACCTTGGAAGTCTCTTGAGAAAGCCTGGGAATGATTTGCATCCTGGGGAGGTCTGGCTAAGCTCCAACTAATCTCTGTGGCTCCTCCAGTGCACACCTGCTTGTCTGTCAACCTACAGTCTCTTCAGTCACTTCCCGTGGGATGTCTGGGATCAAAGGTCTTTGAGAAAGGTCTTTTATCGGCTGCTTTCCTGCCAGACCCCGCTCTCAACAGCACCTGGGTCCAGATTTAATATTTTCTGTGGAGAGAGGTCAAGACCCTGTCCATCCTAGAATGGGGCAAGTGCTCTTTTTTTCTTCTCTTGCTGGCTGCCTAGTTTTTCGTTTACAATGAGAGTTTTAGTTGAAACTCATGGCTAATAAAAACAATAATAGCTAGCATTTATATAGCACATTAAAATTTGCAGAGCACTTCGAAAATATTGTCTCATATCCTTCTAACGACAGTGGGAGGTGGATAGTATTACTGTTCCCATTTTACAGAAAAGAAATCAAGACAGAGGTTAAGTGACTTGCCCATGGTCACGCAACTGGCAAGTGTGTGAGGTGAGATTTGAACTCTGATCTTTCTGACTCCAGGTCCAAAGCTCTATTTACTACCACTTAGCTATATACTAATATGTCTAAACTGGTCTGAACTGGTCAGTCTCTTGATAATAGTGACACAGACCAAACAGCAGGTACTCTCTCATTGTTTAGTGTTTTATCTGAGTCTCAAATGAGGGTTTGCTTATGGACCCCCTAAAAATGTACAATTGGCTCTTCATTAACTGGACTGGGATGTAGCAATAGCACAAATAATAAAAAAATTCCAGATAATCCAAAAATCATTAATACTTAGCTTTGGAATACAGTATATGATTATTTCCTGAAGTCCTTTTGTGTTCCTAATTATATTTCTCTTGGATTAATATTATCATTAATTTTCATTCCTTGAACATATGGCAAGTGGTTGGATGTGTGGGGGGGTAGGTGGGAGACTGGGGTGATCTGACTCTATACCAAGTTGCAGAGGAAAGACTGCCTTGATTTACCTCCTTTTTCAGGTGGGCCTTCCACCACGACAACAGCCCCAACCTTATTGGTGTGTACGTACAATAAATAGAATGTTAGACCTAGAAGAGCCTTTGATCCACTTATTATCTTTATCATCATTATCACTAGTATCACTAGGATCAGTGTGCTGGCTGGCTTATTTTATTGGAGATGGTGAAGAGCATGGCATAAACCTCCCAAGAGTGGGAGAATGATTTGTCAAAAGTCACTGAATAATGGAATGGCAGAGTTTGGACTAGATTTACTTCTAGGAACACTTGTCCTCTCCTTCTCTCATTGTTATTGTTTGTCCTGTGGTTTCAAATCTCACAGGGTCACAGAATGTCAGGATTAGAAGGCCATCCTGTCCAGCCTGTACCCAATTCATTATCCCCCTTTGACATACCTGATAATTGATGGTCTAGTCTCTGCCTGATGGGCTCTGAGTGGGAACCCCACTACCTCCTGAGGCAGCCCATTCTAATTTTGAACTACTCTAGTTTTTTGGAGTTTTTCCTGACAGGAAGCTCAAATTTGACTCTTTGCTAAGTGTCAGGAGATGTATGCTGGGGATGGAATCAGGAAGACTCTGAGTTCAGATCTGGCCTCAGACACTTACTATAGCTGTGTGACCCTGGGTGAGGCACTTACCTCTGTTTGCCTCAGTTTCTTCATCTGTAAAATGAGCTGGAGAAGGAAATGGCAAACAACTCCAGTATCTTTCCCAAGAAAACCCCAAATGGAGACATAAAGAGTTGGACGCTGAAAACAACTGAGCAACAATAACTTTCACTTATTCTTCCTAGTTCTTCTCCTTGGGACCAAACAGAATGGGTCTCATCATTCTTTCACACAACATTTTTCAAGTGCTATCCTTTCCGTTTCAATCTTTCTCTTCTCCTGGCTTAACCTCTCTGGTTTCTTTCAGCAGATTTTCATACAACATAACCTTGTAGAACTTCACCATCCTAGTCACCTTTCTTCTTTGGTGGATTCTTTCCCTCGCCAGCAATGAAAGCTCCACCTCAGAGTCCTCTGGACTAAAAAAAGCGCCTTAGTGTAGTGGAAATATTGGGTTGCTATTCAGGAAGTCTCCCTCTTTGGCCTGGCTCTGCCGCTAATTATCTGTGTGACTGCTGGCAAGTCAGGCAACCTTTCTTAACTTCTGTTACTTAGCACTGTGCCTAGCACATAGCTTAATCAATGTTTATTTATTGACTGATTCTCTGGGACTCAGTTTCCTCCCCCCTAAAATAAAAATATTGGATGAGATGGGTCTCTAAAGGATATGATTCTATAAAGGCAGTCTACTTCTTGGAGGATCCATTTTTTTTCATCTGTAATATTAACAGGGCTTGCCTAAATGGTTTCTAAACTGGCTTCAAGTTCTAACATTCTGTGATCTTATAATTAACTGATTTTTTTCTTCTATGACTTAAAGCTCAGTTGAGAATTAATACATATACCCGAGTCCATATAGAAATGCAACATGGTCAGGGTTGAGGCAGTACATACTCATGTTATATCTAGAAGATTGTTTCATGTGTTACGCCTAGTCGATTCCAAATTCTTTGAGGGCAGGGAACTGTTTTGTTTTTGTCTGTGTATATCTAGAGCTTTGTACAGTGCCTTGAATATGTTGAATTTAATTTTATTGGAAGCAGACCTGCTTCTTTAAATTTATTTTTAAACTAATGCTAAAATTTTAATTTCTATTCCCTAAACTTTTTGGGATGAGGAGGTTTAGATGATGGAGAAAACCCCAAACCTACTTCCACCCCCCACATCTAAAGCAGATGACTTATTGTGAGAATGTTGAGGCATCTGGCATAAACTCCTTCAGTCAGTCCCACGTCCCCACCATTTCTCCAAGCTTGTCAGCATTATTACCACACTCTCCTCCTTCTCATTGGCCACAGAATAAGTAGAATTCCTACTCTTAACTAAATCGAATCCCTTTGCATGCAGCCTTAATCTCAACTGCCCTACCATGGTTCTTTCCACAGTCTATTTTTAACGAAGTTTTGTTGGATGAAATGTTAGTTGTATTCTCTCATTCCTCCTCCAGGAATTTGCTTTAGCATCCCCTTTCTCTCATGTATGTCTAATCTCTTTCTCTCCATTGGCTGCTTCCCATCTGTCCACAAATCCATCTGTCAGTCAATCAACAAGTATTTACTATGTGCCCTATACTGTGCTGAACTCTTAAAGAGCTTACATTCCAACTGGGGAGATGGCATCTACATACAAGAGACACTCAGAGATGATGGAAGGTTGAAGGAAAAGCATCTGATATTTACTGTTAGGTATTAGGGATAGAAATAAGAAAAATGAAATATACTTATTTCTCCCAGTCCTTAAAAAAGGAGGGACCTTCATTTTATTGATAAACTTCTTGAAAAAAGTTGTCTATTCCTAATGTCTACATTTTCTTTTTATTCACTTTCTACTGAAACCCTTGAAATAGATCCTTCCCCATTCTATTAACATTTCTCTTTACGGTCAGTTGGCAGTGACCTCCTGATGGCCAACTCCAGCGGCTTTTTTCACTCCTTGTCTTCCTTGACCTCTACAGCATTTGATGTTGTTAACCGCTTGATCCTGCTGCACACTTTCTCTTATTTTGACTCCTGAGATGCCACACTTTCCTTGTTTTCCTAAATCTCCAAATAGCTTCTTTTCAGTCTTATGCAGTGGTTCCTTAATGCAGGTATTCCCCAAGGATCTGTCCTTGCTTCCCTTTTCACGTCTCTGTGTGCTTTTCTGCTTGGCCATCCCTTGCAGTTTCTCCTACCATTTCTTTGCTAGTGATTTCAGAATAGATATCTCCATGCCCGACATCTCTTCTGAAGACTATACATTTCCATCTCCAAATGCCCAAAGGTCCCTGCCACCTGGATGACTTACTGGCAGTCAAACTCAGCATGTCCAAAATTGTACTTTCCTTTAAATGTATTTCTCCTACAGACTTCTAGCACCAACATTTCTGCCTCTGTCACTAACATAGGTACTGTCTTGCATTCAAAACTTTGAGATTAACTTTAATGTTTGTGCCTCCTTCAATACTACTCACTCTGTGTTGTTGTTGTTCACTTGTATCTGACTTCTTGATCCCATGGACCATAGTGTTCATGGGGTTTTCTTGGCAAAGATACTGGAGTGATTTACTATTTCCTTCTCTGATGAATTAAGGCAAACAGAAGTTAAGTGAATTGCCCAGGGTCATACAGACTTGTAAGTGTTTGAAGCTGAATTAGAACTCAGGTGTTGGGGCGGCTAGGTGGCACAGTGAATAGAGCACCGGCCCTGGAGTCAGGAGGACCTGAGTTCAAATCCGACCTCAGACACTTAACACAAAAACTAGCCATGTGACCTTGGGCAAGTCACTTAACCCCAACTGCCCTCCAAAAAGCAAAAAAAAAAAAAAACTATATAAAAAAAGAACTCAGGTGTTCCTGACTCCAGGCCCAGTGCTCTATCCACTGAATCCCTAGCTACCTTCTACCACTCATACTAGGGACATATCAAGTCTTGTCATTGGATCATAAGATTTAGAGCTGGAATGGATGGAGGTGGCTTAAGGGATAGAGTGTTGGACCTGGAGTCAGTAATACCTGGGCTGAATTCCTGCCTCTGATAGTTACTGTTTGACTTGTCTTTGGCATGTTTAACGTGTCACTTAACTCACTCGGCTTCAGTGAGAGATCAGAATAATAGCAACCTACGGCACAGAGTTGCTGTGAGGATTAAATGAGATCCTGCATGTGTAGTGCCATATAAACCTTATACAGTGCACCATAGAAATGCTAGTTATAATAGTAATGGTCATTATTATTTTCTTAGCGATCTTATCAATCAGTCCCCCTCATTTACAGATGAAGGAAGTGAGGTCCAGAGTTTCAGGGGCTTGGTAGGTTCCAAATTAAGTCCTCTTCGCCCAAGGCTCTGCCTAGTCTGCCTTGCTGCTACTTAATATTCCTGCTCAAAAAGGGGCAATGCCAGAAGACCCAAAGGGTCACAAGGCACTTTCACCCTTTGGATTTGACATAGCACTTTGTTTTTTGACTAGGACTATGAGAAGATACTTAGGGTTTTGACCCTCTGTCTCTCTACTAGAGGACAGACACCATGTCAGGGATCACATCTCACCTGTTCACTATCCAGTAAAAGGCAGGGTGGAGTATTGGGAAGAACTCTGGATTTGGATTCACCCAGGGGTGCTCCAGAGGTAGCTTGGACAGGCATGGGAGAGCTGATTGTTAAATTTTTAGGGTGAGCATTTGCACCTTGGATAACGGCAGACACTACAAATTGGGACTTGATTTATTATTTTCTTAAGAAAGTGATGGAGGGGCGGCTAGGTGGTGCAGTGAATAGAACACACTGGCCCTGTAGTCAGAAGGACCTGTGTTCAAATCTGACCTCAGACTCTTGACACACTTACTAGCCATGTGGCTTTGGTCAAGTCACTTAACCCTAATTGCCACTCCAAAAAAGCAAAAAAAAAAAAAAGTAACGGAGAAAATGTTAAAAAGTCAGATGAAACTTAAACAGGTATTATGTATTTTCAGAGAGCTGGTTATTAAACATTTACTAGCACACCTCTGGAGCTACAGGAACTAGGTTCAGATCCCAGCTTTGATATTTGCTACCTTTGTGCCACAGACACAATCACTGCAACTTCTCTGAGACTCTGTTTTCTCATCCATAACATTATTTTTTGCTTTGTTTTGTTTTTGGTGAGCTTTATAACCCAACCACTGAATAAATGCCCATTTCTCTTGCTAGTATCTAAATTGTGTATTTTCCCTAGCAACTATGGAATTTCTTGCAACATAGTAGGCACTTAAATGACGGTTTATTTAGTGTGCAAGCCAAACTGGAAACTAATGCTCCCTCTAAGTTGATCCCATATGACTAATTGAGAAGTCATGAAAACTGAGGCTTACAGAGAAATAAAAGTGACTTGGGTAGGGTCATATGACTGGTAACTATGAAGAAAGATTGAAACCTGGCTCTTAGCGAATCCAGGTCCAGCACTCTATCCGCCATACTAGGCCCGTCACCAGAGATTTGACCATTAGATGGTAACTATTTTTTTGACAACAAATCATTAAATGACTTAAGTATGGACTTACGTACATCTATGGAGGGAGTGTCTACTACCATGAACGTGTGATTTCTTGAAGTATCCCTTTGGAAATAGCAGTCACTTAGAATGTCATTCCATTTAATATTGTGTTTCTCCAAAACCAGTTAACAGTGTGTGATGAAGCTCATCTTTTTACCCTCTTCATTTTTTTTCACAATCTTCTAATCTATCTTACCTTCCTGCTATCCCCAACACACATACCTATGTATACATATACATGTACACACACACACACACACACACACACACACACACACACACTCTCTCTCATTCTCCTCCCCAGCTCAGCTGCCTTCACAACATTATCCTACTTCCAGCATTCTAGCAAGGTTTAGCTTAGATAGTGACTGCCCCATTATGAATGCTCAGAGAAAAAGAGGCAGTGAAAGCACACACACTTTGCCTGAGGCCTACTTCCTGACCCTCAGTCTTGCCTTTATTCTGGGCAGCCCATGTAACTCTTTTCCTGAGCACGTTATGTGCTCATTTGGCTGCCTTGGCTTCCTCTGGTCTCCATGCTTTCTTTGGGATCAGGAGCATGCGCTCACTTGCCAGGCCACAAAGGTTGTCAGGGTCTCAGCTTCGTCTCTTCGGCAGACCAGATGGCTGGTTGCCCCGTCTTGGGGTTTCCCATCTGGAGCAAAAGAGAAAAAAAAATCTTGAGAAATCCTCATTTCCTCCCACTCTTGTCCCCCCACGGAGGGGAGTGTCAGAGTGTCAATGTCAATGGGAAGGATGACGGATTTCTGTCGGGAGCCCAGGGTGCCCAGAGCACGGAGACCATTTTATCTAAATTGGCAATGATTTGTTTCTTATTGCAGACACTAACTCTTTAGCATTATTGATCCCTCTTGCCTAGTGGGGCACATTAGGTGCCTTTGACCCCAGCTTGCACCGGGAAAAACCAAGGGGCCGCCTGAGACTGTCTGGCATTGTGACGGGTGGATTCAGTGCATTCTCTTCCACCCCTTGCATATGCCTTTTTGTTCTGCCCTGAAATGGTTTGCCCTGGTGCAGGTGGTGTCCATAGGCTGCAATGTTTTGTCTCTTGCTCTTCAATACAGTAGCGGTTCCCCTCAGGGTCAGAATATCTTACCCATAGAATCCCTGCTATCCGAGCTATAGAAAAGGCGTCCAGGGCTGTATTTCCTTCTCTGAAAAGTCTATTGGTACAATTCCTGAATGAAACAAGGAGATGTGGGAAAGAGATTTTTTTTAAAATCAGTGAATATAAATAGGAATAGGAGGAAATGATGATGAAAAGAGATGTCTACTCTAAAAATAGGAATGCCTTATATTTCTGTAGTATCTTTTTTTTTCTCCTCAGAGTTCAAAGTTCATCATAGATTATCTTCTAAGACTTTGATTAGGAAAAAAAGAGACTCATTTCCTTGCCTTTTTTTCTTGACCCCCACCAAAATACCCACCAAAGGGTAACTAACTGTTCCTTGCCCCTTTTGCCCCCAGATTTCCATGACTACACCCTTCTCAGTTCACCACATCTGATAGACTTAAGTCCTTTTCTTTCATCCTGACCTGCAAAAGAACCCAGGTGTCCTGTTGCCTATTCACTGTGAACCCTGAAGGCAACATGGTTAAGTGACTTGCCCAGGGTCACACAGAGCTAGTAAATGTGTGAGGCCAGATTTGAACTCAGGATGATGAGTCTTCTTGACTTCTGGCCCTGGGCTTTATCCACTGCAACACCTAAATCCTGACCCTTTTACTAAACAGTACTCCTGAGCACTTCCTAATGTAACTGTAATCAGAAGGAAGAACAATTTGACAAAAGAAGATAAGCTATCCCTACTTCCTGAAACATTTCATTATCAGTTTTTTGGTTTTTTGGTTTTTTGGTTCCACATCTTTATTTCACCCTGGTGAAGAGCTCTGTAAAAGTCCATTCCCTGAGGCAGATAGCTAACTCATCTGTAACTTACTTGGTCTTAAAGTGCTACCTGAGGCATTGAGAAGTTAAGTACATTTCCCATGGTTCCCACAGCCAGTATATGTCAGAGATAGGACTTGAACCAAGGTCTTTCTAGCTCAAAGGCTGGCCCTCTATACTGCATCTTATTAATTTCTAACAATCAGGAACTATGTTGCAAGGAACAGAGGTGATAGAGATACAATTCATGAAGATTCTATTTATATGGGAAAAGTGAAAATGGAGAGCAGAAATAATTATCTAGATAATTTGGGCAAAACCATCTGCTCTGGAGGTACCTGTTGTTTGTTCTCTGCAATGAGTTAATTGGCTAACTGGCTAGATTTTTCCTGTATAGATACCCCTATGCTTGTTTCTTGAACTAGGTGTTCCATTTCACCAATACTCTGCTCATTGTTTGAAAGTATGAGTTGTTTGGGAGCTGACCCAATCACCCAAATTACCACCTGATTTAAATGTTCTAGATTAGGACTCCTAGGGGATGGAAAACTCCCATCCAAATATTTGGGTGAACACACTAGTCCCCCAGACCTGTGTGTAGAATGTAGAGTGCATGATATGAGCACCCTGTTGGCATATGGGATAAATTCTATTGGTTAAACTTGCCAACCTGTTGCCATGACAACCTTCACATTCTCCACAGAGCAGAGACAATTCAATATTTACCTGAAAATTCAAAGAAGTAAACCCACCACTAAATAGGAGATACACAGGGTTAGCTTGTTTCCATAAAGTCTTATAGGCAAAGCGCTATGATGCCAAGCAGTTTCCAGGGCTGGAGACAATTAGCATCACCTTCCCTTCCTAGCCCCAGGGCAAAAGCCCGGTTGTTCTCTAGGAAAATCTTTCCTTAAGCCTGGAAAATCAAGTGTTATGCATCTGGAAGATTAGAAGATCTGGATTCAAATACTGTTGTTCTTTCATTTTTTCAGTCATGCCTGATTCTTTGTGACCCAAGTTGGGGCTTTCTTGGCAAAAATATGTAGTGGTTTGCCATTTTCTTTTCCACATCATTTTATAGTTGAGGAAACTGAGGCAACATGGTTAAGTGCCTTGCCTAGGGTCACACAGAGCTAGTAAATGTGTGAGGCCAGATTTGAACTCAGGATGATGAGTCTTCCTGACTTCTGGCCCTGGGCTTTATCCACTGCAACACCTAAATCCTGACCCTTTTACTAAACGTTTTGCAGACCAGTCATATCTTCCTTGAACCCCATTTGCTTCATTTGTAAAATTGGAGCAGAGGGCCTAGCTGAGACTAGATAACTAAGATTTCTTTCTCTTCAGTTTTGCAGTGAGAAAAAGCACATGCTGTAAATATGGTTTTGCTTGAAGGTAGAAGTGTGGGAACAAAGGAAAGTGCACTAATTAACCTGTCATTTGCAGAAGTCTATGGCAACACTTATAATGCCCACTTATCTGCATGTCCTCTCATCCCACCCACAACCACTTATCCCAAGTTGAGGATTTTAAGACTTTTCCAATGAGAGGGGAGGGGTTGTTGTGGAGCTCATAGATGTAAAACTCTGTACAGACCTTAAAACACTATATAAATTCCAGTTATTGTTATTATCACCATTAATCTACAATCACCAGGTGTCCAGTCTGGCAATGATTTTATTTCCTGAGCGTTCTATTACACTCTTGTTGAGTTCAAGCTATGTTTATGGAGTAAAACTGGAGTGTGCTGGTAAATGTTTAACAAATGGGCTTTTTTGAGGAGATGGGAGTGAAAGGGAGGAACAAACTAAGCACACACTTTTTTGTTTCTTTTTTTTAATAGCATTTTATTTTTTTCCAATTACATGTAAAGACAATTTTAAAAAAAGCATTCATTTAAAATTTTTCTTGAATTCCACATTTTCTATCTCCCTTCCTTCTTTCCCTCCTCCCTAAAAAGGTAAGAATGTTAGATAGGTTATATATGTGCAGATATATAAAACATATTTGCATATTAGTTATGTTCTGAAAGAAGAAACAGATCAATAATGGGGAAAAATGAAAAAAGATAAAGAAAGTAAAAATAGAATGCTTTTGCCAGCATTCAGACTCTGTCAGGTCTTTCTCTGGACACGTACACTTTTAATTTTAATCTGCATTACTAACACTGTCCTAAGTCTATACAAGCAATGAGATAAAAAAATTAAACCCTGATTTGTAGATATTGCCAATCACAAGCTGGCTAGAGCTGGCTCCAGCACACCCTCGCAAGAGTCTTCAATTCCTTTTAATTGCTGTAGTGTGTGAACTTGCTGATAATGAGCATTTCCTTTCTTATTCCAATCCCACGAAGGGTGTATGAAGAAGTGTTAGGAAGAATAGAATCCACTACATAAACATTGTAGACTCATTTCATTTCAGGTCAGTGAAGGACCCCAAGGAGACCCTGGACTTTCACTGCTGGGATTTTTCTTCCAGTCCACTTTGACATGGTAGGTAATACAGCCTTCCTTAATCCAGCATGATAGACTTTAGCAAGAGAAGCATGATGACAGGGAGGGGTAAGCCAAAGTTGAGATTAGTTGGCAATAGTAGGATAAAAAAAAGTAATTATCAGCTTCCTGAAGGGAACACAGGCATGATAAATTATTTTTATTAATCTGTATGGTATTACAGGGGCAGCTAGGTGGCTCAGTGGTTAGAGTGCTGGGCCTAGAGTCAGAAAGACTCATCTTTCTGAATTTAAATCTGGCCTCAGACACTTACCAGCTGTGTGACCTTGGGCATGTCACTTAACCCTGTTTACCTCAGTTTCTATGTCTCTAAAGTGAGATGGAAAAGGAAATGGAAACCTCTCCAGCATCTTTGGCAAGAAAACCCCAAATGGGGTAAGGAAGAATCAGATATGACTGAAACTGACAAACAGTGCTAATACAGTTGAATATGTATGAATATGGTTAAAATGTGCTTTAGGTTCTACTTGTGAAAAGTAAGGTAGGAATGATTAAAATAAGACCATAGATATAAAAATGCCTCGAAATGTAATAAACTGTATATAAATATAAGACTGTGAAATGGAAGAAGAAAGGGTAGTTTTAATAAAACTTGAGTTCTCTTAAGGATCTGTGTTTTTTGTTACTGGTTGTTATTCCTGCAGGAATACAGATCACAATTTCTCTATGCCTTAAAACAGTAGAAGTTAGACTTATGATTTTATTGGTGTAGAGCAGCAGTGTGAAGGGGCCCCTGAAACTTACATGGGGACCCTTACAGGCCACAGAGTGCCTAGTGGAGTAGGCGGAGATAGTAGTGTTAAATTTTAGGCTACTTTCCCATCTCTCATCTTATTGTCACAAGAATCACATGAGGTGTGTGATTCTCCTGATTCCACCAATTATGAAACCGAGAACCAGAAATTAAGAAACTTTTCCAAGGCTACACAGTTAGTTTGTGGCAGAGATGGGACTGGAGCCAATATTGTT
>CM053596.1:198095533-198112963 GCA_028646575.1 Pseudocheirus occidentalis
GCCCTTCCTTCCTTCCTTCCTTCCTTCCTTCCTTCCTTCCTTCCTTCCTTCCTTCCTTCCTTCCTTCCTTCCTTCCTTCCTTCCTTCCTTCCTTCCTTCCTTCCTTCCTTCCTTCCTTCCTTTCTTCCTTCCTTTTTTCCTTCCTTCCTTCCTTCCTTCCTTTCCTTCCTTCCTTCCTCCTTCCCTTTCACCCTTCTTCCCTCCCTCTCTCCTTTTCTCCCTCCCTCCCTTTCCTTCTCCCCTTCTCACTCCCTCAGATGTCAGACTACAAAATTTGAACTTTATTTGATAGACAATAGAAAACCACTGAAGATTTTTTGAGTAGAGAAGTGAAACAAATGGATTAATGTGTAAGAACAATAGTTGGACAGGTCTATACCTTCAGTTAGCCACAGCAGGTGAATATTAATCTCCTACTTAGAGATTTCCAAAGAAGGAGATTCCCCAATCTCTCTCCAAAGTCTGGTGCCTTAGAGGGTTGTTTCATTTTATCATTCTCTCCCTTACTACCAGGTGGGTCTTATGTGAATCTTTGGGTTGGGATAGTTTCTTAAGAAGGACCAGGGGGGCTTACACTCCATTTCTTCCCTTAAGTTGAACCTATCAATAAGACTGATAAATCTTGAAATTTGTTATCTATTATCTTTGGGGATTTGTAGAAGCAAACTTGTTGTGGTTTAGTCATTTTAGTCACATCCAAATCTTGGTAACCCCTATTTGGGGTTTTCTTGGCAAAGATATTGGAAGAGTGGTCTGCCATTTCTTCCTCTGGTTCATTTTACAGATGAGGAAACTGAGTCAAACAGAGTTAAGTGACTTATCTAGGATCACACAGCTAGGAAGTTTCTGAGGCCAGATTTGAACTCAGGTTCATCTGATTCCAGGTCCGGCTCTTTATCTGCTGTGCTGCCTCACCGCCCTGGGTACAACTAGGGTCAGATTCCATAGAAACCTTGAGATATCTGTCACTGATATTCCATTCCTTTAACAAGCAACAAATATGGTAGGTTCTGAGTCAGTGA
The DNA here is from genome assembly GCA_028646575.1 of Pseudocheirus occidentalis. Classification (NCBI taxonomy): domain Eukaryota; kingdom Metazoa; phylum Chordata; class Mammalia; order Diprotodontia; family Pseudocheiridae; genus Pseudocheirus; species Pseudocheirus occidentalis. The sequence goes on from CM053596.1 coordinate 198,096,556, forward strand.
CCTAAAGGTAAAATTCCCATTTGGTCAGTACTGAAGCACATAATCAGTCTTCCTTTGAAAGTCTTTCTAGGAGTGGGGGACCTGGCATGGGTGTGGTAATAAAAAGAAGAAAAGAAAAGAAAAAGAAAGTGTTTCTAGGAAAATATATTTCACAGTAGGCCAGATTCCTAGAGATAAGCCTTTGGATAGTTCAAACTGAATCTGGGGTTGGATTGTGGTCATTTCCTCCTACTGTACATTTGATCAAATGCATTAGGACAACCCACAATCATGGTACTGTTTCCTCAAACCACTGCACTTCCTTCTACCCTTCTCTTCTTGTAAAACTGATCATGCTAGGATGAAGTTCTTGGAAGAAAGCAGATCGGTGGTGATTAATCCTATAAAGGCCATGTGTTACAAAACTCAAGAAATGGGGGACCATAGCTCCCAGTACCAGAAACGATGATTTATAGGCCTATGGTGTTCATACTTAGATTATCCTCCATCACAAAGCAAAAAATTGTTACTTGATTTATTCTTTTGATGTAGAATCTCTTATCTGTAAATGAGAGGGATTAAACTAGCTCTCATAGATTAACCCATTATGTCATAAACTTGAGAGCTGGAAAGAGACCTTAAAGGTCACTGAACCCAGCCTCTGCATTTTACAAGAAACAAGGGCCTAGACAGATTAAGTGGCTTGCCTAAATTCATACAAATAATCAATAGCATAGCAAGATTCAAATTCAGGTCCTCTCCCTCCACTTTTCTCCCCACTTTCTATCATATAGCTTTCCCTTCTTTGTTTAAATATCCCTTCCAACTCTAAATCTTCCAACACCATAATTGTATTTTGTTTTGGTAGCATGAGATTGTTTAAACTTTTTTTGAGGGACTCAGGACCCCAGAATCCCTTGATTACAGATTTGCTTGCAATTTAATTTTTTTTTACTCCAACTAGGTACTAGAAGGAGTTGTGTTAGTTTGCCACTAAAAAACTATTAGAAGTAATCAGAGGCCTGGCTAAGGGGGACCCACCATAACTCTTAGTGGTGGTGAGGAGCAAAGGCAGCCAGAGTGAGACCCTTAAGCCAGCCTCCCTAATAGGGATCCAAAGTCATTCCATGTTCTTTGGAGTGTTGGTCAAGTTCAGGCAAGATAGGGCAAATGGAGAGGTAAGAACTGAGTATACAAGCATTGTCAAATGCCACAATCCGAGCTAATGTTCCTACAGGCCTAGTACTGATAATGGTGGTTATGATAAATGGGAAAGATGATGGAGACACCTGGAGCCTCCGGTCACCTGGGTCAGAATCTCAGTGGAGGGAGATGAGAATGTCAGTGATGAATCATTACTAAGAAGAGTTACCAGATGACCCCATGGCATAGTATAAAGAGAGAGGGAGCACTGGATAAAGAGTCAGAATTTCTAAGTTCAAATTAGGGGTGTGCTGGAACCAGCTCTGACTCAGAAAAGCCATTTGTTAAAATTTCAGCATTTACATCATGGAAGTCATAAAATGCTACAAATCAGGGTTTGATTCATTGTTTTGTTGATTGTCTAGACTTAAGAAAGTGACGGAAAAAATTGTTAATAATGCAGATTAAACTCAAAAATGTAGTACATTTTTTCTTCCTAGAGAGCCGGTTATAAAACATTTGCCAGCACATTGCTAGTTGAAATCCTGACTCTAATTGCCACAGTATCATGTTGAATAAGTCACTTCAGTCTCTGGGCATGAATTGAAGGACCTGGGGATGTTTCATGTGGAGAATTGAGGATGGGGCTATTGCTAATCCTCTTTAAGTATCTGAAGGATTTTCACGTGGAATAGGGATTAATCTTGTTTAAGTGAGCAAATCTAACAAGCAATGGATGGACATTGCAGAGAAGCAAATTCAGGTTTTGCAATTCAATCAACAAACATTGAAAGCCCACATGCATAAGGTACTATGTTGAGTGCTAGGGATACAAAAAGAAAGAGGGAAAGAAAGGTAGAAAGGAAGGAAGAAAAAAAGAAAAGAAAGAAGGAAGGAAGAAGGAAGGAAGGGAGGAAGGAAGGAAGGAAAGAAGGAAGAAGGAAGGAAAGAAGGAAGGAATGAAGGAAGAAGGAAGGAAAGGAGGAAGGAAGAAAGGAAGGGAGGGAGGAAGGAAGGAAGGAAGGAAAGAAGGAAGAAAGAAAGATTTAAAGAAAAAACATCTGTGCCCTCAAGGACTTTATATTCTACTGGGATCTCACATAGTGAAAAGTGGCAGACAGGAAAGGGGCTGGGGTAGGACTTTGGTCTAACCAGGTACCAGGTTTGAGAGTGGAAACATAGGAATAGATTCTCATGCCCCTTCCAGAAGCAATTGTTCCCTGAACAAGAGGTGAGATGTGGAGGTGAAGACAGGGTATGCATGTGTCAGTAGGAGAGATAGCAAGATACACACTCTAGATGGGTCCTAGTTTTCTTGTAGGGTGTTGAATGGGATACAATATGGTTTTGGGTTCTGAGGTTAGCTAGAAAAAGAGGATTGTAGTGAAGATATTCTATAATTCTGTGATTTTTCTTAATAAATGTTTATTAAATTGCATGAAATTTAATTATATTTGAACCTGTCTAGGCCAAGTCAATATTAATCTTAATAGTAATAGTTGTTGTTGTTCAGTATTTTCCAGTCATGTATGAGTCTTTGTGATCCTATTTGGGTTTGGCAAAAATTCTGAAGTGGTTTGCCGTTTCCTTTGCCAGCTAATTTTACAGATGTGGAAACTGAGGCAAACAAGATTAAATGACTTGCCCAGTGTCACACCATTACTGTCTGATGTTGAATTTGGACTTAGGAAGATGAGTTGTCCTGCCTCCAGGCCTGACACTCTGTCCACTGCGCCACCTCACTGCAAATAGTAATAATAGGATTATTACTTGTGATTTCTGAGACCTTTAGGAGAATGATAGGGATATTGAGCTTTTCCTGGAAAAGTAGAGAAATGTCCAAATCCTGTCAAGAAGCTCTGCTACAGTATTTGTTTAAGGTTTATAAAATGCTTCACCTACATTATCTCCTTTTATTTTAAAAACAGCCCTGGGGAAATTATCCTCTCTATTTTACTGATGAGTAAACTGAGGCTCAGGCAAGTTCAGTGATTTGCCCGTAGCCACATGGTTGAATCTTAGACCAGTCTTCCTGATTCCAGGTCCACTTTTCCCAGTCCTCTGCCCACTTTTCCATGTTCCCTCTCCAGCTTACATTCCATTGTAGACTGCTTATTCTATGGAATGGCAAGTTGAGAGTGAGGGGAGAAGTTTGTAAACGGTCATATAGCCATGTGCCCAGTGCCTGGGCCATGATGTTGTGTCTGTCTGTGAACCATTTGAAGTATTTTGGATGGCATGGAGTAGTTGATAAACAAGGAGTGGGTGGCACTTTTCAGCACTGATAAAACCTTTTAATGAATAGTATTATAGGATTAAAATTTTTCTTGGTTCTTCTAATTCTCAATCCTTCTAATTAGGTTTATTAGTCCCATGTTCCCCTAGACCTGATATTAAAAAAAAACCCAATCAAACCAACAATGGACAACAAATAGAAAGCTAATAGCGATTGGCTGAAGTGACTGATAACTGATCAATGATTACAGAGTGTGATTAGTCCCTATTCTTTCTACAATCCACCTTTGTATCTCTTGTATTTCCTTTTTGCTTGTTCTCTCCTTCCCTTCTTTGAGTCGTTCTCATCATAATCATGATCAGACAAAAATATCATAGAACCATAGAATGTTAGAGCTAGAAAAAGGACTTTATAGGTGATTTATTCTTATCTATTAGCTCATTTTACAGATGAGGAAACTGAGACTTCTACTAAGAACTTTCTTATAACTGTATATTATTCATATCATTTAAAAATTCCAGTCTGGCTTCTCATTGAGTGAGGGTAGGGGAAGGAGGGCAGAGAATATGAACCAAATTTTGAAATCACCTCAAACAAAACATAATTAGGAGATAGTCATCCTTATCCCCTGCTCCATAAATTCCAAAGTCAAATGTTTTGGAATGATCAGCATTTAGGGGATTATCAATACTTCTTTTCTATCAGCACAAATAATTGAAGATTCTTTCTGCCTATTTCCATGAGATAGAGGGAAGATATGGACCTGTTTTTTCATTGTTATAGGAAACTTCCAGATCAGGAGACCACCTCTACTAATGCAGATTGGCATTTACCATACAAGTCACAGTCCAAGAGAGTTTCCTGGGGGAACTAAGCAATCATGAGGCTGGTCCAGGAACCAGGGTCATATAGCCAGTACTTAAACCAAAATCTTGCTGGTTCCTAGGCTGGCTTTCAATCCACCACGTGCTGCCTCTCTAGCCTCTACATGTGGCTTATTGCCTATGTCCATGATCTTAGAAATAAGTATAAACATGTACCAGTGAGGGGGCAATCTTTTTTATAAGCCCTGGTAGCTCAGGTAATAAAATAAATGAAATCACTAGCCCTTATTATTCACCTGGTCTAAACCACTACTCCCCTCCTGTGTAAATGGGCAGGTGCCTGATTTCAAGGCTTGTACAACTCTCCTTGTCTAGCTAATACTGTGTATAATAGTTGTGATTAAAGATCACGTACTTCTTCCGAACTCAAGTATATTCCCCAAAGGTCAAGCACATTTGAGCTGTCCATTGTTAGCCTGCAAAAGTAGAAATCAGAAGTGAAGAGACTGAGAGAATGTTTGAAAAGCCAAAAAAGGGCACAGGCGGCTTCAGAGCCCTGAACTGGGAGGTGTCAGACGGCAGGAGTCTGTGCTTTAGTCTAACAAATATTCTTGCATATCAGTCAGTGACCCTGGTGAAGATATAACCTTGGAGTCTTATGGTGCCAGGCCCTTTGAGACCAATAGGGATATTGAGCTTCCACTGGAAAAATAGAGAAATGTCGAAATCTTGGCAGGAAACTGCTATTGTCTGTCAGGCATGTTTTTGTCCTCCTTTCTCCTCATGGGCATCTTCTGTAACTATCTGCTTTGCTGCCTAAAAAGCTCTTTGCTGGCATACACTAATGAAAACTCACAACCTCTTGGCTTGTGGCTTCCATAATTTGTTTTTGTTTTGTTTTTGTTTTTTGTTGTTCTTTTTTTCAGAGTAGGGGATATAGGAAATAGAACAATGAAGAGACTTGCCCAGGACCCTGAGGTATTTTGATCTGATAAGAACAGAAGGTTTTAGGATGCCAGTCCTAAAATGCTGTCCTGTGCTCCAGTCTTAGCCGATTCCTTGCTGTTGAGCTCTGGTCATTGTGTTTACTCCTTGCAGAGTCCTTATTACATTTCTTACAGCAACAATTCCAAATCTTCTTTGCTCTGCTCAGACCCCCATCCCCACTCATCACCCTCAACAAAGCACTGTGCCTCTTACTTTACTAAGAAGATAATATTTAATATCTTAGGGACTGTCTGATATAAACACATGTAATTCTCCCTTCTCTATCTCAGAATGTCTTCTTTGGCCACCCTTTTCTTCCACCTCAGGGAGAGGAAGTGTTCCTTTCCATTTCCAAGGTTTACCCCCTCTATCTGTGCCCTCTTGCCTTGTGTTGATGAACCTTTTCTGAGATTTTGCCCTGTAAATTAGTCCCTTTCATTTGCATTTTCAACCTCTCTCATCACTGGGTCCTTTCCTTCCCCACTGCCTACAAGCATGTCCAGATTTGTGCTATTATACAAAGACCTTCCCTTTATAGAATAGCCCTTGATATAACCCTAGATTATCATAGCAATGACTGACGTTTATACAACACTTTAAAGTCTGCAAAGTATGTTCCTCACACTTTTGTAGGACAGGTAGATAAGGTATTATTATTCTGCCTCCTCCCCTCCCCCTTTTTTTTTTAACAGATAAGGAAACTGAGCCTCTGTGAGGTTATACTTCTAGCTAAGGTTATCTATCTAGTCAGGATGAATGAATGAATGGAAATGCACTGATTATGTACGTACTATGTTCCAGGTACTATGCTATGCCCTTAGAGATACAAACCCAAAATATGAGATGGTCCCTATCCTGAAGAAGCTTACATTCTACTTGGGGGAAATCGTACATATAAGGGAGTGATGTCCAGGGAGAGAATTTTTTGGTTTGTAGAGTCATGGGAATCATGAGTTGATCTATGGGTAGCTGATTGGCATTCTTTTCAAAAGTAGTGGTATTATTGATTTGATTGCTACGCCTAGATCAAGAAGTAAGAAAGGGCCATGGGATAGGCATAGTGGTAGGGCAGATAGAAATTTAACCTTGCTGAATGGCTGGAAGAGAATATCTGAGGCAGGTTCATGTCTTCTGACTCATTGCCCAGTACTCTCTGCATGATCACATGATCTTTCTTACCTCTTTTTTCCACCAAATTTCCTTTTTAAAAAGTAATTTCTTGCCTCCCCTACTTTACTTCTACTTCCACTCCTTTCCCCCAGAGCTTTCTTAGTAGTTTCAAGTCCCACCAGTCTACTGAAATGTCCATTTCTATAGTCATCCTCCCAGTGGATAAAAGATAGTCTCCTCATCCATTCCTGTGGCTTCAACTATAACCTATGAGTGGATGGCTCCCATATTTCATCCCAACCATGGCATCTCTCATGGTTTTCCAGAGTAGCAATTCTAAATAATGGCTGAGTATTTCTACTTTGCTTTCCTGAGAGCACTTTGAACTCAACATATTCAAAATAAAACTCATCATCTTTTCTTGCAGATGTACCTAATTTTCTTCGACTTTTTTGGACATTTTTTGTCTTACCCCTAGACTTTAATGAGTCTGGAAGAGAGTGAGACTGACACTCCTCTGCTTCACTTAAATCCAACTCGTGTGGGTCAAGACATTTCCCATCATGATGTCACTGGTCTTCTACAAAAACCAAGGATGAACAACAACTAGTACTTAATTTTCCTACTTCTATTAAAGGCATTATTCTGATCACCCAAATAAAACAGTACCACATAAGGGCTAGAGAATTGGTCTTAGAGTCTGAAAGACCTTGGTTCATGTCCTGCTTTGGATACATACTAACAGTGTGACTGTGGGCAAGTCACTTAACATCTCAACTGCCCGGTCAGTTCTCTTAGACCATAAGTTGTAGATGTATTGCTAATTTGCATTGGTAGGGAAAATTTCCTCATGAGAAATTTTCACCATGAATGAAATGGTAGGTTCAGATTTAAAAAGTTACTAACATAACCTGCCTTACCTCTCCATTTTCTACTATCAAAACAATCCTAGTGAGGCAGTTAGGTGGCACGGTGTCGTGCAGACCTGAGTTCAAATTCTGCTTGAGAGGCTTACTGGCCATGTGATCTTAGGCAAGTGACTTAACCACTGTTTGTCTCAGTTTCCTCAGCTGTCAAATGAAGATAATAACATTATCTACCTCACAGGATTGTCATAATGTTGAAACGAGATAATATTTTTAAAGTGTTAAGCATAGTGCCTAGCCCACACTGGTTATTTAATAAATCCTTATTCTCCATTTTCCTCAGCCGCGTCTGTTTTCATTCTGGCAGAGGACACTAATTCAGGCCTTCTTTGCTTCTCATATGAACTATTGTCAATTCTCCCAATTTTTTGCTTTGCCTCCAGTCTCTTCACTCTAATTCATTCTACAAATGCTGCCATATTTATCTTCCTGTAACCTGAAATGGGCATATTACAAGAATTTGCAATATGAGTCAGAAGAATTGCTCTGATCATGTCACTCTCCTGCGTGGAAAGCCTTTGATGCTATTGCAAAGTCAAGTCCAATTTCCTTAGCCTAGCATTCAAAGCTCTTTATAATCTGCCCTCCCCACCCCATGCTTTTCTAGTCTTTTCTATTTTTTACACTCAGTAACCTATGTCACAGAGATATTGTGAGGATCGTCAGATAATGTATTTAAAGTGTTTTGTAAGTTAATAAAAAACTGTGTGTATATAACTACATGTAAGCTATTTTAATTATTATGCCTTATTGATACCCTAAATATCACTTACGATCCAGTCAAATAGGACTATTTACCATTCCCCAAACATGAGCTATACTTTTGCCCATGCTGTTCCCTTCCCTTGGAATGAACTCACAATTCCTGCTCTTTGAGTTCATACCCATTCTCAAGGCTGCCTAGTTTGAGTCAATGGCTCCATAAAACTTTCTTTTCATCTTTCTACACACCTTTCGACACACCACTTGGTGTGAACAGCCTGCCCCCGACGCAAACCTGAATTTCCCCTAGCCTTGGAGGCTGGTGGAGCCCCTCCTCCATTTAGACCAGCCACTGGCGCATTCAGGGGTAAGGATCATCCAGGGAGGGGGTTAGCTTTGATGTTTCCAAGGCAGGAAATAGCTTGGGTGTCCCTCCCAGGGCCCATTTGGCAGCAGGTAAAGGTTGTGACAGCTGGTGGGAGGGTCGCTGGGGATGTAGGTCCTTAAAACCCAAGATTGTGTTCTCATTTTTGTATATGCTACAAAACCTAGAAACACAATATTAGACATTCAGTCAACATGCAGTACATTGGATTGTGGAAAGAACTCTAGTCTTAGAAGGCCTGGGTTCAAGTACTAGCTCTGACATTATATATCCCGTGATTCTGGCCCAGTGGCTGAATCTCTCTGAGCTCCAATTCCTCATCTGTAAAATCTGTACTACCTACCTCATAGGGACAATGTGAGGAAAGTGCTTTTGTTTATAAACCTTAAAGGGCTACAAAAATATGAACTGTTGAATGAATGAGTGAATGGAGGCCTTTTTTTTTTTGCTGATATTAATAGCTAGTCATCATTTAACATCTTAAAGTTTTGCAAAGTTCTTTGCAAATATCTCCTTTTATCCTTACAACAACCTGGAGAATTAGATGCTGTTATTATCATCTGCCATGTTTCTGATTCCAAATGCTTTTCTCTATCATGCCACCCAAAGTCATGATTTCCTTCCCTATTCAGTTTCTCCAAGAAATTGCGGGAATCACCTTTCTCCCAAAGAACTACTCTTCATATTGCCCAAGGACTTTGAATTCTCCTCTATCTAGGAGCCACATCCCATCTCTTCAGACCTCCCTCCCCCTTCTATCAGACTCAAGGGCTAAACTCAGCTTGAAAGGATGGCTCAACTCCCATGGACTAGTTCCTTCGATATGGGTGAGTGGCTACATCCCCAGCGACCCTCCCACCAGCTGTCACAACCTTTACCTGCTGCCAAGTGGGCCCTGGGAGAGACACCCAAGTGATTTCCTGCCTTGGAAACATCAAAGCTGACCCCCTCCCTGGATGATCCTTACCCCTGAATGCGCCAGTGGCTGGTCTAAATGGAGGGAGGGGCTCCACCAGCCTCCAAGGCTAGGGGAAATTCAGGTTTGAGTCGGGGGCAGGCTGGTCACACCAAGTGGGTAAGACCCCACCCAGTGCCTGGGGATTTGACCAGAGACCCTGAGGCTCATACAGAAATGATAAGAAGTGCCCCAGCAGGCCAGGCAAGATCATATCCCCAGCATCCTGCTTGGATTTCAAAGGGGAAGCCGGCGGCCTCCAGTTATTATTTCAATATTGTATAATGTCACAGGCCTCTGTTTGGAGATCATGTCAGAGATAACAAAGCGCCAGAAGCCTCCTCCGTCCCTGAAGAACCAATCAACCTAAACTAATACTTTAATGACCACTTTTCCCAACGAGGAAACAAATTCAAGCAAAAAAAAAAATGAAGCAGGGAGCCGAGAAGAACCTTGTCTGGTCAATGAAAAGAAGAAAGAGACGTCTGGAGTCATGGCAATGGAGTAGGGATTACTTTGATCTGGAAAATAGGTTCCTTTTCTTTCTTTTTTTTTTCTTTTTTCCAGTGCTTTTTCTCAGGCAGCTAAGAGATGCTATTGAGTCTGATGAGAGAGGCCCTTTCAGCATGAAGGGGGACCTCAGAGGAGAATTGAATGACCTCTTTCATAGGCTTGCTACTCTAATAGTCTTATGTTTGAAAAATATGCAATTAAGGGAAATACTATTACAAATGCCCCCTATTTGTTTCTTTTTAAAAATACTATCGATTAATTGAAAATTGAGAGAGAGGTGCTGGATTATTGTGTTAAGTGTAAACTGTTCAGATTGCTTAAGGGAAACACACACACACACACACACACACACACACACACATACTCATACAACAAAACATTCAAAAACCAACCAAGCACACACAAATGCTGAGTACATAGGACATGAGAAGGCAGGAAGAGAAGACTTTTTTTTTTAATCACATCATCCATTCCTTTGCATGCTCAGAACTATACCTTATAGCAAACCTTAACTTTACCCTACTTCCCCGCCCCTTTTCTGCCTCCCCACCCTCTCTGATATTTTGGAGGGTTTTTTCCATTTCCTATTTATTACCACTGCTAATAATAAATTAAACTGTTGTTATTTAAGGATTCACTTCCCCCAAAGAGCTGGATAGCAGCAGGTTAGGGATCTTCAACCATTAGCAGAGTAATTTAAAAATGCATGATGTTGAAACGTTTCAAGTGAAACAGCTGTAAGAAGAGACATTTGGGATCCTAAATTTGTAATTGATATTTGTGTTTATCCTGCAATACCCACTCCTGGCACACCCTCTTCCCTCCGTCCTTTCTAAGTATATTCTATGATAACTGGCTAACCCTGCAGTACATGAACATCTCTGTGTATCATTGGCTAGGGAGCAGGAATGTGCCTGCCTACTGTTTTTTTATGTGCCTCCTGAGTAGACTAAAACATTTCTGCCTCTTTTTTTTTTTTAAACTAAAGATTTCCAAAACCTCTGTCCGGGTAACATGCCTTGTAGTCATAGCAACCACAGAATTTCTCCTGTTTCTCCTTCTCTGCCTTTTCCTTTGCTCCCACAGGCTTTAGTAACGTTTCTGTGCCTGATCTATAACACCTGCCAATTTTTTTTTTAATGCTGCCTGGGGTCTAGCCTCTGAATACTACTGGAAAAAAATTAGAAAGAGGGCAATGACTGTTTTTAAAAATCAGCTGGTGTTTTTGCTCCCTCTGGTGGGATTGGCCAGAGATGGGTAAATATCCAACTGTGTTGGAGGGAGAAAAGTGAAGGAGAGCTTGCTAATAGCCAGGTATTTGAAGGACTCTGAACAAAGGAAGATAACTAAGTATTTACTCTCATTTTCTGGAAAAAAAATAGGGTGTAGGGTGAAGATGCCACATGAGGGATTTAGGTCAGATATAAGTAAGATCCTCCCTACTGTGAGGCTAGGCAGCTAGCAGCTGCATGGATAGTGTGCTAAACCTGGAGTCAGAAAGACTCATCTTTGTGAGTTCAAATCTGATCTCAGACATAGTAGCTGTATGACCCTGGGCAAGTCACTTAACCCTGTTTCAGCCTCTAGTAGGCTTTGAGAAGGAAATGGCAAACCACTCTAGTATCTTTGACAAGAAAACTGCAAAATGGAGTCACAAAGAGTCAGAGATTATTGAAATGACTGAACAAGAACAACAACATTATGAGGGTTGTTTGATATAATCAAAGGAAATGGGAGAAGTAGAGGGTTGTGAAATTTGCTATGGACAACTGATGGTTTTGATCTAATCCCTCCTGAAAGAAGAGGGATAGATGAGAAAACCTCTAGGCCAGCTCTCCGATTCAGTTTCCAGAAAAGGAATTCTTCCAGACAAGGGTCTATGCTAAGGAACACACCAAGCCATAGAATTCAAATTCAATGATTCTTTTCTCACAGGCTACCTAGCAAATCTGAAGGAGTTTCTTGAAGGAGGAGAGTTTTAGCTTCCCCATGCTACATAGCGTAAGGGGAGATTGGCCCCTACCAAGCAGCACATTAAACCCCCAGCAGAGAGGGACGTTGTATGTGCAAGCCATCCTTCCTTATGACCATCTGAGAAATAAATAGTTCACTTAGCTTCTAATGGTGTATCTAACTTCTAACTATCCAGAGATCACCAGTATTGGGTGATCCAGAATCTGGAGAACACCTGTTTCTGCACGAATAATACAAGATTCACATTGATACTTCTGCTACTTACTATCTGTGTGACTTTGGGCAAATCACACAACCTCTCTGGGCCTCAGTTTTCTCACCTGTAAAATGAGGAGACTGGATAACCCCCCAAATTTTTTTTCCGATCTTAATGGTTCTGTGTATGGTCTGACGAAGAGGTGGGCAAACTGGTATCTAAATAGAGTGCACTGGGTAAGAATTTAACCAATAAATATTTACTGAGCATCCTTTATTGTTGGTGGTCTAGACCAAGGGTTGGCAAACTTCGACTAATCCAGCCAGCCACTTGTTTTTGTACAGCTCATGAGTTAAGAATGGTTTTTACCTTTTAAAAACAATAAAACTTTATTTTAAAAAACAAAAACCATTTTTAGCTTGAGGGGCCATACAAAAATAAGGCAGAGTGCTAGTTTTGGGCCACAGGTGGTAATTTGCTGACCCCTGGTGTAGACTGGCCATTTCATTCCTGTGGGTAAGTCCTAGTGTGGAAACTCCCTCCCCCAATGCAGATCACATCGATAAACATTTATTAAACGAGCATTTATTAAACCTCTACTGTGTGCCAGGTATTGTGTTAAGCTGCATCAGCATCAATTCTGTTTTCTATATTCTTAGTTGCCTGCGGTCAGTGAGAGATCAAGTGACTACCCCATGATCACATAGTAATTAAATGTCAAGTGCAGGCCTTGAACTAAATCTTTCTGGTTCCAAGGTTGCGCTTCTACCCACAACTGCCTCTCATTAGTGTCTACCATCTGTAAAATTCTGCGATTAGGTTTAGTCCTGTACAAAGGTCTTCAACTGGCTCCCTTGCTGATGGATACCAGGTAAATCCTGACCATGTTCTACCCCCAGAATGATGATATTTTGATTCCTTTGTGTTTACAGCACAGAGAACAATGCTCTGATCATAGTAGATGCTTGATAAATGTTTGGGAAATAGAATTGAGTTAGTAATGGCATCTTTTTCAAAATTAGACCTATGATGTCATTTGTATAGGGAAGTTCTGGTGAGGAATTTTCCCTTCCAAAATAGATCTGCACATTCCCTGTAACTTAACCAAAGAAGGACCAGGTGCACCCATTGATGCAAATTTTAAAAGTAATTTTACAATCATTTATTATAATTTTTCTTATCTATGCCAATGAAGTTTAAATACATGTAATTATAAGCAGATAATCTAATTTTGTCATTATCGTTCAGTCATTTCACTTGTGTTGGACTCTTGGTGACCCCATTTGGGGTTGTCTTAGCAAAGATCCTGGAGTAGTTTGCCATTTCCTTCTCTAGCTCATTTCATAGTTGAGGAAACCGAGGCAAACAGGGTTAAGTGACTTTCCCAGGGTCACACAGCTAGTAAGTATCTGAGGCTGCATCTGAACTTAGGAAGATGAGTTTTCCTGACTTTAGGCCCAGAACTCTATCCACTCTGTCTCCTAGGTGCCCTAATTTTACTTTGAAATTAAAAAAAAAATTCCATCCAATTATTTATCTCTATTTTCTTTGCCTTATGGATTAAAACAATGAATTAATCCTTTGAGGTATGCTGAAATATTGGTCTTTTTTCAAAGAGTTGTCTGGGAGAGTAAGCAGTTAAGTTACTTAAGACTACACGGCTTATATATGTGTAAGGGTGGCCTTGAATTCAGGTCTTCTCAACTCTAAGGCCAGTTCTCTTTTCCAGCAGTCCAGCAATTCCAAACTCAACTAGAAACCCAGGCTACTAATCTGTACCTAAGGATCTGTGCAGCCACATGTTGACTAAGAAAACCACATATTAACATTGTCTATGTTTTGCTGTATGTTTAGGACAACTAGGTGATATAATAGATAGAGTGCTGAGCCTGGAGTCAGGAGGACCTGAGTTCAAATTCAGCCTCATCTGTAAAATGGGCTGGAGAAAGAAATAGCAAACCACTCCAGTATCTCTACCAAGAAAACTTCAAATAGGGTCATGAAGAGTCAGACACGACTAATCAACAACCACAGCACAAAATAGCATTTTTGTTTATTTTGTTAAATATTTCTCAGTTACATTTTAATCTGGTTCAAGAGGCATGGAGTATTGTTGGCTGCAGACAACAATATGTTACTTCTCAATACAATTGGATCATATTAGAGCCTTTGTTCAGGCATGTTTGCTCTTCATGACCCCTTTTGGGATGTCCTTGGCAGAGATACTAGAGTGGTTTGCCATTTCCTTCTCCATTTCATTTCACAGATGTGGAAACTTGTGGCAAACAAGTTAAGTGACTTGCCCAGGGTCACACAGTTAGTAATGTCTGAGGCTGGATTTGAACTCAGGTCCTCCTGACTCCAGGTCTGCTCTGTCCACTGTGCTACCTAGCTACCTGTAATCTAATGAGATGTTAACACATCCTTTGCTCAAAGAGGTCCAATGACACCATCATGGTATTGAATCAAGGTACAGCATGACTGTGACTAATTGGTCCAGTATAAACCAAGAAGGCTTTGCCACAGGTTGAGCATATATAGTCTGTTTGAACATTTGGGATGGAAATGTCTCTGGATTTGCACATCTCACATTTCCTTTGTGCCATGCAATTCTGCTTAGCTCATAGAGCACAGCACTTTTTTTTTAATGTAATCACACCATAGTGGGTGGTCCTGTGCCAGTGTCTCTCATGTCTCACTATCAGTTCTAGAGTTCTTCAGAGATAGCTTGGGAATGTCCTTGTACCACTGTGTGAGGGCTTGCCTTGTCTGAATCCTCCAGTAAAATAATCTTATAAGCAAATGCACATTTGCTCTTTGGGCACTCAGACTCCACTGCAGAGAGCACAACTCTGATCTAATGAGGTAGATTTAATAGTGAATAATTGTGCAACCTCAAATGTAGGTCCAAAAGAAAAAAAGTCAAATATCCAAGTATAGGATGAGATAGTGTCGTGTGAAAAGGATCTGAGGATTTTATTGTAGTTTCAAGTTCAGTATGAGTCAGCAGTGTAACACACAGCAGCCAAAGGAGCTAATAAGATTTTAAACTACGTTAAGAATGACCTAGAGTCTGGAACAAAGGCTCTGATAGTCCTGTTGTCCCTCTGCTCTAGTGAGGCTGCTTCTGGAGCGTTACATTCAGTTCTTGGTGTCTCATTGTAGGTACAACATTAATAAGCAAGAGAAAATGTAGACCAGGGAGACCAGGATGGGGAAGATATTGATGCCATGATATAAAAGAATCAGTTCATTAATGAGGGATATTTAGCCTGGAAATAAAAGGAAGATTTAGGAGGAACATGATAGCCATCTTCAAGTATTTGTTATAGTGAAGAGGGTTTGAGAAGGTCTTAGGAAAAAGGTTTGCTTTTTCTCTTGGCTCCAGAGACAAGAACTAGCAGGGGACAGTGGTGCTACAAGTGGTGGAAGTTAGAGAGAACTAATTTCAGCTTGATGTAGAAATAACTTCCTGACCACTAGAAATACTTTTAAGTGAGAAGGCATGGTGCCTTCTCCTTAGAGGTCTTCATGTAAAAGCTGGGTGATGGTGCCAGGCACATGTTGGAATCAGTTCTTGTTCTGTTATGGGTTGGATTAGAATGGCCTATAAGATCACTTCCAACTTGGAGATTTTTTTTGATTGTCTGATTCTGTGATTTTGTGAAGTGTGAGCACATTTTACAACTTTGGAAGTAATGTGAGTTGAAATGGTTGGAGAATGTTTGTTGGAAGAGAGGGTGTTCATGAGTTCATCACTATCAGCTTTGGATCTATAGAGATAGGAATGTAAATATTTAATGAAGGTAGAGAGAGAGAGGGAGAAAGGGAAGAGAGAGAGAGAGAAAGGGAGAGAAAGAGAGAGACAGAGAGAGCCAGAGAAAGAGAGAGAGAAAGAGAGAGACAGAGAGAGAGAGAGAAAGGGAGAGAGAGACAGAGAAACAGAGAGACAGAGAGAGAGGGAGGGAGGGGGAGAGAGAGAGAGAGACAGACAGACAGAGACAGAGAGACAGAGAAAAAGTGAGGGAGAGAGAGAGAGGGAGGGAGAGAGAATGAGTGTATATAACTGTGAGCAGACTGGTTTCACTAAAGGGAAATGTGTTAATATTATGAGACTAATCTTTCCTTATTTTCGTTGTAGGAAGCTTCTGTTACCTAATGTTTCACTAAGACTTTAACCATTGGAAAGGGAAATCCAAGACAGAAAACACAATTCTAATTCTCTAGACTTATACCAAAGAGCTAGTTCCCTACTTTGCTCAAAACATTCATTCTGATGGCTGCATTTGCTGAAATCTGAGGTTGGTTTGCTTGGTTAATGCTTTCCCCTGCCCTCCCAACCCCATTCTCAACCAAATAGTTTTGGAATTTGGAGCATGTTCAAGTTCCAACACTTGAAAAAACAGAAGTCAGAAAGGCATTTCAAGGACAGTGGTGGTTTATTCATTGTCTTTAAAGTAGGAAAGTAAGCAAAGTAA
>CM053596.1:198113463-198136138 GCA_028646575.1 Pseudocheirus occidentalis
GAAAAAGAATTGTCCAGTTTGACTGGATGGAAAGTAGAATAGGGATAATACTGGGAAGATATCGAAGGCTGAAACAGAATTGTTTGAGGGCCTTGAATCCCAGGATCTGGAATTTAAAATTTATCTTTGTAAGTAATGGAGTCAAGAGAAGCTTTTAAGTAAAGAAGAGCACCATCACAGCAGTGCCTTCTTCTGTAAGGCTGAATGCCATCACCAGAAATAACAACTAAAACTCCATATACCACAGATTTTCCGGCCTTAGCCAGTAGCTTCTTTGTTTCCTCTCATGTTTCACATAAACGAAATTCTACTAAAAGACAAGCCTTTGGTTTGTTATTTAGAACCATAGCACTGAACTGGTATGGGAATCTCAGATAGAGTCCACAATGTCCGTTGACGTTCAGCAGTTAGTTTATTGCTTGTTAGAGGCAGTGTGATGTGATACAAAATGCATTCTGTTTGGAGTCAGGAGAGATCTAGGTGTATATCCTGACACTTTGGTACTTGGACACTTAGTAATTGTGTGACTATGAGCAAGCCAGTCACTTCTCTGAGCATTAGTTTCCTCATCTGTAAAGTGGGAGAAATATTACCCGTAACTCTTACCTTACACTTCGGGTATTATGAGGATGCAATGAGGTAATGGTCTAAAACACTTTGCAAAACACTATACAAATGATGTCTTTTATTGTACAAATTCTGCCTACTGTAATTCTTTTTCCCAACCCATTTTGACCTCTTTATGAAACACAATTTTGGTCTATCTTTGAAGATTATGTAAGATTGGAGAAAATACGGTTTAATGAATAGGAACTTGGATTAAGAGTTAGGAGACCTGGGTTCTTGACCCAACTTTGTTGTCCTCTTGCTGTTTGATTTTAGTCACTCAGTTAAACATTTATTAAGTACCTACTATGTGCCAAGAATTGTACTAAGTGCTGAGGATGCAAAGGAAAGCAAAAAATGATCCCTGCTCTTAAGGAGCACTCAGGTTAATGGGGGGAGACATGAAAACAACTTATATATGAGGAAACCATATACAGGATAAATGGGAAGTATTAACTGAGGAAAGACACTAGGATTAAGAGGGATTGGGAAAGGCTTCCTGTAGAAGGAGGGGAGGGGAGTTCCTCTAGATTTGAAGGAAGCCAGGGAAACCAGGGGGCAGAGATGAGGAAGGAGAACATTCCAACTGTGGGGGACAGTCGAGAAAAGTACCTAGAGTTGGGAGATGGAGTATCTTGTCTGAGGAACAGCAAAGAGGTCACAAAGTCCAACACAAAGTCCAACATGACTGAAACAGTTGGACAATGATGATCTTAACATTCTAGAATATGAAATTTTCTCGTGATCAGAATTGATTTTCTTGAGTTGCTTTTCCTAGGACTACTAAGTACAGTTGTTTTTTTGGATCTGATCCCAAAGCTTTCCATTGTACCAATTGCTGGGAGGCAAAGGAAGGCTGGGAGCTTGGTCTTTCCTATATGTTTTTCCAGTCTATCTCTCATGATTGAAATGATCTCCTTTCATATCCTGTTGAAATCCTTCCCTTCCCTCAATGCTGAGCTTAGAGACCTCTTCCTTCTCTCATTTTCTCTGGCAGAAGGGGTAAAATTTTCTTTGAGCATTTTGACTGGTCTTTCTTTGACTCTTACCATCTTTCTTCCGTTTTGCATTACCCTTTGTATACTTCTGTGTCTGCTGCATCATCCAAGTAAATTTTAAATTCTTCCCAGGTAGGCACTGTTTTTTTTTTTTAACTTTTGTCTTTCCAGCACCCAGCAGAGTGTCTTGCCTAGCAGGTGTTTAGCAAATACTTATTGGATTTTTTTTATACCCTGGAGAGACCTCAAATGAATATCTAGAAAGGTTGTCTTGATTCACCCATTTGGGTTTATTGGTTCCTCTAGGCAGAATTAGTGAGATACCCTATTTGTCTTCTTTGATCTGGTTGGTAAAGTTACTGGTAACCAAAGGGGGTTTCCTCAATCTTTGTGGTGGCTCATGGCTACATCTCATTTAAAGTGCTCAGTCTGTAGCAAAAAGAAGACCCCTGAAATGAGGAAGCATTGTCCCTTGTACAAAAATCAGCATCTTTTCTTGGATTTTACTTGTGGCTTTTTGGAAAGGGGATGATGCGTATTAATTTATAGGCACCTGTAACCACAGATGAAATTATAACATCAGAATCTCAGACTCTTAGAATTTCAGAATTAGGATTTAAAGAATTAGGGAAATGTAGTGGTAACTTAATGATACCAAAGACTTGAGCAAAGGATTTTTTTTTCCCTTTTAAATAGAATTAGGGAGACCCAAGTACATTTGTAGGCATTTGGAAAGGAGCCAGTAGAGAAGGAAAGATTGAAGATGCATGACAGAGAGGCATTATTGATGGAGCAAGGTTTAGGAGGTGGTAGGAGGGTTGGGATCAAGAGCACAGAGAGAGGAATTACTAACATCAGAGATTTAAGACCTCTTTCTCAACAAACTCCATAATTCCACTAAAGTTTAAAGCCTCAAAAATTTAGCCCTCAGTATTCCTCAGCATTTCCTCAAATTTTCATTGATTTGTACCCAGTTAAAAAAAATATCATAAACAGTTCATGGCTGTCCTTTTTTAGAAGAGATTATCATGGCAGGGAGTACCTTATCAACAAGTTCTGAAAATTAAGATGGCATAATTGTGGCAGACAGATTTATTTTCCTATGTACTAGGAAACTGAGAAGGATTTAGGACCAGATCAAGTACCTTACAGAAGAGAAAGTGCTTGGGCTCTTTGTTGGACTAAAAATATGATTTTTTTTTTTTGCAGGGGGGAAGGTAGGGCAATTGGGGTTAAGTGAGTTGACCAAGGTCACATGACTAGCTTTGTGTTGTGTTTGAGGCTAGATTTGAACTCAGGTCCTCCTGACGCCGCGGCTGGTGCTCTATTCACTAAGCCACCTAGCCACCCCCCAAAATACGGCTTCTTTAATCAGGTAACTGACACTGTGTCTTTCAGACTGGCATTGGTCATTTATAAGAATACCTATAATTTGTAACAGGCTAATGGAATAGTTCAACTGAAGTCAAGGAAATATGATTTTGAAACAAAGACCTTGAGACTACTATCATTCCTTTGTACCCTCCCTACACTTTATAAAAGACTTTTTCTCAGTTACCTCTCACTCATTATCAAATAACACTCAATATCAGAACAAGTTGGAATGAGACTAGCCAGGTCTTTCATTGGCCAAGTTTTATTACTTAGCACAATGAAATAAGTTTAGGGAGAGGGAGGTAAAGAGATGAAAGCAGTGCTGTTTGGGTCATGACAGTTCACTATCATACCAGAATTCATGATGTACAACCACTGCCTGGGATAATATTTTACTAAAAATGTATTTTGGTGGCTCCAGAGGCCTGTCCATTTGTTTTCCTATGCCATAACCCGTTGCAAATCTGTGGGTACCAATCAAATTCTTTTGGCTTCCATTTCAAATAAAAATTCCAAGAATCCTGAAGCAGCATCAAATTTTAGAGCTACTGGGAATAATTTAGTCTTCTTCAGGCCATCTAGTCCAGCCCGTCACAAACCAAGTAAACACATGAAATAAGACAAATGGTTGCATGCAGTTGTGCAGATGGATCCAAAACCCAGGTAGTTTTATTATGAAAGTTACAGATTATTCATGTAGGTAGATTTGCAGCCTCTTTATTAGGGTCACAGAGGGCAAGTAATATCCTCTCAATTTATAGGAGCATTGAAGGCACAAAGAGATGAAATAATTCTACTAAGGTTATATAGCAAGTTCACCAGGATGTGAACTTCCAATTTCTACCCCAATGTACTATCCAGTGGAGCATACAATGTCTTGTCCTTTATGCTCTCTCTTGCTGATGCTTCCTGGGGGAGATAGGCCTGACTAAGATAGATGTCTATGAAAGAATGAATATTGATGATGCATTATGTAAGGCTCAATAAAAGTTGTGAACTTGCCAGATGCTAGAAAAGTCAGCAGCTTCTTTATCATGCCTTTCCTTGGCCTAAGCTTAGATAGTTTCCAAGAAGACAAGCAGTGACAGGGGCAAGTAAAAAGAACTGGGGGGGAGAGAGAAGGAGGGAGAGAGGAAGGAGAAGGAAAAAAGGAGGGAGGGAGAGAGAGAAGAGGGGGGAAAAGGGGAGGAAGAACAGGAGAGAGGGAGGGAGGAAGGCAGGGAGTGAGACAGAGGGGAGGGAGAGAGGGACAGAGAGAGACATACATGGAGAGGGAGAGGGAAGGAGGGTGAGAGGAAGAGAAGTAGAGAGAAAGAGGGAGGAAAGGATAAGGGAGGGAGGGAGAAGGTGGGAGAGGGAGAAGAGAGGAAAAGAGAGTAGGAGAAGAGAAGGGAGAGGAGAGGAAGAGAAAGAGACAGAAGGAGACAGGAAGGGAAGGAGAGAGGAGGGAGAGAGGAAGAGAGGAGAGTGAGGAATGGAGAAAGAGTGGGACAGAGAGACAAAGTCAGAGACAGAGAAAGAAAGGGAGGGATAAGGAATGAGAGGGAGAGAGGAAGAAGGGAGAAGAGAAAGAGAGAAAAAGAGGAGAGGGAGGAAGAGAGGGAGAGAGGAGGAAAGAGAGGGAGAGACAAGAACAGAGTGGGAAAGGGAGGGAGAGAAAAGAGAAAGAAGGGGGAATGAGAAAGGAGGAGGAAGGTAGGGAGAGAGAAAAAAGAAGGGAGGGAAGGAGGGGGGAAGAGAGAGAGAGAGAGAGAGAGAGAGAGAGAGAGAGAGAGAGAGAGAGAGAGAGAGAGAGAGAGGAGAGAGAGAGAGAGAGAGAGAATGAAAAATGCGTGAGGAACTTTTAGATCTGCTTTTGAGATGAATAATGAACCAGGGTTTGGATTGGAAATCAAATTAGAAGTTGTAAAAAAAAAGGTGAGGTCCCTACTTGTGAGAAAGCTGGCCCAGGGCGCCAGGGCTGTGACCATTTCAACAAACCCGGTGTCCTCCTTTGCTTAGCCACATTCTTCATTGATGACAGTTCCCAAAGCTGTAGGAAGTGAATGGAGGTTTGATTAACCATAGGCCATAATGGCTATATCAGTTTCTTTTGTAAGTGAAAGATTGGCTTTGCATATTCATAAGGAGGGAATGTTTAAGCTGTCCCACTGTAGCTGTCAGCCCTTTTCAGCTAAGCAGGGTGGTGTAGGATTAGTAAGTGCATGGGTGGCCCTGGGGAAATTGTTTCACAAATAAGGAATTCAGATTGGGCAGAACTTCCCTACTGTAAAGTTGGTCAGGGGAAAGAGGGAATTTGTAGAATCTATTTTCCTGCACACGGGATGGAAATTCACTGAATGGGTTGGATTAAATGCAGTTCCCCTGGGAGACCTTGGAATGTGCACAGCACTCCAGCCTGAGGAACTGAGAGAAACAGGGAAGTTGAGGAATGTGGGGGTTTTATCCCAACCTTGGGGATAGCTTTGCTGTACTAGTTCGAAGAAGACAATTTTATAGGCCCGAGGGCTGATCTTGTTTTGTTGACAGTTTAGAGGGTAGTACCTTCCAGCCCCCCTTGTCCTATTGCCAGAAGTTTTCTATCCCAGCAATAGATTATATTGGACAATGCTTTGCCAATAAGGTCTGACCTGTTATAATGACTTTATACTAAATTCGTCTGAATTACAAAAACAAAACAAAGAATAAGATCATATTATTCATAAACAAGTAGGATCCTTCTCAGTCTTTAAAATAATAGCCTCTTTCATTTGAATCATGATTTTTATTTTTCAAAGTGCTTTCACATATATTATTGACTTTTATTCTCACATATCTGGCAGGTGAGTATTTTCATATAAGGAAACAAGAGGTCTAAGTTAATCAAATAACTAGTTTAGTTTAAGTGGAAAGAATACTAGATTTAGAATCAGAGATTTGAGTCCAGGCTTTGTCAGTTTTTAGCTGTGTGCCCATGGGCAAATTCCTTAAGCACTCTGAACCTCAATTTCTCCAAATCCCAGATTGGTATAAAAATATTTATACTCTTCCTTAGAGCACTGATGTGAGAAAAGTACTTTGTAAATCCTAACTGGAGCAGCTAGGTGGCGCAGTGGATAGTGTCCACCCAGAAGTCCAGAATATTGAGATCAAACATGACCTCAGTTTCCTCATCTGTAAAAATGATCTGGAGAAGGACATGGCAAACTACTCTGGTATCTTTGCCAAGAAAATCCCAAATGGGCTCACAGAGAGTCAGATACAACTGAACAACAACGAAATCTTAAATGGAATTTTGAAAGTCTTTGTGCAGATTTAGGAACAAAATGAACTTTTTGTTGATATTATTGTCTACAATTATTTGGCAAAAGTAAAATTAGGAGTCCTGGTTCTTAGCACAGTGCCAGACAACACTGTCTTCTTGACTTAGATTTATATGGCACTTGGAAGTTTGCAAAGAATTTTCCTTACAACTCCCTGTGAGATAGGATGTGGAAGTCTTATTATTCTCATTTTAAAGATCAAGAAAGAAACTGAGGCTTTCAAATGGCTTATAAGAAGGATCGTAGATAACATGTTGGAAAGAAACAGCTCTTGAATTAGAGGCTATGTGTTCAAATTCCATCTTGGCTGCTTGCTACTCAAGTGACCTTGGGCAAGTCATTGAAGCTCCTCATTCCTCCTTTTCCTCACCTGTAAAATGTAGGGATTGGACTATATAGGTTCTGAGGACCCTCCCTGATTTAGATCAGTGATCACATATTGACCCAATGTTCATCCAGTCCAGTATCAGGGTAGGGATTTGAACGCAGATCTAACTCCAAACTCAGCAGTGTTCCAGCATGCTGCTCCTTATTGCCAGCTCTAAGGTTCTTTGATACTGCTTTAATATGTGAGGAATTAGAAAGCTTTGTTCATATGAGAAGTATTCTACTTTTCAAATTAGGATCTTGAGAGAGGAGCAGCTCTTTGCCTAAAAATGAGCCATTGGGTGGGTGGGTGGGTGGGAGGTCGGGGAAGGGGAAACAGATATAGAAACAAAGCCATTCGAATTTGAGCCCCTGTAACAACTGTAACAGCTGACAATTATTTCCCTCAGTCCTCCTCAGTTGCAAGAACTGGTTTCACATAAATATCATTAGAGATAAATAGGAAAATAAGACCCAGAAACCTTGTAAGGGGTGGGTAAAAACAGTGCTGCCATAGGGAGCAGTGAGTGGCACTTTAATATGTTCACAATGAATGGGATGGCTGAGCCCCCTTTCTGAGAGTTAAATTGGCACATGAGCTTGGGAGGGGGCATTTTTGGTCCCTAAATTCACCTTTTAGGGAAGGGATCCTTTAAACAAATGTACACTGCGTTATTCTCATTATTCAATTATGACAGTCTTTCCCCCAGCATTTTAATTAGCACTCATTTACTAAGCATTAAACTGTCATTTTAGTTGAACTCAATGGACTACCCCAGGGACAAGCATTCCACAAGATAATAACAGCGAAATGTAATTCTGGGGCCTCAACAGCAGCGTCTTAGCCCACATTAGGAATCTTCTGTCAGCCTTTTCTGATAGAACTTAATCACTGTTGTTTGGGAAAGAAAAATAATCATATAGTACACCTGAATGGTCAATAGGAAATCAGGTTGCAACATGAAAATATAGACATCCAGCATGTCTGTTTGAGTCTTCCTTATAATGTCTCTTAAATGGTTCAGGAAAAAAAAAAGTTAGGGGTGCTGGACAGCTGAATCCTAATTCCAGTTCCACTGCTATCTCTTGTGTCTTCAGGGTAAAGAGAATTCTGGGCTTCCAAGGAATGAGGAAACCCTGAGTTCAAGCTCTGCCTCTGACAACTTGCTAGTTGAATGACTTCAGCTCTCTGACTGTCACAGCATTAAATGCCTTCATCTCTGTTTTCCCTTTCATCAAGGGAGTGGAGCCACAGAATGATAAATAAGTTCATTGCTGTGATTGCAAATGCCATTAAAAAAAAAAAACTTTTTGAAGTTAGGGCAGTTGGGGTTAAGTGACTTGCCCGAAGTCACATGGCTAGTTTTGTGTTAAGTGACTGAAGCTGGATTTCAACTCAGGTCCTCCTGACTCCAGGGCCGGTGCTCTATTCACTGCGCCACCTAGCCGCCCAGCAAATGCCATTTTCTTATGTTTTTGAAAGAGAACCAATTGTCTTATGCATAAACAAGGTGTGTGACCTTTCTCCCATCCTTGAGGTTCATTCTATGAGTTTCCTCATCAGCTGAGTGTAGAATTGGTCATCCTTTGGGTGTCAGGGATAGCGCAAACCTTGTAATTCTGAGATCATTAAGAGCTGGAAGTCTAAATCCCGGTCTTTTTACAGAGAAGGAAACTGACTCTGGATGAGGTAAGTGATTTCCCTGAGATCACACAGTTAAGTTACAGAGGCAAAATTTTAATACAGGCCATCAGGTTCAAAAATCTAATATTCTTTTCTCTTCCAAATGCTGCCTCATCCAAAATAAATGAAGTAAGGTAAGATTTTGAAAAGTTATGTGATAGAAAAAAAAAGGAAAATTGACCTAATTATTAATGTGATGGTATTAGAATCATCATTCTAGAATGTAATTAATTTTTTTTTCCCTCACAGCTGGATTTGGTTTTCAAATATAGAAGCAAAGGAAGGACCTGTTTGAAAGCTGGCATGGACAACATGATGGAGAAAAAAAAGTAAGAAAATACATTTCCTCAGACCAAATCCCGTAGTAACATTTGTTTGGCTCTGACTTATAGCTTGACTTATTGATGTGCACATTCAGGGGACGGGCTGAAGCCCACAGTTCTCAGGGGAGTTTCTGAGAAATCCTGCTTTTCCTTTTGGCTCCAGTGAGTCCCCATCCTCTTTCTTGTAGGTGGTTTGGAGTTGGTTTGGCAAAGCAAAGAGAAAAAAAAAACCAACAATGATCCCAAACAGATGTGACTCTCTCCTGTTTTTAGCAACACATGGAAAAGGGAATTTGACAAACACGCCTTTGATAGGATTGAGCAATTCCCCATCATACACTTCTCCCTTATGTGTCCTCTAAATCCTGTCTGCTACAGTTTGAGCTCATTGCTTCTGGCTCTGATCTTGATGGTTGGTGATGGAGGAGAGCTGAGCAGTTTGCAAAGACCTCTTGGCCACATAGCTCTCGGCTTGCAGTTCCTTTTGATGGGGCCAAGCCCCTCAGTAACTGCTCCAACAACCTCCTAGAATGTTAAATATGAAGGAACCTTAGAGATCAACAGGTCCCATCCATCCCTTTTGCATATGACCCCCAAAGAGGTCTAATATTGTAGCTAACAGTGTTGGTGAGCCCAAGAGGCAGAAGGCAGAAGGCAGCAGGCAGTGGCTGCTCAAGGTTCTGGGAATTTCATTTTGCCTTGATTGCAATATCAAGGTAGGCAATTTCCCACAAACATTGCTCCCCTTTTTTTTTTTTTTTTTTTTTTTGCTGACTTCCCTTCTTTGCCCATAACATTGTCATCCCTGTTAGATGCTCACTTCAGAGTGACCCTTGGTGGAGAGAAATCACAATAGCAAATTCATACTGGAACCAGGATTAGCCAGGTCTCTAGGGCTCTTTTCAATAATACATTATGTTTAACCATATGTGGAGGCATTTGATTTTCTCCATTCCCATGGATAACTTCCTTTGATTTCTCTGTCATGATACTATAGTGAGAGCCCTGTGTCCAGAAAAAGAGAACCCAAATTCAAATACCATCTCTGTTACTGTCTGTGGGACCTTAAGTAAATCATTTCCTCATTTGTCAGATAAGATGAAGATGTCCTTCAGAAATGGGTTTCTTATAAAAGTATGAGGGAATATGGAGTTGAAGGAGACCTTAGATATTATTTTGTCCAGCCCTTTTGCTTCAGGGTAGTGGGAAGTCAGTTTTGGCCCCTCCTCCTCACTAAGGGATATTTAGATATTCTGTGATATTCTGATATTACCAGCACAATCTCCAGATGCCACAAGAACCAAGGCAGCCTAGGCATGTGTTTGAGTCTGGCTTGTTCAAGATCACCTGTACTTATGTGCATAGGTTTTGGCTTAATTTACACCAGTGCACTTGAAGAGCTCGCCTCACATGCATGTATATTCTGAAGTACTACATAGTCCTGACCCTGGTATCAGTGAACCACTCAGATGTATCTGCAGGCCTAAGCAAAGCTGGTGGGTTCCTGAATTAGACAAAAGCCTCACTATATCCCAGTAGAGAAATGTACTGTGATGCAGAGGTGGCTATGCTGCCTTGCTGGGTCCTTTCACTACAAATATTTATTTTAAATCAATAAAACATAGTAGCAGTAGTTCACAGAATAATAGGGTCAGTATTTATTTCCTTTCAGGTCCTTAGTAAGTCAGGCACATTTTACAGATAAAGATAATAAGGATCTCTTTAAGGTCTCTTGCAGTTCCAAATGTGATATGCATAATAACACTGATGGAAACTGGCTCTTCCCCCTATACTACATTCCATTTTCCACCTCTTTATTTTCATGTGTCTTTCTGCATGGCTAAAATATTTTCCTTCCTCACCTTATCTTCTTAGAATCCCGAACTTTAAAAACGCAATTGAGTTTTCACCTTCTAACTATGGCCTCACCTAATGACCCAGTTGTTAGTTCTTCCCCCCTCCATATAACACATTGATCGATTGGTACATATATCATGTAGTTCTTCTACCCATAGTAGAATGTAAGCTCTCTGAGGACAGGGATTTTTAAAAAAGTTTTGCTTTTCAGTTCCATTTCCTACCACAGTGCATTGTACATAAATGCTTGTGGAGTTGAATGGATAGGCAGCTGGAATCACCCCCAAAGAGGTCTAATATTGTGGCTAACAGGGATGGTGAGCCCACGAGGCAGAAGGCAGCAGCTCCTCCAGGTTCTGGGGATTTCATTTTGCCTTGATGGCAACACCAAGGTAGGCAATTTCCCACCATAATTGCTCCCTGTTTTTTTTTTTTTTTCTGACTTTCCTCCTTTGCCCATAACATTGTCATTCCTGTTAGGTGCTCACTTCAGAGTGACCCTTGGTGGAGAGAAAATGAATAAGACAAAGGAAGAAAGACAGGACACCAAAAGGGGCTGGTTGGGTCAGAGTGCAGGGACAGGCCAATAGCAACAGTCTTCATTCCTGCCAGCTTTAATTATCTCTCAGTTTAGTTCAAGGCTGGCTTCCCTGTGGCTGTCATGAGCTGTGACTTCAGCTCATGGTATTTGAATACAATGAAATGTAACACCAGCAACATTGTAATGTTACTCTGTACCAGACTAATTAAGCAAACCAACGGAAGCCATCTGGACTCTACACTTAGTGTCTGATGGCTGGGAGTGGGGGTGGAGGGGAAAGGAAGAAGAGGGAAATGAGAAGGAGGGGAATGGAGGCAGAGAGAAGAACTTTGCACAGCCCATCTACTTTGGAACCGCACATTCCTCCAGACTCTTTTAATCTGGGGGAGGTCCCCCTACTTTCTTCTTCTTCTATATTATATTATAATTGCTATCATAATTATTTTAAAGTCTTATTGGTGCTTTTTTATGCCACACTCCTCTTAGACCCACCACGCCTTTCCCATCTCTCTTACTTGTAACAAGGGGAAATATTTAAGCAAAACCAAGCAATCCTGTGGTTGTCTTCACTTAACACATCTGACTGCTGATTGCATTCCATACCTAGGGTCCCTACCTTTCAACTGATAGGAGGCAGGTATGTTTTCTTATCAATTCTCCAAGACCAAGACTACTCATTATAGTATATGTGTCTGACTGATTTAGAGTGTTCTTATGTACATTAAAAAGGGCAGCATAATAGAATGTAGAGGTATCAGAAATAGAAATGGTGGTGGTGGGAACCAAGCCTTACGTAAGGATCCCTGGGGATCCATATTGATATAGTCTTAAAATGTCATATTATTTTTCATTTTTGTTATTTCTGAAGGCACATGAGTATTCTGTTTCGTTCACATGCCACAATTTTGTTCACTCATTTTCTCATCAATGGACACCCATTTTGTTTCCAGTTGTATATTATGGAGAGTGCTGCTCTAACATTTTGCTATTCTATCGGAGTTTTCTTTCTTTGGGTATACTCCCAGTTTGGGATCTCTGGGACAGAGGCTATCAGTAGGTTAGTGATTTTCAAAATTCTAAATTGTTTTGCAGAATGGAATGTATTAGCATGCCTTCCTTCTCACAGATTCCTCAACAGTCACTACTTCTGTTTTATATCTCTGCTTTATTTTGATTCCCACACAAGATGGGGAGAAGAACTTTGCATCTCCAATTTATAGAGGTTGAATTAGAGGGCCAGACTAGAGGACTGGGGATAAAAATAAAACCTCTAAAACTCTCTGTTAAACCAGGCTTCTGAAGTATAAGCTTGAGCAATATGAATGGTGATTTGACACATAGCTAAACTGGCATATTGAGGTTTCAATATATTTTGCTTAATAGAATGGATTTTGTCATATATTCTAGGAAAGTTGCTTTGACTCAGCAAAGCCAGGGGCAGCTCTCACGCAGCACACTCCATTCTGTTTCTCCCTGTGTCTATATGGCACACATTATCTGGCTTTTGGCAGGCAGGAATCTGGATAAATTGGCTGATGCCTATATTTGTGATCTTGGTATAAGAAATATTCGGATTCATCATTTGAAGATGCATATAATGGGATCTGAATTTTCAAGTGGGTGTGTGTATTCACATCTAAAAAATTCTGGATTGTGTATATTTACATGAGCATGTAAAGTATATATTGTTGTAAAACTCAGGATTTTGTTTTATAAGATAGTTCTCAAATTATTTCCTTCTGTGAAACAGACTGCCAGGAAAATGAGGGGATTCATATGTTAATAGCTGGTATTTATACAGCATTTTAAGGGTCATAAACTTCTTTACATACATCCTCTCATTTGGTCCCCACAAAAACTCTCTGAAGTTGTGCTATTTTTATCCCCTTTTTACAGATGAAGAGCCTGAGGCTAGAAGACTTGCCCAATGTCACACAGCTGTTAATTGTAAGAGGAGACATTTAAACCAAAGTTTTCCTGACTTGGTGTAGTATAATGGAAAGAGCACTGGCCCTGAAGTTTCAGGACCTTGGTTCAAATATCACCTGATACTTACCTTTTGTGTCACCTTAAAAAATACACACACACACACACACACACACACACACACACACACACACACACACGCGCAGAGTCACCCTAGGGCCCAACTTATCTTTTTGTCTGTTCCAGAATGACAAATTGATGGGCAGGTTCTATACGATGTCCATCCAAATGCATGTAAAAATCATAGACATTCTGTATCCATTTGGTCTTTCCTGTTTGGATAGACAAGCCAGATTCCTTTGTGTGATTACATATCTCTTCCAAGAGGCGCCACAGTGCTCAGTGGCTTGACGTAATCAGCACAGGAGCATCAGGAGGACCCTCGTTGCCCACAGTCAGTCCTTCTTCAACCTAGATTTTGCGTTAGATCTCCATCACAATGGTATAAACATTTTGCAAATATATGTGTTGTATGTATATTTATGTATGCATGTGTGTATGTACACACACATATTCATATATGCATGTGTGTCTATATACGCACACATATACTTACACACCTATTTCCCCATTTTATTCCTTACTGAATGTTTATTATCAGATCATTGAAGAGTTGTTTCTGTTGTCAAAACTTCCAAAGAATCTTGAATGATCTTATTTGTGGATAGAGAGTGTCTTTTTATTACTTATCTATGCATGGGTCCAGAGGGATGAATTATTCTGGAGGGATTTATAAAGTTCTTTTACTGACTCCAAGCTTTCCATAAAAGCAAAGCTCCATTTACTGACATTTAGCTGGTGTTCCTCTATTGCGGTAAGATGTGGAACTCCACTGTTGAAGTCACTAAAAATCACTATCAAATAGAGGGCAATAGAGAGGTACATGGTGGATATGAACAGGCTGCAATGTATAACTGATGAGAAATTCTAAAGAAGAATAGAAGAAATTCTAAGTAGAAGGAAAGGGGTAAAGGATGTTGTCAAGGAATTGAATGAAAGGAGAAAAAGGTGGGCTGGTCATATGGCAAAACTGAGGGTTGGCACTTGGGTAGCTAGCATGCTTACTCTTTTGGTAATCAAGAAAATAAAAACGACTTATGGAAAACTTTTGAGAAGACATAGACAAGAGTCCCATGAAGTGGGCAAGAATGGATGGGTTATGACCTTCATTGTTGAAGAGAACTCTTGAATTGATGATATTATAAGTCTTTTGAGTCAAAACAAAATGAGTGGGTTGGCCTAGCTGACCTCTGAGTTTCCCCTCCAGCTCTGGGTCAAAGATCTTATAATCCTGACTTGAAGTCCAGCTCTCTCTTCTCATCTCTGCCTCTTAGAATCCTGAGTTGCTTTTTAAGACAGCTCCAGCACAGTGTTCTATATGAAAACTTTCCTGATTCACCCCAATTACTAATGCCTACTAGTATTACCCTAGTAGATAAGTGGTTTCCAAAGTGAGGGTCATGCCCTATCACCAAGGGGTATGTGATCAACCAGTGAGAAGCCAATTTACATTCCATCCTCAGTGTGATAGTCAATCATGGTTTTGTATCCAACACAACCGCACAAGCGCTTATCACTGCATTTAACTATTTTGTATGTATTTGCATTTGTTAATTTTATATCAATTCTGTTCATCTTTATGCATATACTTGTATCCTTATTAGAATGTGAATTCCTTGCAAGTAGCAATAGCTTCATTCTTTATACCTGCATTCCCACTGGCTAGCATAATGCCTCTGTATAGTTAATAGTAGATACTTAATAAACACTCATTGATTCTTTGATTGATGATGTCTTACAGCACACTAATATTCCATTATATTCATGTATCTCAACTAGTTTAGTTATTCTCCAGTCAATGGCCAACTACATTGTTGCCAGTTCTTTGCTACTATAAAACTTAATGCTATAAATATCTTGGCATTTTGAGGAACTTTGCTTTTATTACTGACTTCTTTGGGGATATACATCTATAAGTGGGGTCTCTGGGTCAAAAGTTTTAGTTTTAGTTACTTTCTTCAAATTCCAAATTACTTTCCAAAATGGTTGACCCAATCCATTGTTTCAGCAATAGAAGCACTGAATATTCTGGACAAACTTTCCCACTGAAATCCAGTTTACGAGGTGAATTCTGATGGGAAAAGTTATTGTAATAGTGGTATTCTATCCAAGTTGATTGAGAAAACGTTGATTAGTAGCTTTAGAATGATTTTTCAGACTCAGGAAATCCAGAAAGTTAGATGAACCTGAGTAGCGACTGTGATCACTAACCATAATCACCTACACATTTGCAGGGGAGAAATGATACAGAGAATACAAATTAATGAGGACAGACATTGATCAGAGTGCTTGTAAGTCTGATTTTGGAAATAGACTGCTAGAGTTTGAGCTTACCTTACCCAGAGAGGGTAACTAGGGTAGAGAGGTGGCTGGCTATAGACTCTGAGCATCATTTAAAGGGACTGGTGATGTTTAGCTTGAAAGAGAATTTGGGGGAGCCTAATAGCTGTCTTCAGGCAGCCATGATGAAGACGGATAAGACTTGTTCTGCTCAATTCCAGAGAGAAGATCTAGAAGCATTAGAGAGAAGTTACTGAGAAAACAGTTTTTGATTACAGGTAAGGAAAAACTTCCAAACAGCTGTCCCAAAATGAAATGGGATCAGTCAGGAATACAGTAGGTTTGTCTTCACTGGAGTTCTTCAAGAAGAATCTCAACAATTATGTGTTGAGTATGCTATAGTGAGAATTTCTGTTTAAATCACTTATTGACTTGACTGTCCAGGTACGCATTGATAAAGATAATCTCCAAGATAGCATTGAGGTCTCAGGTTTTTTGCTTTGTTTTTTATGAATCTATGACATAATTGTAAGAACAAATTCCCCCTTTGCATTTGTGTTTTGCTTTGGGTAGGTTTAGAACTCTAGGTATAGATCTGTATCTAAATATATCTTTAGGATAACATTTGGAACTGGACCTGTGATTTCATTGGTAGAGAGAGCTCCCAGGCCAGGGAACTTCCTTTACCATTATAGGCTGACTTCTCTTCCACACTGGGAAGTCTTAGGGAGTTGCCTAGAATGCTGAGGTTAAATGACTTGTCCAAAGTGACAAAGCTTGTATATGTCAGAGTCAGGATTTTAATTCAGGTCTTCCTTCCTCCAAGACCAGTTCTTTATCTAGTATGCCGCATTGCCTCTCCTGTATGTATCTCCATCCTGATCTCTCATCTCTCTGTGTCTTTTTTTCCTTTCCATTCTTTCTGTTTTTCTATTTGTTTCTCTTCTTTCTCTCTCTCTTTTTAATCTATAGGGGCCCCCTGATCAATTTGATGTATCACAGGTAGATGAGTCATCATTGGAAACTGTGATTGTATCTGCCTTGGTAGGATATTTATATTGGTACCTTGCTGGGGGGATTGAGGACATTTTCCTAGGTCTTAGTGTTAGGATAAATTAATAGATATGTGCTGGACCTGTGAATGAGGGGGCCATTTTAAAAAACTCTAATTTCTGGGAGATCGTAAGAGAGCTGAGCATAGGTCAGAAACTTAGCTGACAATGGTGGGGGAAGGAGGGAGAACGTTGTGCATTTACATGGCCTAGACCCATATCCACCAATGGCAACCGTGGAGCAGAGACACATTCTTGTTGCTTGGTCCCATGAGGTTGTTCTCATAGGATTTTATACGCTAATATAGTAGGGTAAAAAGAGGTAAGGGATGCAATAAGGAAGTACCATACATTTGAAAATTGACCATGGAAATCTCCAAAGCAAATAATTGAGAGTTTTGTGCTCAGGCTCATTGTCAGAATGTGTGCCTTTGATGCACTAGGCGACTAGCTGGCGTTGGACTAGGTAGCTCCCTTGCCTTGTAGCTGCAGATTGAGTACCCAGTGGTTTTATATTGGGCTTCAGATATTCCAGGTAAAACAAGGCAAATGAGCTAGCCTACCTTGTGAACCACTGAGGGGGAAAAGTGTGACTCTGGCATAATGAAACCCTGCATATATGAGGTCCTGCTATTTAGGTCATCAATGCAGGTTAGGAGCTTTGTACCATTTTATTTCAAATCTCTGACATGTTTCCATTTTAAGGTTAAGTAGGTTTAATTACTCTGCTCCTTTTCCAATCTTTGCTTCTTTTTGACATTACATAAGATATTTTAGGAATGGAGAAAGGTTAATGGGTCCATGATGGGCCCTGAAATTAACTTCCTTAATTAAGCCTCCACAAGCCATTGCCTTATTCCTTTTAATGATCTCTGTGCAGAGACAGCTAGAGATATTCTAGTTCCATGAGAGCCCTGTCAGTTTAAGTACTTCACAATTCATCTCACATTTGGGACCCGGACTTCACCTACTTTCCTGATCCCATCAATTGCTATTATTTTGACTGATCTGTAGAATAGAAAATGTTAGAGGAAAAAAATCATAGGATCATAAGGCCTTTGATACAGAGCTTAAGGGCTCTTAGGGGCCTTTGAATCCAACCCCCTCCTTCCACAGATGAGAAGCCTGAATCACAGAGAGCTTCATTGATTTGTACAAAGTTTTACAGATAGTGAGTCTCTGAGGAAGATTTTGAACCCAAGGATTCCTGATTCAAAGTTCAGTCCCCTATCCTTTAAGCCATGTTGCCATTCCCAGTTTGTGTGGTACAGTGAAGAAAAGTACAGCCGTTGGGTTCAGAGGACCTGAATTCAAGTCCTGCCTCTGATGTACCTTTGTGACCTTGGGAAAGTCATTCTCAACCCTCCTGTTCCTTTTCGACAAAATGAGAAGATTCTGCCATTTGGCCTATGGGATCCCTTCCAGCTATGATCATTAGAGCCAAAAAGGAACTGAAAGATTATTTAATCCAATATAAAATCCTCTCATTTTTTAAGGAAAGGAAATTGGTCTTGTCCTTTCCTGGGTTATGGTGAGGTGGTTCATTTGTTTTGTCTCTAGTACGTTCTTGCCTCAGTAATATCCTCCTGGCACAGTTCTGTCTTTGGGAGTTGGATGTTTTTCTAGCTATAACTGTCACTGACATTTTTAGTTGACTTTGTTAGCCTTATAATCCCCTTCCTTTAAACATAGCTAAACCATAAATGCTTTTTATAATATTTTATTTTTCCCAATTACATATAAAAACAATTTTAGCATCATAATTTTTAAAAGCAATAATTTACATAATATTAGGGAAGGGCATGGTGGTGGTGGTATTCAGTCATTTTTAGTCATGTCCAGTTCTTCGTGATCCCATTTGGGTTTTCTTGGTTAAGATACTGGAATAGTTTGGCATTTCCTTCTCTAGAGTACTTTACAGATGAGGAAACTGAGGCAAACATGTCTAAATGACTCGTCCAGGGTCATACAACCAGCACGAGTCTAAGGCCAGATTTGAACTCAGAAAGATGAATCTTCCCAACTCCAGGCCTGGCACTCTAGCCACTGGGGTAGTATATAACTAACAAAGGGTATAGGAATGATCCAGCGCCATAGGTCCCATCTGAAACTGACATGTGTTCCCCAAACCCCACCAAAATGGGCACCTAAATGATTGATATTGGGCTCAGAAATGATCAAAGCCTCTGGATGCCTGGCACGGCCACCATCTTTGGGGGCAGCTTGCATCTGACTGCTCTGCTAGATTCAGGCCCAGCTGGCTCCCTTCCTTCCCAGGAGCCCTAGTGCTACCCTCTAGGATTTCTCTTACAAGATTCCTCTTTTTAACTCTGCCTCCAGGAATGGTAGTGCTGTAGCTGGAGGAGTGGATTTAGAGAATATAGTACAGGAAAGATTATTCCTTTACAGAGCAGTCTAGCAGGGGAGCTCAACAGTGCACAGAAAGGCTTCTAATGGAAGGTAGAATGTGATAGGGTAATGAGAACAATGTGCTCTGAGGCTCAGGAGAGAGAGATGACAGGTGTGGGAGAGGGAGTCAGAGGAAGCTCTGTGGAGGAGTTGCCTTTTAAGCTGGACCTTGAAAGCTGAGTAGAAATTAGGCCAGCAAAACTGAGGAAAGAAGATGTTCCCAGAGTCTGGAACAGCCCAGACAGAACCAGGAGTGGGGAACCTGTGACCTGGAGGCCACATGTGACCCTCTAGGACCTCAACTGCAGTCTTTTGACTGAATCCAAACTTCACAAAACAAGGGGATTTGTTCTGTCAAGTTTGGATTCAGTTGAAGGGCCGTACTTGAGGTCCTAGAGGACCACGTTTAGCTTTGAGGGTGCAGGTTCCCCACCCTTGGACAAAGGAATGGAGGTAAGAGAGCAGAGACAATGGGGTGGTCCAGTTTGGCTCTTGATACATAGTGTACGTGAAGGGAAGAAGTGGGAGATAAGCCTGGGCAGATAGGTTGGGCTTAAACTACACAGTTCTGGGTAATTTTGTGTGTAAAGAGGAGCTGTTGAAGGAATTTGAGCATGGAGGCAACATGATCAGAGTTCACAATGATGTGTTGGATGTATTAGAGAGAGGAGTAGGTGTGGCCAGGAGGCCCCTTAGGAGGCCTTCACTACAATAATCAAGGTAGGGTGGAGAGTTGGATGGAAATGTCCAAGGACAGAGACAGTGATCAGAAGGAAGTCATTTTTCTCCCCAGTTGGAGCTTTAATGTGTGTTTAGTGATTAGTTCTACTTCAGAATCTTGGGCTGGAAGGATGGGTAGCCTCTTCTCATGCCCTAGGCAGCATCCTCAGATTCTTACTTCCCCAGCTGGCTTTATTGCTTCCGGTAAGTTCTTACTCTTTGACCTGGCATTCTAGGCCCTTGACAATCTGGCGACTGTGGCCTTAGTGGGTTCATTTCATATTATCTTCATGTACGCCAGGCTATAGTCTAACTGGACTTCTCTTTGGCCCCAAACACTTTCCCCTGGCATTTTTGCTCACATAGTTTCCTGGAATGCCATTCCTCACCCTTCTACCTGGTTGGATTCATTCCCTCAGAACTCAACTCTAATGCCATCTCTTCCATGAAGCAGTAACCCCCTTTGCAAAATTCACGTAACACTTTAGTTTGGCCTAATGTAATATTGTTTATTGGTTCTAGGTGGTGCAGTGGATAGAGTGCTGGACCTTGAGTCAGTGACACCTGAGTTCAAATATGACCTCAGAATTTAAATAGCTGTATGACCCTGGGCAAGTCATTTCACCTCTGTTTGCCTCAGGTTCCTCAACTGTAAAATATAGATCCCAATAGTGCTCATCTCCCAGGATTGTTGTGAGGGCCAAATGAAATTATATTTGAAAAAAAACAATTGCCTAGCACAGATTAGGCACAATATAAATGCTTATTTCCTTCCCTCCCTTTCCTTTATATTATGGTAAGAAACATGAGGGTGGGTACCATATCTTATCTAAGCTAGTAACTCTCTCAGCATCAAGCATTGTACTGAATACTTAGAAGGCAACCAATAAATGTGACATGGAACAAATAAATGTAAGGATGGATATTAATCCTGAAGTCCTGGATAGAAAATTGCAGGGACATGGGTGGTATCATCATCATTCCTACTAATCGAAGACAGGGACTTTAAAATAGAAAGGAGGGCCAGGGAATAGAACAAGTTAGTTTAAAGAAAGCTGCCTGAGAATGGGATTCAGATCTCTACACCAGATCAAGGATGGAGTCTATTTAATAAGGACCAAGATGGATATGCTTGCCTAGAGGCCTCTGGATCAAATCAAGAAGATTTTAGTTGAAAATAGAAGGAAAAGGAAGAAAACTGTCGCATGCAATCTCTCAGCTAGATACCACAGAGAATTAGGAGTAAGTCTGCCATAA
This sequence comes from Pseudocheirus occidentalis, assembly GCA_028646575.1. NCBI lineage: Eukaryota > Metazoa > Chordata > Mammalia > Diprotodontia > Pseudocheiridae > Pseudocheirus > Pseudocheirus occidentalis. The sequence continues at coordinate 198,134,279 of CM053596.1, forward strand.
GAAGAAGAAAAGCAATAGATATGCTCAGTAAAATCACAGGAGACAATGCTGAAGATGAGGCGCAATAATCAGACTCATGACGGTATATATTACAAATATGTGAAGTATGGTTAATAAAAACCCAGAAGGAACTAGAAGTATAAATGCAAGGAATTAAAGATGCCATTCTGGGCACCACTAAGGCACAATCGGAACAAGGCAAATGAAAGAATGTGCTTTATTTTAAAGGACAGCACCGTATAATTCGGAGAAAGGGGTGGGATACCATTGTATATCCAGAAGAGATGCCCTTGTGTGGAAATCTACCATCTAGAGGGTAGAAGTCTGCTAGGGAGGATATGGGTGGGGCTCAGTGGGAAGAGAAACAGAAGAAATGCTGTGGTGAGAGCATACTGCTGACTCTGGCCAGAGTGATGAATTCCAGAAACAAAGCACAAAGCTGGCACCAAAGCGCAGTATCCTATCAGTGTTTCTGTCTGAGTCTGAGACCTCTCTCTACTAAAGGCAGGATGGCGAAGGAATTCCTGACTTAACTTAATGATAGTTTCATCCACAAGAAGGTAGATGGAAAACAACGAAGGGTAACTACTCTTCTTATCCCACCTTCATACTGACCAACATGGAGGAACTAGGGAAAGGTAGAAAGCTTGGGAGGAAGTGACTGTGGTACCATAGAGTTCATCATAGTTAAGAAGAGGCATGCTAAACACAGTTGGACATTTATTCTATACTCTGGGAGAATGACTTTCAGAGAGTTTAGAGGAAGGATAGGGGGAGATCCCATGGACCAAAGAAGGAGGCTCTCAGGAATGAAGTTCTGATGATATCAACACAAATTATTTTAGTGAGGAAGAAAAGGGGGTACCACCTAAAGTACTGATGTGGTCACATAATATTATAGTTATCTAATTAGTCAGTAAACATTTATTAAGTGCCTATTGTATACCAAGCACTTTGTTAAGTGTTGGGTATACAAAGGCAAAAGATAGCCCCTGCTCACAAGGAGCTCACGGTTTAATGGGGGAGAAATATGCAACCAAATATGTACAAATGAGCTATACATTAGTATACATCTACAAATACATCATATAGTTCATTTCACTTTGTCTCCCCCAACCAATAGCTTTTATAGCTCTACCTTCTAAGTGCAAGGCCCTAAATATGTTGAGTTTATTATTATATTTATATATTAATATTATTTATTTTAATTTGTAATTAATTTCTAATATTTATACTATATTATCTATTTATATTTATTATTTATTTATATTATTTAAAATTAATATATTATATTTATATAATTTTATATACAATATAATACATAAAACATATTTAATCAATGCAGTAATTATTTTTGTTGATTTAATTAATTTATTTTTATTTTTATTTTTTCATGATATATATTTTTTATTTGTTTTCTTGTTTACATCATCCATTTTCATGACATCCTGTCTTTCCCCTGCCCCAACCCTAAAACAGCAATCCCACTGTAAAGCCCCTCCCCTGATCTGCTCTCTTACTTTCTAGTAGGACATGGAGGGTCTCCCTACCCCAGCCCCTGTATATCTTAATTCCTAGTTGCAGGTGTTTCAGAACTCTAAATTCTAGATTCTTTCGATTCCTCCCTTGTCCCCTACCTCCACTGGAAGGACAATCAATTCAATACAGGCTGTGGATGTGTGATTATACAGGACATCTTCATAGTGGACATATTGTGACAGTGATAATCTGTCTCTCCTTCCTATCCCTCCCCCCCTCATTCTGTTCTCTACCCTGTCCTTGTACCTTTACTGAAGTGTGTGCTTCCAGCATCCCTCCCCCAGACCCTGCCTTCCCCTCCGTCATCCCCCCTCTCATCCC
>CM053596.1:198136638-198152351 GCA_028646575.1 Pseudocheirus occidentalis
ATTGTGTTGTCTTCCTCCCATTCCATGCTTTCATCCTTTTTGTCCACAAAAAAGGATTCTAGACTTTTATTGCTGCTATTATTTTGCTTCCTTTTCCTCATGTTGGCCAGTCAATTAATTAGCTGGTTTTTGTTTTCAGCTTTGTGGAACTCTGCTTCCAGTGGGGAAAGCTCTGCTCCAAATCTCTGGGGTTTTCCCAGCTGCCGGAGCTATTAGGGGGGTGTTGCAGCCCCCCCCCAGTTTTGGCTTGCTGAGAGTGCTCCCCAGGACCACCACCCAAGACCACAATCCAGAACTAGGCTGCTCAATGCAAGAGCACTTGGCCCTGATCAATCCATTCAGCCTCCCTGCAAGGTCCACAGGCCAGGGGCTCTGAAACAGCCTAGTGGGGCAGCCGCAGGTTACAGCAGTTCCTGCCCTTCCCCCACTGCTTTTTTGCCCTGGGGGCTGATTGGCTGAACTGCTTTTCCTCTCCCAAATTAAGTTTCAAAGTTCTACTTTCACTGACCTTCTGTAATTCTGGCTTACTAGATGTGAAGATCCCTCCAGGTGCAGTAGATCTTCTCTGAAGTAGACTTAGCTGTGGCTTGGGAGGCTAGGCTCCTCCCAGACCACCCTGAGGCCTGGCCGTGGTTTTGGTTTTGGGCTGGGCTGGCCTCGGCTCCCAGCCTGCTCCAGTGAGCTGCCTTCAGCGAGAGATGTATTTTCTGTATTTTTGTGAGTTTGAGAGTCCTAGAATTTGTTTATGGTCATATTTTATGGGTATTTTGGGTGATTGTGTGGGAGCTGCGGATCCTGGCTGCTTCTATGCCGCCATCTTGGCTCTGCCCCTAGTCTTGTTGATTTAATTTAAATTGAAATGACCTATTTTGATTTCTTAGAAGTCACATGTAGAAGATTAATTAAAGGCAAGCTGTAGAGGCAGAATGCTGCTGCTGCTGCTGCTGCTGCTGACAGGTCATGATTCTGTAATAATGATATCAGGAACATTAAAGCCCAGAACGACTGGGGACTTGAAGTGGATGCAAAAGACAACAAAAGGGGCTTTTTACAAGTTATGTTGGGGACAAAAGGAAGATCAAAGAAGAGAGAACCGCTTGGAGGAGCCAAAATGATGCTATGAAGAAGAGGAGGCATAACCATTTAACTCTTATTTAGGTCTTGCTTTCTATACTAAGTGGAATGATGGTCAAAGTGAGAAGTCTAGGATGACAATAAACACCAGTGCACCTATCTGTCCTTACTACATTTATGTCAGGCAGATTTGATCACTAAGATGCTTCTGGTGATCTTTGAAAAATCATAGAGAACAAAAGAAATGCTTCAAGAATGAAGAAAGACAAAAGTTGTCCCACTTTTCAAAGAAGGGAAGAAGTTAGATTTTTAGAAGTTTAGGCCAGTGAGTTTGATTTCTATTCTTAGAAAAATAATAAAACACATATTCCAAAGGATAGCTTGTCAATATTTCAAAAGGGAAGAAATGTAGATTATAATCTTGGGTTCATCAGGATAAAATCATGCCTAATCAACATAATTTCTGTTATTAACAAGGTTGCTAAAATGATGGGTTAGACTGGGAAATGTTGGAGACAGAGTGTAGCTTTGTGTATAAAAAGGTATGATTCTGTAATAGTAAAATTTGGGCAAAGCAGTTAAAAAAAGACCACCATTGTTGTGTACAAAATGGAGGGATTTAGACTCAATGAGATCTGAAACTTTTAAATGACTACCAAAGAGTATTGTTTATTTTTTCTCTAATGTCATGTAGCAGGACGCTAGCAATGCCCCTATCCTAGATAATATTTTTATCAGTTATCTTGGATGAAGGGATATGGTACCAAGCTTATTAAATTTTAAGACAACACAAATCTGATGAGGATCGCTGCCATGTTACATCATAGTAGGGGTCCTTCCTCCTCTCCCACCCATCCGCCAAAATAGAACAGGCTAGAACAAACAGGCTAAATCTGAGAACATGAAATTTTAAATCTCTGCAATTCCTTATCATGATATGGAGGTGACTGAATTTTTAGCTGTTATATCATTAAAATTGTTAGTTCATGCAACTTCCCTGGCAGGTGAAAAGTTTTGAGTATGGTTGTGATGACAAACTGTCTGTTGACCAAGCACTGGCCTAGCTAATAATGAACCAGAAGATTGGCCAACCACTAAACAACAAATTCCTTAGGCCATGATGATGCATGCAATAGACAGATACACAAAACCTGGGTGGCATCCTTCTACTTCTTTAGTGGAAATGGAAGTACAATAGAAAAAGGAAGAGAAGCTGCAAAGAATCAAACATTTTTTAAAACTATATGCAAATATTTATTTAATAGTTGACACTCTAAATAGACAATTTTTCTATATTGACCAGAAGGTTAGTATATTACTAAAGGAACTGAACCATAACCACATAAACATTCTCAATTTAAATGAAACCAGAAGCCATAGGAATGCACCTGGGAAGCCCGAGGTTGGCAAATCTGTTGATCTTGGGAGTTCTGAATTACAGTATGCTAGGTAAGGTATTCTCATTGAGGATGATGATGATGATGATGATAATAATGATGACGATGATGATGACTAACATTTATATAGCACCTAATTTGTGGTAGGCACCATGCTAAAAACCTTACAAATTTTATCTCATTTTTTCCTGACAATAATCCTGGGAGTTAGGTGCTATTGATATTCCCATTTTGTAAATGAGGAAACTCAGGCAAACAGAGATTTAGTGACTTGCCCAGGGTTACACAGATAGTAAGTACATGAGGCTGGATTCAAACTCAGGTGTTCCTTATTTCAGGTATGGCGCTCTATCTACTGTGTCATGCCACTGCCCCATTTTGTTGAGTCTCTTGAAGTGGAGAGTGGCATCAGATTGCCTAAGAAAGAATGAACTGGCCCATTTGAAAACAGATCAGGTCAAAGCTTCTGTGCTGATCAGTAACGGATCAGCCAATAAGTGGCTGCTATATTTCCGACCTGGTTGAGATAAAGGGGATGCTGTCTTTAAATAAGCAGTTATACAAATAAACAAAACCAGAAGTTACCACTAAGCAGAAAAATGGCCTGCTGGTTTTCCTAGATTAGAAGTATGGAAAATAAGTCAGAAAGTAGGTTTCATTGTCCAAAGTCAAGAAGAAGCATTGCTTCAGGGGGACGCTTGATGGTTTCATCTTACAAAGCCTGTGTAAGAAAACAATGAGGAATATAATTTCAGTTTATACATTAATATCAGTTACAGAGAATGAACAAAAAATAGATAAATCCTATGAGGAATTGCTTGCTAAAGGAAGTCACCGTATATTCCCCCATACCCAATGACTTCAGTATGAAGAGGACCAGGAAAAATATGTTAGACTATATTGTTCAGAGTAAAAGCGGTAGAAAGGAATACATGTGACTCCAAAGTTTCATGTGTGTTTCTCATGAATGCTTTCTCTCAGATTTTCAGAAGATGCTTGATGTGACAAACACTGAGCAGGATCACAAAAGATGAGGCTGATTCTATCTTAGCAGATAAGCTATGACTGGCTGCTGATGGAGCCACCATGTATGCTGCAGATAACTTGTCCAGAACAAAACATTGCGTCTTTTACTTAGGTATTCTGTTTTGGCATATGTAGGGAGGCTAGGAACCAGACCATGAACCGTGTGTCCAGGCACATATGGTGATGCCCATGCATGGAAAGTAGCTCTTCCACAGCCCCAATCGTGGGGGGCCTTGTCTGCCTCTGAACTCAAACACAGTTATTATCAGTGGTCGGAAGTCACTCCTTAGTATTCCGCTGGAGCCCAAGCCAGTGCCTTAGTGAGCTAACTCCTAACAGTTGTTGAGAGCTAATCATTAAATTTTCAGTGTGAGCATTTATACCACAGAAATTGGCAAGCCCTACAAATCAGTGCTTGATTTTTTGTTTTGTTGACTGTCAAAACTTAAGAGAGTAAAACTCATAATGTATCTCATGAGGTTTTTTTTGGAGATTTGATTGTTAAATTAGGAGCACATCTCTGGCTCAAGCCCTCAGTCTTTCCACTTGTTTCTGACTGTTTCTCCCAGGCCACTACTCAAGTGTACCACCTCAGACTCAAGGTCTGTACTAACCTGCTGTCACACTGAATACATCACCTGTACCACACATTTGCTATAATCACTACCGTTCTTTCTCTCATCATTCAGGCCAACTTCCAACTCCTTAAGACCACACATCACAGCCTCCTTGCTACTTCCTGACACGTTCCAAATATCCTTATGGAATTGTAATTACTTTGTGTTGCTGTCCCCTCAGCTGCAAGAGATGAAGACTTTCTCTTCTAACAAGAGGGACAACACTGTCATGTTATGTCTTCTTCCCTCAGTTCCACAACATTTCAAACTCCACACAAGAGCTTTTCTGTGTGTATTCAGATCATTGACATAGAACAAAGGATGAAACCAATACCACATTGGAAATGAGGATCAAAATGAGAAGTCATTATATGTGCTTATAACAGCATTAACCTGGCCTGTTTAACAAAACAAGGGGGCTGGAAGGGAGGAAATGGACAAAAGTAAAGACACAGACTCTATCATTATTTCTTAGAATTTATCCAACACAATTTGCCACAGCAAAGAGTCAGAAAGAGTCCAGAAACCAGCTCAGATAGCAAATGCTGTTTCTTTTTTTCCAGGTGGAGAGATGAGTAGCCAAAGACCATACTGGTTTACAGTATAAATCTCATTTTTAGAATATTATAGAAAAAATGATAGAAGATTACAAGTAGTCTTTGTTCACAAAACAGTGAAGAGCTATTGAGAGCAAAGTAAGCCTGCTGAGAGGTTGGCATGAGATGGCATGAGAGGTTGGCATGAGCCAGCTCATCCACTAATAATGATAGCACTGCTAATAATACAAATAATAACTTACATTTACATAGTACTTTAGATTTTTTTTAGTGGTACTTAAGAGCATGAAGTCAAGAAGACTATCTAAATCTGACCAAGTACATACAGAAGAAACCTGTTTTGGAAGTAACACATTTTAAAAGGCAATTGGGTATCCATTTTCAAAATGTCTTGGATGGAAAGATTCTACCAGAATGGAAAAGATTGGGGCTCATACTTTTACTGAAAAAAATAAGTGACTTAGAAGACATCAATAACTAATGATCCATATACTTGCCATATCATGTCCACGAAATGTTTGTGAAAATTGTCTATGCATTAGGGAGTATCCTTGATGGAAACATGAGAAGGGAATAGGTAGACTTTTGTTCATGGTTTTATATATAGAGGAATATTTTCTGTATCTTTAACACAACTAACACATTCAGAGAATATAATAACCTACTGTCTGTTATTGAAGTTTTTGAAAAACAAACATGTGATTCAGTTGACCAAAATATGACCTTAAATGCTCTATTTCAATGAGATGTCTTAAATGCATATATTAAAATGAATATGAGAGTCTATGAGATATTCATCCATGGAGATAATTTTGTTCAGTGATGCATTGCGTATCAATATCCTGTTCTCTAGACTCTCATTTTTTCATGGGAGAATTAGTTTTGAATGTAACCAAGAAACTGGAACTGGATTTGCCAGTTGAATAAAATAGTATAGGTCTTGTGATGTGTATTGTTGTGGAATTAAGTCTCCCTATATGTTTGAATGGGTTCTCTTTGGAATGGAATCTGACATAGAGAAACACATACACACATATACAAATGCACATTGAAAAATTTATTTCATTTTTAAAGAGGCATCGACAAACCATCCTCGAGTAGAAATTCAGTTGAGTCATTTTCTCTGAGACTACAAGGTTGCCTTGGTTTTTCACAAAGAGGCCCAAAGTTAATTTTCCTGACTGTAATGCCTCCAATGTATCTTGCTGAACCAATCAAGCATTTACGCAAATGCAAAAATAATTTCAACCCACTGGACCACAGGTATTCCCATCCAGCCAAACCTAGCATAGAGCAATTATTGTTGAACCTTCCCGGGTGGCTCAGACTGGGGTTTATTTGGTCCTATATGTTATAAAAAGCTGTTTGTAGCAATTGCAATGTTGGCATATTGACCACGTGATACAAACGAGCCTGGAAGTTGTTAGCACATGCCTCCTTATGTGAAGTTAGCATTCATCAAGTTTGGCTTCCATTCCTTGACCATACATCCTTGAGTTCTGGTTTATTTATAAATGTCAGTACTGTAATTATGAAGATATAATTGCAAGGGGTCCAGGTGCTGTGGTCGGCCTTTGCTGGTGAGAGAATGAAGCCTGGAAGGGGACCTGCAAAGCTCAGAGTCTGTTTGGAATTATCTGGATGCTCTTAGCAGGTAGCAGATTTGGCTGGTATGGAGGCGCCATCCTTCACCCATGGGAGTGGACAGGAGATTATTTAAAGCATGACCATGAGGGCAGGAAGAGATGGGGAAATAGAGTTGTCCAGTTTGAGTCTGGCTGGAATGTAAACTATTTGAAGAGAAATTGTAGGAAAATAAATCCGGAAAAAGAAGTTATAATCAAATTCTAAAAGTGCTTAGATGTAAGCCGCAAGCAGTTGTCAAGGTCCATCATTCTCTTGCTCAAAACCCCTCAATGGCTCCCTTGCTAAAGAACAAATAAAGCTCAGACTCCTTAATCTAACCTTGAAAGGCAGCATGGGGCAGTGGATGAGCGCTGAGTTTGGAATCAGACAATTTGGGACTGAATTCTGGTTCTGTCACCTGTGTGACCTTGGGCAAATCACTTAATATTTCTGGGTCTCAGTTTCCTCAGCTCTGAAAAGATCATTAAAAGATTAGATGCTGTCTTAAATCTCTTCTAGCTCTCAGTCTGTCTTTCTATCCCCTTGCTCAAAGCCCTCAGGAATCCAGAACTCTTCTGCTTCTCCAGCCTTATCTCAGACGACTATTTCCATTATATACTCTACACCAGACAAATTAGACAATCCCTATATACATCTCATGCTCTCTTACCATGGTTTTGCTACTCAACGTGCCTGAAATAGCCTTCATTTTTCCCTCTGCCCTTTGAATTCGTACCTGTCCTCAAAATATCAGTCCAGATGCTACCTCCTCCAGAAATCATACCCAGTTCTCCTTTAGCACACTATGATCCTTTGTCCCTGACCCCCAATAGCATTTAGACCAATTCTTTCTTTTTTTTTTTTTTTTTAAATATTTTTTTATTTGATTTCTTGTTTACATCATTCATCTCCATTACATCTCCAAATTACAAATTTTCACCCCGTCTTGCCCCGGCCCCAACCCCAAAACAGCAATCCCACTGCAAAGCCCCTCCCCTCCTCCGCTCTCCCACCCTCTGGTAGGGCAGGGAGGGGCTCCCCAGCCCAGCCCCTGCACATCCCAATTCCCAGTTGCAGGCACTGCAGAACTTCAAATTCTAGATGCTCTTGATTCCTCCCCTGTCACCCACCCCCACTGGAAGGACAATCAACTCAACACAGGCTGAGACCACATCTTTCTTATGAATTTGGCATCTATTATTTTCTGCTCAAGTTATTTGTAAATGTGTTGTATCTTTTCTCTTATGGGTTTGTGAACTCTGTGAGGGAAGAGACCATGTCCTATTTAATCTTTGTCTCTTCCCTAGAACCAAGCACAACCCTCTGTATGTAGCAGATGTTTAATCAATATTCAATGAATGCCTAAAAAATTTGATTACAAAGCAAATTTTAGTCAATCAGATTATATTTTTATATTAAGTTCTACTATAAAATTTATACACATTCCACAAAATTCCACTGCATTCCGCTCAATAAATATTTAAGTGCCTACTATATTTAGTAAAAATGATAATAGCAACAATATCTTACTTTTGGCATAGTGCTTTAAGGTCGACAAAGCGCTCTTCTCACAACAAACCTGTGAAAGAGGTAAGGGAAGTATTACTTTGTACATTTTACAGATGAGCAAGTTGAGTTTTAGAGAGATTAGATGACAATAATCACAAAAGAATTAAGAGTTGGAGTGAAAATATGGGCCTAGGTCTCCTGATTCCAAGTCCTGTATTCTTCTTATCATACATGTGAGAAGGTAACAGACATAACGTAACTCAGTCCCTGCCTTCCTGGAACTTGTAATCTACGAGGGCAATAATACAAACTTTCAATTAACTGCAATACAAGTTATATTAAGAGAAATGCATAGGAAAAATCAAAATAGAGAAGCGGTAAGAGGTTTAAGAAAGGAAAAATCATTTTTATCGGAGCTGACTCAGGAAGATTTCATGAAAGAGAAGGTACGTGAGGTAGGTCTTAGAGAAGGATTTCAAGGTTCATAAAGGTTTGGAGGTGGGTTTTTTTTTAATGTCAGTAGAAGGATATAGGAATGATTAAAGTCCCAGAAAAGATGAAGGGAATGATAAATTCAGGGAATAATGTGTGGTCAATTTGGACTGAAAGGTAGAGTATATGAAGAAAGGTAGCTGTGGAAGCTTTGAAAGGCAGAGTCTGATTATGATGTGCCTTGAATTTCAGGCTAAGGAGTCTATATTTTATTTGTTAAGAAATGAGAAGTCGCTGAAGGCTTTTGATAGAGGAATGATTAGGAGAATTACTCTGTTAGCAATGTGAAGGTTGGATTGAAAAGGGGAATGATTGGAGGCATGGAAACCAAGTTAGAGGCTATATACAGTAGTCCTGGCGAGAGGTGATAGGAGCCTGATTTGTAGTGGTGGGAGTGGGAGTGGAAAGGATGGGGCAAATGTGGCATATTATGGAAGTAGAAATGACAGCATTCAGTACTGAATTGAGTATTGGAGGCTCAGGAGAGAGAAAAGTCAGGCAAGACTTTGAAGTTTCAAACTTGGATGAACTAGGAGGATGGCAGTGTCATCAACAGAAATATGGATGGCAGGAGTAGTGTTCAATTTTGGACGTGTTGAGTTTGTGGTGCCCCAGGATATCCAAGCAGGGATAACTAAAGGGCAGGTAGAACTGTAGAAGTAGAGCTTAGAGAAAAGATTTCTTACATGAGGTAATAACAATCTCACTTGGATATGCAGCAAGCCTTTTATAATAAAATATTTAAGAGATACATGTTAATATATTCCAAAACGCCAGTGGGTTTATGATCTATCAGTGATGTGGCATATCTTTTATCAGTATAGATAGCAACAATCAATCAGTCCATAACAAGCATTTATTAAACACTTACTGTGTTCTGGGTGCTGCACTAATGTGGACATACAAAGAAAAAAAAGTCCCTGCCCTTAAGGAGCTTACATTCTACAGAGGGAGGCAACATGTACATGGATAAGTATATGCGTGATATATTTGACACAAGTACAGCATGATTTTGGAGGTGAGGCACAAATAGCTAGGGGGATCAGGAAGAACTGTATGAAGGAGACTAGGGATTTTCTGGGGCAGAGGTGAGGAGTTAGTGCATTCCAGGTTTGAGGGACAGCCTATGCAAATGGAGGTGTGTGTGTGTGTGTGTGTATGTGGGGAGGGGGATGTTATGTGAGGAACAACCAGCAGGCCAAAGAATTCACCACCAAGTGATGAAACTAAAGGTGATGAGCCTCTCTGTTCAACCAGTGGACCCAAGCAGCAGACTTAGCCTGTCATTGAGACAGAGCTTGAAATGTTCCCTGCATGCTAGAACCTACCCGAACTTGTATGCTGTTGACAAAGCCTTCAAGTACCCAGGGTCACCTCAGAGCAATAAATAAAATAGAGTAAGTCAAGGGGCAGCTAGGTGGCATAATGGATAAAACCCTGGGTCAGGAGACGGGAAGACCTGAGCTAAAATGCAGCTTCAGACACTTAGTAACTGTGGTCAAACCCCTGTTTGCCTCAGTTTTCCCTATCTGTAAAATGGGCATGATAATAACACCTACTGCCAGGGCTTGTTGTGAGGATCAAATGAGATATTTGTAAGGCACTTAGCACAGTGTTCTGGCATATAGTAGATACTTTATAAATGGTAGTTATTATTATTATTATTATAAGGTATACTTATATAATAATAAAGTATTCCAAACCCAGGCCCTTTCCACCTTATAATAATAATAATATTATTATTATCATAATAAAGATATTTCATTAGAAATGGCTTTCCCTTGGACCCCTTGATCCACGAAGAAGGAAGGCATAGTCTATGAGCTGTTTAAATTCAAGCTCTGGCTTTGTCTTTATCACAAGGTAAGCATACCTTTTCAGTCGTCCATGATTTTAGCTATTCTTTGTAAGGAGAACCCTCTTGTGTGACATCTCTTAATTGTTCTTTGCTTCTCTATTGATGTATGTTTGTGTTCAGTGGTTCTTTCTAAATTCCTTGTTCTGAGGAATCTTTAGGAAGATCATTACTAAGCTCCATTATTTCATGAAATGTGACTTTCCCCACAGGGAATTTTCACAGGACTTAGAGCCGGCACCTTGGAAGACATTCTAACCCAATGCTCCCATTTTACTGATAAAAAACCCTGTCCATTGAGGTATTGAGACTTGCCCAAAAAGGCTGCTCAGGCTGTTAGGAGACAGCGTGTTTTGAAAGGCGCTGAGTTCATATCCCAACTCTGCGACTTCCGCTCTGAGTTCTCCTAGAAAAAATAGGAGATTGGGCTGAATGACTTCTACTAGCTCTTCTACCCCAAATCGATAATGTTGTCAAGATGTAGACGTGTATTCCAAACCCAGGCCCTCTGACTCCTAATATACTGCTTGGTCTAGTCGGCCTGGGGCAGGGGTGCTGGAAGACTTCCCTCTTGGGGTGTATGTCTGTATTGAGGAAATTTACAAATGAAACTTGGGAAGTTTCATTCCCTCTTGGAATTAATACTTTAAATTCATGGAGGCACCACCTCACAGTGTGAGCAGTGTGCTAGACTCAACATCAAGAAGACAGTTCAGATCTTGCCTCAGTCACACATTAGCTGCATGACCTTAGGCAAGCTATTTAACAGTTCTTACCCTCTGTTTGCTCTTCTGTCAAATGGGCATAAATAATAGGATAGCTGTGAGGATCAAACTACATATATGGTATGTTGCTGTCAGTCATTTTTTCAGGTGTATCTGACCATTAATGACCCATTTGGGATTTTCTTGGCAAGGATACTGGAGTGGCTTGCCATTTCTTTCTCCAGCTCATTTTACAGATGAAGAAACTGAGGCAAACAGGGTTAAGTCACTTGTCCAGGGTCACACAGATGGGAAGTGTCTGAGGCCGAATTTGAACTCACAAAGATGAGTCTTTCTAAGGCCAAGCCCAGTCCTATATCCACTGTGCCACCTAGCTGCCCATATCTGATATATATGGCTATAATTATGTATGTATATAATGCATCACAAACTTTAAAGCACTAGATAATTGCTAACTGTTGTTATTAGTATCATTACATATTTATCAATTAAATGAATTCAATTCTCTTATGGCAATATTGAAAAGAAAAGGAAACTTCATGGTGGGGAGTGTATATGTGTGTGGGGGATGGGCGGGGGAGGTCATAATTTTCTTTGTGAATGGAAATAAGGGAATTCTTCCTCTGGTGGTGAGAGAGGATATTAGCAGTCTCAGTAGACTTACTCAGCCCATAAAACCACCATATTTCGGTTCAGAGATGTGGCCTCCTCCAGGCAGGGGTTATAGGTTATGATGCAAAGGAGCTGCTTGTTGCCAAATGGGAGTAGGCACCTTGGTCCTTGCTCTCTGGTCACTGATAAAGCATTGTGATACAGATTAGATCTGTGATTAGAAGCTCTTTCAGACCTGTTCCAGTATGTGGGGATGTGGGCGTGCCATGCATTAATTTGAACTAGTTCAACAGATTCCTAGTTTCCAAGAATACCATGAGATCTGGGGATTTTCACAACAATGGGGTTAGTTCAATTTTCTTCTTCTTATTGGTTGACGTCAGATTGAAGGCATTTTTATATGTCCACATATTGGACTTGGCCTGGATTTTTTTCCCTGCCACTCACAAATACTTAATTAAAATTTGACGTGGAAAAGTGAACAAATTAGAACCAGATTGCCCAGAACATTTGGCCTGGGTGCTCCAACCTTCCGGGCAACCTTTCTCCCAAGTAGAGGGCACCACAATAGATCCTGTTGCTGGCTATAATCAGAAGTTTAAGGCAAGTTTTCCCCCACACAAGGATTTCCCACCCATCATATCCTGAAAACAGGATTAACCTACTTTGTGGTGCAAGATTGCTAAAGTCTGTGATGCTGATTTTTCTTGAACATTGTGAAAGACCCTATTTCCCGAGGAGAAGGGAGAAGGGAGAGCTATAAGTTAGATTTTGAATATTTAGGCTGGGTTTTGCATATGGTTATACATGAGTGACATATCTGAATTTATAATAACCTCCTTTCATTCCCACCCACTCAATCCATCTCTGTCTCTCACCTTACCAAATAATGTCTTGTCAGAGAGCTAAAATATATTTTAAAAAACTTTTCTGTTTCTAATATTATTTATAATTTTATGCTAGCTCAGCTTTCCCATCTAACCACAGTAGACATGCAAATTGGTCCTAACATTTCTGATTGAATCAGGGTCAGCTGATTTCCAGACCCTTGATAGGAGTGGTAGAGGAATAGAGGGGTTGGCCAGAGATATGTCCATGAGTAAACTTGTATTTTCCTAAGCCCAGGAAAATAAGATCATAGACACATAGCTCTAGAGCTAAAAAGGACTTCCGAGGCTATCTACTCCAACCCTCTTCATTTTACAGATGAAGAAACTGAGGCCCAGAGATGTTAAGTGATTTGCCCAAGGTCACATAAGTAGTACACATTAGAGGCAGGATTTGAACACAGGTTTTCTGACCCCTGGGCCAAAGCTTCTTATTACAATACTCACATCTCCATGATTTTGTATCAACCCACAATCCTAATTTGAGGTTATTTCTAAACTGAGGAATAGGGAGGAAATAAACTGATTGGGAGGGATTGCTAAAAGTCAGGCTAGGCTAGAATATTCTGTTTCGAGCGCTTGATCCCCTAGCCAAACTCTTCTAACTCATTTACCTCTATGATTTTGCCTGGAGGGGAAGGGGATAAGCATTTATTAAGTGTGCTGTGTGCTAAGTTCTGTGCTGAGTACTTTTACAAATATTACCTCCTTTGAGCCTCACAACAGCCCTATGAGGTAGGTTTTATTACTGTCTCAATTTTACGGTTGTGGAAACAGAAGTAAACAGGTTAAGTGAATAGTCAAGGGTCACACATCTACTACTAAGGGTCTAAGATCAGCTTCAAACTCAAGTCTTCCTGATTCCAGGCCCAACACTCTCTCTAATATACCACCTGGCACCTCTGGAGCTAGACTCTGGAGCAAGAGTCCTCTCCAGAGTTCTACTTCCATTTCTCCGTGTTGACACCCTTCTTCCTCTTCAGGGCCCTAGCTCAGGTGATGCTCCTTATGTGAAGCCTTTTGTGGTTCCTCCCTCTCCCTCCCCTGCCCCCTTACATGGAATCCTTCCCTTTTTGAATTTTTCAGGCCACTTGTATTTGGCTTCTTGTGAGCAATGAATTTTTCTCTACACTATATCATCATTCATAGATGGTGGCAACTAGGTGGCTCAGTGGATAGAGCGCTGTACCTCAATTTGGAAGACCTGAGTTCATCTCCACTCTCAGCTGCTATTAACTGTGTGACCTTGGGCAGGTCACTTTGCCTCAGTTTCCTCAGCTGTAAAATGGAGATAATAATAGCACCTACTTCCCACGGTTGTTTTAATGATCGTATAAAAGTATCATTATAAAGTGCTTAGCACAATGTCTGGTACACAGCGAGTGCTAGATTAATGCTAGCCATCATCATCATCATTGATAGGTTAATGCATTGGGCCATCGGAGCGAGGGAAATCTAAGTGCACATCTTGCTTTTGAAATGACCCATGTGACCCGTGACAAGACACTTAGCTTACGAGAGTCTTAAGCAGTCCCCTAGGGCTTACACACTCTTTTGTAGCTGGACTTCCATTAGCATTGGTAGAAAGAGTTCCAACATAAGAAATTACTCAAACGGACAAAATCACATTATAATTCATAGAATCATTAACTTAGAACTAGTAGAAGTTTTCGTGTCCTTATCCCCTGAGTAGTTTGTGCTTTCCTTCCCTGGGACCCATGAAATTACTCTGTGTTTACTTTATACATATTTAGTATTTATTTATCTGTGTATAAGTTCCCTTCTTCATGTATGCCCTCTGCCCCCCAAGTTCCTCGAGATCAGAAACTGGTTCATTTTTTAAATTGTATGGCTATGTCCTATTCCAGAGACATGAACATAATAAGTACTTAATAAACTCTTGTTTCATTAAATTTAAACTAAGACCCCTCACTTTGAGGGTAGGACTTAGTTTCCCCAGGATTTGTCTGAGTTTTTTTGCGTATATTAGGTCTTTAATTATTAAACTGAATGTAAATTGTTGGAAGGAACAACAGTTACAAGCTCCTTATTTTTTTCTCTTCTATCTCTTGTTCACAGGGAATCTAGAAAAGTCTTCTGTACCAGAACCCAAAGGGGATCATAGCCAAACCAACCACCTAGGTAAGGAAAATGGAAGATGGGAGAAGACAACATATCTAGCTAATGGAAATAGCAGATCTGAGTTCTACTTCCAAATCTGTCACCAATTTTGATTCACTAGATATTTAGTGTCTTAGTTTTTCTAGTACTATTGGGTTTTCTGGAACCATCAGTGCAATTTGGGAAACATTGGGTAGCTGCCTAATATGGCAGTTAGGGGCAGTGAGGTGACACAGTGGATAGAGAGCTGGACCTGGAATCAGGAAGACTCATTTGTGTGTGTGTGTATGTGAATTCAAATCTGGTCTCAGACACTTGCTAGCTGTGTGACTTCTAAGCAAGTCACTTAACTCTGCTTGCCTCAGTTTCTTCATCTCTAAAATAAGCTGGAGAAGGAAATGGCAAACCACTCTAGTGTTTTTGCCAAGAAAACCCCAAATAGAGTCATGAACAGTTGGACAAGACTGAAAAATGACTGAGCAACAGGATGGGCAGAGCACTATACTAAGCTCACTGTAGGCAATACAGAGTTTAGATAAGACGTTGTGTATCGCCTCAGGGAAGTCCATTAAGGCGATATGGCAGACATAAGAATAACTGCAACACACGATATTGCTTGATACGCACATAAGAGATGTGAAAAGAAAATGTGAGATCCCAGGGGAGAAAAATCATAATCAATCTGTGGTGTTCAGGAAAAGCTTCCTACAGGAAGAAGATGCATTTTAAAAGATGGGTATGAATCCCAAGAGCTGGAAGTAAAGAAAGGAATTCTGGGCATAAGGAATTGTGTCAAAGATGGCAGGGATAAAGGAAAGCAAAATGTATGTGGAGGGGAAGGAAGCAGCAATTCTGCTGTCAGAAGAAGTATTTGAAGGGGCGTTTTGAGAGAGAAGGTATAAAAACAGTATGAAATCAGATTATGGAAAGCCTTGAATGCCAAGCCAAGACACTGGAACTGTGCTTGGTAGATAATAGGGGAGCGAGCCTAAAGTTTTGAGCAGAAGCATGACATGAGCACAACCATAAATAAGTTGGGTATGGCAATGACAGAATCAATAATAATGATTGTTAGCATTTATATCGGTGCTTTAAGATTCATAAAATGCTTTCATTTCTGCGGCTAGCACAGTCTGGGCCTAGCTACCAGCTGAGTGAAATAAAAGGGACAGAAAGACAGAGAGAGAGAGAGAGAGAGAGAGAGAGAGAGAGCTG
>CM053596.1:198152851-198182182 GCA_028646575.1 Pseudocheirus occidentalis
GATTTATTAAAAGTAGAAAATGCCAGAATCATTTCTTTCTCTCTGTTGGATTACTAAACTGGTATATCAAGGGAATGATGCTCTATTGTTTACCTAAATAAAAGTAGTGTATGATAAATATCCCATGCTATTCTTGTGGAAAAGGTGGAAAGATATGGGCTAGATAAGAATAACTAAGTTATTTAAAAACTGGCTGAATGGCTGATCTCAGAAAGTAGTCATTAATCATTCAATGTCAATAATGGAGTGCTCCAGGAATCTTGCAAGAATAGCACAGTGGATAAAAAAGCACTGGACTTGGAGTTAGGAAGATGTGACCTGAGTTCAAATTCAGCCTTATATACTTATTGGCCATGTAACCTTGGGCAAATCATTTAATCTCAGTTCCACCATCCGTAAAATGGTCTCTATCTCCCAGGGCTGTTGTGAGGATGCTCTTTGCAAACCTTAAAGCACCGTATAAATGCTAGCTATCCGTGTTTGATCCTGTTTTATTTAACATTCTTATTAAAGACGCATATAAATGTATATATGTCATGTTTATCAAATTTGCAGTTGATAGGGATAGTTGGAGAGAGAATTAGCACACTAAAAGACTGAACTAGTATCCAAAAAAATACCTTGATGGGCTAGCACATTAGGTCAAATTTGACAATCTGAAACTTAATGAAACTTAATCTTCAATCTGATTTCATAAATGAACTTCCCAAGGATAAGATGAGGAAAACATGGTTATGTGAGATTTTTCTGAAAAATATCTGGACATTTTCATGGACTTCAAATTCAATATGAATCAAGAGCATGATATGATAGCTGAAAGGGGGGGGATGTAATCTTGAACTTCACTAAGAGAGGTATGACTTCCAGGAATGGATAAATGACAGTCCCATTATAGTTTACTCCAGTCAGATGACATCTGCAAT
This sequence comes from Pseudocheirus occidentalis, assembly GCA_028646575.1. Classification (NCBI taxonomy): domain Eukaryota; kingdom Metazoa; phylum Chordata; class Mammalia; order Diprotodontia; family Pseudocheiridae; genus Pseudocheirus; species Pseudocheirus occidentalis. The sequence goes on from CM053596.1 coordinate 198,153,775, forward strand.
ATTGTTTTTAGTTCTAAGCAACATAGCTTAGGAATGACTTTAATCAGCTGGTGAATGTTCAGAGGAAGACGAACAAAATGGTAAAAGGTGTCAAATCCAATCCAATAACAGAATTTAGAACTGGAAGGGACATTAGAAGAAATTCCCTCAAGTGACAGAAGAGGAAACTGAGGCCCAGAGACACGAAATAAGTTCACAGAATTATAGAATATTAAGATTTAAACAGATCCAATCCATACCCCACCCCCAAATTAAATCAATTGAAGGAATTGGGAATATTTAGGCTAGAGAAGAGAAAAATTGGGCCTAGGGGGATAATACCAGTTCTTTTCAAGCATCTCAAGGGTTGTCAAGTAGAAGTGATTGAACTTGTTCTATTATTCTGTATGGTTCCAGGTGATAGATGTGGATGGAAGGTTTAATGTCAGGGAGAATTTCCTAGCAATTAAAGTTATGGGCAAATAGAATGGACTGTCTCTGGGGACAGTGGATTCTCCTTGTTGGGAAGAGGCAGAAACAAGATAACCCCTTTTCAGGTAGACTTGAGTAGGACTATTTTTGGAGTATGGGTTGGACTAGTGGGCTGCTGTGATTCTTATTCTACTCTTAAATTCTATGATCCTCATTCTACAGTTGAAAAAACTGAGGCTCATAAAAATTAAGGAACTCGCCCATGATGATATGGCCAGAAAACATCCGAATCCTTAGGTCTCCTGACTCCGAGTACAAGTACTCTTTTCCTTATAGAACATTACCTCTGCTCACCAAGTAAGACACTATATACAGAACTATGGGGGAATATGAAAATTAATAAGAAATAGCCTCTGCTGTCAAGGAGTTTACAGTCTAGTAGGAGATATAGAGACAACAGCATTCTCTCCCTTAGTACATTGTCCTAGACTAGAGCTCCCTGCTTTCTTTGCTCCCCTCACACTCTATGCTTTATCATGCTTAACTGTGTACATGTCTCATCATCAGGGCCAGACTCTGCCATCTTTTGTCCTTATATTCTCAGTGCCTCGAAGCATTTCTTGAATTATCCTAAATCTCTAAACAGACTGAAGAGAACATATATAGAAAGAGCCCTCATTTACAACCTTGGTAGTAGTCTCAGCTCTGTCTCTAAATATTGATTGACTTTGGAGAAGTCACTTCCCTCTCCAATCTTCAGTCTCCTCATACACAAAAGAAGAAGAGATTAGATGATCTTCAGGGTCCCTTCCAACTTGAATAGTCTATAAATCCATGAAAAAAAAAGTATTATGAGAGCCATAAGGGGTGATTATTTCTGGCTGAAACAGAGGCATTCTCTAATTTGCAAGGAAGCATAGTGAAAATTTCTTCTAGCTTAGAGACAAGAGATTTGGGTTCAAGTTCTTGGATCATCTGATTCACTAGCTAAGTAGCCACCAACAAATCAATTAACTTCTCTAAATTTATCTTTCTTCATCCGTAAAATGATTATGACATTTGAGGCAAATGTCCTGTAAACCAGAGAGTGCGTATTATGTACCTAACATAGTAGCTGTCACTCAACAGTATCAAGCTTCTAAGCTAACGCATGTCCCTAAATGGTATAAAAATAGACGTTTTTTAAAATCTCCATTGGCCACCACAGAAGCAGCACTGCCTAAAAAACCAGGAGGCCTGGATTAGACTCCCAGTTCTTCCACTAGCTGATTGTGAGGCCCTTGGGCCTTTCCATATGAGGGCTGGTTGAAGGGAAAGAGAATAATTATCTTAGAAAAGAGAAGGTTAAGAGGGAATGATGCCAACTGTTTTCAACTATCTGAATAGTGTCTTGTGGAAGAGGGATTAGTTTGTTCTGTTTGGCCTCAGAAAGTGGAAACCCAAAGCAACAGGTAAAAGTTACAAGGAAGAAATTCAGTTTGAATGTCAGGAAAAACTTCCTAAAAAATAGAGCTGTCCAAAAGTAGGATGGTCTGTCTTGGGAGGTTATGGATCCCCTGTGATCATAAACCTTTGAGCAGACTAGATAACCACTTGTCTAAAGTGTGGTAGAAGGAGATTCTTTGGGGAGCTATGGATTAAACTAGAGAGTTCCTCAAGTCTGTTTATATTCTAATATTCTATAATTTTGTGAAATTACTTCATCTTTCTGGGCCTCAGTTTACTCTTTTGTCAGTTGAGGATATTTGGCTACATAACCGCTAAAGTGTCTTTCAGCTCTAAATTCTATGATTCTGTGACATCCTCATCAAGTTCGTACTCGTAAGTCATAGAGATAAGAAGAGAGTCTGAGTTGGCAATTTCATTGGTTTAGGGCACTCCAGACAAGGAGCTACTTCAGCTAGTTCAGTTCAGCACCTTGTCTGCAACTTAAAGTCTTACAGAGTTTCCTAGAACACAAGAGGTTAAATTACTTGCCCACGGTCACACAACTTTAAGTGTCTAAGAAAGGAATTGAACTCAGATCTTACTTCCCGCAAGTCTCATACTTTATTATGCCACCTAGCTGCCCATCCTCCTAGGTATTCATTAATAAAATAATAATGATAGCTAGCATCAATATAATGCTTTACACATGTTAATACATATAATATATATACGTGTGTGTGTGTGTGTGTGTGTGTGTGTGTGTGTGTGTATATAACAAAGGGCTGTACACATGTTACCTCCTTTGGACTTCTAAAGGACTCCTGTAAAGTAGGTCCTATTATTATGCCCATTTTATAGATGAGGAAATTGAAGCTAAGAAATGTAAAGTGACTTGCTCAAGGCCATACAACTAAATACCTTGAATCTAAGTCCAGGACTCTCGCCTTTGTATTATCTACTTGACACTATCTCTAAAAAATGCATATTCTTTAGAGGACAGATTTCCAGTCATGGCTCACTAAATTAATGTGCTACACACAGAAAGAAATCATTATCATTTCATGAGGATCCATCTGCCTTCTTGAATGGAGCTTTTTAAACCAGTGAGAGTCAGATTCCTCCAACCCCCAGATCACTTAACAAATGTTTCAGTGATTTTTACAAGGAATCTCAGACGAGCCAGCTTTGGTGAGAGCTAGGAAGAAAAGGAGAACATGGAATGGCTCCATCTTCTAGAATCCAGCCCGAGGCACTGACCATAGTAGGCGCTTAATAAATATTGTTGAATGGAATGAAAAACATTTTAGCCCTTAATTCATTATAGAGTGTCAGGGCTGGAGGGTACCTCTAAGGTCAGCTAAGTCTAAATCTGAGCCTTCTGCCTTGTTGTCCCAGCTGACTCAGAAAGGGTGACTATGGGTCCAGTCCATGATGATGTCTTGACATGGTGGTGAAAGAGAGGAGTGGGAAACACACTTCTTCCATAAAAGGCAACACTTTTGTGGCTTTCCAATCCCTTACTAATTTCCCCAGTTTGGAATCTCTACTCATGCACACAGCTACTTGCTTCCTTCTCCCTCTTGGAGTACAGTATCCCAAAGAAATTCAAGCTCCCTGCCCAGCCTAGCCCAAGCTTGGTTCTTTGTTTGCGTAGTCCTCAAGTCAAATGGCACCCCTCCTTCAGCCTTTGTGATTGCTCTAATCAAGGCCAAGGTCCCCCAGTGTATCCTGGGTCATCTTCAGTCATCCTGATCTATATCTGGTCACTGGACCCAGACGGCTCTGGAAGAGAAAGTGAGGCTGGAGACTTTGTACAGTCCTCCCTCACTTAAATACAATTCACTTGCATGTTGTGGCATCACCTCCCCTGATGTCATGGTCCTCTTCAAGAACAAAGGACAAACAGTAATCACCCAATCATTGGGTAAGCTGCCACCCACAGAAAAGTTCAACTAATATCAAAACAGGAATTTGCAAATCTATATTCTTCTCAGCAATCCCAACATCCCAGCCACTGCTTAAAGGTCTCTCTCATGGAGACATTCACTACCAGCTGAGGCTGCCCATTCAACTTTCAGACAACTCTCATTGTTAAGTTTTTTCTCACAGAAAACATAAACATGCCTCTCAGCAACTTTTACCCATTAATTCTAGTTCTGCCTTCCCAGATCAGGCAGAACAAGTGGAATCCCTCTTTCTAATGACAGTCTTTCATATAGCAAAAAATACTGCCCTCTCCACCCTGATTTTTCTCTTCTCTCTGTTCCGTTCCTTCTTGTTTATCAATTTTATCAATGAATTTCTTATAGCATCTAAAACACTGAGCTACTCCATCACAATGAACAATGTATCTCCAAAAAAAAAAAAGGGAGTTAGTTGCTCTCCTTTCCTTGGCAAATATTAGAAGAATTAAACAGCTGGAGTACAATCAGACAAGGCCAAGCAGAATGGTGAGGGGAAACCAAGCCAAGCCAAAGAAAGATTGGTTGAAATAATTGAAAATATTCAATTTAAAGGAAAGGAGATGTGTGTAGGGGAGAGTGATAGGAAATTATTTTTGTTGTTCTGTGGTTTTTCTTTTTCTTTTCTTTTCTTTTGCTTTTTGGAAGGGGGAAGGCAGGGAAATTGAGGTTAAGTGACTTTTCAAAGGTTATAGGAAGGCTAGTAAGTATTAAGTGTCTGAGGCCAGATTTGAACTCGGGTCCTCCAGACTCCAGAGCCAGTGCTCTACTCACTACACCACCTAGCCACTCCCCTGTTCAGTGGTTTTTCAATTATGTCCAACTCATTGGGACCCCATTTGGGGTCTTCTTGCCAAGAATACTAGAATGTTTTGACATTTCCTTCTCCAGCTCATTTGACAAATGTGAAAACTGAAACAAGCAGGGTTAAGTGACTTGCCCAGGGTCACATAGCTAGGAAATACCTGAGGCTGGATTTGAACTCATGAGGATGAGTCTTTCCGACTCCAGGACTGGTTCTCTATTCACTGTACCACCTAGCTGTTCCCTGAGGAAATGACAGCTGTCCTCAAATATCTGAAGAGTATCAAAGGGAAGAAAAATTAGATTTGTCCCACTTGGCTGTAGAGATAAGAACAAAGACCAGTGGGTATCATTACAGAAAAGCAAATGTCAGTGCTACATAAAGAACTTCTTAACAATTAGAGCTGTTCCAAAGAGGAATGAGCTATCTTGGGTAGTAATGAGATCACTGGTACAGGAGGTTTTCAGATAAAGGCTACATGATCACTCAGAGATGTTGGAATTGGGACTCTTCTTACTTTTGCTAGACATTGGACTAAATGACCTCTGAAATACCTACCAGTTCTTCAATTTTCGTTTCTATACTTCATCTTCTCTCTTTTATAGTACCTTGAAATCTGCTACTTACCAGAGATGGCTCTCCAAAGCAGTAACTTTCAAAGTACAATCCTAGGACCCCTGAAGGTCCCTGAGACTCTTTCAAGGGGATCTGCTAGTAAAAAATTATTTTTATAATAATACTAAGATGTTTTCACTTTCAATTTTGTAAATATCAATAGATACAGCCCAAATAAACAAAACTCTTTCGGGTTCTCCATTTTTAAAAGGTCTTGAGGTCAAAAAGTTTGAGAACTGCTGCCCCAAGACATATCCCTTCCCCAAATCCTATGAATCTGTGACAGATAACAAATGTGCCTTGCTTTAACATTCAGAAATATATATAAGCAAGTATGGTCCTAAAGCCAGAAGACAACATTGTGCCACCAGAAAAATGCTGGAAATTAATTACTAGAGATCATAGGGCTGAAACAGATTGATGATGATAAGAAATTAGTGCTTTGGAGTTGCAATTTGCACGATATACATACATATACATTACTTTATTTTTATTCAAGTCTCAAAGAAAAGTGTAGGAAGTTAATAATATAAATATTACTATATGCATTTTGCAAATAAGGAAACCAAGTTTCAATTTATGTGACTTGAATGAGGTCACATAGCTAGAAAATGAAAGAAATAGTGGGGAAAATGGGAATCAGATATCCTGATTCTCCAACCTCCACTTCAGATGAGTCTTAGAATCTTAGAATGTCATAGATTGAAGAGATCTTGGAGATTATTTATTTTTAAAAATACTTAATTTTATGGGGTATAGAAATCCATCTTGCCCCACAAGAATGTAAGGGGGAAGGAGATAAAAGGAGGTATAGGGCAATATAAAGGACAGACTAGGGGAAGGAGTAATCAGTATGCTTGTCATCTTGGGATGGAGAGTAGGGGAATGATGGGGAGAAAATTTGGAACTCAAAATCTTGTGGAAATGCATGTTGAAAACTAAAAATAAACAAATTCTGAAATTTAAAAAAATACTTCATTTTACAGGGAAAAAGGGAAACTGAGGCAAAGAGAGACTAAGTTATTTGGTCAGTTAGTTGGTAGCAGAGCCTGGAGAAGAACCCACATCTTGAAATTGCCTTCTGCTGCCTAAATCCTATACTTTTTTTGTTTTAGGTAATCTTAACAGGTGGAGGAAGGTGGGTGAGCAGGCAAGCTGGCAGATTCAAGAAGTAGCTCAATTTAGAAGACAAGAGAAACAAAAAACACAAAATGTCTCACTTGTTTTCTTTAAACCAACATATGTCATAGACATTTACATTACAGATATGACATTGCTTAATCTCTTCTTCATTCTTGTATTCATGTTGTCTATCCCTCCTAGCCAAGACCTCTCAGCTTCAAGACTGTTCCTCCTTTATTTCCCTACCATTTATTCTAAACCTACCCACACTTTAAGCTTCCATTCAACTGTAGTCTCATGCACAAAACCATCTCTTGTCTCCTCTGGTCCAAAATGCCCTCCCCTAGCAAATATGAACCTAGGGGATGTGTTTTTAATATTTTGATAATTGTATTTAACTTCATTTATCTCCTTGACAATCCTATGTATTTTATTTTATACATTTAAGAATATTTTTTATGAGAAGGGGAATACAGATAAGCTCAGTAGAATGCCAAATGGACGTAGGACACAAAAGATTAAGAATCCTTAGTGGAACCAATGACTTAGATAAAGAGGATCTAAATAAAAGTTAGAATATATTTATTTGCTATATTTATATAGGATGTTTTTATTTACTAATTGTGTGACCTTGGGCAATTCACTTAACCTATCTGAGCTTTACCTTCCTCAGATGTAAACTGAGGGTAACAAAATACACTACCACCTATCTTACCTCAAAGTTTTGCAGTGGGGAAACGTATACTTTATATTTAAATAGTATGAAAACCACTCAATACTATTTAAATTTGTTATTATAATTATTTGTTATTACAATGTAGAGAATAATATAAAGTATATAATTAAATATTAACTATCTTACATGAATGCCTTCTCTTCCCATTTCAAATTGCAATAGCCTGCTGATTGGTCCCCTTGCCTCAAGTCTCTCTCCCCATTCCAATAATCCAATCCATCCATTTGACCCAGCTGGCAAACCGATCTCCTTGTTCACAGGCCTGACTATTTCACACCACATGCAATAAATTCCACTTGCTCCGTATCCCTTCCAGCATCAAATATAAAAATCCTCCTTTTTGCTTTGAAAATCCTTTGAAACCCAGTCCCTTCCTACCCTTCCAGTCTTCGTACTCCCCTACAAATACAGTGATCCAGCAACACTGACCGCCTTGCTGTTCCTCAAACAGGAAATCCCGTCCTCCAACTACAAAAATTTTCACAGACCATAGGCAGGGACTGTTTGGGGCTTTTTAAAAATTATATCCCCAGTGCTTAGCACAATGTGTGCCCTATAACAAGAATTTCATCAGTGCTAATTATCTGACCAACTATAAGCTTTTCAAGGGCAAGGCCTATATCCAAAGGATTCTGGTACTCACAGATGTAAGCACTGTACCCCCAAGCTCCTCTCAGAGACAAAGGCCCATCTTTGTAATACTAATATTCTTCTGGTGAAGCTATCTGACTATGAATTATGGAATACTCCAGTCTCCAAAGAATTAAAGTAAAGGGTCACCCAAAGGGCAATGGAGAGACAGTAAATGGTCCAAATAGGCTGTGGCATTATTATCCAATGAAGAATTACACACCAGAAATAGCAGTAAGGCTATCATCAAAGAGATTTATGACTGGAAAGGAGGTAGGCCGGCCATGTATCAATGGTGAGGGGTACCAGATGGACAGCCTGTGGAGTGCAATCCATGCAATGTTAAATAACCTAAATCAAGGGTTCTTAACCTTTCTATGTGTCATGAATCCTTTTTGGATGTCTGGTGAAGCCTACAGACTCCTAAGAATTGTATATTTAAACACATTTTTGCAAAAAACATCCAGGATTACAAAGGAAACCAACAATATTGAAATAGTTATCAAAATATTTTTTAAAGTACATAGATACCAAGTTAAGAACCCATAACCTAAAGGAAGGTCCTAAGAATGTTAGGTGAACACTATGCCTAAGAGTTCCACAAAAGAAGGCATGGACAGGTTGCAATCTCTACCACTGGAGGGAGTACCTACATGGACAAATAGATAATAAGCCCATCAAAGAATCAAAATCCTGGTCACTTTGTGCTCTGTGATGTATTCCATACACGGGCCATATATTTAACACCTTGATATTAGGCCATCAGCTTGTCAAAGAATTTTAGAATTCTAAAGGACCTCAGTGACCATCTGGTCCGACCCTTGTAGGTCCAATAGCTTACAAAAGAGTCCCCACAACGAACTCTGGCTGAAGTGATGGTGCAGCTTCTACTTGTAAACCTCCAATAAGAGAAAGTCTAATCTACATTTGGGTAGTTCAGTAAGACAGTCTGATCCATCATCTTTTATCAAGACACTTCTCTATTCCCAACCACACCATGTGCAATCTTAGCAACAGCAACAAATATTTATTGAGGACCCACAATGTACAAACACTGTGCCAAATGCTAAGGAAAAGTCAGACAGGGTCCCTCCCCTCACAAAGCTTACAATAGGTAGCAGGAGGATTTCATATGGACACAAGTATAATATAATCTCACATGTGTATATATATGTATATATCTGTAGATATATGTGTGTATATATATATATATATATACACTGCCCTTATATGAGATTATAATATAATGTGTAGATGTATCTATAGATATATGTATATATATATATATATATACACTGCCCTTATATGAGATTATAATATAATCTCATCTATATACATATACATATACATATACATATACATATACATATACATATACATACACACACACACTTACACACACACTGACCTTCACTTTACACCTCAACCAGGCCTACACAGTAAAGGAACCCTACCCAGAGATGGAAAAACTGACCTTCATTACATAGACAAAGTCAAGTGGGGAATCACGTGATTGCTTAGTGATCATATAGACAATATGAATAATTCAGTCTCCCAAATCTACTTTATCCCCACAGAAAGGTTTGGAGTTTTGAATTTTTAACTGTTTTATTGTTTGAAGTGTTTTTTTATATAATTATCACATTCCACTGACTTTCTCCAACACCACTCCTAATAGATACCTCTCTTATAATAAATACAGTTAAGCAAAACAAATCAACAATATTTGAACTTTGAACGTGTCTGAACTGTATGTTTTCAAATACCTTAATTATTTAGATAATTATGTCTGTAGAGACTAAGTCTCATGTTATTACCAATATAAGAGAAAGGGAAGACATATGAGCTCTGATTAAAAAAAAAAAAACTCTCTACATCTAGTGATGTGGAAATGTCTTTTGTCCCAGTACTTAAAAAATTATGCAAGTTTAAAAACCTTGCAATTTCTTTGGCTTCCTGAAAGGACAGCCATGAACCCCAAATTGAATGCTACCAGGAAAGCCATTCAGCCAGCCACAGAACCGCCACAACCACCTTAGCTGGAACAGGGAGTTGTGGCAGCACATTAACCACTGATAGGCAAAATGTCCAGGGTCCACATTTACACTCTCTAGAGAGTGTGGGATGGACAGACTGTCAACACAATACATCACACTCATGTACCCATCAGAAGATTTTAGAATCTTTATCCAGATATGTGAAATTACTTAGAGGCAGAGAAAGTAATAACTGCTATCCCTCCCTACGGTAAAATACTTAAGCTTCTGAAGGCATTCCTCCTGGTCTTATTTAAAGTTCCTGGAATAACGATTATATGAAAAAGATAGGCTTGTTTTTGCTCTAAAATTCTATGATTTATTAGTGTTTTTCCCTTATGCACCAGGATTATTTATGTGATGAGTAGCAACCTATTTTTACTCAAATAAATGGCATGCTTATCAGATTCATAGCTGAAAAGGATTGTTAACATGTTGGATTAGCAAAGTAAGGATCTGAAAAGATTTTGAAAGGCTAGAACAATGGGCTTATTATACCAAGATTAAACTGAAGAGAGATAAATGTAAAGTCCTGTATCTGAATTCAAAAATTAAATTTCCATGGGGCAGCTAGGTGGCACAGTGAATAGAGCACCGGCCCTGGAGTCAGGAGAAACTGAGTTCAAATCCAGCCTCAGACACTTGACACTTACTAGCCTTGTGACCTTGGGCAACTCACTTAACCCCAATTGCCCCTCCAAAAAAAAAAAAAGCAAAATTAAATTTCCTAAATCCAAGATAGGAAAGCTATGTGAGGCTAGACAACAATTCATCTGAAAGAGACCTATGTATGTTGGTATACTGGAAGTTCAGTAGGCGAGATACAATGGAGTCCCAAAATTTAATGTAACCTTAGGTTCCATTGAGAGGCACTGTGTCCAGAATGAAAGACGTGATGTATCCTCTGTACTTGTCCCAATAAGACTACATTTGGAGTACTGAGGTCATTTTTGTAGCCTACATAATGGGAAGGGCATTAACAAGCTGTCAATGGCCAGAGAAAGGTAACAAGAATAATAAAAAGCATCAAGATCATGCCATCCTAGGGGCAGCTGAAGGAACCAATGACAGAGAAAGGCAAACATAGAGGTGATATAATTGTTTTCTTCAAGTATTTGAAATAGAAACAGTATTTCCAATAGAAACAGGAGTCACCAATATATACATGCTCCCACATACTGACATAGAGAACCATATATTATCTATATTTTATCGTATTTTATTTATTATATTTACTTTATTAAATATTCTGCAATTACATTTTAATCTATTTGGACTGGAAAATGTTACAGATTACAATGTGGTCAATTGTATTTGATCCCTCTGATCTAAAAGAGTATCTGTCTATCTCTCGAATACTTCCAAAGACCTATGATTTCATTAGACATTTCCTCCACTGTCATGAATTCCTCCCTCTATGTGTTAGCTCTTAATTTCATGAGTTGTTAGTGTCCCCCCTCAAAAAAAGTTACCACTTGGCAGTCAACCTTCTAGGGACAAGTTTCTCTGAAGCAGATTAGTCCTGAGACAAGTCACACAGTTTATCACTAGGATAGAACCCAAACCTTTCCAAATCTACTCTTCTTCTGGACTTCCCTCTTACCGTCGAGGGTACCACCATTCCTTCAATCACCAAAATTTACAGGATTAGCGTCAACCTCCATGCCACACTGTCCCTCATTCCACATATCCAATCAGTTGCTAAATCCTAGCCCTAGTTTTCTGCCCTTAAGTCATTAAACTCCCTAAGCCTCAGTTTCTCCAAAAGTAAAAATTCAGAATATAACTAAACTCATAATAATCATAGTCCCCTTAGGCTTGTCTTATACGTTTACAGCTTTCTATTCTCACATCTATTTTCTCATTAAATAAGGAGAACAACCCTATAAAGAAGATAGGTCAGGTACTCCTGTCTCCACTTTAGAGAAGAATTTGAAACCCCAGAAAGTCATGACTTGCCCCAGTCACATGCTTGGCAAGTATCAGAACCAAAACTTCAACCTAGTTTTTCAGAGTTTTGGGTGCGCACTCTGTCCCTATGGCTTGTTCTTGCTATCTCTTGAGTTCCTTGGGAAAAGTTTCCCATCAATTCAGTAATTTCTTACCAAGAATTAGAACCAATATGGGGGCAGCTAGGTGGCACAGTGAATAGAGCACCGGCCCTGGAGTCAGGAGGACCTGAGTTCAAATCCAGACTCACACTTAACACAAAAAACTAGCTGTGTGACCTTAGGCAAGTCCCTTAACCCCAATTGCTCTACTTTCCCCCTCCAAAAAAGGAAAAAGAAAAAAATTAGAACCAATATGACCAAATTACTCTTCCCTCCTACAGATTTATCTATGATGTGGAATAGGCCTATTCAAACAAGGTAGTAAAGGTTTGTGGTGGGTTTGTGTTGTTCTTAAGAATTTGTGGAAAATGTTAAAGAGAAGAACATTCCTGGCAACTTTGGGCAAGAGGGTAGGGAAGCGGAAAGGAGGCTAGGGATGACTAAATTCTTCCAGTTTGTTTGTTTTTAGCAGTCCTCAAGTTGGGCCTTTGACTAAATTCTATATCTTTTTCTCTCTGTTGCTTCCAGAACTGTGCCGAAGAAAGGATGAATAGAAAAACCACTTTAGCCCAGACCATCCCTACTATTCCATTCTGCATAATGACCTCACCAAAATTCTGATGAAAACAGTAAATCTGCACTGGATTGCCTTAAAATATCTCTCAGAACATAAAAGGGCAATTCTCAAAGTTGCAAGAGACCATAAGAGATAGTATAGTTTTCCCTCTGTTTTCATGTAGATACAATATTATTCCATTTTAAAAATGAAGTTACTGAGACTCTAAGAGGTTAATTTACTTGACCAAGGACAAGTAAATTGTCACAAAGCTTTTAAGCAGCAAAGGAAGGACTGGAACTCACCAAGAATCACCTGCCTTCTAGTGAGCTCTCTGTTCTTTTCCTAGGAACACCATGGGTTGAATCTGGCTACCCAAGAGTTGATTAGGGAAAAAGTGGACAAATAATGCTGTTATTCTTTTTTGGAGGAGACCCAAACATCTGGCTTTAGCTGGGCCTTCTCCATGCATACATGGATACAGTTATATGTCAGAGAGAGAAAACAGAACTTTGTCCAAAAGCTTTCTCTGTGATGAGATCTTGAACTCCCATCCTTGTTCATTTTTAAACCCAATTCCTCAAACACTGTGTGACACAATATCCAAATTCTACCCTTTTGCTAATTTAACAAACCATTAAGAGTTTTCTGTTTGCTTCCTAAAATATCACAAGAACATTGTGTGGTGCTGGTTGATTAACACAGTAGAAAGTCTTCATTTTGCTAATATGTTTCACGCTTCCTATGGGTCCTGGCAATTTCACACTGCAACAGAAATTAAATGAGTGTTATATTTTGGGAGGTCTTCTAGTGTTAGACAAGAGCAGGCACCATTCAACTGAAAAGAGGGCTGGGCTGATGAAGTCCAGAAAGCTGGAAGAAGAAGATGGAGAACTAATGAGAATTCTGAGACTGAGACCTCTAAAAGATATGAGAGCTATTGGCCTTTATGGGTTCCTGGAGCCATAGGCATCAGAAAGAGAATCTTTCCAACAAATCTAGAAGAGCAGTGTGCTTCTCACTTTCTCATATACAACTGCCATTCTGGAGATGATCTATTTTAAGGGCAATGAGCCTGGAGTAAACTGAGTCAGGACTAATCAGCTCACATTTCCATAAAACTCAGCATTTTACGAAGGGAAAAATCACAACATTGCTAGATAACTAGAACCTAGTTGTTGTCTGCATTTTACAAACTAAGGCTTAGAGCAGTGAAATTATTTACTCAGGGTCATGTAACTGGTGTGTAGGTAAGTCAGGACCCAAACCCAGGACATCTGATGCCATATCCAATATTTCTTCCATTTTTCCTAATCGTTTTTTCTAATTGTTTCTTTATGAAACACGTTGTATTGGTGTCCAAGTGTGTTCCTTTGAAAATGCTGAGGTAGCAAATAATGATTTTTTTTAAACCCTTCCCATATTTCAGATTTGGGGGGGGGGGCTGGACTGGGTCCTAAGATTTACAATACTAATCATAGGATTAACAATAGAGTGGATATTTTGTCCACTTATGTGACCTACAGTTAAGATCTTAGGAGCTGGTGGAAGGAAGAGAGTCCAGTTTCAGGAGATTCTTAAAACAGGTCTTCTAATGTTTAAGGCGTATATCCTTTGGATCAACTTCAGACATTTGTCTGAAATATTCAGGACAAGAACTGGGTTTGAATCAGGTTTTGCAAAACTCCTGGGAATTCTCTCATCATTTAATCTTGACAATATCTACAGAAAGACCCAAGCCAAATATTCTCTGTTAAGTTCTTCCAAATGTCTTACTAAAACACCAGGCATCTGCAAGAGACTCTGACTACCAGAAAGGTTCTGTGCGTATGTGTGTATGTGTGCGTCTGTGTGTGTGTGTCTGTCTGTCTGTCTGTGTCTGTGGTATGGTGTGTGTCTGTGGTGTGTGTAGTGTGGTGTGTGTGTGTGTGTGTATTTTTTTTAATACCAAGTCTGTCCCTCTGGATGAGTTGCCCAAATTGTTTCCAACTTCTGTGAGAACTAATAACTTCTCCACCCACTTTGAAGTTTTTGAGACCAACAATAATCTAATCCGGGCCTCTTCACAAGACTGAGGCCAGAGGCTTTCCTGGGGCCTCTCACTTTGAAGTAGAAATTCCTCATATCACCTTGTGACTCTTCACCCTCCTTTGACCACCAACCTTTGCAAAAGCAGAAGGCTGGAATCAGTGTTGCTCCTTATATCTAAGGTTCCCCAAAAGTTACCTACAGCAGATAGCCCTTTTTCAAATGAAACTACTTAAAGAGCCAAGAAGTAGTCTCCCAAGGCTGTCCCCTTAGGGGTAAAGAAAGGCATGCAACTATCACTGATAAATTTTCCCCTGCTCCCAGCTTCTGGCCTGAGATTGATGTGAGGGTAATGCAGATGTGTGCTGGAAATTAAACAGTGTGCTACCAGGGTGGCCTGGATTGAATTCAAGCTTGCATTCAGGCCACGGCTCACTCAGCATTTATTCAAGAAGTTCCCTTTCTAAAGAAATCTCAAACCATCCCAAGGCTAACCCTCCCCACTCCTCACAAAAGAACGAGGCCCACTAACTGTACTTGGGTAGGTCCCCAAATCAGAATAATGACAATAAAGAGGGAAAGAAGGTAAGTGTATCTATAACATACATTAAAATAAGCCATTTATTTACATGTCCAGAAATCGAGGACTTCTTTGTGGTACTTTGCTAGTGGAATCCAAAAGTAACACGATTCCTATATTTATAGTAAAATAATTTGCAAGCATCATCTATTATTTAGAAGGGAAAGAAACTGTGAGTTCATATTAGTCAAAATTCAAACAAACCAGCAGGAGTTACAACATAGAAGGGCTCTCTTGGAAAAAAAATTGCTTTCTCCTGCTTTGAGATACAGCCTATCTTGACTTGCAAACACATTTCTGAACTGAAATGCTGAATGTTAGCTATTTTTAAAATTTGTCAAAGAGTACTACATACACCCTTGCTAGAAATTAGAGGGCTCAGGAAAAGGAGGGGGGAACTTGTGGCTAATTTGAAACCCCCCTCCCACATAATTAGCAATAGTAAAATAACTGGGAAAGAAAATAAAAAGATCTTTTTCTAGGGTGAACTTAAAACACTTTTAAATTTGGGTTATTTTTTAAATTATTTAAACACCTGAGAGTAAATTTAATGTGCAATTCAGACTTCTTCCTGGGTGGAATTGTGACCACTTTTACACAAAGTTCCTAGGTTTTATGTGCTTAGGACAAACTGCCTGTCTGAAATAGTTTCTGAAACCTTGACTTTGAGAGCATGACTTGGTAACATTCCCGAACTTCAGGGGTTAGCAGAAGAGTCGGCCTGTTCCCAGAACTCAATCACACACATAGCAATATCACCCCACGACCAGCTCTTTTACAGGCAGCAGAATTCCATCGTTTCCGTTGGGCTGACTGTACCCAACCCATCAGAAAGTGGACCATGCTAATATCCAGTGTGAGCTTATTAAACAAGCTGAAACCCAATTTCCAATTCCGGCTGAGCCTCCTGCAACAACGGACTAAATCGCAAACAGCTCTGGCCTTCCTTAAAATTTCCAACCTCATTCACTGCTCAACGGGAATAGAAACGAATACAGGGATGAACTGATGAATACAGCATTCCTCATGATTTTTTAAAAAGATGAAAATGCACCAGAAGCCAAAGAGCACCGACAAAAAGTCCGTCTTAACAAACCTGCCTTTGGCATCAAGACAGCAACAAACATCTATCTCCGTCCGGGCTCCTTCCCCGCCCCTCACCCCGACCTTGCACTCTTGCTATAATTCCTAATTTCGTGGAATGCATTGCTGGACTGTTTATCATAACAGTGTGTTTAAAAAAAAAAAGATTCTTCTAACTCTTGCAATTTTCTCCCTCCTCCTCCCCTTTGGCAGGGGCCACTGGTAGGAAAAGCCTCAAAAAAAAAAAAAAAGCAGAGCAGTGAAAACAGAGAAACAATAGGCAACCGTGGCTTTGACAATGCTCCCCCTGAACCTTCTTTCTGCACCTGCTGCGACACTTGCATTCAAGAGCCAGGGCGGCTGCCATCGGAAGCATGGACAATGGCGTGAGGGACACAAGGCAGGGGGTGGGGGGCGGGTGGGGGGAGAGGAAATCAGAGGAATTCAGAACTAAGATGGCAGGGCTCTCACCTTTTCCGTTTTTTTGCGAATAGTCTGGATGGAGGCGTCCCGCAGAGAAGAAATAAAAAGGGTGTTCTGAACTGTTGGATGGTTCTGAAGGCTTCTGCATTTGCAAACGCATTTTAGAAGTATTTGTAGGGGCATATTTACTGCATGCCATTTCTCTCTCTCTCTCTCTCTCTCTCTCTCTCTCTCTCTCTCTCTCTCTCTCTCTCTCTCTCTCAGTGTGTGTGTGTCTCTGTGTGTGTGTCTCTTCTTCTGTTTTATGTCCCGCTATCTCCATCACACCTCTATTAGTCTGAAGACTTTCTGCCTGTGTAAGTGAGAGTGTGCATTCCTTAATGTTTGAATCAAGACACACGTCTGCATGCATTTCTAATCTAAGAAGCCTGTAGCCGTTACTATAACTATCAATTAGTCAGCAATAGCTTGAGACCCTCACGCCTCTGAAGGAACAAAGGTGGAAAGACATGCAAATACTCCAGCACCTGGATCAGACAACTTGCTAGCAACAAATACCGGCAGCTCTTTCTGTCTGTCTTTTAGGTGTTGGATCCTCGTTTTAATGCAGGTTATTAATGTGGCCAGCTGCATAATTAGGCACAGAATGTATATAGGCATATAGATATAGATATATTTCCCCCTTTGGCATCATTGGGAATAAAGTGAATTAAGCCACTAAAAGGAAATGCCTTAATGGCCAGGGAAACTGTAGAGCAGACCGGCTCTGGGCTCCATTTTAATCAACGGCTATTAAAAACCAAAGGCAATACGTGTGTATTCTTTTGTCCAATTCAACTATATTTCTGAAATAAAACCAAGGGCAGCCAGGCTGGAAGAGATAGAAGGAAATAGACATCTGTGCCAACATTGGGAAGAGTAGTTTTCCTAGCTGGTTGACAAAACAAATGGTTTTGTTTTAGATTCAATTCTCTGGCTTTCGCTTGGATGTTTGTGGTATGTATATGTGAGTGTGTGTGCATGTGTGTATACACATGCTTTAAGTTGTACATGTTGGAGAAGCCTGTTTACATGTGATGTGTCTGGGCTAATCAACTGAGAAAATGCCGAACCTCTTATTCTACTTTCTACTAATCTCAATAAATAAATCCATTCCCTTGAAAAGCCTCTCAGTTCTCAAGGACACCAAAAAACTGCCAACTTGAATCCACAATAAAAGGCAGGTATGAGTAACAGTTGTTCTTTACTGACTATTGAACATAGAACATTTCAAATGGAATGCATGTATTTTTTGTCTAATGCTATTTGTGGGGATTATTTTCTCCTTAAAAAAATTGTTTCCCTGTAATTTCAACTCAATTCAATTCCACAAACAGGTAAGTAGTATCTAATCTGTGCAAGGCATTTTTCATGCCCCAAAATAGCAGTATTCTTTTTCTCCTCCACAGTTACAATTAAAGTATTTTTCAGCTAGGAGATGAAACAGTTCGGTCCTGAAGGTTAATAGGCTTTCTCTCACTCTGCACCCTGGTCAGACGGTCCCACAAGAAAATATATTTTAATAGCTTCTAAGCAACATTATCTACGTAACTGGCTCACTTTATCTTTCCGTATTATAATATTCCATTCTTTGTCAACCAGCTCCAAACTGGATTTTTTTTCTTTTTCTTTTCTCACGAGCAAAATCACCCACAAGGTCATTTTACTGTTTTACCTAAGGGGTATTGGGAAAGGCCAAGAAACACAGGAAAAGCTCCTCAAAGAGAAATTCCCAACAATAGAAACTAAAACTGAGTTGCTAGCAGACCACTGGAGAGAGTCTAGCAGGCGTTCATAATAAGAAGAGGTGTTAGAAGTCAGAATAAAGTAGGCCCTTATCTAAGATCAACTGAAAGCAGAGGAGAGGACGATTAAATCCTGAGCAAACTTTAAGAGAAAAAAATAAAATCATAATGAGCTTTGGGGAAATGGATGCTAAGCACCTGACAAAGGTCACCCAGCGTCCAGTTTGCTCCTTCGCTCTGTCGGAGAGGAACAAGCAGCCCCAGCAGTGAGAGCAGAATTCTAATGTGCCCAGCACAACCCAAGGCTCTTTGCCTTATCCAAAAGAAAGAAAGTCATGCCTCAGACAGAAGAGAACCAGAAATAACAGACTCCATCATCAAGTAACAGACCCCACCAGAACAGAGAAAGCAATGAAAACCATTGACAGAGGGTCCCCCTCCAAAGTAACTGAGAAGCAGAAACAACGGCAGGTCCGAAGCTGGGAAAAATCATCCTAAATAATATGATTCTTTGCTCTAGAATTTAGATCTGCGTTATGAGAAATGCATGCTCTCTATTCACACCATGATAATGCAGGTGCCGGTGTCTCTGTGCGTAGTATTTTTAGACAGACACTCAAGCACTGGTAAGGCCGCCTATGTAAATATCAGCAGCATTTGTTTCCTGCTATCTGTGGTCTTTCTACACACACACACACACACACACACACACACACACACACACACACACACGAGTCTGTTTGGTTCTCACCCCTCGTAGTATTTGATTGTTGAAAAACAAAGTCTATAGCTCTATATAAGCGCAGAGTTGGTTGTGCTTAGAAAGGGCCCCAAATGATAACGTATTACCTCCTTTTTCAAAAAGCCTTCAATACATTTTCCAGATCTGAACCTGGAACAAGGTCATGCAGTTCAGTAATTTGCTCACTTCCTATCTTTTCAACTTACGACATTTTTCATCAACCCACAATATGATTGTTGGAGCAGAAAGCATCTCATCAGAAAGCAAGCTAGATACACGAGAAGGCTAAGGACAAAGGGTGTTTGACGAATGAAATAATTGCATTTCTTACACCTTAGGAACCAGCAGTGTTTATAAAAAGGGCAAGAAGGGGTTATGTGAACAATGTTAGACTTGGAAAGGGTGAGGATTGAGGGATTCCTCCTATTAACTATTATCCTGAAATATCGCAAATGATAAACCCAACAGAAAAATAATACATTAATCACCAGTTTGAAAATAAGAAGAAAGGAGGCTGATGAGCTCATCCTTTTAAAGCAGACATAATTTAAAATGCTACTTGCCTATTACTGTCTGCTCCTTCCTCACCCCTATCCATTCACACAGAGACATGGACTAAAACATTTTAACAGATTCTAGCATTTATACATACAGGTATGAATGTTTTATCTCCACATATGTGCAAGTCTCTAGATAACTTAAAATGACAAGAAAGAAAAACCTATGGATTTACAAAGCAATCAGCTCAGAACGGAAATGAACAACAACCCTCGATCACTCTCTAACCACCATGAAGTCACAAAACCACTGGAATGAGACATTATTGTGATGCTGAAGACTGAAAAAAAATTATTTCATGACCACAATGTGGCAAATGAAATTATTTAAAATTAAGAGAGATATGGTTTGTGAGAAGAGATTTAATTTAGAAGAACCATTTTAATATGTTACATACATACATATATATATATATGTGTATGTATGTAAAATGTGAAGGGAGGAAGAGAGAGAGAGGGACGGAGGGAGAGAGGGAGAGAGGGAGAGAGAGAGAGAAAGAGAGAAAGAGAGAGAGAAAGAGAGGGAGGGAGGGAGAGAAAAAGAGAAAGGGGGAGAGGGAGAGAGAGAGAGAAAGAGAGAAGAAACAGGATGTTGTTCTTAATCTCACAGATAAGCATTTTGAGTTTTGATTTTACTTTAAGAACAGACATAGTTTACAGTTCCATATTGTAAATCCCACTAGGTCTGAATGCTGTTCCATGGTTTGACAATGAAAGAATAATTCATGTCAGACCAAAAGCCTTCCTTCAATCAGTTTCAAGCAGCTTTCCTCCTACAGGGCTGGGCAAAAAATGAACGTAGGATCCTGAGCTAAGCTATCCATCACATTTCCCCAGTCTTTCAATTAATGGCACTGCAATCAGATCGATAGAATGTAATAAGAAAAGAGCTTTGCATTTCTATACCTATTAATTCGCTGAGTAACTCCAGAGGTAAAACGTGACTTGAAAGGGAAAATGTACTCTCCTGGCATACACAAGTGCTATATGCCCCGTCCCCAAAATGAACACCAGTATTTCTTCCCTCGACCTGTAATATTAGAATCAAAAGATCAGTCAAAATTTGTCTGTGATGGGACGATTCTTCTCTACTGCAATTCTCAGGATAGACTTACCCTGCCTCCTAGATACATAAATTTACACATATGTTCTAGAACATAAAGGAGGTACATTGTTATCCAGCACCAAATCGGTAATTCTGTATTGTATTCAGAGTTTGCCAGAAATGTCCTCAAATGCAAATCAGGGTCTGGGGAAGGCCAGGCTTTGCTCTCCTCTTCCTAGGTACTAATGAGCCACCACATTCCTGATCACGATTTGCTATGGTATCTCTGAAGTACTTAACCATCTGGAGGACAGGGTTTGGGGGAGAAAGAAAAAAAGGGAATAGAAAAACCACAGATAGTGGGAATGGAATTTGAATGACTTCAACGCACAACCAAAACCATCAAGTTCATATGGGGCTACCTGAAAAATGACAGATACAACACAGTTTCTGTATACTCCATACTTATCATGAGCTGAGATAGGAGAAGCGAATAGAACTGCTCATTGTGGAGAGGAGGGCTGACCCAAGGACTCCTCCAGAATCATTACATTTAATGCCAATGAAAGTTACTAAATAGCAACTTCAATCGTAAGAAGTAAAATCTTTGTCCCTGAAGGTTAAATTGGTTCAAATTCAGCAGGTGAAATGAGCACAAGTCACTGGCAGTAGGGGAAATATCATCAGATGAAGCCACTGATCTCAGTCCCAGTAGAGAGTAGTCCACACCAGTTTGGGGGAAAGCTAGGAGAAGGAATTTGTAAAAGGCTCATGACTGATTTACCAGAAGAGACCCTACAATTTGGCGAGTGCACCTGTTTTGTGAACAAAGATCAACACACCTCAAAACCATCTCTTATTAGATATATAAGGAGAAGGATCTAATCAGACAATTAATAAAAAATCATTTCAAACTTCATGTGGAGAAATGGAGATTTTTTTAAGAAACAAAAGTCTTTATCTCAAAGATGTATTGTATTATACAATATTATACCATATTATAATATATATTATAGTTTAATTGGAAATGAAAACATAACCTCATAAAATGCTATACTACATTCGGAGGGGAATCAAATGCAAATTCTGGCCCTGTTATTTACTACATGTATGACTTTAAGTACATCACAGCTTCTCTGGGGCTCAGTTTCCTTACATATAAAAGGGGAAATTTTGACTAGATGACCTATAAGGTCCTTCTCAACTCTAAAGCTAAGAATTAAAGATGACAAATGTGAGTGTGATTCTCTGGGTCATACAATAAAATTCCCATAACAAATTGGTTTGCTATTATTTATTGATCCTGACTGATATACTTTGAAAAGACCCCTTTTTAATGATTCTGCATAACTGTTATCACATGAGATAGAACAAGATAATGGAGGACCTTTGAAAAGGTTTTAAAAAATTGTTCTACAAATGCAAAGTGCACTGTACTAAATATAACAGCATACTACTACATTATTAGTTATTATTAAAAAGTTTCCAGGAGATAGATTTTGGTTTAATATTAGGAAGAAGTAACAATTCCAATAATGGAATAGATTGCTTCTTAAGATAGTTCTCTGTCCCTAAAGATCTTGGAACAGAGGCTGGCAGATCACTTCTGAGGGGCAGAACTTATTCCTTAGCTAATTGTCAGCCTTGGTGACCTCTGAAGTTCCTTCCAATATATTCCAAGTATATGAGTCTATACATAGTCTGATTAGGCCACATTAGGAAACTTAAGCATGTAGAAGGAAGAAAAGTCAGAAAAATTAATATTCAGTTGGGGTGATTAACTATAGAGAATGACTATCACCTACTTTATGATGGGATCAGCTTATCTATACTGCAGGGTCATAAAATCACCAATACAGAGTAGGAAGTGAACTTAGAGGTTATCTAGTCCAACCCTCTAATATGGATGAGGACAATGAAGCCAAAAGAAATTAAGTGACTTGCCCATTGTCAACAGAAAGTAAATCACAGTCAGAATTTGAACTCATGTCCTCTTACTCCAAATCTAGAGTTCCGTCCACTTCATCATCCTGTGCTCTCATCATTTTAGGATGCCAATAGAACGTTTGTCAAGACAAGTTTCTTGATAAAAATGAACCAGACGAGTTCCAGGGTCTCACAATACAAACTGTCAAGACTATGGAGACTGCTATCTTCCCATCATCAATTCCCTAGTCTAGTTTACAAATAACAACTACATCCGATTCCTATCTGAGCTAGAATCCTTCACAGCAGGTTCAGCAGACCCTTCTCAGCTCAGCCTGGACCCAGGTTTCTCTTAGTATAACTCATTGATCCAATCTCAGAAACATTTGCATCACTTTCTGGCTAACAGTACTCTTCAAATTAATTGTACACCAGCCCTTCCATGTGTTATTCTTTTTTTTTTTTTTTTTTGCTTTTTGGAGGGCAGTTGGGGTTAAGTGACTTGCCCAAGATCACACGGCTAGTTTGTGTGTGTGTGTGTGTGTGTGTGTTAAGTGTCTGAGGCCGGATTTGAACTCATGTACTCCTGACTCCAGGGCGGGTGCTCTATTCACTGCGCCACCTAGCCACCCCCATGTGTTATTCTTACTAGACATAAAAGATCTGGAGAATATTATTCTACATCTGAAAATAACCACATGATGCCATATTGACTATTGACATATTGCAGAAACAAGACTAACATTTCCCTTCAAGAGAAGTCTCTAGCCCTCAGTATCATAAATAAAGACAAACCCCTAAAATATGAACACTCCTTTCTCATCTTTGCCAATAGTATTGTTATTTTCTCTACTAGGAGGTCAGATAGGGAGAGAGTGAGATCTTCAAGTATGATGGAGGAGGAGGGCTAACACACACATACATATAGACGTGTTTATATGTATGTATAGGTATATATGTATGTATGCATCTATAGGCACATATGTGTATGTATGTATACAGAGACACATACATATGCACACACACACACTTTGAGTTTCTATGATTTTATCTAATTTTAAAAACATTTATAAAATACCTCCAATGGGCAAGACACTGTACAAAATCAAAATAAAAAACATTTCCTGACCTCATGGAACTAACATTCTCTCAGGGAGATAACAAGTCTATACAGGTAAGTAAATACAAAGAGACACAAAGTAAAACATAATAATTTAAAGAGGGATTGTACTAATAATAGCTAGGGGTGGGGGTAGGAGTAGGAGGGCAGGAAAAACCCTCAGGGAGGGAACCTGCTTTGAAGGGAGGTAGGGATTCACTGAGTTAACTTTGAGGACAGGAGACATTCTGCACCTAGGAGATCTCTTATACAAAGGTATGAGAGTAGGCTTGGAATGTCATAGACAAGGATCAACCAGCTGACCGGTTCAACCGTATGAATGGCAGTCATATGAAACAAGATTTGAGAAGTAGGGGGGATCAAGACTATAGAATGCCTTAAATGCCAGACTAAGAATTCTGTCATTTTTCTTCCCCATTCATCAGGCATTTGTTAAGTGTCCCCTGTGTACCAAGTCCTGTTTTAGGTGCTAGTGAACTTTTATAAAGACAAAAGTGAAATAGACTCTGATATCAAGGAGCTTCTATTCTTTCTAGAGAGAAGTAAATACATAAAAAAAATACATAGCAATTTCATTCAGGAATGAAATGACTGGGAGAAATCAGAAAAGGCCTCTTTTAGGAAGAAGTATTGAACTGAACCTTCAGGGGAACTAATGATTTCAAGAGGCAAAGATGAAGAAGGGAGAGCATTCCAAACATTGGGGAACAGCGCTGGAAAAAGCATGGAGGTAAGAGATGGTGTTGTATATAGGAACCATCAAGTAAATTAGTTTGACCTTAACACCCTGTGAATGAAAGGAAGGACTGTGCAATCAGTTTAAAAAGATAGGGTAGCAGGGGTGGGGAATCCTGCACCCTTGAGACCACATGTGGCCCTCTAGGTCTTCAAGTGCTGTTTTTTGACTGAAAGGGACACACTTAAGGACCTGGAGGGCCACTGAGGCCACAGGCTGCCCACCCCTGTAGTAGAAGCTTTATGTGCAAGACAATAGAGTTAAAATGGTATTTCACAGAGGCAACAGGGAACCAAGAAAACTTCAAACAGGAGAGTGACATGGTCAAACCTTTGCTTTAATAACATCCATTTGGGTGGGGAGGGGTGGCATGGCTAAGTGACATAGTGAATAGAGCACCAGACCTAGAGTCAGGAGGACCTGAATTCAAATCCTGGCTCAAACAATTAACAAAAAAAAAACTAGCCATCTGACCTTGGGCAAGTCACTTAACCCCAATTCCCTACCTTGCCCCCTCCAAAAAAAAAGCAAAAAAAAAAAAGAATATCCATTTGGCAGCTGTGTAGAGAATGGATAAGATTAAAGAGAGGCTGGAGGCAGAGAGACTAACGAGAAGGCCAATATAACAGTCCAAGCAAGAAGTAATGAGAGTTTGAACCAGGATGGTATTTGTGCAAGTGGGGGAAAAGGGCATGAATGCTAAAGATATGGCAGAGGTATACTAGACGAAGACTTGATGATTGATCCAATGTATAGAATGAGAAATAATGAAAAGCTAAGGCTGGCTGTGAAGTTGCATTTGAAGATTTTTGAGTGAGGAAAGTGATGTGATCAGGTCTATGATTTGGTTAGCTCAGGGGCGGGGAACCTGTGACCTGGAGGGCACACATGGTCTTCTAGGTCCACAGGTGTGGCCTTTTGTCTGAGTTCAAGTTTTACAGGATAAAACCTTTTATCAACGGGATCTGTTCTGTGAAGTTTTAATTCAGTCAAACGGCTGTACTTGAGGACCTAGAGGTTCCCATGTGGCCCTCAGGCCCCAAGTTCCCCACTCTGGGGTTAGCTGAAGATAAACACAGGCCATAGTCTCTTAAAAACAAGTCTTTCATAAAAAAGCTCCATTCATTCCCTGACCACTTAGTATATATAGGCCAAGCAGAGTGAGGAGTTAAGGAAAAAGGTGGTGAGTGAAATGAATACAAAGAGTCATTCTGACAGCACAGCCGAGGGGAAGGAGCACAGGACACCTTTGGGTGTCAGGACATTTCTTGGAAACTTCTTTCGGGGTCTTTGTTTTCTTACAAATAAAATGCAGGGACTGTGCAACTAGACCATCTGTAAAGCCCTTTGCAGTTCTAAGGATTTAATTCAAACCCCCTGTTCCCTGCTTTTTCAGAAGAAAGTCTGTGTTTTTAACCACAAGTCCATGGACAACTGCCTTAGCATGTTGTAATGGAAAAGAGACAGGATTTGGAATCTGTAGACATTGGTATGAATCCCAGCCCTGCTACTGGCTACCTGTGTAACTTTAGGGAACTTATTTAACCTCCGTAGGTCTCCGTTTCCTCATCTGTAAAATTAGTAGGGTGGATTAGATGACCATTAACATCCCTTCCAACTCCAAATCCCGGGTCCTAATGTTCTGAGTGATTCGCTATGTCACACCATGCGTCTAGGATCTAACTGGAAGGGGTAAAAACAAGTTGTTTTTAAAAAGAGTGTCCACATTGAAAACTCCCATTCCCCTATTCCAGAGACTAAATTGATTTGAAAAATGTTGTTATGGTGATGAAAGACAAACAGGATAGATGGATAGATGGATAGATGGATAGATAGATAGATAGATAGATAGATGGATAGATAGATAGATAGATAGATAGATAGATAGATAGGTAGGTGGATGGATGGATGGATGGATGGATGGATGGATGAATAGATGGATAGATGGATGGATAGATGGATGAATGGACAGAGAGAGAGACAGAGACAGAGAGAGATTCATAGATACAATAGATGGTTGGATAAGTAGGTATGTAGAGATAGATAGGTACAAGATGCATAGTTACATAGCTACAACAGACAGCTGGAGAGATAGGTAGGTAGAGATAGATACATAGATATAATGGATGGATAGGTAGCTATAGATTGATAGGTATATACATACATACAATAGATGGATAGATAGATACTTAGATGGATGGACAGGTAGGTTGGTAGGCACAGATATAGATACATAGGATAGGTAGATGAATAGGTAGGTAAAGATACTTATAATCAGGTAGATGGATAGACAGGCCAGATGGATGGATAGGTACATTGGTAGGTATAGATACATAAATAGATAGATCTTTCCTTCTTTCCATAGTTTAAGGACTATTTCATAGTTATGGGAAGAACTTCGAGATATTGATAAGAGAGAATCTAATCTATGCAGAACTGGTGTGCAGTTTTTCTGGGTTATATCTATAAGAATTAGCAAGGCTTATACATACCATACTTATGAAATGTAAACATCAGGACACAGGGGCCCTTCTTAACTCTGTACTAAAATCTCCAAGGAAAGAGACAAAAAAGAAATTGGGAATCTAAAACATTGAATTTGGGGGCTGGAGGCAGGTATTGGTCCTGTGATTTTATCAGTATCAGAGGAGCTCCCCAGGAGGAACTCCTTCTAGCAAGGCAAATCAGCACTGGCTTTGAAACTTACAGCCTTAAAACGTTGCCTGGGGGTACCCAGAAATTAAAAGACTTGTCCAGGTTACACAGCCATTACATATCAGAAGCAGGATTCATTTTTTACCATCCTTTATGGAAAAGCCACATTGTGTTACCATAAATGACTGAGTCAATGCTACAAGTGTCCTGCACAGGATCACCACCAGGCAGGGACACTGAGATGGCTGGAATGACAGTTCCCAGTGTCTGCTGAGTTCATTCAGTGGGGATGAGGGAGAGTTTTCTGCTGATTGTAACAACAGGCATTTGCTCTTAAACTATTCCGACCCTTCTGGTAGATGGTTTCAGCTGACATAAAAATTCAACCAGCTTTCTCTGGCTATAACCAGAATGCCAGGAAGAAAACCTCAGCTTCCTGAATTCTTTATAAAAATTATAATAACAACATTTATATAGTGCTTACCACATGCCAGACACAGACATATTGCATTTTACACTTTATACTTTTCAATTGATATAACTGAGCAATGTGTTTATTGATGTACACTTTACATATTTCATTTGTTCTCCCGGGAGATAGGTACCATTACCATCCTCCCTTTATAGATGAGGAAACAGGGACACAGGTTGAAGGTCTTTCCCTCACCCCTAAAAAAGTACAAAGGACTTGTCCAGAGTATACAAAGAAAATTGTCTTTTTCTAGGGGAAAAGTACTGAGGATACAAATTAAAGTATGAAATAATTGCTGCTCCCAAGGGGATTAAATCTTCTATACAAGAATAGAGAACACAATATCATAGCTCTAGAAGGGACCTCAGGATTCCTCTACTTTGACCTCCTCATTCTGTTATTGAAGAAGTTGGGGTACAGGGAGCCTAAGTGACTCATCTGAGGTCACACAGGTAGTAAGTGTCAGAGCTGGGATTTCAAACCACAACTTGTGACTCCAGAGTTGCCCCAAAGAAAGGTCCAGTTTCACATCCTACCTCTGGTCCATACTAGCTATGTTACCATGGACTAGTAACAGTATCAATGTTCCCGACAACTGTTTTAGACTATAAATTACAAAAGGATTTGTTGATCTGGGGTTTAATGGTTAGAGGACACTGGACAGGGGATCAGGGAGACCTGGGTTGGAATCCTGCCTCAGATACTTACCAACTATATGATACTGTAATGGTAATCAATTTGTTTGATATACTTAGGGTTAAGTAGATCCTAGTAACTTAGGGCTAAGTATAGAACTCTGTCCATTGGTGAAAAGGTGTGAATTCCCCTGTTGCCGTGGAAGAATGCCATTGACTGAGACACTCCCCTGTTGACTTGGGAGAAGGCCAGTGCTTATAAGGAATAATT
>CM053596.1:198182682-198205423 GCA_028646575.1 Pseudocheirus occidentalis
TAAGGCTGTAGGATTAGATGAGATAAGATCTATTTTAACTAAAGCCTATACTTACCTCTTCCTAAGAGTGCCCATTTGTTGTTGAATTGTTTCAGTCATGTTTGACTCTTGGTGCTCTTGGCAAAGATAATGGAGTGGTTTGCTGTTTCCTTCTCCAGCTCATTTTAAAGATGGTAAAACTGAGGCAAACAGGGTTAAATGACTTGCTCAAGATTACACAGCTAGTGTCTGAGGCCAAATTTGAACTCAAGAACGTAGTCTTCCTGATTCCAAGCCCAGTGCTCTATCTGCTGTACCCTATAGCTATTAGTGAAAAACACCTGAGTTTTTATTTAGTCTGGAACCTGTAAATAAAAGGAGGAGGTGAAAGGAAGCTCATATTTCACATGACTTTCTTACATTATATGGATGGGGACAGCATGGTGTTGGTTAACAGAGTCCAGAACCTGAAAAATCCAGCTCTTTTAGGAAATCATGCAAATTCTAGTTCCAGATCTGTGAACTTACCACATGAGTTGATGGTCAAGTTACTCATCTCTGGCCCTTTTTATATCATGTACAAAATGTACCAGTCTTAGCTACCTCATATGGTGGCTGTCAAATGAGGAGAATATATGCAGATACCTTGGGAAATCTTAAAAAAAATTAGAAATTTTAATTCAATTCCATTAGACTCAAGAAACATTGATTAAACCAATCTGCTTACAACTAACTTCTCTTCGTGTACTTTGTGATCTGGTGATACTGACCTTCTTGTGGTCCCTCACACAGACACTCCATCACCTGACTCTGGGCATGTTCAAATATGGCCCTCCTGAAGGTATGGGATGTTCTCCTTTATGACCTTGGCAGCCTGCTTTCCTTGAAGTGTCAGCTAAAGCCCCACCTTCTGCAAGAAGAATTTTTTTCATTCTTCATGCTAGTCCCTTTTCTCTGAGACAACTTCCATTTTTTGGATATGTCTCATTTTCTCTTTGTTACTTATATGTTGCCCTCTCCTACCCACCCCATTAGATTGTGAACGCCTTGAGGGCAGGGGCTGTTTTTCACCTTTTTTTCCTACCTCCAGCACTTAGCATAGTGCTTAGTGCATTGCATGTACTTAATAAATTCTTATTGGCTCACTTTTAAACTATTTTGTGTCTTGCATTCTGCTATATGGGCAGCTAGGTGGCACAGTGGATAGAGTACCAGGCCTGGAGTCAGGAAGACCTGAATTCAAATCTAGCCTCAGACACTTACTAGCTATGTGACCCTGAGCAAGTCACTTAACTCTCTTTGCCTCAGTTACCTCATCTATAAAATGAGCTGGAGAAGGAAGAGACAAACCATTCCAGTATCTTTGCCAAGAAAACCTCAAATGGGGTCACAAAGAGTTAGATAAGACTGGAATGATTGAACAATAGCAACAATGCTGTCCTAGATATTGGAGATACAAAGAGAGCAATTAAATAATGCATTCTACTAGAAGAGAAAGATCTAAGTGTAAGAAACTATTTATTATTATTATTATTATTATCATCTTTAATTATCTTCCCCATTGCCTTTGTAGGAGATTTCTATTCCCTGGATGACCTTAGAGGTCTGTTCTAAGTTAGATGACCTCCAAGGTCACTTTCCAATCCTGAGATTCTATGATTTATTCTCCAGTCACCCCCTTCCTCTCAGCCCCCAAACAAATTAGACAGAACCCAACGAAGTTCCCAGGGCTGCTTTAAAAGCTTCCATTTTGTGGTCCTATGAGAAATGGAAAATCTGATCAAGAAGGATCTCATTAGCTTAAAAGGCTATAACCTGCTGCAGCTGATTGAGATCACCATCCTAAGACTGGAACTGATCTTTGTTGGCTGAACTAAATGTAGAGCAGCTAAGGGGAGCTTTGGACTGCACAGAGAATACCCAGAGTAGCCCCTGATTTTTCTTAAACTTATCTAAACCTCCTTCATAGAATCAGACCTCAAATGCTGCTCCATTTCTGGAAAATTACTAACTCCAGGATGAAAAGTAAGCAAGACTGACCCAGCTGCTAAGTTCATTTGGATCTGGTATTGTTTGTGTTGGATCTGCCAGCAGAAAACTGCTTAGGTACTGGTGTCAGTTGAACCCTATAAAAAGGGCTCAAAGGAAAAGATGAAGATGATTAAAACCCAGGCTGCCATTTTGATTGTGTGTACTCTATGCTAAGTACTCTAATAGCCCCTAGGGGTGATGGAAACTAGGGTGAAGACATTGAAGATATATAGAAAGATGATAACATACAAGATCATAGAGTTATCACTGGATGGGGACCTCAGAGACTGTTTAGCTAGTCTATGGGTCCTCATTATATAGCTGAAGCAATTAAGGCTTAGCTTAAATGACTTGTTCACAGTCTCATAGTTAGCCAGTGTTGGGGGTGGGGTGGGGGATTTGAACCCAGGTTTTCTGGGTTCCCACTTCACTCTAGATCTTGTTAAATCATTGTTTACAAAACACAATTCTTTCCTCATTAAGCTTATAATTTTGGGGGTGATGAACAGCATATAGTATAAAAATAAAGGAATTCAGAACAAGAAGTCAATTCAACCTGAATAACTAAAATCCATCATAGTTATTGAGAATCCAATACGTTCATGACACCATGCTCACTGAAAAAGATGCAAAGATAAGACTTATATGGCTTTGTTCCTGATCTGCAGAAGCTTACAGTCTAGTGGCTGGGGAGAGAGGGGGAAAGAAGAGAGGAAATAGATATACAGATAGATACAATACAGAGTTGAGTATGAAAGTGAATGAAAGGTAGACATTAATCTAGACTATTGTACATGGTCAGAATATTGTCCATAAACGTTGAGGGGAATGCTCTTGGAGTGAAGTAGCAATTGAAGTGGGATGAAGTCACTTAGGGAAAGCTTTGGGGACAAAGTGAATTTTTATCTTGATTTGGAAGAGTGGGAAGTGATATAGATTCTGAGAGAGAAAATGGGAGTTATGGCTTCTACAAAGGTATATCCTAGGGACACCAGTTGAGATCCTTATCTGTCTCCCTAAACCTGCTTCTCTTGGCTTCACTGTTTTTTCCCTCTGGAACAACCATTTACTTGGCCTGTATTCAGATCATTGGTCACTTCATTCATTCATTCACTTACTGTGTAACCTTTTAATTCTATGGGAGGAGGGAAGGGAACCACGTGCACATTGAAGAGCAAATACAAAAATTTTATGAAATAAAGATAAAATAATTTGAAGAGTAGGGAACACTGACACAAGGAAGGCTTCTTCCCAGTAAGTGGCTGTTCAGTTGGATCTAGAAAGATTCGAGAAGTCACAAGAAGCAGAGGGGGAAGGCAGAGCATTTCAAGCATTGGAGACAATTGGTACAAATGAACAGAGGCGAAAGATGTTGTGTATGGGAAGTGGCCAATCAACGGTCTGGTTGGAATGTAAATGTATGAGGGAGAGTGGTGTGTAATTAACATGAAAAGATAGGATGGGACCACATGGATTATCTTGGATTCCTCCCTCTCCTTCACCTCCCATATCTACCAAGTTTCCAAGTCCGATGTTTCCAAGTACTGTCACAATGGGGAGGGTGGAAATAAATATTTGTTAAATGCCTACTCTGTGCCAGGCACTGTGCAAAGTGCTTTATAAATATTAACTCACTTAATTCTTATAACTACCCTGAGAAGTAGGCACTATTATTATCCTCATGTTCGTTGTTTCAGTTTCCAACTTTCCATGACCCCATTTGGAGTTTTCTTGGCAAAGGTACTGGAATGGTTTACCATTTCCTTCTCTAGCTCATTTTACAGGTGAGAAAACTGTGGCAAAAGGGGTTAAATGACTTGCGTAAGGTCACACGGGTAGAAGGTGTCCAAGGCTGAATTTGAACTCAGGTCTTCCTAACTTCAGACCCATTATTTTATCCACTGTGCTACCTAGTTGTCATTCTCATTTTACAGCTGAGGAAACTGAGGCAAACAGGTTAAGTGAGTTGTCCAGAATCACACAGCCAGTACATGTTGCGAACCAGACTAGAACTCCAGTCTTTCTAACTTCAGGCCAATTATTTTATCCGCTGTGCCACCTACCTGCCAGTGTCTTTTACATCTGTTTCCTCTTCTCTGTTCCTGCCCACACCCTGGTACAGGTTTTCATTACTATAAATATACAAATAAAGTAACTGGGCTGTTGCAATTGCTTCCATACAGTTTTTTTCCACGCTCATTCTTCCCCTCTTCCAATCATACGTATGTATGCCAGAATAATATTCCTTATGTATTTGGCCACAACCAGACACAGGGTAGCTACCACTCAAATTTCCTTTGTTTGTCTATTAGGATCTCCATGGTAGCTGGCTGCCATTCACCTATTGTTCCCATTTCTTTCAGTTGACTAACCTGAGTTCTGACATAGGTCAAGGGTTGTTGGTGTGTACATCAATCAGATCAGTTGGGTTATATACCCCTTCATTGGCAATTTCCTCCTTTCTTTCACATTTGTCAATCAAAAGCCTCTGGGCAAAGCATCATTATCCTAGTAAACAATTTAATTGGATTAATTAAAAGGGTAATAAAATGTTAGCAGTAGACACATATATTTGAGAAATGACAACCATCTCGGTTTTCCCCATCCTCCAAAGAGTGAGACTCTTGGCTCTTACTTCAGCGTGAAAGAAACAAAGGTCAGGTGATTAATACAAACTACCTAACTCCTGCGGCCTCAGGGAGGGGGAAGATTTAAATCACTCTCAAAGGAAACCAAGATAGGGGAAGATATAGAGATGTTTTGAAGTGTGGAGTAAGGAAAGGTGAGAGAATTCATAACAGATGGCCCTGGTTTCTCAGTGAAGTAGGAACCAAAATTGAATGCAAGAGTGGTAGAGAGACAGGGAGAGAGAGAGAGACAGAGAGAAAGAGAGAGACAGAGACAGAGAGAGGCAGAAAGAGAGAGAGAGAGGAAGAGAAAGATGGACAGAGACAAAAAGACTCAGAGACAGAGCAGAGGAAAGGAGGGTAGAGGTAGGTTAGGGGATTGAAGAAGAATAAAATTTGGAACAGCCATTCTTGGGAGTATAATAGTCAACTAGAGATGAATAAAGATAATTTTCATGTGGTTCCAGTTAAAGTTAGATGACATGAATTTATAGTAGATCCAACAACCTTGAGCAGTTCAGGAGTAGGAGTAGTTGTGGGGGTGATACAAGATTGAAGATGGCAGAGTATGAACAATGGAAAGACAAGGGGGCATGGGATTCAAAAATAGACAACAGCCCCTTCTTGAATTGGTTATAATATCCAGTCTGTGAAGTCAGGGAAGTGAGAACAGAACAAGGATGATGGATGCTGAGAACAGAGAGTGATTCAGTGACTAGAGGTCATGGTGACAATATTAATTGAGTTTAGGAGGAGTGAGGGAGCGGGAGAGATAGTAAAAAAAGTCTGAACAGAGATGGGGTTGTTAGAACAGTTTTAGTTAATGGTGAAATCCTGGTTATGAATATTCACATGGATGTAATATGAAGACACAGATCAGAAGAGATGGAGGGTGATGAACTGAGAGGCTATGGTAGGACTTAAGTGTGAATTGAATATTGAAGTTGCCAAGAAAGAGGTCAGAGAGAAAGACTGTGAGCCTGACACTGAATTGTTTGATCGAGCAAGAGTAATTTGGACTCTTGGGTTCTAGAATCCAGTGCTATAATGGCGTTCTTAATGTTGGATTCCCTCCTGGGTAGGGTCAGCACCCCTAATGGAGTGTTGGATTAGGGCATTGAGGTAGCCACAGGGTAGTAGAAAGGACACCAGATTTGAAATCATAAATCATAAACCATAAATCATGAATTAAAATCTCTCCTCTGTTATTGGATTATACAACTGTTGTTTGACCTTGGGCAAGTCACTTAATGTTTCCAAACTTCAGTTTGCTCATCTGGCAAATAGATCTACTAATTATATAAGATGATCTCTAAGGTCCCTTCTAGATAGAAATGATTGTACAATCACACCTCGATTCCTGTGACCATACTTGTTAGGAGGCTCTCATAATCTCCTGTGAGAGAGATGGTGCTTGAGAACAAGAACTATAAAACAAGGCTAGAGGAGTGAGAATCATTTGGTTTGAGAAACAAGGTTTGAAGACTAACAATAATCTTTAGGAATGTGAAGGATTGTCAGACCAAATGAACAGCTACTCTTTGTTTCCAATAAGAACAGAATAAGATGATGTGGATTTAAGAAGCTTCTTAAAGAATTCCTTTATGGTCAGAATTGTTAGACTCCAGACTAAGTGGTAAGGAGAGGGTGTATGACTTTCTTCTCTAAAGGTATTGGGGGAAATAAGGTAAATTATCAACTGCACTGATTTGAGTGAGAGGCTACTTATGAGCTAATCTCTAGGAACCCATTCCAGCCTGAGGACTGAATGGTGGGGGGTGGGAGGTGTTTTCTTGTCAGTGTGCTCTATCTAGGTCAGGTGTCCTTAACCAATTTTTGTGCATTGACAATCCTTATGCCACATTCCATGTATTCCTCTGGCAGTCTAGTGAAGCTTATGGACCTCTTTCCTCAGTAACATTTTTAAATGCATAAAACACATATATGGGATTACAAAAGAAATCAGTTACATTGAAATACAATTGTAAAAAATATTTTCAAGTTCATGAATACCAGATTAAGGACCTCTGCTTTAAGTAAAGGGGAAATAAGAAGAAATGGCTTTTGGGTATCCTCTCAGTAGGCCCGAGGGTGTCTTTGGCCATTATTTTGCTGAGTCTGGATTTCTGAACCTCTCAACTCCGTCTCCAATATCACCATCCACATACAAAAGCTCAAAGAGAAAATATTGAAGTCATTTGTTCAAGGAGTCATTCAGTTGTTTAAAAAATTTGACTATGCCTCTCAACAATGGAAAAGATGCTAGTCTCAGAGTCAGAGCCCTGAGACTTGGCCATTTATAAACTATATGACCCTTGGGCAAGTTGCCTGACCTCTGAGCCTCAGTTTCCTTATCTCTAAAGTTAGAGGGTTAAACTAGATGAACTCTAATATTCTTTCTTTTTTTTGAGGGGGCAAGGCAAGGTTATTGGAGTTAAATGACTTGTCTGAGGTCACACAGCTCTCTAATATTCTTTCTAGCATGAAATCTAGGATCTTTTGAACTCAGGAAATACCAAGGAGCATATTTTGAGAGAATTTGTTAGGACCTTCCACGGGAAATATTTTTAGCTTACAAGATGATAGCTGAAGATTGGTTAAAGGAAGACCACACTGAATATCTATATTCACTTAGAAACACCCATCTAAGAGTTTCAGTTTGGTAGGAGGTTTCAAATGGAGACATCTTATACCATATCCTTTTATTTACAAAATAGCTGATCACACTCTGTGTGGTACTATAGATACAAGTTGAAACAGAATTACCTAAGTGTGGGAGAAGGGCTGATTTGAAAAAACACTTAAGGGCGGCTAGGTGGCGCAGTGAATAGAGCACCAGCCCTGGAGTCAGGAGTACCTGAGTTCAAATCCGGCCTCAGACGCTTAACACAAAAAACTAGCCGTGTGACCTTGGGCAAGTCACTTAACCCCAACTGCCCTCCAAAAAGCAAAAAAAAAATTACATTTGAAAAAACACTTAAAAAAATAAAATTTAACCAGTATCTTTTGTTTGTATCCTTCTCCTCCCAGAGAACCTTTCCGTATAATAAGGAATTTTTAGAAGAAGAAAAAAGTTCAGCAAAGCTAAGTAACAAATTCAAAAAGTCAGACTTTATATTCAGTTTTCCATACCCATGATCTTTTACCTCTGCAAAGAAAGAAAAGGGAAGAGAAAGTATCTTTTCATATCTCTTATTTAGGACCAAGTTTGTCCATTATAATTTCACAGCATTCAGTCTTGATTGTTCCTTTGTTCTTTCAATGGACATTGTTGCCACTATGTCCATTGTTTTCCTAGTTTTGCTTACTTCGTTTTGTATCAATTCATGTAAGTCTTTCAATGATTTCTTGTAATAGTTTCTTAACGGTACAGTAATTTTCCATTATATTCATATACCACAATCTAGCCATTTCCCAATTGGTGGACATCCACTTTGTTTCTGGTTCTTTGCTGCCACAGAAAGTACTGATATAAGCAGTTTGGGGTATTTGGGGTCCTGGGGAGGGCTAACTTAAAATGGAAAAGTGGTCCCATATTCAGTATGTAGAAATGACTTAAACAGGAAATAGAATGAAGACTTTTTTTTAAGGCTGTTTGAATAGTTTCTGGTACATCATCAACATGTTCACTTGCTGTGTTATAATGGAAAGACCACTGAACTGGGAAGCAGGAGACATAGATTCCTTCCAGTTTTAGTTTAACCACCAACTTCCCAGGTAATCCTAAGAAAGCCAGTTCTCTTCTCTTGGTCTCAGTGTTCTTAGCTAAAAAATGAAGGGGTTAGTTTATATCAGAGGTTCTCTGTGAAGAGATTGCTGCTGAGGTTCTGAGAAGGAATATAAGCCCTCAAAGGATCATGAGTCAGAGAGTTTATTGCTCACAGGTATAAGCTTAAGGCTCCCCAGTGCTTTAGGCAGGCAGGTAGTGTGGACATACAATGGGATGTGTGCTCTGGTTGAGAGCATAGAGCTCCAGTTCTCTATCCTCATATCTGATTATTGTTAATGAGTAGATTCAAAGTGGGAAGGAGATCTTAAGGGCAGGCAATAAGCAAGTGTCATGGCCTATAAGCAGAGAAGATCCTCCCTTTTATCAAGGGTATTGTAATTAGAAAGTTTGCTAACCTTGAATATTTGAATTACATGATATTTGCTAAACCAATTGAGAGGTGAGTATTGAATTCCTTGCCTAAATGAAGTTGAATAAGCCAGTTATTGGGTACACTGGAACTTTCTAATAGGTAGATTAATCAGACTTGAAGTAACTTCTTTCCATGAGGGTCTGGTAATAGGCTAATTCACACAGTGGCCTGGAGATCTCCAAGACCTTTTCAAGAATTCTGTGAGGTCAAAACTTTTCATAATAGTACTAAGATGTGTTCATTTTTAATATGGTAAGTATTGATACATATAAGTCACATAAACAAGCTCCTTAAGATTGTCAATAATTTTTAGAGTATAAAAAAGTCCCCAAACCAAAATGTTTGAGAACTCCTTGTCTGGATGGTCTCCAAGTACCTTCTGACTGCAAGTTCCATGATTCTCTCTCCATTCTTCAGTAAAATTCACTTTAACAGCAGATATCTTTAATATCTTTCTTGTTCTAAGATTCCATGGTTCTAATGCTAGAATCCTCTAGGGGAGAAAGTGTAGGAACCATTCAAAATTGGTGGTGTGCAGAGGACTTTCCACATGGGAATGAAAAGTTTGAGCAGAGCTTAGTGAGTGGTAGGAGAAAATACATGGAGAAGATATTGAACAGAGGCAGAGAGAATATACTCTTAAGGGTTGTGGAGGTAATGAAGGGGAGAGGCGGAGGAGGAGGAGGAGGAGGAGGAGGAGGAGGAGGAGAAGGAGGAGGAGGAGAGAAATGAAATGTACTTGCTCCAGAAGACTTAAGAAGATCAGAACAGGGAGAGTAAATAATTCTCATATTCTGGCAGATGGTGTGCTGTGTAACTGAGGAGAATGAAAAGAACTTGGAGTCACTGAGTACTGAGTTATTGTAGTACTTTGGAAAGTACCTGATGTACTTTGCAGATTTCTAAGATACAAAGCTACAAGTTCATAAACCTGGAATAATAATAATAATAGCTAACATTTACATAGAAATTGAAGGTTTAGAAAGTTCTTTATATACCTTAGCTCATTGTATCCTCCCAACAAACTCTGTGAAGTAAGTGCTGTTATTTCCATGTAGCATGACCTTGGTTATACTTTCCCTCCATCTCCCAGCTCTCCACCTCCATCCCTCTACTAGTAGGTTAGGTTCCTAGAACTTGGCTAGCTATGTCTTCCACTAAGAATTTTAGAGGTAGCCCTGAGAGGCTCAGTGTCTCTAAAACTGTCATCTTGAGCCTTCATTATGATGTTTCCTCCTCTACTAACCACTAGTGATTATAGTCTCAGTTCTATTTAACAAATTAACATCAATTGGTTTTTTAAAAAGACTATTTACTGCAAAGGTATAGTATTTGCTGCAAAAATATAGCAGGAGCAAAAGGGTGAACATTCCCCTCCTCCCAACACATAGGGGTACACTCTCCCCTATACCATCTCAGTCCCTGGAGAATGTAAACTCAAACTTAGAGAAGTTTCTGCTTAGCATTGATCCCAATAGGTTTACTCCAAAAGTGACACAGTCATTGGATGTCTTTGTCTCAGCTGCCACTGAGCTGGGTCCCTTAGGGCATTCCTCAGAGCCTCATTGCCAGCCTGGCTAGTCATGAAATCCAACATAGACTCAAACTCCTAGACCTCCTGTGGTTCACAAGGTTGTAACTGTCTCCAATATTTCTTTACCTAAAGCACAAAAGGTCAAACACAAGGAGGCAAAGGATAGAGGTCAGTATTCGTGGGACACATGTCAGCCGTGGAACGAAAGAGCTCAAGATTTCTCTTCCTCTCCAGAGTCTTTCAGCCATGTTTCTCTTACTCAAATAACAGCCATCAGCAAAAAGCTATCACTAAAGCAAGAGACTCACTTTGGCTGGCTAGTCTCTTTTTGAATGAACTTCAGTTCTAGCTTCACAGCCAGTCTATTTCTTTGCCACGTAGTTTTCAGACTGGAATCTTCTACAGAATGTTTCAACACATACTCCAAATTTGAGAGCAAGGACCTTCTGTTACATAGCATCAAGCCTCTTCCAGAAGCCTTTTCCTTAGCCTCTTTGATGTGGCTATTGGATCAACCAAATGAACACACTCTGCGTACTTACCAGTCCCCTCTAAGACCCAGTGTGGGGATGAGGAAACTGGGATCTACAGAGGTTAAGTGAATTGCATAGGACCATAGAGCTAGTGTATTTACGGTAGGATTTGAACTCAAGTCTTCCTGGCTCTACATTTAGCACTCTATGTATCATACTACACTGATCAGAAGTCTACTCATTCATCTCAAGATCTAGTTTCCACCATCTTTGTTCAGGCTCTTATTATCTTCTGACTAAATTAGCATAGTATCTTCCAGACTGCTCTATCTGCTTCTAGTTTCCCTAATGGCAATTTAAATCGCACACCACTGCCAAATTAATTTTCCTAAGGAAGATTAGGTTAATGACTTTTTGTTGCTCAAAACCTTTCAATGAATCCAAATTGCCTACCAGATCAAGCGCAAATTCTTCATCCTGGCTTTCAAGCTCCTCCATCAGGTGAACCCTATGCTCCCCTCAAGCACAACCATGAACCTTATACTTTACCCTTCAAAGCTTAATGTCACTTCTTCTGCAAGCTTTTCTTGATTATGCTCCCTACATGTCCTGAAAGAAGTAAGTCTTCTCTTCATTGCTAGAGGACCTAGTTTGTATCAGTTATTTGATATACCCATTTATTGCTTCATATTGAAAATAATTATTTTCATCTCTGTCTTTCTTTTCTCTGTCTCTTCATCTCTCTCTCACTCCTCTTGAATTTTAGTCCTAGTCTCACCAACAAGGTGTGTGAGCTTGGGCAAGTCACTTGGCCTCACTCTATCACTCTTATCTAAGAAATGTGTGGACTGCATTAATTTGTCTCATTAATCTCTACAATATTCTAAGAAACAAGTCTCTAATATATCTTAAGTTCTGGAGGGCAGAAACTATGCATTATTAATTTTATATCTTTTGTAACACCTTGCAAAGTACCTGCGCCACACGAGGAACTCAATAATTACTTGCAAATGAATGAATGAATGAATGAATGAATGCACAGGAATTGGTTAACTTCTATGGTAGATTCTTGTAGAAGGGATAATAACTTTGTTTATTTATTGTTAGCATGACCCAGTTCTCATAAAGTAGTTGCTAAGATTTTCAGGCAGAAATGGAGGAAAACATAGGTGCCCCATGAAAACATATGGGTTTAAGTGAGACATGATGTCCTTTAGAAATATGTTTAGGAAAATTGCCCCCATTCCCTTCCTGCTCATTTACACTGGGTAGTAGGAAGGAACCAGAACACCCACCTCTTGGCACCAGTTAGGTTTCAGTGGTTGTGCTTGGATGAGGCCACTGGGCTTTTTGCCCACGATGAATGATGCATTATGGGACTTACACAAGGATTGTCTTGTCCACACTAAAATGGATCATAATTCTATTCTGTACTATGGCCAGAGAGAAGGTTAGACAGCTCTCTATGCATCATACTACACTGCTTAGAAGTCTTTCCATGTGTCTCGAGATCTTTCAGTTGTCACTATCTTTGTTCAGGCTCAGCTAGGGTTGGCAAGGAGACACAATAATTTTTAGGGTTTGGTTCTTAGCTTTTTATTAACAACTACCATCTAAAACACTTATTGTAATGGAAACCACTTCAAAGGTTAGAGGGTATTCTGCACTTTGTTATGCAAATGAATAAGTTCTCATAATGAATGGCTGGTGATATATCCTAAATAGACTTCTTAAAAGAGAGTTGGAGACCAGGCACTTAGAGTGAGTTTTTTAAGGCTTTGACCCTGGTGGAACATCTGAGACAGGTTAAAACCAATCCATTTGGTTTTAAAATATGGATATGGTAATAATAAATCAGTTGTAAAATATTATGTGTCTCAAAGGTAGTGTTAACTTTCCCTAGAAAGCTTGGTGCCAAGAGCATGATAAAAGGATGAGTTTGTCCTGCAAGGTCCTCATTCTCACTGTTATGCATTATAGCAATGTCATAGTAATATCAGTGGCACAAAAGCTGGTCTATTCATTAAGTGCTTACTTATAGTTAGGTTATGCTAAAGAGAATGAAGTGATTTAAGCAGGCATAGCTTTATAGTCTAGCAAATATAATACATGTAGATAATTAGCTTATTCCCTCAACAACTAGGCAGCTAGGTGGCATAGAGGATAGGATGCTGGGCCTGGAGTAAAAAAAAAAAAAAACAAATTCACATCAGATACTAACTAGCTGTGTGATCCAGGGCATGTCACTTAACTTTTGTCTGCCTTAGTTTCTCCAATTGTAAAGTAAGAATAATAATAGAATCTACCTCCCAAGTTGTTGTGAGAATAAAAAGATTATATATAAATTACACACACACACATACACACACACACACATCCTTTAGCATGGTGCCTGAAAACTAGTAGGCACTTAAAAATGCTGCCTTCCTAGTGAACATGGGAAAAAATGGGTTTTCCAAAAATAATGAAGAACTCAGACTAAATAATTTCTAGGGTCCCTTCCTGGGTCATGTGGTTGTAAAGATGGTAGAGTAATTGTTTTCAACAGATCTTTCCAATCAGAAAACCTCAGAAAGAGGAATTATGTACCAGATTTAGAATAACTAAAGTTGAACCCACAAAATATAAAAACAGAAATGCTTCACAAGGTAAAAATCTCATGAAATAACATTGTACAAGTATAATATTTAGAACTACCACTTAGAGTTCCTACTTCCAATCCATACCATGGACCAAGTGCAGTCAAGGTATTGACGTAATTGAAACAGCAAGTGGTAGTGGGAATGGTAGTGGTAATAGGAACCAGCTTAGTTTCCTTTCTTTTCAATTTTGTGTCTAGTCCAATTTCTTTCTTATGAAAAAACTTTGCTCAACTGTGGGAATTGTTAGAAAATTCTGTTGCATTATTTGAACATAGCTTTGTGTGTCTAGGAAGCTGGAGCACCTCTACCTGCTGCTTGGAGACCTGTAAGGAGCTAGGTTTTGCTGATCAGAAATTCAGATGCAAAGACCGATGAAAGGAGTTTTCTCACAATTGGTCAATCCGTTACTGTTTCCATATTCCTTTGACTGAATATAGTCACTTGTGGGGGTGGCACATTCCTTTTTCTGATTTCACGGAATTTCACCTGTTTGCTCTCCTCCTCCCAATTTAGAAAGTCCCTAATATTTTCTCTAATTAGAAATCAGATCACCTAATCTTGTATCCTGGGTTTTACCCTGTTAATTGTTTTCTTTTAATTGATTGGTTTTATCTGATTATCTTTAATGCATAAAAAAAATCTGTCTTCCTCTGTATTCAGGATCCAGTGCCAAAGTTGAGGAAGGCCTGGTCCTGATTTATTATGCAACGGACATGCATTGCTTAATAAATCAATATACTTGGAAGCTGAACCTTTGTTTCCTCAGTCATTTCATCTTTCATTCTCCACATGACTGTCTGAGGTCCCTGACAGATCCCTCCATGGCGGTGGCTTAATAGCTCCTCCACATGTATCATGTGTCAGTAATCGTTTAACTCTGTCTAGCCAGACAAAGGAACTGGAGAATAACCTAAAGTGGTGGGGTTGAAGATGTGGGACACAGAGCTGGCTAGAGGAGAGAGAACTTCCATGCCCAAGTGAAAGGGCAGTATAAACTAAGAAGGGGTCAGTCCCCTCCCTTGCAGAGTGTACTCTGAGCAGTGACCACATTTAGCACCTTAAAGTCTCCAACACAAGAAGGTTAAGGATTCCCAATTTTGGCATGCGTGTGATGATGGAAGTGAGAGAACCCAAAGAATGTGAAGAAAAATAGATAAGATACTGAGAATATAAGGGAAAAACTGGAAGACCAAAAGTCAAACAGAGAAAACTGGATATAAAACTAGTCCATAGGCAGATATACCATCGGAGAAACTCATGAAGGAAGAAGGAAAATGAGTAAAAATTCAATGATAAGCTAGGACAAAATAAATAGTTTTTTTTTACTATGAAAGAAAACTAATTAAAAAAAAACCCCTGATGCAAAAAAAAAACAAAAAGAATTCTGCAAACTCTAAAAACCATGAAACAACAAGAAGCTGCAGAATAGTTCAAAAGAGAAATAAAAT
The DNA here is from genome assembly GCA_028646575.1 of Pseudocheirus occidentalis. NCBI lineage: Eukaryota > Metazoa > Chordata > Mammalia > Diprotodontia > Pseudocheiridae > Pseudocheirus > Pseudocheirus occidentalis. The sequence continues at coordinate 198,197,559 of CM053596.1, forward strand.
TTTCAAAAGAAAATGTTAAGAATGAAATTAGGTTAGGAATTAGAGTTCTTAGTGTGGAATTAAAGAAATGAACAATAGCATAGAAAAAAATAGAAAATATGATGGGAAATCTATCTAAAGACATATTCTCTGGGATAGATTTGGAACACAAAAATTCAGGATTATAAGAAAAAATTTCACAGAAAAGGAACAAAAGGCAAGAACTTTAAGAGGACACGTGAATCTATGTAAGCCAAACAAGTGACCTGGAAGACAAGAAACAGAGGATCATAGAGTCCAAGAACATGCTAAATTAAAAAAAAAACTTAACTGCCATATTGCAAGAAATACCTCTAGAAAATGGTCTACAAAGCACTGATCAAATCCACAAATCACTGCCATTAAAAAAAAAAGCATACTTGAAACACCATGGCATGTAGTAGTTAAATTAAAAAATTTCAATAATAAATAATATTTTAAAAGGCAAGAACAGTGATCTTCAGGTATAATAGAATGCCAGTTTGGATAACCTAGTATTACTCTGCAGTCATAAGAAAATGAAGAAAAGAATGGCATCACAAAATCTTTAAGCTACTATCAAGAATACTTTCTGCAAAACTGAAATTAATCATGGAAAAGAGAACATCAAATAAAAGAGAGATATTTAATTATTCCTGCAAACAAGAACTAGTTATCACTTCCCTGAAAATAAAAAAAAAAGATTGTAAATACATTCCGTTTGAAAATTCTCCAAACAAGAGAAATGCAAAAACAGGCCAATAAATATAATCTATCAGAAAAAGTAATTACATAAATTCACCAATATGTTTAGGCTATATTTTAGAAAGGCAAAGAAACTGAACTAAAAGATAAAAAAAGAACAAAGTGGCATCATCAAAAGACATGCAAAAAAACCTATGGGTTTAAAAATTTAAGGAGGAAGGAGGAAGAGCGAGCTGAATTAATGCTCCATAGGCTAAATTCCATGATTCTCTAAGTAAATTAGTATATTTTTGTAAAAGGGACAATACTCTGGGAAGTTTCATGCAGGGAGAAAGTTGTTGGAGATGCATCTTTACCCAGTTCAGATATAGGGGGAGAAGCAATAGTAATTTCCTTACTCTTTTAGCAAGACAATAAATTGTGAGAAAACAGGACCAAACCAATGGATAGTAGTGACTGAAATGGAGTAGAGCAGCAGATGGTTTTCAACCCAGAGGGTGAATTTAAAGGATGCCACTGAAAAATTTTCCCATGGTGGGATATATGTCTATGACAAGAGAAAGGTGTCTTATAATTGGTTTCATCTTCATGGGGAGCCAGTATTTGCACATTAGAGGCTACCTTCTCTGAGAAAGGGTTGTATCTCTCACGAATTCCTCCCATTACAAAAGAAAGTATTTTTGTGTCTCCAAGGACAGCCATCACCTTGAATTTTAGGGTAGGTATTATAGAGCCAGAGCTAGGATACCTTGTTTTTAAGGGTAGAGAATGATTATGGTAAGGGTAGGATTTAAGATCAGGCTTCATGATTTGGGGCATAGAGTGACTCTTAACACATGACGATGGTTCTATTCCACATTTGTTCCTGGAGGTGATCTATGGATTCTTTCAATTGACATTTTGTTTTCTGTGTTCAGAAGATCTAGGATTTCTACCCCTTCTAGGTAGTTTTATGGATTTATTTCTTGCATTATAGTATTCAGCTTTATTAACTTGATGTGCCTTTCTGGGATACCTATAATTCCTAAGACATCTAGAGGCATCCTACCTTTGAGATTATAATGTTTTGCTCATATGGCAAGAACATACTTTCTTCTAATATTATTGCTTTGTGCTTCTCTTCTTCCAGATTGTCCTTTGTTTCTGTGTATCTCCATTCCCAATCAGTTACTCTCTCTTTTTTGTTTCTTTAGTGAGATGTCATACCAGATTCAAGTTTTCCTATCTTGCCAATTATTTCTGCTTTGCAGGCTATAAATTCTGCTCTCACAATTCTTATTTCTCCTTTTAAAATATTTAGAAGCAGCAGACTATGGTTCTACCCTCTTCTTAAAATCCACAGGATCCCCTAACTTGTCAGGTGTTGTATCATTTTCCTTTGTTTTACAGCAATTATTCATAGATGCTTGAACTCATTTACTAGATCTGGAGGTCATATTTCCTTCTGCTGTTGATGTCTTTCTGATAGATTCATCTGCTAATGCTCAAGGTCTTTTGAGTTTTCTCCTTCTTGAGATTTATGGTAATTTTGGTCTTTTCCCCCTTATTTTCTCCTATTGTTCACTTTTAGACTCATGACAGTTTTCCTGGGGATTGGATCTAAAATCATCTCAGCCTCCTCACAAACTAGGTTATTTGAAGTTAATCAGTCTAGGTTTCTACCTCAAGTGAATTCTAGGCATAGAGGACTGGTCCTAGTCAGATGCTGGATTCTTTCCTTTAGGTTTAATGGAGCACTAAGTAGACCCAACAAACATGTCCTGTTTTGTTTTCTTTGTTGCTTAGTTCTCAGACCCAGTCATAGAACTCTGTCATGCTACAGTCAAAACCTACATAGATTTAAGGCATTTGGAGTTTTCATCTCCACAGCACTGAAGGAGTCAAGGTGTAGAATTGAAACTTATTATAAGCCTAGACATATCCTGTTCTATTCTCTTGATTCCTTTTCTTTATCTGAGCTCTGTGGTAGCATAGAACATTACTATGTCTCCATTGCAGCCTGAGCAAATTTCTGCCATTTGGAGTTTGGATATCCGTGGCACTGAAAAGAGAGAAGAAAATCAGGGTGTAGGAATGCACTCTATTGCTAGTGGGTTGTATTGGCCAGTACAACCTTTTTGTCAGGAATGTGATTGGGAGGTGGGGGTGGGAGCCTGTTGACTGAATGTCAATTAGATGTTAGTTCATGAAGTTATTATCTTCTTTGGGTTCTTACTGTCATAGACAGTGGAGAGAGCTGAAATTGCTTTATCTCTAGTGCATAATTTCTTTTGGAGAGATTAAAGAGGTTGTGAGGATTGGATAAAATGTTTAACCTTCCATCTTGTTGGTTCTGTGACTTAGAAGCCCCTGCACATTACTTCCTTCATGAACAGATACTTTTAAGAGTGAGGCAGAGCAAAAAAAAATGGAGAATAAGAATTTACAAATTGAATAATGTGGAATGGGATAGACAAGGGAATTCAAACTTGCTGTTCTAGATAATCTACACTCTTGAGGGACACAAAAAGAAGAATCAAGTAAAGATATAAACAATGAATTATAAAATAAAATTCAAAAGAGGTTACAAAGAAAGAAAAGAACAAAATCTAAAAATTTTGAAAAGGATATGCAAAAGAATGTTACTTTATTATTAATACTCATACATGGGAGGGAAAAATTTTTTAAAAATTATTTTAAACAACATGGTAGGTGGAGAAAGAAAGGACTGAAAAGGTCAGTGGGTGGTGGTGATGGTGGTGACAGATAAATAAAGGGATATAAAGTGAAATTAGAATTTTAAGTAGAATAAGGATATTAGGTTAAATGAGTAAATGGGTACAAGTGGGAGAGCTTGTGGGAACAGATTAAAGTCAAAGTAGTATAAGAAAAACTAATTACAAGAAAAAAATGCTGACTTAAAAGAGAACAGGAATACAAATCAATACAAAAGAAATGAATGGAGCTAAACATAAGTTTAATGATCATAACCTTAAATGTGAATGGATTAAATAATCCAATAAAATGAAAGAGTGACTGAATGGCTAAGAAAAATATGATCTAGATAGTCACAAGAGAGAGTTATTCAGCATATTAGGAAAGAAGTTAGGAAAGAAAACAATGAATGTCAGTTCCTTTCAATTGTACAATTGGTTTTGTATGTCCTGGATGAAATATTACTCACTGCCTTCTGACTTTGTCTTGCCTGTTAAAGCAGGCACAATAGGTCTTGTATGGCATGAATTTTAATTGATGGTTATGTGATCTCATTTATTTGAGCATTTCTTCAGAAGCTACAGATCACAACCCATCAATGCATTCCCTTCTTGTATGACTTTATCCATATCATACTATGACTACTCCACAAGTTTACTCAAAGGCAATAGGCTATGAATTATACGTGCTAGGGCAGAATACTTTTGAGAATGTCAAAACAAAGGTATTCTGTTAGATCTGCACAATTTTGTTAGTAGAAGCTGTTAAGTATTCAGGGATGACTAGCCAGATTGCAGTCAGGGATGATGGTAACTCATATATTGCTCCTATCCATTCCTCCTGCCCACCTTTTGCCATACACTGTTCATTTATATGCCTTAATCACAAACAGAAACAAAAGGAAGATTTGACAGATTGATTTGTCAGCCTCCTAAATAATTCTAGTAAAGGTTGCTTTGTCTGAACTTTTGGTATTTCATACTATTTTCTTATGTACTTATAAATATCATATTTATTATGATAGTAATAACTAGCACTTATATGGTACCTTAAAACCTTAAGATTTGCAAAATGCTTTACATAGGCTATCTCTTTTGGCCTTCACAACAACTCAATGAGGTAGATGCCAATGAGAAAACTAAATCTGAGATAGATTAAATTATTTTTTCCAGGATCACACAGCTAGTAAAAATCTGTGGCCAAATTTGAACTCATCTATTTTCTATGATCTTTCAGCCATTACTGACTATTGCATTTGCAGTTTTTTCAGTACTCTGCGATACTGTATGCTTAGGAATTTGGATTCATTGAGGTTAGGGATTATATTCTCACATCTTCAATTTGAACTCTCTAACTCCTCCCCTCTTTTTATTCCCCAGCCAAAAATCATTCTTCTTGAAAGAGAAAACATAAGCAAATGAAGCATCTTCTCAACACAATCATCAGTTACCCACATCCCATTCACTTTAGGCAGTGGTACTATACTTTCTTTGATACCCCTTTTGCCAGCAAAAACGACATTTTGTATGTGTCACCAATCAGCCTCAGATTGTGATCATTTTAGTATCCTTGAGACTATTCTTATTTTTGTTGTTCAATAATTTTTTCAGTCATGTCTGACTCTTTGTGACCCCATTTGGTGTTTTCTTGGCAGATCTATATGAACAGTTGCACCCCTCCTCCCTATTCCCTACCCTTTAATATTTTCAGTTTAAAGCTCTCTTGATCAAATTCATAAGACTCCAGACACTAATAGGTACTAATAGTGCTTGCTGAATGAGTAACTAAGTGGATGAATGAATCAGAAAGTGGACCCAAACTATTGTCTAATGTGAGGGTTTGGCGTTATCTGCGGATTTATCTTAGCCATGCTTCCTGTCCTCTATTAGCATGGGTTGTGGGAAATTGAGTGTCCTAATTATTGTCAAAATCCCTTGTGTATGTTTATAAATGTTCATTTCAGTAAAATGAAATATTTTTTCCTTGATCCTTTCTCCAGAACACTGCTCCAGAGTGAACATCTTGCTGATATTTTCTCAGCAGAATCTTCCCCTTTCAGTTGAGAATTTTATCAGCAATTCTTATGCTAAAAGGGGTCAGGAGATGAGGCATTTCTCACATTACCCTCCAAGCTCCTCATGAATAATGGCCTATATCACCTCTATTGTCTACTCTAAAATATAAGCAAGCGGACATAAAGGCAGAGGAGAAATTACAGATCTCTGAATGAGCCAGCAGGGCAGACTGAGGCTGAGATAGTGTGAAGAGGAAAGGAATGTAAGGTAGGACAGATGGTTATTTTGGGGGGAAGCATTTGACCAGATTAACTACTCAGCAGATAGAGAATGAGTCAGATTTCCTAGTTCAAGACAACAACAATAAAAAGTGTCCTGAAATCTTCAGAGCAAGATTAAGAATGTCACCACCAAAGACCACTGGAGCTAAAATAAATTAGGGGTCATTATTCCAGACTGAATGTGTAATGGGCTAAGAAGCTCACTGGGCTTTTCACAGCCTCTTCATACAATTTCCTGTGATTTATGTTGCAGTTGCTCTTGTGTGGGGAAATCTGTCTCTCTAAATACATGCCTCTATCATTGGTGAATTGATTTCATTGAACTCTGACTGGGGGCTGAGAAAGGGAAGAAGAGGCTAAGAGACTAGTGAGATCCTGAAGGAAGCTTGTGAACTCCAAACTGGGTGGGCTAGGCAACTCTGTGCAGGGCATCTAGTGTTGGTCTGTTTGTGGGAAGCTTGTAGGTCTGGTGGATTTTACTGCCTAAAGGTAGAGAGATAGTTTTGGAGACAATGAACGGTTTCTCAAGACTTAAAAGCATTAAGCCTGTTTCATTTCCTGCCATACTGGAAAACCCATTAAAGGCAGCATTTTGTGTGTGTGTGTGGGAGGGATTGCAGCATTTTGTGATAGGCAAATAAACATTTTGAAAAAAGAGGAGGAAATGAATTTACCATCCTTAGAAGTCATGGGCTCAAGGAGGGTGACCATGTGTCTGATAAACATGTACAGTGCTGCCCAATGGGAAGATAAGGGTATTATGAGCCTAGTGAGTGATCATTGCATTCATTGTGCATGATGATCAAATCTCCTATGGAAAGGCAGGGACAGGCAGGCTTCTTCTACCATTTCTCAGATGTGCTGGTTAGTAAAATTAGCTTTGTTTATTTTGGCATTTTATTTTTTCTTCCTCTGAAGCACTGACATTAAATTTGATGGGTTGTTGGCACTCTCTGTTAGGCAAGCTTTATGCTCCTATGTTTTTTATTAAAGTTTGTTGTAAGTCAATATAAAGAAGCCTTTTAATCCTAATTGAGAGAAGAGCCAGCTCTTCTAACAAAAAAATATAATAAGTAACATATACTAAAACCTTTTTACTCTCTGGTATTCTGAGACTTTCCCTAGCAGATTACCTCATACAGCACCTCACGTTGATACAATTTAGTGAGTAGGTAGGTGTGCCGTCTCCTAGTTTATGTTAAAGGAGCAAAATAGCTATTTACTCTGGTTGAGCTTTGCTGTTTTTTTTTTCCTTTTAAACAAATAGTTTGAGGTAAGAACCTTCTTTTCCTGACTCAGTCAAAGCCCTTGTTAGTTTCATTCTGGATTGGGAAAGGTACCTGTTGTCAGGACACTTGGTAAACTGGGTAACATAGGGTAAGGCTGTGATTGTAAGAACACTGAATTTGGAATCACAGGACCTGGGTTTGGATCCTAGTACCTGTGTGACCTTAGAGGAGTCATTTCTCTTTGGTCCTCAGCTTCTCTATTTGTAAAAAGAAAAAGGTTGGACAAGATCCAAGATGTAAGGTCCTTTTTAGTTCTAAATTCCTAGGAACTAACTTTTCTAGGACCAGCAATCATTTGTTCAGATTTATATTCAGCCAGACTTTATAGCATCAAAACTTGAATTTGAAAATACTTTGAAAAGGAATCTAGTCCACCTCCCTATTGTAAGGTATGTGTTCCAAGTATACTTGTTGCTTAAACTCAATGTTTAAAGAAAGTGACTCATGTTGTCCAATTTTTTTTTATTTTGGAGGAGGAAGAGGAGGGAACACGACAGCTGAGGGTAGGCATTTTTTTTAACCTTTCTTTGTATCCTTAGGGCTTAGCACAGTGCCTGGAACACATCAAGGTTTTAATAAATGCTGTATAGTTGACTGATTGTAATGAACTCCAAGAAGTGTGCCTCTTTCTACCAATACTCACATACCACAGCATCATAGATTTAGAGGTAGAGGGAATTATAGACATTATAGAGTCCCATCCCTTCATCTTACAGATGAGCAAGGTGGAATTAAGTGACTTGCCCAGTATCTGTAAAGCCAATCAGCAGTAGATTCCTGAGAGAATGCTACTGTGAACAGCTTTTAAGATTCAGATTACACAGTATTAGTGAGCACTCTGTTTATTCCATTACAAATCTTTATTCAGTACAATGTTATGTTCA
>CM053596.1:198205923-198241845 GCA_028646575.1 Pseudocheirus occidentalis
AAGAAAGAAAGAAAGAAAGAAAGAAAGAAAGAAGGAAAGAAAGAAAGAAAGAAAGAAAGAAAGAAAGAAAGAAAGAAAGAAAGAAAGAAAGAAAGAAAGAAGGAAGGGAGAGAGGGAAGAACAAAGGAGGGAGGAAGGGAGGCCCAGAGCAGTTAAGACACTTAACTAAAGAGACATTGTCATAGGCAACAGGACCAGGGTTTGAACCAGAATCAAATACTCCAAATCCAGAATGCTTTTCACTGTCCCACCCTTCCTCTTACCAGAGAAAGGTTTCTGATCATGTCCCCTCAGTGTTTAATTTTTCTACTGATTTGAGAGAAAGAAGGTAGGTTTTACTGTAGTATTTACCCTACTTGACAGCATTATTGTTGTTGTGGGTGGTAGTGGTTCTTCAGTTTCAAAAAGGACAGGTGATATGTTGAATTGTACATGAATTGGATTTAAGTGAGGCAAAGTTGCACAAAGCTGTCAGCCTCACTTTCTCTTCCAGAGCCATCAAAGTCCAGTGGTGAGACAAAAGTCAGGACAACTGGCAATAGGTCAGGATGCAGTGGATGACCTTGGCATCTTTGATGTCTGACCAAGCTCTAAGTACCCCACAGTGCCTGCTTCGACTGCCTTCATGGCCACTGGAACAAATTGTTCTGGTCCGCCCATTCTGCCAGGAGAATTCTTTTCATGCTTGGGATAGGCATCCCACTAATGGATCTTTAAGCGTGTCAGCTCCCCTCAACCTGGTTTAGCCTGTCTGCCAGATGGTTTTACCAGGGCCTGGCTGCTGCTGGATCTTATCCAAACTAACTATCTTCTATTAAAACACTGTTCCCATAATAAAGGGTGTCCCAAAAAGTCTTGGTACAGTTTTAAGTTATTAAAGCATAAAACTTAATTAATTTAATAACTTTAAACTACATTAAAACTTTTGGGACACCCTGAATGTGCTTAATAATCATAACAACCATCACTACCACCACCAAAATATATACAGGGTGTTTTAAAGTTTTGAAACTGTTTTGCATCATTCTTTCATTTGACCCTTAGAAATATGTGAGGAGCCTTCTCATTTTACTAATGAGAAAACTGAGTTTCAGAAAGTTAGAATAGCTTGCCCACGGTCACAGAGCTAGTAAGTGCCACATTCTTTCCATTATATCATATTGTCAGGCAGTAAACATTTGCCAACCAGCCACTTAAGTGTTGAATAAACAAAGGAATGAATGAATGAAGTAACTAGAGGTATGAATAGAGGCTACCCCAGAAAAATGAGGTCTCTGATAGCAAACACTAACAAATATTTACCTAAATACTGATTTGAAGTCACATGGATTTTGTATAAGTTGGATGAATGATCTAGATTCTCCTATCCCCCCAAGTCCCCAAGATAAGGTAGTTCCCATGTGTCTTTGAGAACTCACTGTGACTCAACAAATGGCTAACCTATGAATTAAAATATTCTATCATGCTGAAAGGCTTCCAAAGAAAACTCATTCTTCCTAGAGAGTATCTTGCCCAGTAAAAGAATTTGGCTCAGGATTTAATAAAAGTCTACAATATATTACATACTGTCAACAACCCAACAAAGAAAATTTGAGTAGGAATCTAAGATTTTAGATTAGAAAGGGGATCCGTGTATATATAGATGTTCTTCTATACGCTATCATTTTGCAGCTGTGGTTTTCCTTCCAACAATGAATACGATCAAATATCTACTTTACAGTACACACACAGGCGAAAGTATATAACTCCGTAAGACAAGGCCACTACAAAGAGGAAAGAAAATGAATGCTTTTTTGTTCAGCCGTTTCAGTCGTATCTGATTCTTTGTGACCCCATGTGGCAAAAATACTGGATGGTTTGCCATTTCCTTCTCCAGCTCATTGTACAGATGAGGAACTAAGACCAACAGGGTTAAGTGACTTGCCCAGGGTCACACAGTTAGTAAGTGTCTAAGGCCAGATTTGAAGTCACAAAGATAGTCCTCCTGACTCCAGGTCCAACACTCTATCCGCTGCACCACCTAGCTGCTAGAGAAAGCTAGAGAAAACAAATGAGTTTCTCTGTGTATTCAGGCCCCAGAAGAACTAGGTGGAATAGAAACTATAGTTTCTTGACTCTTTCAGCAAATGTCTCCAAACTATGCTTTCAATAATCTAGCAGAACAAGGAGTAGGAAGGTTGTAGTCACAGGAGTCCACTACTGAATACTACTTCGTTATACTCAATTTCAATTTGTTTCTCCAGGCACCATTTCTCACAAACACAAGCTTAGGAGCCAAATGGTACATGCGGGGCACGTCCTCTGAAAGCTCAGGATAGCTCCATGTTCCATCCCCAAGCCAAAGAAAATGCAGACAGAAAAACTGATAGCCTCAAAGGGGCTGCTTTCAATCATCTACAGTTCAGATCAGGAAGAAACGTGCATTTGCAAATCCCCAAGCATCCAAGAAGGGACGCAGGCTGTACATTGGAGCTTTCCCAGCAGGATCTGGAGAGAGTTCATCTGATTCTGTTAGGCCACAAGTTGGCTTCCAACCTAGGTAGTGAGATCTGAGAGTTCCTGGCACTCTCTTGAATCTTGTGGTTCAAAAGGATTGGCACAGGCATAGGAAAGTGTGAAGGCTTTCTATACTTCCACTGGTCCTGATTCTCTATTAGCTCAAACTCAAAGATGACATCCAAGGAAAGACCATTCAAAGAACAGGATGGAGAATTTCACACGCCTTTGCTGTCTAAATCAGGAAATCAGTGACATTGAGATCAAAGCATTATAAAACCATATTTTTCTGGGGGCTAGAAAAGACTTTAAGATAGTGCCATTGCCTTGAGTTGGACTAGACAGTACCTACACAATCTCTAATGGGTGTGTGTTCGTCACATTTTAAAAAGCCCATAGGAAATAAATGTAATGCGGGTAATCAGGGGAGTTTTCCCTTCACTGCCAATTTCCTGGACTATGGCTGTGAAGCTTATCCTATGGAACATTTGTGGGAATGGACGTGCATCCTGGTGCCTCTTGGGGAAGTCCTTGCATGTGGTTAAACCCAGATCTTTGGTTGGTGCCCATTGTCCCCATCACTGGGAACTGTGTTGAAAATGATTGGCAACAAAGCAAGAGTCTGTCCACTCAGTGGGCCTAAAGGAGAAACAACTTGTGCTTTCACTCTCTTCCTCTGGAATTAAAGAGGGGAAGACAGAGCAAAAGCAGATGTTATTTCTCCTTTCAAGCCTACTGAGTAGGCAGCCTGCTTCCTGCTCAGCCACAAGGACCACCCCCAGGCCGCCTCCTAAGGGTCAAGGCACAGGCTCATCTTTATGCATGGTGCATGGTACAAGGCCCCAAAGTCAGCAGAGAGAGGGGCTCCCCTGATTCTCCCCTCTCCCCCACTACATAAGATTGGGGAAAATTCACCTTGTCTGTTGTCCAAGATAAAACTACAATTCTCCAGGTTCCTAAATACACTGTACTTTGAGCTTAGCTTTAAAAGGTTCTCTAAACCAAGACAAGAACTTCCATCTTGCCGGGAAGTGGGGGGGGGGGGGGAGAAAAGGGTGCAAGGTGTTAGATGGAAGCATTTCACGTATGTATTGAATTGGATGAGGAGAGAGAGAGAAAGAAGGGGAAATGAGAGAGAAAGAGGAAGGGAGAGGAGAGAAAGGAGAAAGGGAAGGAGAGAGGAAGGAGAGGGAGAAGAGGGAAAGAGAGAAAAGAAGGGAAAGGGGAGATGGGGACAGGGGAAAGGAGAGAAGAGAAAGAAAGGGGGAGAGAGAGAAGAAACAGGGAAAGAAAGGGGGAAGGGAGGGAGGGAGAGGGAGATTATGGAGGAAGGGCAAAGGGAAGGAAAGGGAGAGGAAACTAAGGGGAGAGGCTTATTTAGCCTATTGAGTGGGAAACTCTTCCTGAGTCAGTTGCCTATCATCTGTGGTAAGTACCCCCTAAGCACCCTTCTCCCCCTACAAGGGCCAAAAGACCAAGCAAAAGCCACTGGTCACCAGTGTGACTTTTTGTATGGTCATATCACCAAAGACTGAAGCACCCATGTAGAACGTACCAAGTGACCAGTTTCTTAAAGAAGATACTTCCCTACAGCATGAGTGGGTGAAGCCCCTTTTCCACTGACTGGCTACATAGCTAAAGTAAATTGCACTTCTAAAAACTACCAGACTGGAATAGTCTCAATCTCTCTGTGCCTTCTAAAGACGTGAATTTCTTATTCACCCAAAGCATGGTCCCCATGCACTGAACTAGGTATGGGGTTAAAACCCAACTTCCCCCTACCTTTTAGACTCCAGGAAACCAGTTTGGGATAGTTTCCTTGTTCTTTGCAGTTCTAGGAGGAGGCAATGGAGTTCCCTCCTGGAAATCTCAAGTCAGGGAGACTTTCAAGCCAGAATTTTAAGCCAGATATTGCTGCCAGCCCAGTAGGGAAACACTGAGAAACCATGGTGTTGGTCCACAAACCTGAGGGGGGTTAGAACTAAGAACTTGATGCTATATAGGAATTAAGTTAAACTGTGAACCTAAATTCCTCTCTGGATCCTGGGGGAGGATTGCGCCTCTAGGCATTGATGAGAAGGAGGGTTGTTTATTTGGCCTTACTTTACCTCTGAAATAAATATTTCTTCAAAAAAGCTAATCTGACTGTTGAAGTGTTTAAACAGAACTGGGGTGCAGAGAACCCCTAAAATTGGAGGAACATAAATGGAGAGGGCTTGAGAGACTAAATATCCCCACATCTTGGAGATCCCAGGGAAGGAGGAGAAAGTAATAAGCCTTGCCTCTAGGCAATGGGAGGCCTGGATAGTCCCTATTACATTATGAAGGCAGCAGAGCTCATGCCTAGCTCCATAAGAAGTGCTCCAGTTCAATCCCCTACCCCATCAAACCTTGATAGTGGTCTGAGAGATTAATCAGTTCTCAATCTTTTTGGTTTCACAATCCTTTTACACTGTTAAAAATTACTGAAGACCTCCCAAAGAGCTTGTGTTTGTGTGGGTTCTATCTATCAGTGTTTACCATATGAAAAATTAAAGTGCGTTAATATTATTATGAAAATAATTTTGACTTTACAAACTGCCTAGGGGTCCTCAGATCACATGTTGAGAATTTGTCTAATTGATATTCTCTCAAAATATATTTTACAGCTTTTCTCAGTTTCATCCTGTTAGTTCCACTTGCCCTAAAGTTTTCCTAAATATTTGCTTCTTCTAGTATTTCTGATTTTCTGAATACTGGGAAGACATCTAAATTGGTCCAATGCAGGATAGCTGTTTTAGAACTGGATGTGCAAATAAATAAATAATTAAAAAAAAAAAGAATTGGACATGCACAGGAGAACCTAAGAAAGCTGACTATAATTGGATCGCTAACATTCTGGGGCTATCTCAGGGAAAGCAGATAGAAAGGCCAGAGTTTAAAACCAACTAAAGACAATTGTCTATTATTCCAGAGAGTAGATTAAATGGAAAACTGCTAGCCAAAGGCCTTATTTCAAATTTGGTGATTTGATTCCAAGGATAATCCTAAAAATAACACCTCCTTCATGGATACCTAGGCATGCTAATATCTTTAAAATAGCATTTAAGTGAAACCTCATTAATCTGGATCACACCAACTCCAAATTCACAGTAATTCAAACCAGACAACTGGAGTTAATGTTTTTGTGCTGCTTAAGAAAAAAAGACAGAAGTTTGGGCAAGCAAGTTCATAGTGTGAACCAGAATGGGGAGGGAGGGAGTGCTATTACTATGTGAAAGCTATGTTTTAATGTATTCTATAACAGAAATATTTACAAGAAATCTCTAGTCTCCTCAAGACCTTAAAAAGTTGAATAGACGTCCTATACCCAATACTGATAGTATGAAGGACTACCTTGGCAAATGTGTTGGACTTCCTTCTTAAAGTCACTAGGCCCTAGAAATCTATGGTTCTGTAATGCTTTTGTCTTCAGTGTCAGTGATAATCTTTCCTAAGCCAACAAAGAGGTTTGAAATTCTTCAGTCTTTCATAATAACATGGAGAGTTATATAAACTGATGCTGAGTGAGAACAGAACCAGGAGAACTTTGTACATAATTACAGACGCATCGTATCTGTGATGACTAACTTTGGTAAACCAGGGCCTTCTCAGCAACGTAAGGTTATAAGACAACTCCAAAAGACTCATGATAGAAAGGGATATCCACATCCAGAGAAAGAATTATGGACTCTGAATGCAGATTGAAGCAAACTACTGGCTCTCTCTTTTTTTTGTTCCTTCTTTCTCTTTGTTCATTCCATTGGTTATAATTCTTCTTTACAACTTGACTAATGCTTAGTGTGAAGATACCTGCAGAATTAGGCTTCTTCTTTTATAGGTCCTACCAGATAATTCAACTAAGGAGTGTGTGAGTGTGTGTGTGTGTGTGTGTGTGTGTGTGTGTGTATGTATGTGAGTGAGAGGGGGGGTAGGGAGGAGAGAGAGGAGAGAGAAAGAAAAAGAGAGGAGAGGGAAAGAGAAAAAGAGAGGGGAAAGAGAGAGAGAGAGAGAGAGAGAGAGAGAGAAAGAGAGGCGTCATGGGGGGAGGGAGGAGAAGAAAATTTAGAACTCAAGGGATTGTTGATCCAAATGTTGTAAACAAAAAATAAATTAATACATTCTGCAGTCTTTCTTGCAAATGGTCCATTTCTTGAACATAATCTTAGTACTTGAATTAATTAATTGCTTCCCTCTTAACAACCCTGTGAAGTAAACAGTCTAAATATGTTTACACATGCACATTTTAGAGATTGCAAGGTAAAAGCTCAGAAGAGTTAGGCGACTCGGACAAGGACATACAGCTAGGCAGTGAAAGACAATGAGACTCTAATTCCAAAACCTCTATTCTTCAGTGAATCTATTTACTCAAGCATTTTGTGGGGAGTTACGCAGGGTAACCACTGGTTAATTTCTAGTTCAAAATTAGTATAAGTACATGGTTTTGAGGCAATAAAAACTTATTTCTTTTTTTTTAAATGTTTTTAATTTCCTTTGTTTCATTTAGACTGACCTCCCCAATTAACCTAAATGGGTGAAATTATATTACACCTTGCTTTCAATGCCAGAAATAAAGAATTGAGTTGCTAATGGGCCTAGCTGGAAATGTCCTGCTCTCGACCTTACTCTGAACATATGCAGTCCTACATACAAAATAGTGCTCCCTGACATTAACTCTTCCTTCCCACCTTATTCATCAGTGTGGCAACATCATCTTTTGGGAAAAAATTGAAATGAACAGCAGTAGGACTATAGTCTCTAGGAGTCTGATGTTTGCCCACTTGAGAAGCCCAACCTGACTTTTCTGAACTAAACTCTCTTGTGGCTTAAATCTAAGAAATTTCTGACCATCCTTGGAAAGATTAAGACCCTTCCATCTGAGGGCACAGATTTCAAAACCAAACCTCCTCCTCCTCCTCCTCTTCTTCTTTTCTATCTTCCTCCCTCCCTCTCTTTCTCTCTCTCTCAAACTCAAACACACACACACACACACACACACACACACACACACACACACACACACACACACACCCCTTAGTTAAATTATCTGGTAGGACCTATAAAAGAAGAAGCCTACCTTGGTACACTTTTCAATGGTAACATTTCAGTGGTGGAAAACAAAAGGGGCCTTAATAAAGTCTGCTGCTTGGCTGCCCATCTCTGCCGTTTTCTGCCTATTCCTAGCTCTTATAAGTTTTGCCTAGAGTTTATATCATTTTCCTAAACCTTGTTCCATGGGCCCTCAGTGATTGTCCTTCTTGGGGGCTGGGAGAAAGTATTGGACTCCTTTACCAGGGAGGAGAGGGATCCACATTAAGCCCTAGACCTCCATAGTAAGCTTGTTAGCGAATATAGTTATAAATATTGCAATTATTAAATGCGTAACAAATAAAATCATACTATCAGGTATCTATGCCGCAGGTTGGTTTTTTACTGTGAGTTAAAGTATATTTGCTCATAGAACACAGCTCTAAAATAGATTCTAGATGAATAGCACTATGCATAGAATTGAAGGAGCACCGGGTTTGGAGTCTGACAGGCTGAACTCAAATTTGCCAACTTAGGAAAGTTATCACCTTCTCTGAGCCTCAGTCTCCTCATCTGTAAAATGAAGGATTTGGACTGTGTTCTCTAAGACCCTTTTTGTCTCTTGTGTCCCATAATTCTATTCTCCCTGTATACATATAAATATTTGGTGTATTACTTACTGTGATAAGGAAAAACTTTATGACATAGGTGCTGTTCATAACTTTCCTATACAAGACACACACACACACACATAATATAAGGAAGTATGTCAATCACAATGTGAATGGATGTTCTCATGGCAACTGTTGTTTAGTCTTGTCAATCATGTTCGACTTCTCATGAAGCCATTCAAGGTTCTCTTGGCAAAGATACTGGTGTGGTTTGCTTCTCCAGCTCATTTTACAGATGAGGAAATTGAGGCACAGAGTTAAGTGATTTGCACAAGGTCACCCTGCTAGTAAGGGTCTGAGGCAGGATTTGAACTGAAGTCTTCCTGACTCCAGGCCCAGCATTCTATACACTGAACCACCTCACTGTTCACTCACTCCAGCTACTTAAATGTACTAAAGAACAACATTGAAAGCTAAGAATCACATTTTGGGCAACATAAAATAAGGGTTTTATTGGTCCAGAGGTTCCCCCACTTATTTGGCTTACCACCCCCTTTACAAAAAATTACTCAATACCCCCCTTGAATTCTACTTTCTTTAATGCTTAAACAGTGTTTTTGTTTTTTTTTAATTTGTATAATTTCAAAAATATATGGGGGATCAGGGGAGGCCCGCCACTGTCCCAGCACCTTTCCCCAAGGGGCAATAAGGCCTTCTTTGGGGACCAATGGTAGACTATAGGTTCAGATCAGCCCCTGGGCTAAAATTATTCCAATAAGTGATTAGCATCATCATAACAACAGTAACTAGCATTTATGTAGCAAAGCACTTTACCAAGTGTTTTAGGGGAGAAACCCAAACCTAAGCTGGAATAGTAAAATAATGAAGCCAGCAAACTGTTCAAAATTACATCATTTCTAGTGCTTTCTTATTAAGTGTCTATTGAACAAGTATAACATATTCAGTACCAAAGCCATAACTAATCGTTTTTGTCAGTGGGACAAGTCTTGTAGTAGTGAGGGAGGAAGGTGTACTCACCCAAAGTGTGGCTGTAAGGGAGGAAGCCTATCCCCCTAGACACCAAAGTCCTTCTAAACAACTGAAGGGGAAAGTGCTCTGGGAGGTGAAGCTGCCATCTGTCCTGTTGGAAGTAGGGATGGGTCAGGGGAGGAAACATGCCCTAGTACCATCCTGTTAATGCTCTGTAAATTTCCACACTAGTACAAAGCCCCAAAGACCTTGTTCTAACCACAGTTGTGACTCAAGGTATTTCTGGGGTGAGGGTAGGGCTAGGGTTACTTCAGAGGATCAAAAAAATGCCACTAAATAGTCAGCACCCCTTGTCCTTCTTCTTCAGCTTTGACAACCATGCATACAATTCAAAGGAAATATAATCCTTTGTGTTCCTCATTCTTTTGTTCTTAAATCACTAAAATGTTGGTTTGAAAAGGCTATCTGATATCCAGGAAACAATTCTCACCATTTAATGAACTTTATGAAAGACTCTTTTTTTTCCCTAAACATGGAAGTCACACTTTACAACAGAGAGACGTAAATGACAAAGTTTTCCACTGTAAACTCCAAATTTATGCATTTCTGAAACAATTCTCATTTTGTCTCAGTGTGTTTGTTCTCTGATTCATAATTTCTACCTCTGGGAAATTCCAAGTCTACACTAGATGGTGAAGATGATCACCATTACCACCTCCCCAACCAGATGTGAACATCTGCTTTCTGTTTTCAGCAAATCATCAAAGTATACCCAATTTTATTTATTTATTTTTTTGGCCTTCTGCTTCAGGAGTTGTTAAATAGAAAAAGAAAGTTACTTGGGCCACTCTGTACTGCTAACACCCAAAATTCGACCTTTTCTTCACAGCCTTATAAATATCTGTCAACTTCAGAAGGGCTACTAGAATGGAAAAGAGAGACTTTAAAATAAAATTGTTTATTAGACAATAAACCATTATGCTTGAAGACTTAACAAACTGGCCATCAGCCAGCCTTTTACTGATACAACCCAATAGGATGAAATATGACAGTTAATTGGTTTATGTGAGAAGCATAAAGCATTTTGAGCAAAAAAATCTGGTCAAATGCTTCAGAGACTATAGCTTCACAGTAATAAAGGGAAAGCAAATATAAACACACCACTCTGAAAATCAGGTGAAGGGGTCATTATGGTGATGATGCTACAATAATAATGACTCATATTTACATAGTGTTTTAAAGTTTTCAAAGCATTTTCCTCCCAGCAGGTCTATGAGCTAAACAGTGTAAATATTATTCATAGAATCAGAGTTAGAGCTACAAGGATCTACTCATCTATTCAAAACAGTCTCATTTTATAGTCATCTGAGTTTAGTGACATGCCCAAGGTCACACATCTAACCATGAGAAGACCTGAGATCTGAGAGTAGGCAAGGCTCCAAACACAGAGTCAGGCACCCTTTCCATTCTTCCATACTGCTTCTCAATCATTTCCCTTTCCTTTAGTTTGGTTCATAACCATGTTCTGTGTTCTCATCAAATTAAGGCAAATTTTCAGATTCACACCCCAATTCACACCTAGGTTCAGCACCATAAATCTGACCTGGTATTAAAGTAATTCCTCTGTTGTAAAATAAAACCTATATGTATGTTCTGCTCATCTAATGTCAGGTGAGTATGCCTTACAGAAGCATAGAACTTCAGAACTAGAAAGACCTCAGGGATTACCTAGTCCAGTGATTCTCAAAGTGTGGTCTAGAGACCCCAGAGGTTCCCAAGACTCTTTTCAAGGGGAACCTTAAGGTCAAAATTTTCATAATAATACTACAGAGTTCTAATGTCTAACTCAGTAAATATCAATAGCTAGAATCAAAACGAAAGCTCTTGAGGGAGGGGAAGGGGGAAGAAGGGAGGTGTTCTCAAAAAATTTTCAGAGTGTGAAAGGGTCTTGAGACTAAAACATTAGAGAATCACTGACTAGTTCAAATCTCTTATTTTGCCCACGAAAGAAGGGCCAGAGAAATCAAATAACTAGTCTAAGAATGTTGTTATTTGTTCAGTCTTGTCCAAGTCTTCATGACGCCCTTTGGGGTTTTCTTGGCAAAGATACTACAGTGGTTTGCCATTTCCTTTTTCGTTTTACAGATGAGGAAACTGAGGCCAACCTGGTTAAGTGACTTGCCTAGGGTCATACAGCTATTAAGTGTCTGAGGCCACATTTGAACCCACACCTTCCTGACTCCAGACTGGGAATAACATTTTATGCAATAGATCTGGGTCCCAGTGAAGCTGAATGACTTGTCCAAAGTTACATAGCTGAAACTAAGACCATTAGTCGTACGTGTCTGATTGCCCTTTCTCTGTTTCCTTTGCTGGACTTTTATCAAAAGCATGCCTGCTCATAGTATGGGATCCCCACAACTCTGTCCTAAGACTTCTCCTCTTCTCCCTCCCTGCTTTCTCTTTCATCAGTTCTGATGGTTTCAATTAGTCACTATGTCAATGACTCTCAGATCTACATGTCCAATTCTGACTTCTCTCAATTTGAGATTATGAGATTAATCAATTATGAGATTAGATCTCTAATCTCATAACTAACTTCTTATTGGACATCTCGAATTAGATTTCTCATAGACAACTTAAGCTCAACATGTTCAAAACTGAACTCACCCTCTCCTTAAAACTCTCCTGGCTTCCTAACTTCTCTAACACCAACAAAGGGACCATCATTCTCCCAGTTCCTCAGGGTCCCACCTAGCGATCACCCTTGCCTCCTCACCCTCTCTGAGCCCCCAGATCCAATCAGTGGTCAAGTTCACATGTCTTTACCTTCATAACATCTCTCATGATACTTCAACCACCTGGCAAAGCTCCTCACCACCTTCCCCCCACACCTATTGCAGTGCCCTACTAATATTGGTCTCCTGCCTCAAATCTCTCCCCACTCTAACCATCCTTCATTCAGCTATTAAATTGACCTTCTTAAAACACAGGTCTGACCATATCACCATCTTATTCAATTAACTCTAGTGATTTCGATGGATCAAATATAAAAATCCGCTGTTTGACTTTCAAAGTGTTGCAAACTAAAATTCTGAGACACAAAGTTCTGAGCATGATCAGTCAATTTATTAATTAAGCAAGCAGTGACCAATAAATTGGGCCACTGGCCTCTCTCAATAACCAAAGATCTGGAGTTAGGGCTGATAGGGCCCTGGGTATGTCTCCCTTCTCATTGGCCTGACAGTACATCACTGGGACCTCCTCAGGAAAGGAAAGGCATTCCCAATTGGCATTTTAATGAGGAGGAGGGTTAAGAGTTCTCATTTCCTCCCAATTATTTCATTATCCCCCCACCTTCCCATTAAGTCTCAGACGATAGGATTAGTCTACAGCAGGGGAAAGTGGGCTGGCATTTTGTGGTGGTGATTACACCCCTCTTGACAGTTAAGGAATGCTAGATGCTTTAAGAGACCCAGCTGCCTCTAGCCAATATTGGCTAGAAAAACAAAAGCCATCTCAACTAAGTCTCCTCCATGTAGACCAAGTCACCCCTAACTTTGATTAGAAAGTAAAGACAGGAGATTTGTCCCTTGGGGAGGGCCCAGCTTAAGCTGGTTCTCTGTCTACAAGGTAAACAAAAGCCAAGGACCCACTTGGGAGGGGCCCAGGCCAACCTGGTTAAAGAGCAGATACTTTGGGGGCTAGAAGTGATTACTTAACAATCACACTCTTCAGAAACTGCCTTCCTTTCCAAAAGTGGGGTCTGAGAAATGGGGATAAGAATAGAATACACATCAGTATTTTTTATTAAATAATACATTATAACATTAATTTTTCTCAAAAGCCTAGCTCCTTCCTACCTTTCTAGTATTCCCACACCTTATTCTCCTCCATATTCTCAGCCATCCAGTGACACTGGCCTCCTTGCTGTTCCTAGCACCTAACACTCCATCTCCCAACTCAAAGACTTTTTACTGACCATCCCTTATGCCAGGAATGCTCTCCTTCCTCATCCCTGACTCCTGGCTTCACTGACTTCCTTCAAGGCTCAGTTCAAAGTCTGTCTTTAGAAGGCTTTTTTAAAAACAAGTTCTCTTTCATCTTAGCTTAGTGCTTAGTGCTGTCCTCTGAGGTTTTCCCCAATTTATCCTGTTTGTATTTTGTTTGCCCATAGTGGTTTGTACTTTGTTTCCATTAGACTGAGAGCTCCTTGAGGGCAAGGAACCTCCTTGAGATTTTGTTGTTACTATTTCCTTTTTTGGTATCCACAGCGTTTAGCAAGATGCCTGATACATAGTAGTGGATGTTTTAGAAATTCTAGTTGAGGGACTGACTCATTAATCCTCTGGTCTCCTGAGTTCTCCCTCTTATCCCATGATCATACAGCTTTGCCTAATTCTGGTTTAGAGGTAAAATGCTTAGCAACAAAGCTCACACAAGCTGCCTCTTGGCACAGATCTTCTGCCACTGTTGGAGGTAAATGTGTTGAACCCCCATAGCTACTAACAGCTCAAATGCCTCGGGACTGCATGATAGGAAGGAGCCCATCCAGCCTGCCGGTACCTGAAGAACTCCCCATTTGGGGAGTGTGTACAGTACCTCTTAGCCCATCTGTCACTGCTAATCCCCTAGTTATACATAAGACCATCATACAACCTATGGAAGCATATTGAAGGTGTTACTGTCAGAGACATCTCTCATATTTTGATTCAAAAGTTCCTGGTGACTAATAAATCTCATCCCCAAATGAGATACATTTCAGTGGGATAAATGATGACTAGAACTTAAGGAATCCTCTAAGAAAAGGACTGGGGGTGCTGTAAATTAAGGTAGAAAACTCACCAAAAATGCTCCCAAAGGACAGATGCACTTCCTCATGACTGTGGGACCTGAACTCTGACAAGTCTCACTTTGATCAAGTGATCTCAATGAGTTCTTTCCTTGACTAACAGAGATCAGAGGCAGAAGCCAGGAAAGAAGTCAATTCAGAGAGGGATGCCCTGGGTAGAAAAGAATCAATCTATAAATTTTGATTTTCAGAATATGAATTTGGTTTGGATATGGGGGTCAGAGTGCTTTGAATATCTGGATCTCTGAGCTGGAAAAGGCCTCAAAGATCCACTCATACAGTCCTCACCTTGAATACCTCCAGTGATGACAAACTAATGGCTTAGCCCATTTCATTGTTGTACAATGATAATTATTTCTTATAAATTTCTTTTATATTTTCCTATATGCAAGAGGGGAGGATTCCCTGAACTCAACCCTCAGTTTTTCTGAGGATTAAAGAAGAAGAAAAAAAGATGATAATATAAAAACATGAATGCCCTCTGAAATCTGCCTCCACCCATCATTTCCTCTCATTTGTACTATTTCCACCCTATGGACCCACGTTTTAAAAAAAGTATATACACTTCTTCCATATGATAGTTTTCCAAGTATTAAAAATAACAAAGTTTCCTCTAAATCTTCCTTCCTCCCAATGGGTTCTTACATGAACTAGGCTCCTGGCCCCACCCTCAGTTTGGTCAGAGGTAGAGAATGGAGACGTACTAGCAGCTGGGGAAATTAGTTTCAAAGAAGTCTATTCCTTTAAATGTAGTAAGAGTTTCAAAACTGGAGCTTTGTTGTTTAAAGAAAGCCTCCCCAAGTCCAAGATCTGTACACTTGCTTAAATAACCAAGGTCTATGTGTTACATACTCTTTGTGTGAGATGGTTTGAATGCCAGATTTCAAGGATAGCAAGATAATGCCTCTAGAACCATAGATTCTGGGCCCTTACCCTAAGTCTGGGTGACTTATATGATTGTCATTCAGACGTCTCTGAAAATCCGTTTATTTGTCTGGAGACCTTTCTTGATGTCCCTAGGGTCTACCAACTCTGCTCCCCCCCCCCAATACCTCATCTATATTTTATATGCCTCTATATAGTCACATAAAAAGCAATATGGTACCCTTTCTGCCCAGCAGAAAGCTGTCCTCAGAGCCAGGAAAAGTTGCTTTCAAGCCCCACCTCTGATACATAATGTCTGTGTGAAAGTGGGCCAGTCACTTAACTCCTTGGTGCTCTAGATAATTAAGACTATAAATTGAAGAAAAGGTTCCAGGTTGCATTAGCAGAGAGTGCTTCCTCATTCGGGAGTTCCCAGTATCAGTGAAATTACAGGTCCTATTCCTAAGACTGTCTTTATGTACGCGTACATGATGTAGAATATAAGTACACTCCTTGGGGAGAGACTTTCATTTTTGTCTTTCTTTTCCCCAAACCTAACATAGCACCTGTCACGTGGTGGGTGTATAATAAATACTTGATTGATTCAAACATTTAGTCACATGGCTAGAGCAAAAGCTAAGTCTGTACCAAAAAGGAATTAAGAAGTGAAAAGAATTGGGGTGAGCAGATAATCTGTTTTCCAGAACGTACTCAGAAATGCCCCAGCCTGGGAATCTGAGGATCTGGGATCCTGCCCTAGCTCTACCATTGATATCTCTCAGCCTCTCAGGCTCTCAGTTTTCCTGTCTGTAAAATGGGGGAAGTGATCCCTGAACTCAACTCACAGGGGTACTTTGGATATTAAAAAATATGAATGCACTTTGAAAATCACTATGCCATAAGAAACCGAAGGGATCACAAGGATGCAGAAGTTATAAAGTATTGCTAATTGGACACTGCTCCAGGAACATCTACATTTCACAAATAAGTCTGACAGCTAAGGCTTTGTACAACTGGTCTTATAACTGCTTCTGGGAAAACTTTGGGTTACAGAAGTTGAATCAGATGGCCCTTTGAATTCTGAGACTGCTGTCAGAAAACCAAAGTTCAAAACCTGGCTAGACTGTTTACTACCACTGTGACCTTGGGCATGTATATGGCTAAACCACTAGGACCTGTCTCCTCATCTATAAAATGAGTAGGGTCTACCAGGTAACCTGTAAAGTACCTTCCAGCTCAAGACCTATGGCCCCTCTGTTCCCATGATCTAAAGCCTCTGAATCTAGGATTCTGAAATTCTACTCAGTATGATTGTCATGGCTGTCACGTTGTTTTAAGTGCTTTTTAAGTTATTCCTCACATAAAATAAGGAAGCAAAGTTCTAAAAGTAACAAAATTGGGTTCACAGCATTGGACTAAGGCCCCATATAATCTGTCCTGAATTTACCTTCTGCTGTTAACTTTGTATGCTTCAACAAATTGCTGGGCTGTAGGGGGTCTCTTTTTGTCCCTTCTCCATGAATTTTGCTGACTTGCAGTACAGATAGCCTAACTTCCCTCTTCCTCCTCTCACTAGCATTCCAGCTGTTATTTCTTGGCAAATAATCAGTACCCTATATAAGCCAAGCTTCGCTGTTCTCTCCATTTTATGATTCACACCTAGGTTTAGTAAGTCAGTTCTTCATTATTCCTACCCTATTATATAACAACTCTTTTTTACACTGAAACAAAATCATTCTTCATTAAGATGTCATTGACTGCAGTCTCACTGGAAGCCTGTAAGGTCCATATTATTAGTCTCCCTATTTACTGATGGGTAAATTGAGACAGAATAGAATGGCTCACTTTCTAAACACTTCAATAACTATCCTTTTTTTTTTTTTTTACCCCTTTTTGTATCCCAGGTGCTTAGCACAGTGTCTGGCACAGAGCAGATTATAGGCTATACTTATGAATGTTGATTGATTGACTGATATCCAGATGAGGCCTTCTACTAGCCTTCAAACACCTTAACAGACAATTCCTCAAGTCTTTCTGATCACTTTCATCTATTCTCTTTAAATTGCACCCCCCCCTTCTCTTTATGATCTCCCATTCTCTATGTGCTAAGCAAAATTCTTCTCTAAAGACAAGAAATTCCTTCATAAACTCTCTACTTCCAGGAAACCTTCTCTGATGAGGAGAATTAAGGTGTGAAATCCAATGACCCCAGAGAGAAAACAAAAACATTTCAATGAAATTGTCTTCCTATCACTTCTATGCTGTTTTTACTTAGTTCTCAAAGAGGACCTTGATGTCAGGGAGGTGATGACAAGTGAGTGAAATGGATTTAAGTGAGGGAGTACTGTGCAAAGTCACCAGCCTCACTTTAAACTGAGATATGTTAAAAAAAATTAACTAAGGCCAAGGTCTCCCACTATATCCACAGCCATCTCTAGTTGTCTTGATCTATATCTCATCATTTCTTTAGATAGAGGTAGAAAGTACTATGACTAAGAGTTGGGGAGGAACCAAAAATAAAACACTCCTTTGGGAGTTAAGAAATCATACCCTCCATTTTCTAGCTCCATAATTAACTAACTGTGTGTGTCTAAGCAAACCACTTAACTTTTTTTTTGTATTTTATTTTATTTTTCCCCAAATACATATAAAAACTATTTTAAACATCCTTTTGTTTGTTTAAGTTTTGAGTTCCACTCACTTGTCTTTTCTGGGCCTCACTGCCCTTATACATGAAATTAGAATTTGGATGAGATGGTCTCTAAGGTTCACTGGACAGTTAGGTAGCACAGTGGAAAGAGTGTTGGTCTTGGAGTCAGGAAGACATCTTCTTAAGTTCAAATCTGGCCTCAGACACTTACTAGCTGTGTGAACTTGGGCAAGACACTTAATCCTGTTTGCCTCAGTTTCCTCATCTGAAAAAGAAGCTGCAGAAGGAAAGAGCAAACTGCTCCAGTATCTTTGCCAAGAAAACCCCAAATAAGAGTTAGACATGATTGAAAAACAAGGTCCCTTTCCATCTCTAACATGATTTTACAGAAACTTCCCGGAGGGCACATACAGTTTCTCATATTCTGTCAACTATCTCTCAGGTTTGGAGGAGTTCATTACAATATATATTAATTGAAGAAAGGAAATAAAATGGTTATGCCACAAAGGAATATGTTGTTAAGAATTGAAAACAAACACCCCTCCTTCCCTTCTCCCCTTCCTTTCCTTCTCTCCCTCCTCCTTCCCTTCTCTCCCTCCTCCTTCCCCTCCCCACCAATCCCTTGGCTTTTTCTAATCAGCAGACACTTTCCCACCTGGACTACAAAGCAGACTATAGTCTCAATTATGTGACATATTCCAATAAGAACTCCAAGCGGTAATCTTCAGCACCTCATTTAGACTCCCTGGAGATATTTCACACTCTTCTCTTCCCACCTGGCAGTCTCATCCCATGGTCAGCCAGCAACTTTGAGTAATAGGAGAAAATGAGGGGTCTTTTCATGCTCTTTAACAGAACCTTTCATGTAGTGTTATAATCAGGTCTCAAATGCGTGAAATCTGAATTCAGGGCTGCCTCAAGTTCATCTGATGTCTCCTAAAGCCCCCACCTACACACACACACCCACTCTCCCCAGAAAAAAAGAAAATTAAAAAAATTCTATACCTTTAAGTCTTTGGTCCCTTCTCCTGCCCACAGAAAAGGTTGACTATATAGCCTTGTATTTGCAAGGGAAAAAGCAGTATCCCCAATTTTTCTTCAATAATCACTCCTAGCCCCTATTTTTTGGAAGCTCTCGCCTTTGCCTTGCCCAAATCTTACAACCTGTAGTGTAATACCAATTTATCTTGAGTGGAAAGCAAATTTCCATTTTCTTCAAATACTAATTCCCATCATGTAATGATTCTGAAGGATTCAGAGTTTGAAAAGCAATTTCTTATTAAAAGAAGGAAAATTAATAAAATCAACTCTGAACCACTCACCCTATATGGTTGACAAATAGGTTTTTTTCTGGGTAATCAACTACTCTGTTTAATAACTTATATGTATATGTGTGAATAACAAATTTACATGTATATATGTTCAAAGAACTCAAATAAAATAAAATTGTTTACTGGCTTTGTGACTCTGGACAAATGACTTAAATTCTCTGGGCCTCATTTTCTTCACACAATATGAACAGGCTGGAATGGTTGACCTCCAAAGCCCCTTCCAATTCTAAATTCTAGAGTCTTATACACTTAACATTACATTTATTCTATTTTTAAAACATTTCTTTTATGATTTAAAAGGTACATGATAGGGGCGGCTAGGTGGCACCTAGTGAATGTGAAGTCAGGAGGACCTGAGTTCAAATTCAGCCTCAGACACTTAACACAAAAAAGTAGCTGTGTGACCTTGGGCAAGTCACTTAACCCCAATTTCTCTACCTTCTCCCCCCCAAAAATAAAAAAGTACATGATAATCTTTCAGTGTTTCAGGGACATCATAATCAACATTATTGTGATTATCCTAAAGATGTGAAGAAGTGCCAGTGAATTAAATTTCAATTTTCAATCAACAAGCATGTTTGTGGCCAGGCACTGTGCTATGTATTGGAGATACAAAGAAAGCAAAAACAAAATGGTCCCTGCCCTCCAGGAGCATACATTCTGAGGGCAACATAAATAAAGAGGTACAGAGTATATGAGAGGTGATATGAACAGGGAAAGTAATAGCAGCTGGGGGAATCAGGAAAGTCCTTTTTTTTTTTTAAATGTGGGCTTTAATCTGAGTCTTGGAAACCAGGGTGATTTAAAAGGCAAAGGGGATGGGGAAGAACATTACAAGCACCTACTATGTGCAAGAATGTGCTGGGAACAAAAAGACAAAACTGAAATAGTCCCTGCCCTCAAGGAGCTTACTGTCTATTGATAGACTGTTCTGATAGAAAAATACCATCTATCATCCTTGTTTGAGTTTTCATTATACATAGTCTCCTAAGCAGTCTTCCAACCTTCATTCTCTCGTCTAAGATATCATTCTCTCTGCTGATTAATTAACCTTCCTCAAACATAGAGCCTAAGTATTCGTAGAGCACAGACTAGGTGTGATGGCATAGAGGCTCTATGCAAATGTTGGCCCTGATCATGTTATTTTCCTGTTGTTTAGGCTCTGAGTTGCCCATTGCTTACCAAGAGGAATTTAAATTCTACGGGATTCAAGGCTCTCCACAGTCTGGCTCCAATCTGCTTTTCTAGTATTATCTCACTCTTCTTCATCTTGTGTACTCTACATTCCAACCAAACTGCACCACTCAGCAAACTAGTGCCATCTTTTCCCACCTCTTTGCTTTTGCTTATGATTCTTTTGGCATCTTTGCTTGTTATAGTACTTCTTGTCCATTAAGGCTCTGCTCAGGTACCACCTCCTCCAAGGATCCTTCTCTGAGACCAAGGAAAGTAACCTCTCCTAAATCTGTACCTGTACTATGCACTAATCCCATCGTATCTTGTATTAGAATTATTTGTGTTCTTATTTCTCCAGAGAGATTATAAATTCCTTAAGGACTGCTATTGTTCAGTCCTTCAGTACTGCCCATGGAGTTTTCTTGGCAAAGATTTTGGAGTGGTTTGCCATTTCCTTCTCTAGTGGGTTAAGGTAAACAGGTTAAGTGATTTGCCCAGGGTCACACAGCTAGTAAGTGTTTGAGACTGGATTTGAATTCAGATCTTATGATTCCAAACCCAGTGAAGCACTCTATCCTCTGAGCTATCTAGCCATCTCCCATCCTTGAGGATCCCATTTTCCTCATCTTTGCATTTCCCCTAGCCTAGTACAATGTTTTGGACATGGTAAACACATAATAAATGTTTATTCATTCATTCATTTATTTCAAAACATAACAAAACCAAAATCAGTGGATAAATTCAATTTGACAACAAAGGAGGGGAAGAGTAATTTCATATGATTGTCTTTTTCAAGGCTCAACCCTCTAGTTGGTTCATCTTTAGCTTTTGATTCTAAAGGACCAATCCATTCCAAGAGTCAGAACAGAGAAGGCTAAATTTCCACTTAAGGATTCTCATTCTCTGGGCTTTGGATCAAACACAAAAATTAAGCAAGAAAACTACCTATTTAGTTCATTGGGAGGTAGCACTTGCTTTGATTATCAAATGAGTTAATGAATGTAAAGTGCTTGTTAAATAGTAAAGCACTAGAAATGTCAGTTATTGTTATTATTAATAATGATATGCAAACACAAATTTCAATTAACAAGGATCACCAAGGTTTTCTAATGATAAATGAGGGCCTACAAGTACATCAAAGGTTAAACCTTTCTGTTTGACCTTTTCTTGTTCTACATTAAGGTCCCAGACATCAAAGTCACTGTAGAGTACAATTAGAACTAAATGATAGCCAATCCATGTACCTTCTTTCTTTTCTTGGGGCAGGGGAATTAAAAAATTGCTGAAGAAAGAAAGCCACAATAGTCAAATGGGATCCACAGCCTTGGAATGTATTTGGTGCAACCCTCCCCAAAAAAGGCAGAAACATACCTCTCAATGATATTCATTTTCAAGTAGGTTGGTTTCTTGGATGTATGATGTTCTTAAAATAAATTGTATTAAATTTCTTTTCCCTTTTTCAGCTAAACTTCTTAAGAAAGTCATCTGTATTGGGTGTTTCCACTTCCTCTCCTCTCACTCTCTTCTAAACCCTTTTGAATAATCTGTCTTCTGACCTTATCGTTCAACTGAAATTGCTGTCTCCAAAATTACCAGTGGAAACTCCTTGAGTGGTGGAGAGTGGCTCCCATGAGGAATCTGGATTTCCCTATGAATAGTCCTCGTGCAGAGAGGCAGTCTTGGAATCCAGAAGATCCGTGTTGAAATGCCACCTCTTACCTTTGGGGCTGTGATCTTGGGCTAGTTACTTAGTTGTTCAGTGTCCCAGGCAACTTCCTAAGACTGAATTGCAGAGCACTTACTAATCTACAATTGTATAGGGAGTTTCCCTATCCCAAAGAAATCACAGGTCCAGTTCAAAAGAAAAATCATATATGGGTAATTGATTTAATTTTTCAAACATTTAAAAAAAAGTTCCACAGTCACCAAGGCTCTGCTCTCCTTTGTTCTTTTCAGTGCTTGATGGAAGAGATTTAGCCATGCTTGACCAATGTCTATACCAGGGCAGATCCTCTTCAGTGACTCCATGGTGCTATACCTGATCTGATCTACCAGAAGCAGGGTCCAGGTACATGCCTAAGCTAATGCCAGTCACAGTACCCAGCATGGAGGGGGACATTTGGCAGTGATTCCAGGGTGTCCTCAAACCCAAGCCACAAAGAAGTCCTGCTGGGTCAGAAATCAGAGCAAGGTGGCACTGACCCCTATCCATGCCATTCTGCTCTTTTTCAACAGAAACTGAAATAAATAGAAGGTAAAATGTGCTGATAAGTATCCACTGGGGCAGGGAGTTGAAAGGGGATCCTTTGTATCCCCATTACCAAGCTAAGGAATGCTGAGCCTTTATGGGGAATACACAATGCCATCAAGACTGTACCTCAATAGGATCAAAAGATTTAGGACTAAAAGGAAACTTCAAGATCATCTCATCCAACCCCCTCATTTTACAGATGAGGGAACTGAGGCCTGAGAAACAAAAGCAGGCACTGAAAGGGTTAACTATGATCCCTAGAAAATGAAATACTGGGTTGGGAAGCCACTACCTAGTACTGGCCTTCACCCCCTGAAGATTTGAAGACAAAGCTTTCTGAAGGCTGTCTGGACTGTATCTGCCCCTTTGGCCTTCACCTCAGGAGACATCTAGCCTCCCAAAGACAAGGTTACAAGTTGACAAAGGAAGCTTTTTTCCTTTAATAAGAACAGTACAACGTCCATGTGAACACTCAGTTGGTTCTTTTTGGATAATGTTGCTGCTACAAAGGTTGGGCTGCTCCTTCCTAATGCAAACTCCTACAGGGGTGGGAGTTCCTATCCCAGGAGGTCAACCAAAGCAGAATTTGATTTTGGAGTCTTCCCTTTGCCTCCGCCTGGGTCTGTGAACCTAACTCGGAAAAAGAAAAAGAGAGGGAGACTCGTTCCCTCCTCCTACAGTTCCTCCTCACAGAGCCCCATAATTCATTCCAGCTGAACCTCCCTCTCCACAGGCCTCTTCTCCCCCTCACCCAGCCCCCCTTCACTGGCTGGAAAACTCAGTCAGTTCCAGACTAAGGGCAACCACCTGTGTGAGCTTGGGATTGAGGGGAGGAAGGAGGAGGGAGGGGAAGGGAACAACAGCGGTTTAACCCTGTCTCT
Organism: Pseudocheirus occidentalis; assembly: GCA_028646575.1. NCBI lineage: Eukaryota > Metazoa > Chordata > Mammalia > Diprotodontia > Pseudocheiridae > Pseudocheirus > Pseudocheirus occidentalis. Next base: position 198,229,072 of record CM053596.1, read on the forward strand.
GCCAACAAGTTAAAAAGCTATCCACACAAGAGCAACCAAGTCCCAGAGGTCTCTACCTCTAGGAACATTTTGAAGAGATCATCCCCAGTACGAAGAGCCTTGAATTTGCCCTTCTAGCTACTTAAGTAAATGCCTTCCAAATTTAAAAGTTCTTACTGAAGAACATCATTAACTTAGTTTTAGAAAAACTTTATAATAATTACTAAGTTAATCTTCTTAACATTTGGAGAATACTGAGAAGACTCAAAACATTTTCAACCATAATTACCATAGGAAGTTGTTGTGTTCAGTTGTTTCAATCACATCTGACTCTTGGTGACCCCATTTGGGGTTTTCTTGGCAAAGATAGAAGAGTGATTTGCCATTTCCTTCTCTGACTCTGTTTACAGACGAGGAAACTGAGGCAAACAGGGTTAAGTGACTTGCCCAGAGTCAAACAGCTAGTATGAGAGTCCAGATTTGAATTCACGTCCTCTTGACTCCAAGATCTATCCATTTCCCTTGCCATATGAAGTAGGACCCTTCAATCCAAGCTCTCTCTTTCCTCTGACCAGCACCCTTCAGTGGATCCCAACTGCTTACCCCAAAAAATTCACTTTTTAGCCTGGCATTCAAGGACCTCTACAATCAAGCACCACTTTTTTGTCTTTTACATTAGTCTCCCTTACATTCTTTCTGCACTCCAGTCGAAATGGATGACTTGCCATTCCCTGTACATGTCTCTCATTCTCCCAATAACTATACCTCTGGATATATATTTCCCCCAGCCTTAAACTTTTGAAATCCTAAGCACCTTTGAAGCCCAGTCAAAATGCTACCCCCTCCAGGAAGCCCTTTCTAATCACTTACTCTATTAATCCATTCACTTACAAAACCCTTGGTTTGTTCCTCTTTTACAGACTTATTCATCATTTTCCATTGTAGCATGTTTCATATTCTCACCCCTAACTAGCCAGTAAACTACATGAGGTCAGAGACCATGTCTTATTCAATCTTTGCATCCCCTTCAAACTTTTATAAAGGATTCTGTTCCTAACAGGCACTTCATAAAAAAGGAGGCAGCAGGAGGGAATGGACAGGGTCTTGGCCATGGAATAAGTTAAATCATGGGTTGAAATACTGGTTCTGACACTTAGCAGCCAGATGCCCATAGTCACATAACTTAATGTGTGAGACTCAGTTTCCCCCTCTGTAAATCTAGGGTAATAATACTCCCATATCTGCTTCTCAGAGACATTCCCTTTGAAACAGCCTTCCAACTCCTCCAAAGTTGTACAGTTCTATAAATGTATACAAAGTACTTTGTAAGCCTGAATGAACTATGTAAATGCCAGCTACTTCTACTGTGAAGTGTCTGTTGAAACTGAAACTATCTCCCATGTTAGTTTTCCTGAACTTTGCCCCCCCCACCCCGACTTCTTTTGTGTTCTTTGTTGCAAGGGTTAGCTTTCTGGCTAGGAGAGGAAGGAGGGAAGTTTGAGAAGTTGCAAAATCAAAATATAGTAATTAAAAATTTTAAAGAAATTGTGACCATTTGCAACAAAGCAAGTGCATCCATGTCTCTGGCCTTCACCTCCTCAGCTATAAAATGAGGGGAGCAGACAAGATGATCCCCAAGGCCCCCAACAATTCTGACATGGTGTGATCCTCAGAGAGAGGATATAATTCGGAAACTGGTGATGGGATACAGTCTTCCCCCCCCCACACACACACACACTTTCATTTTGCTGGTGCTAGGTAGTTACTAATGGTCATTAACATGGGATGGGAGTTTCCTGGTGCCCTTTGTGGAATGAGTTGGTGGTCTTCAGTCATTTCTAATGGGCAGGTGTAATTTATTTCCTATGTTTCCATTAGAAACACAATAGGGGAAGGCCAGAGGGGAATAATCCTTACCAAATGGTAAAGTATTTCTTCTACCACCACCCCCCAGCTTCCTAGAGGGGAGGAAAATTCATTGATTAGTATTAATTAGCTAATGATGGAGGAGCACTTTGAAGATGAAAAGACCTCTGGAATGCACAGCATTAGCTGATTGCAAAGAAGGGTGGATAAACAGAGAAAGAGCCATATAAAATGCCCTGGCCTATGCTGAACTCCTCACATGCCTTTGTCCCTCCCTGCACTTAGAGAGCTTGTCTCCACCACCATAGCCAAGAACACATTCTTAGCTGGGTTACATAAACCTCTAAAAATAGCAATTTATCATGGGCATACTAAGTGACCCTTGACTGCAGCCTTTTGATGGGCTATTAGGTTATTGCAGTCTCTGCTTTCTGTTGCATGTTGGATCTGAAGATAAAAATCATTTTAAGTGCCTTTCCAACTTTAGAAGTATATCAGTTTCGTACTTTGGACATTTATTCATCTTGAGAACCACTGAAAAAGGTTTCCAGTGGTCAAGTAGGTTTTACCACAGATAGAGATTTGAATTCTTTTCTCATTCTTGTGGTCTGGAAAAAAAAAGGGGGGGGGGAACTTGAACAGAATATAGTTAGCCTGCCTGCTTGCCTGGACTTGATCAACGATTGTAGATTAAACAGATCTGAGAAATAACAGTATTTTTATTTTTCACTTTCAATTCAAAAAACATTTACTCTGTACCTACTATGTGCAAGGCAATTTAAAAAGAAAGATCTCTAAAGAGCACTTAATCTACTGGGAGCCAGGGGGAAGATGTTCCATAGATTTAAATAAGTATAATACCTCTCTGAATATTTAGCATATCATTGCTACCGTTTCCCCAAATATTAAATGGGTCCCTTTGGATTAGGCAGATAAGTGGTACAGAAAATAGAGTGACAGACTTACACTCAGAATTAGGCCTCAGTTCAGCCTTAGACATTTTCCACCTGTAACCCCCAGGCAAGTCACTTAATCTGTCTTGTCCTCAGTTTCTTCATCTGTAAAATGAAGACAATAATAATAATAGCATTTGCCTCCTAGGATCACCAGGATCAAATGAAGTTGCATGTTTCAAGTACACTGTGACCTTTAAAGCACTATAGAAAGGCTAGATATTAATTGATGGTAAAAAAAACTGTTCTACTCTTTCCTTTTACTCCCCCACCCAGCACCTAGCATATACTGTAGTAGTCATTTCATAAACGTCTGCTGAATTGAAGTGTGATGGTGCTATAGAAGCAAAGTGAAGATCCAGAAAATGTGTTCCTTGGAAAACGAGACATCAGGTATTTTCACAGGGTGGGAGATTAAGAAAACCTTAAAGGAGGGGAAGGAGGAGGTACCTGAGCTTGAAAGAAAAGAAGAATTTCAACATGCAAGGATGAGGAAGAATAGCATTCCAGGGATGGAGGCAACCTGTACAAATGCATGAAGGCAAGAGAATTCACAATGGGATTAGGGAATAGACAGTGGTATCTAGTCATCCTCTAAGCACTTGTGAGGAGACTATTCTTAGGATATACTGTGCTAGGTACTGGAGGAACTATAAGGAAAAAGGCACGATGTCTACTCTTGAGCAATTACCAATTGGTAGGTGTGTTGATGTATGCACAGATTCTCTAATATATCTGTGATCTCATCAATGAAGTTAGTCTCAGATCAAACCCATTCATACCTGCCCAACCTGTGGGACTGATTCATGTCCTTCCCTGAGTCTACCACTGAAGTCATACACTACATTCTGGTATCCTTCCCCTTCCCATGACATTAAATTGCATGGATACCAGTAATGAATCTGGGCTATCCATCAATAATTCTTCATTCTAGCTATGTACCCAGGCCATCCTTTTTCAGTTCATACATTTCTCTAATCACAAACGGTACAGCATTTATCCTGTGTAATTCCACGGTTGTAATATGTAGCAGCTTTCTCCTGACCGCCAAGTACCTACTCCCCATTGCTCTTTGGGTTATATAAATAAACTATAAATTGGAGTATGAAAAGTGAATGAGGAACACAAGGTGCCATGTGATCAGAAGAAAGAAATAGAGTAATCACTTTTACTAGGAGGAATCAAGGAAAGCTTCCCAGAAGAGATGGCATTTTAAGTGGATCTTGAAGGATCAGATGGCATTAGGCCAAGATTAAGAAGAGAATATTCCATATGTAGGGAACAGTATGAACAAAAGTATAGACACAAGAAAGGTGGGGCCATGCTAAAGGACTATTCCAGTTTCATTAAAGGAAAAGCAATGTGAATTAAAGTTGGAAATACAAAGTAGACCCAGACTGTGAAAGGCCTCGAATACCAACCTAAGGAGTCTTAACTTTATTAAAAAAGTGATGGAAAACCATTGAAGGGTTCTGAACCATGAACTGACAATGATCAGATACGGAGATTTATATAACAGCAGAATAAACTGGAGGTGGAAATACCTATTAATATATTGCAACAGTATGGGTGAAAGTTAATGAGGGCTCGCATTTAGGAGGCAGCAATGAAAAAGTAAAGGGGAAATAGATAAGACTATTAGACAAGAAAATAGACAAGACTTGGTGACTGATTGGATGGTGTCTGAAATTTATAAAACATTTTTTCATGGAGACTGTGTAAAAAAAAAAAAAAGAAAACCCAACACAGTAGTTAGGTTCACAGGCTAGTCCACAATAGTTGATTTAATCCCTAAAAGAGCTGAATTATACAATTACTATTACCATCTAATCAGTCTTCATTTACAACACCATTTTTATAGAAAAATGTATTTCAAGCTCTGACTTGGGATGCCAGAAAGACCTCTCTCTGACAGTAGAGTGAACTTTCCCCAGCTTTAATGACAATAGACCCTACTATAGTGAAAAGAAAAAAAATAGAAGAGCTGTTAGAAAAGAATGGAGAGGAGTGTGGGGAGAGAGGTGGGAGATGCAGGTGCTAAGGAAGGAGCTTCTGGGGTAGTGGTTCTGGCAGTAAATCAGCAGCTCCGGAGGACGGGCAAAGGCAGAGTGGCAGCAGCACAAACAGTTGGCATAGGCCAACATAATTCCTAAGTCAGGTATGTGTAAGTCAAGGGCTACCTGCAGTGAATTCCAGAGTTAGAGAGAGCTTTAATTTCTATTTTTAATTATCCATTAATTGTATCATACATCTCATTTTTGCTTTACCAGAACAGATGACTGAAAACTGACTGCAAATCCATTTTAACTACTCAAACAGAAGGCCTTTAAGAAAGAACAATGAATATGGACTCAAGAAGATGTGAATTCAGATCTCTCTCACCATATATTCACTTATTCAGCAATTATTTATACATCTAGCCTATCTATATATTAGCTGTTATCTCTCCTATTAGAATAGAAGCTCCTATTGAGTAGGGATTGTTGCATTTCTTGTACGTGTACCCGCAGTGCCTGGGGCATAGGAGGCAGTTAATAAATTCTTGTTCATTGAGGGAGAATAAATTACTATGTTAGATGATAGGCATCCTACTCGAACTTAATAAATTCTTGTTATTTAATTGAAAATAAAATACTGGGTTGGATGCTAGGTGTCCAGCCCTCACTTAATAAATTCTTGTTACAAAAAATAAAAAATAAAATAAAATATATTCTTGTTACTTAGTTAATAACAGAGTTAGGGTCTAGGTGTCCTGCCCTCATGGAGTTTACCATCTAACAGGCAGACTATAATAGGTACATAAAGATGAATAACTAACAAAACTCACAAACAGAATAGAAGTTGACCTTAGCATATGAGAACAAAGAGCAATGCGAATTCTAAGGAAGGAAATATCATTTTCAATCTATAATATCATGGAAGATTTGTGGAAAAATGCTTTCTTGGATCCAAACAGCTGACTTCTAGAAAGTTCAGGCTTGTCTGCATCTATTTTTTGTGGGCATGAAATCTACCTTGCCCTGATTACTGGGCAAACTTTTTCTCTTCTGCAACTCTCCTGCCCTCTGGTGGTGGGTGGGCTTGTAGGATGTGGCTGCCTAGACCTGTTATGTATTAGAAAGGTTTTAATTACGTTTAAATTATTTTGAATTATAGTACTTTACCAGTACAAAAATATTTACATATTTTATCTCATTCAGTCATCACAATACCGTGAGAGAAGTAAAGAGATATGTGAGAAGTTTCAACTTCTAATCTGTTTGTAGGTATCCTTACTTAAATATGTAACGATGATTATCCCCATTTTACAGGTGAGGAAACTGAGGCTCAGAAAAATGACATGACTTGACCGTAGTCATACTGTTTCTAAGTGACTGAGTCTTGACTTTAAGTCAGCTTTTCTTTCCAGTTACACCTCTTTTTCTTTTGTCACTACATCATGCCGTCTGTGTATGATTTCTGTAAACTGAGAGTTAATAGTGCTTTCAAAAGAGACTTGAGATTCCTTCCACTGGTCTACACTGGCAAAACAAACTGGATAGTTGAACAACTACCCATTGAATTTATTCCATAGAAGTGGTTCAATTGGTTCATTGGAGGACACTGGGAATCTACATGAAAAGAGGTTCAGGTCTGTATCACATGTCATTCATTGTGAACCCGATCATCCCAGGAACTAACAAGCAGATGTACTGTTGCTGGAAATTCCACATAACCACTTAACAAACGAACAATGGACTATGTCTTCACAAATCACCCTCTCTAGCCCTAAAAGAAGAGTTTTTCATCATTTTTTTTTAAAGAATATGCTATATTCTGCTCAATGTAGTGACCAGTCTTTTTTTTAAAGCTTGTTCTTTTTTTTTTTTTTAACGAGTTCATTCCCTGTTCAGTTTCTGAATCAGTTTGAAGATCCTGGTCTTTATCTTGCTCTGATTCCTGGCCTTCTGAAAGCCCTACAGCTGAAGCTTCCATCTTGCTGAGCAGATTTTCAAACAAAGTCCCCTCCCTTGGCTGTGTTCAGGGAGCTGCCCTCCAGAGCCGCCTGCACGTCCGCCAGGGGCTCCAATGCCTGGATTTATTTCCCACATCTTGGACGCATCCCTCCCTCCCTCTCCCCCTCCCATTCCTAAATCCTACAGCCATGACAGAAATAAATTAGCTAGAGGTACAGGTCACACCTTGGAGAGCAGGGAGCGTTCTGTGGGAAATCAATAGAGAAGATGGGATTCTCAAACAGTCGAAGCAGAAGGAATTATGCATTGACGGCCATGCACGAGCCAAACAAAGGAGCCTGGGAACAGCGGTCCACCAGTGCACACAGAGTTCATGCATTCAGCCACCTGAACCCAAGACCGCCTCGCCCTGCACAAACAGCTCCCCTAAACACCTGTTTGGAGGGGGAGGGAAGCTTTTCTGAGAGGCAGCTAGAGGCTCCAGACATCAAAAAAAAGTGTTTTGTTTTTGTTTTAATCGCTGGAGCTGGCTCTTGGGAGAATTTTGAGGGGGTGTCTGGAGTGTCTGCTCCCTGGCAACAAGAGCCGAGGCTGCAACAGTTTTGCCTGAATCTCTCATTTAATTACATTCAACAAGCATTTATTAAACACCATGAGGTGCAAGGCACTGTTGGGTGCTGAGTCTGCTGAGGCAAAAAAAAAAAAAAAAAAACCAAGGTTCCTTCCCTCAGGGAGCTTACAGTCATTTTGTATCAAGTATATATCGTATCAGTGCATATTGTATTAAGGAGTATAAAATTTATATATTGCTAAGTATAAGACACAGAAAGCATGATGGAGGAAAAGGAAAGAGGCAGGAAAACCTAAGTTTCAGCTTGAGTCTTTGTTTAAAGCCCAAAGTAGCCCAAGGTTGATTCTTTGTCCTCCTGAGCTACATGGCTCTGCCTGAACCGCAGCACAGGGCTGTTCTCAAAAGCCTTACCCCAAATTCAGGTAGGAATGGTTTCAGCAAAATTCTGTCTCCTTACCCTTTCTGGTCTACAGTTTCTTAATCTGCAAAAAGGGAAGGCTGAACTACATCTCTCAGGTTCCTTACAACTTTAACATTGGACCATTTTAAAAGTCTTGTCCGTTCTTGCAAGGTAAAAGAATCCTGGACTTGGAGTTGGGAAGATTCACAACTCTGCTGCTTACTGGCCAGGTGATCATGGGCAAGTTCCCCCACCCTCCCTGAGCATCACTTTCTTTATTGGTAAAAATGTGTATGTATCATTCATAATAATACTTCTCATATTTCTCTCCCATGGTGGTTTTTAAGAAAGGGCTTCATAAACCTTTAAAAGGCTATAGGAATGTGAACTATTGTTACTTTTACCAAGAACCTGTTTCTTCCTTTTCCTCTTTCCCTTGTGTATCACATGCAGTCACAGAAATAAGTTGGAAGGGATGTCAAAGGCTCATGGGGCCCAGCCCCCTTCTTCCAGGCAGGTCTGTGCCTGCCGGGTTCTTTGTACTCATTTCAAAGCTCTTCAAGATTGGTGATTCCACAACCTGCCCTGATAACCTTTTCTACTGTTTATTTCTGCAAAAAGTCAGTAACTCCTTCCTTTTGCCTAACCTAAGTATACATTTCCCCTTCTTGTCATCCCTCTAATTGTACATCTTCTAAAAGCTCAGGAAATGATCCTAATGTTAGCAGGGCACTGAGAGCTTTGGTGCTCTCATGGGAGAAAAAAAAAAGACTTCATAGGATTATGTACAGTGGTATTTAAGTCAGAGGACCCAAATTCAAGTTTTGACTTTGATGCTCACTCACCACCTGTGTGGGTGACACACAAGTCACTTCACATCTCTGAGACTCAGTGTTCTCTGTAAGATAAGGGAAATGGATATATAAGGTCCTTTCTAGCTCTAAAATGTATAGTCCTACAACAGGACTAGCCCAGCTCAGTTAGCTATATCCCAATCGAAAAAAGGAGAATATTTTTTAAGGCAGAAAATGTTGAAGTCTTTCCATTTGCTAATAAACACCCACAATTAACATCTAGAGACATAATTACTGAGGCAGCATGGTATAGAAGAGTTTGGGATGTGAAAACAAGAGAGAGCTGAATTCAAATCTCTGACACTTACTAGGTGACTATGGCAAGTCACTTACGAATTCCTAAGCCCAAGTTTCATCTATAAAGAGAACTGACTCAGTGTTGTTCTGAGGATCAAATGGGGTGTTTGTAAAGCACTGCTAGTATCTGACAGCTAGACAGGACAGTGGAAAGAGCACCAGAGCTGGAGTCAAGAATACTCTTCTTCCTGAGTTCAAATCTGGCCTCAGACACTTACTAGCTGTATGACCCTGGACAAGTCACTTAATCCTGTTTGCCTCAGTTTTCTCATCTGTAAAATGAGCTGGATGGAGCAGGAAATGGCAAACCACTCCAATATCTTTGCAAAGAAAACCCCAAAGTGGTGTCACAAAGACTCAGACTTGACTGAAAAAACAACTGAACTGATTAGTATCAGCTATTATTACTCCAGTTTTAAGTTGGCCATACCTTAGAGGTCCTCATTTGAAAAGAAAATGCATTTGAATTTTACATCATCTACTTTCGGCAGTCAAATAACTTTATCAGTTGTGAGTATTAACTTCCACTTTACAAAAAAGGAAGAACTCTTATAAGGCAGTTAGTCAGTGCTGTCAGTTGTACCTTGACTTGCCTAACATGGGACAATAAATGATGATGGATCCAGGAGCTGGGCAAAATGTATTTATCTTCCATAAGGTGTCGTAAGAGATTTTGTCATCTTAGATCCTATGAGATATAAACATATAGACGTGTGTGTGTGTGTGTGTGTGTGTGTGTGTAAGGAAGGAAATGCTGTGACATGTTCCCTAAACATTTTTTTAAAAATTATTTTTAAGTTGCAAGAAATTCTAGGTACAAGCCCATGGACAGAAAATCTAAAAAGAAAGATGAATAGGAGACTCTCCAAAACAAAATTCTTACAGTTAATCATGAATGTCAATGAAGAAGGAACAAAGAAAGACATCCAAAGAGATAATGTGGCTGCAAAAGGTGCCCTTTAACAAGTTCAGATTTTGTAAAGCCTTGGTAAAAATAAATAAATAAATGGAAAACAGAGACACAACTAAGAATGAATATAAAAGAACATAAACCTTATAAGAATAATATAACTAAAGTTAAAAACTGGAATGAATTTGCAAAAACAAAAAAAAATTAAGGGACCACAAAAAAAGATTCATATATGCCCAAAGCAAAAAGAACAAAGAAAACACAAACCTCCTTCTTGGGAGGATAATAGAATGTTAATAGATAGACAAAATGCAAAATTAAATCAACTCCTATTCTTCTTGTCCTTTTGATCAAGGAGAATTTTTCTTCAAATTGGAAAAAGTAGAACAAACATGGTTAAGAGGAAATTGAATCTTCTCAAATATATGAGGAGATTGTCTGATAGCTCCTAGCCTTTATAAAAGATTTCAAGTTTGCTGGTCCAAACAAATTATCTATCCCTGCAGAATAGTGGAATAATTCTATTTCCAGTACATATCTCATAGGGTCATTATTTTAAAAAAAAACCTCTTTGTAAACCTTAAAAGCATATAGAGATATAGGTTGTTGTTGCTGTTACTATTACTATTATTATCATACCAAGAACCTGTTTCATGACTCCTCTTTTCTCACCTTGTGGACAGCATCACATGTAATCATGGGAATAAAGTAGAAACCAGCACCTCAATAGCTCACCTGCTCCACTCCCCTTCTCCTATGAAGGTCAGTGCCTGCCTGGTCCTTCCACATGATCCTTTGTTTTCATTTCAAAGCTTTTCAAAACTGGAGATTCCACAACCTGCCCTGGTGATCTATTCCACTGTTTATGGAACTTGCAGAATAAACTGCTGAACCACTTGTTCATTATCTTCAAAGAATCGTGGAAAATGGGAGAAGTGCCAGTATAGGTATGTGGAGCACATTTTATCAGGCTGTACAACCACAGAATTTTATTTTTTTTTTGTTTTTTTTTTAAGCAGTCATACCAAAAAAATTAAAGAAACCTTAAAAATTAGCAAGGATACTTTAATTTCAATATACAAATTTTTTAAATGAGATACAATACAATTTTTTTTAATACATTAAGGTATACCTGGACACAGACTGTATGTAAGTCTATAGGTGTCAGCAAACTAGAGTCAGGCAAATGCTTTCCTATTTAGAAAAAAAAGAAGGTGGGGATCACAAGCCAGTGAGTTTGACATAAAACCCTGGAAAAAGGCTAGAATGGATTTTCAGATGAACACTTGGAAAGGGAAGTGATCACTAGGAGTCAGCATGGATTGACTAGGAGAATAAATCATGCAAATGAACTTAATTCCATTTTTGATGGGATTTCTGGACTGAAGTCCTTCTCCAGTGCCTCACATTCTCCAGGGCTTTGCTAACAAAGGACAAGCTCTGGCAGACCCTGCCCAGCTGGAAAGGGTTTTATATGGCAAATGATCATATGCCTGTTTGAGAACCAACCTATCCAAGAGATTCATCACCCAAAGCCTGATCTTTAGATGATTTTTTTAAAGCCATAGCAGGTTAGAAAGAGGCCAAGCAGGGGTATGTGCTTTGTTGTTGGAGAAATTACCACACCAACAAAATCCCAGACCATGAAATCACCTAAAGACTGAACTGGTAGATCAGAGAAATGTAACAATTACAGCCTATCTGATTGTCAACAGGGTTCTCAGGACAGTTCATTAACCTCTCTGACCCTCAGTTTCCCCATGTGTATAATGGGGAAAGCAATACTTGCAATAGATAACTGATCTAGAATCCACTATGTGCATAGCAATTAGTCTGATACATAACTGGTTGAACAATCAATCCCCAAAGGTATTGATTAATAAATTAATACTAACATGGAGGGGGGTATATAGTGAAATACCCTAGGGTTCGTTCAGTCCTCCACCTTGTACTGTTCAACATTTTTAACCAATAACTCAGATGATGAAATAGTATATGTCTCAGATTTTCCAGCAACACAAAGCTAACATACTGAATGACAGAATTGGCATCCAAAAAATTGGGACAATATAGAAAAGTAGGCCATATCTAATCAAAGTTTAAATGAAAAGTCCTGTACCTGGCTTCAAAAACTCAAGAGAACAAGGTATAAGAGGAGAAAGATGTGGCCAAATTGCAATTCACGTGGAATAGACTCTAGAGTTTTATTGAACCATCAGTGTGACATAGCTGCCCAAAAACGAAGTGTAACCTTAGGCTGAATTAATGGAATACCTGACCTTGCTCTGTAAAGTCAGGCCATTCCTGGAATATTGGGTTCCATCCTGGGAACTACACTTTAAGAGGGACATTAAGATGGAGGGCTGGGAAGGGGTATCCAGAAGGTAGTGACTACCATGATTTGAGGGAACACAAAAGCACCTTCTCTGACTAGTGCTTGAAGGAACTGGGGATGTTTATCTCAATGAAGAGGAGAGTTAGGAAAGATATAATAACTATTTTCAACTTTCTCAGTCTCATTTTCCTCATCTTCAAAATGGGAATATTAATGCCTTGCTCACAGGGTTTGCTGTGAAGTTCAAATGAGAAAATGTTTGTACTTTGTAAATGTAAAGGGAGGTATGTAAAAGTCAGTTTTATTTAGAACTATTGTACTGTATAGTTGTTTATAAATCTGCGATTTTCAAGGCCCAGAGACAGAGTCCCACGTTCTGCTGAATTAACTATATGGTTATACTGGGCAAAGGATATTGAAGGTGTATATGTCCCGACCACCTCCTTACCACCCAGAGTCTCCAGGTTGGTTGGTTTTGGTCCTGAGAGATGAAGTAGCATCCTCAAAATCTCAGTCAGTCTACCAGGCCTAGAAATAAAGAGTGGTTCTGAACTTCCCAAGGAGGTTATAATCTGGGGACTTTGGAGTGAGGTAGAAAAGAGAACTAAAGCCTTTTATAAATATCAATCTAGGGTAATCTATAAATACCAGTC
>CM053596.1:198242345-198297539 GCA_028646575.1 Pseudocheirus occidentalis
CTGGTCCTTGGAAGTTCTCAGTAGAAGCTGTAGAAGCAGGATCTCAGGAAAAGGTGCAACCTCCAGGTGGTGTCTAAGAAAAAGGGGCTCAAGGTCCTCCTGGTTCTCTCCTTACATACAGTGTAGCTCCTCCCTGTTCAGCCCCTTCTTGTTAAGGTGTGAACTACTCCCAAGTAGCTCCTCCCTGTTCAACCCCTTCCTGTTAAGGTGTGAATTACTCCCAAGGAGTTAACTGGAAGTAAGGAGCTAAGCCTTTGAGGTGCTAAGTGCCTTTAGTAGGTGCCAATAGAAAGGGGCATGGAAGATCTTCCGATTTCATTAACATTACACCCTGTTTCCTTCACTCCATAATCCTCATCTTTCAACCTGCTAACCAGCTGAGAGTGAGATTTCCCTCCTCAGATTTTCTTAGAACCCCTCCTTCTGATCTTTCCTTTGTATCCATTCATACCCTTTTTTTTTTAGGGTTAGCTCTGTATATGTTACACCTAGTCCTAGGAGGCAAAGTGGCCAGAGCTGTGGACTTGGAGACAGAAACACTCAAATTCTAATCTAATCTCACACTTACTAGTTGTGTGACCTGGGCAAGTCACTGAATCTGTGCCTCATCTGCAAAATGGGATAATGTTAGTACCTGTCTTGTGGAATTATTATGAAGAGAAAATGAGGTAACACTTGTAAAGGGCTTCTCAAACCTCAAAATACCTTACAAAAGCTTATTATTATCATGAATAATTATTATATCACAATACAGCACATCATCATAATTATATTATTATTATAATTGTTATTACTATTCCTTCCTCAGTAGAAGGCAGTAATTATTTTGTTTTTGTCTTTGTGTCCCCAAGTGTGTGTGTGTGTGTGTGTGTGTGTGTAGGAGGGGGGGAGTTCCCTTACCAAAGTGTTTGGCACATACTAGGTGCTTGTGAATTTCAAATGAGTGAAATACTGATCTTTTCTGAAAATACAGTAATATTGAATATGATGCTTCCAGCATGCATATACCAAGAAGAATAGTGCTTAGGAAACGTATGTTGTAATACGGTCAGATGATTTATAAAACACCATCTTTGGACAAGTGAATCAAACAAACAAGTCTGTTTAGGAAAGGCTAGGTCTTCAAGGTAATTAACCTGGGGCTATTTGGAGACTGACTTCTAGAGAATGACCCTTGGTGTCATCTGATCTAGCCTTCCTTTCCCTCTGGACTATGATACAGCTCATAAGCATTCTTACTTTAATCTCCCTATTTGCATGCTGAGAATAGACACAGATTTGGTCAGGTCTATACCTGTCAGGGTGGAGGGACAATAATAGAACACCACTGGGAACTAATCGCCATTGGTTTTAAGAGTAGCTCCCATACAGTCTAGGTCAGGAAGCCAGTAGCTGCAGAGTCAGGGAATTGTCAGCTGTCATCTCTTCTTAATTAAAAATAGACCAGAATCTTGCATTCCCTTATTCTATGTTAGTTCACCCATAATCTATTTTCCCACATTCCAAACCAGTGTAAGGATATTTCCCCTCTACAAATGGGTCAGACCATTTGCATGTATAAGCCATGGGGAATTTGATTCAATTCAATTCAACACACTTTTCTTGTACTACATACAAGGCACTGTGGTAGGTGCCTGGGATCCAAAGATGAAATGGAAGGAATTTACATTCTAATGGGTAGATTCCATGCATACATAGATAAGGCAGTAGAAACTTTTGGGAGGGAGAGATCAAGAATAGCCAGAGGGTTCAAGAAAGGCTTGTTCTTAAGTGATTCCTTTGAAGATACTAAAGATTTGAAGATAAAAGATGACATTGTTGAATTTGAGAAGGGCTCATAAGCCATGTTGGTTGGAATGTACAGAGTAAAGTAATATAAAATATTTGGAAAGGTTTGTAGGAGTCAAATTGTAGAGGGAGGACTTTACATGTCAGGTAGGCTGAAGAGTTTGGATTTTATCTTAGAGACCATAAGGAGCCATTGAAGATTTTTGAGCAAGGGTGTAACCTGTATGTTAAGAATTTTCATTTGACAGCTTTGTGGAAGATAGATTAGAAAAAAGAAGAACAATTAGGAGGCTATTATGGTAGTAGAGGTGAGAAATAATGAAGTTCAAAAGAGGGAATGGAGAGTGAATGAAGAGAAGGGGATTGAACCTAGAGGAGTGGCATAAATCCAATTCAATTCAGTTTAATTTGCTTAAATAAATATGGCAAAATACTGTTTTAAAAATATTCATTCAGTAAAAATTTCTATATTAGCTTTAAGGTTTTGCAAAAAAACTTTACATAGATGAACTCACTTGGTGGGCACAACCATCCTGTCAGATGCTATCATTATTATTATTCCCAATTTAGAGTAGAGAAAACTGAAGGTGAGAAAAGTGAAGTGACTTGCCCTGAGTCACTTCCCATACTAAGTAATCTGAGGATTTGAAATCAATCTTTTCTGATCACCAACTCTAGCTCTTAATTAACTAAACCACACTATTTCCTTGCTTTTTTTTTTTTAACTTACTCTCTTAAATTTACCTCTTTACTTGTATAGCATAAATGTTGAATGAAACCCCTACTTAATGCTAGTGTTGAGGGACAGGAATAAGACCTGCAGGTTATAGACTCATATGAATAGTTGACATTTGTACAGTATTTTGAAGTGAGCAAAACCTTCCAATAACTCACATATATATAGATAGATAGATAGATAGATAGATAGATAGATAGATAGATAGATAAAGAAATATGAGATAAAGAAATTGAGACTCAGAGAGAATATGCCCATGGTCACAGGGTAATAGAGATAGCAGGGCCATGTCTTTTGACTCCAAGACCAAGGCTCTCTATCTTGCTGCTTTCAATTATCTTATCTGGTCCTACGTCAACCATGAAAACATCATGTTTTTAGTCACCAGGTACGGAATTATTTAGGGAGATAGGATTTAACCCATAGTATACGGCCTCGAGCTATGTTATTAGTTTATTTGAAAGAGCATCAAACTAGGAATCTGGAGACTCGATTTCTAGTTTTTGTTCTGGTCCGAAGGACTGACGGTCATTTGCCTCTCAGTCTTGTTTTCTACATCTATAAAGATGAAGGACTTGATGATAGACTAAAAGCTGTCTCAGGTCTCCTCCAGCTCTGACATCTAGGATTTCTGTTCTAACACGGTTTCATACCTCAGTATTTAAAAGAATCCATGACTTCACTGGTGTAGGGGACCTCTTTCTCCTCTGAGGGAGAGTAGAGCCCAGCTAGGCAGTCATCACGAATGGCTGTAGCCAAAAAACCATCATCACCTGGTAGGCAGCCTTCTGCTGATGGGCCTCTCTGAACTAATCTTGGCTGGTCCTTGGATAACAGACACTAGGCCAATACTTGAGGCCTCTCCAGCCCTGAGTAGGACTTGCCAGGGCTTGAATTCTATGCACATAACCTACCCAGAATAGCCTCTGTGCCATTGTGAGGAATCAGAGGAGGACTTTGGTGGAGGGCAACATGATTATAACAATCTAATTTTAATTAATAATTAAATTACTAATGAACCATTATTAAAACATTGTTAATTATTCCAATTAATAAGTTAATGTAGTGTTTTTAGTGCTGTGTGTTCCTACACAGTTCTTGTTCTGTTTCAGTTGTATGACCTACAAGTTATGGCCTCAGGATACACCCCAGCAGGCAAACACTTGGTATGTCTCTACTTTTGACCTTGGTGTCAGTTAGGTGAGGCAGTTAGCAGGTGTGCTGGATAGAGTGCTGGACCTGGAGTCATGAAGAACTGAGTTCAAATCTAGCCTCAGATATGTACTAGCTCTGTGACCTAGGGTAAGTCATTTAACCTTTGCTTACCTCAGTTTCCTCAGCTGTAAAATGAGCACATTAATAGTGTCTACCTTCCGGGGTTGTTGTGAAGAGCAAACATTGTAAATCAATGTACACATACAGAAAAGGCTGTCTAAGTATTAGCTATGGTTATCATGGTCCCTGCACCTATGTGGCCTAAGCCTTTCTGTGGAACCATTTAGACGGACTTGATTTTGCTCTCTGGTTACTTACAGACTACACTGGGATTGTAAATCTAGAGTTGGAAGAGACCTCAGAGACCTTCTAGTCCAACCTTCTAATTTTACAGCAGAGGCACAGAAAACTAATGTGACTGGGCCAATGGGGAGATCCCATTGTGGGAGATCCAGGATTCAAATGCAGGGTCCGTGACTCCCAAGTTCACCTCTCATATAGAGAAGTAGGTAATAGAGAGGTGGCCAAATATAAAAATTAAATCATATACCAAGAACAGAATTAAATGTTGGGCAAATACACAAGTAGGTAGGATGAAACATTGCCATGCATGATAAGAGTGAGTGCATTTTAGGTGGGGGTGGACATGTTGGAATTTTAATCTCAGGGTCAAATAAGCTTCTCTTACAGTAAAGTTTATTATTTTTTATTTTTAAAAACACTTTTATTGGGGCGGCTAGGTGGCGCAGTGAATAGAGCACCGGCCCTGGAGTCAGGAGTACCAGAGTTCAAATCCGGCCTCAGACACTTAACACAAAAAACTAGCCGTGTGACCTTGGGCAAGTCACTTAACCCCAACTGCCCTCCAAAAAGCAAAAAAAAAAAAAAATAAAAAAATAAATAAAAACACTTTTATTGAGCAGACTAAAAGACAACTTCATCACTATTAAAGTGTAGTGTTTGTTCATTGGTTACATAGTCATTCTTGAGTCTTCTTGCATTTCTGGAATGGCCCTGTTACCTAGTTTCCCTTTGGACCCCCTTGGACTTGACCATAGAGTGCTTTACTCAAGGGTGCCTTCACAAACAAACAATGCAGAATATAAGATCTCCAGGATATATACATAGAGTTGAGTGTGTTTTGGGGGAGCCAGGGTTTACCTCTCAAACTAGACATGATACTTAGTGAAACTGGTATCATCTGGTCATGTCTTTAGTGTATATCTAGCTATCCTGTTGATTGCTTGGTGACTTCTGAATATCAGACATCAAAATGAAATCATTGAAATTTGACCTCACTGGTATCACTGAGACTTGGTAGGATAAGATCCACGACTGGACTATGGCTCTGGATGGGTGTATTTTATTTAAAAGAAATACGAAAGCCAAAAAGGGTAAGGGAAGGGGTGTGGTAGCATTGCGTATAAGAA
Organism: Pseudocheirus occidentalis; assembly: GCA_028646575.1. NCBI lineage: Eukaryota > Metazoa > Chordata > Mammalia > Diprotodontia > Pseudocheiridae > Pseudocheirus > Pseudocheirus occidentalis. The sequence goes on from CM053596.1 coordinate 198,247,515, forward strand.
GGTATGCTCATGTCAGGAAATGTAGGGGCCAGATGGGACAAATATGACACAGAGTGTTTGGTCAAAAGAAGGAGAAACAGAAGCCTGGCACAGAGACATTGTAGAGTAGTGATGAGGAATTTCAATTATCTAGACATTTGTTGGAGTCCTCTGCCAAAAACTCAATAACTCTTGACTTAGTGGTAATTTAATCTTTCAAAAGATAGAAGAACTAATGAGGGGAAATTCTATTCTGAGCTGATTCTCACTAACAGGGAGGGACTACTTACTAGTATGGAAATGATGGGAACCTTGGAGAGATGTGACCACTACATCCTAAAATTTGTGACAGAGAAGCGGGCAAACACCAAACATTTTCAAAGTATGTATAGTATACCAGGCACTGTGCTAAGCTCTGAGAGGCTGAAAAACCAGGGTTGATGGATGGGGATGGGAGAACATAACTGAGTCAGAAGTGGAGCCCAAAAAGGGATCTTCTGACAATCAATTAGAGGAAGGGTCTTAAGAGATAGAGTGTAATTCTAGTGTGTGAGAAGGCTAGGGGCATAGGAAGGTTACTGATAATAGGTCTTTGATTTCTCTCGTTAGGGAAAGAATATTTCAAATGGTTCATCAAATTTCCAGATGACTCAAACCTGAGAGGGACAGCTAGCACAATGTATGACAGAGTTAGAATCCAAATGGACCTTTTCAAGACTAGAGCATTGGGTTGAATCTCATAAGATGAAATTCAATAGGTAGAAGTGTCTTGCATTTGACTTTAAAAAATTCAGCTTCACAAGTATAGGATGGAAGAAGCATGGGTAGATAGCAGTTGTTCTGAAAAAGATATGGGAGTTTTAGCAAATCATAATTTCCATATGAGTCAGCAGCGTGATGTGACAGTCAAAAAGCTAATGTAATTTTGGGCTGCATTAAGAGAGGCATACCTTTCAGGAATAAGGAAGTGCTAGTACCGTAGAACTGGGTCATCATACTTCGAGTGTAGTATTGTGTTCAGTTTGGGGTGCCATGATTTAAGAAAGATATTATCAACAAAGCTAAGGATATATCTACTACTACTACTTCTACCACCATCACCACTGGCGCCACCCTCACCACTACCACCACCACCATCGCCACTACTGCTACCACTACTATTATTACTGTTACTATTATTACCACTATTATATAAAAATTAGAATTTTTCAGTGCTCGAAGATTTCTAAAGTACCTTATGAATACTATTTTATTTGATCATCTCAACAACTCTGCTAGGTAAGGTGATTTGCCCTGAATCAGAATCGGAACTCTAGTCTTCCTGACTTCAGGTTCAATACTCTTTCCCACTGTACCACCTCCCTCCCTCCAGATGTCAGGATCAAGTGAAGGAACTGAGTCATATTTAGTCTAGAGAAGAGAAGACCATGGAGGAATGAGAATTTCAAGTACATGAAAGACTCTCAGGTTGAGGAAAAATTAAACATTTTCTGATTGGCCCTATCTTCACACGCATTCAAGAAAGTTTGGGAAATGTTAAAATCTAATACAAGGAAATATGGAGCCAACTTTATGGGGGGGGGTGACATTCACAAGATTAAGTCAGTGATAATGATGGAAACAGGTTTGCTTGGACCCCAGAGGGAATGGGCACCCTCCCCCAAACCAGTAAAATCTGATGGGTTTTTCTAGGGTTATTATTTGGTCTAGCAGGACCAAGCAGCTGGGGCAGGAGTAAGAAGTCTGAACCTTGAGACTATTGTAGTTTTATGCTTGTGGGGCAGGGGGAGAGAAGAGGCTCCTGGGTAATTGGAGGCTAATTGATATTCAAACTCCTCATTGCCAGGAAACAGGGACTTTAGATTGTTACTTCTGGTTTTACTCAGACAGGGTCACTGAACTACTCTGAAGCTTCCTCACTTAGCAGATTGGGGAGGCTGCCATATTTTTTACAGGTTCCAAGATGGCAGAACCAGGAGAAATGGGTGGAAGTGAAAAAGAAGTCAATTTCAACTTGATATCATGAAAAATTTACCAATAATAATAATAATAATAATAATTTCCTAATATATAAAAATGTCCTGATAATAATGTCCAAAAGTGAAATGGGCTAGCTTAAAAAGTGGAGGACACCCCCCTCTTTGAAGGTCTTCAAGCGAAGATTGGATGACTACTTGTGGGATGTTATAATGAAGCCCCTTTTTGCATATGTGTTGGACTAGACAGCTGCTGGAGTCCCTTCTAATTTTTAAATTCTATGTTTATGTGAATTCTTAGCCTTTGAACACAGGTTCAATATAATCGATGATAATAGAGACAGAAAACTGACCAAACCCATAATTTTTTTTTAAACCTGCCTTTCCCCTCATCCCCCAACAGGTAAGTAACAAGTAGAACAAAACAAACCATTATCCTTCCTTCTCATCTTATAATAATTTTTTAGATGCAATTATGGCAAAATGGATCTTTTATAAGGTTCATGGAAGCAATCTTGATAGAGTGTCATTGGATTTCTTGGCAAGTCAAGGTTTGAAATATTGCCCTGTGAAAGTGGTATCTTCTTCAACTCCCTGCTCTGATCTCAACCTTATTTATTTGAAGAGGGGTTTTGGTGTATGCAAGCAGAAAGATGGGTAAATTTGGAATCAGAGAGCTAACTCTTGAGCCCTAACTCAACGCCTGTTGGTGACCTTGTCCCTTGACCTGAAGTCAGGAAGACTCATCTTCCAAGTTCAAATCTGGCCTCCGACCCTTACTAGCTATGTGACCCTGGGCAAGTCATTTAACCATGTTTGCCTCAGTTTCCTCATGTATAAAATGAGTTGGAGAAGGAAATGGCAAACCACTCCAGTATCTTTGTCAAGAAAGCCCCAGATGGTGTCAAGAAGAGTCAGATATAACTGAACAACAACATTACTACCACAAACATTTTCCAAAGTAGCCTCCCCTCTCTGGGCCTCAGGTTTCTCCAATGTAAAATGAGAAGGTTTGGTTAGATGAGTGATATGGCCTCCTCTAATTCTATATTTTGCGATCTCCTTGGTGATTCCCTTCTCCTTAATTTTCTTTAATTTCTCCTTTTAAAGAAACTTAAGTTGATGGAACATTAACAAACTTTGAGCAATACCCAATTCTCCTTTACAGCACAGTGCCGGAGTTCAAAAGTCAGAGTCCAAACTGAAGATACTCATGTCTCATGCCAAACACGTAAGGTGGCCAAAGCAAACTCTGCCCAACATTGTTGGCTGCCTCTCCATGTTTTGATTTTACCACTGCTCCCTGACATTCCACCAAGGCTTTATAACGTTCAAAGCCCTTTCCCAGACATTATCTCTTCTAAACCTCAGTACAGCCCCTTGAGGGAGGGGCTGAAAATAATTGTTATTACCTTTTTATACATAAGCCAACTGAGGCTCCAGAGGTTAAAAGTGGTTTGCCCAAATCTGTGTAACTTCTAAGTGATAGAACATCTGGGGAGAAAAGCAGGGTTTGTTTTTTTTTTTCTGACTCCAATTCTAAATAACTTTCTGCTACAGCCTGCCATGACTTTGTCAATCTTTCCCAGGCAATGGGAAAAAAATCTTTAATCACAGAATCTAAAATCTCAGCTTGGCATCTGTCCTCATCCACAAACCCTTGAGGCCCTTCACCTTTACACCAGTGGAGACATTTTCAGATTGTGCAAAACTTTTTTGCTCCTTCAAACTAATTAAGCTCTGATGACATCAGCTTTATTTGCAATGCACCTGATTAAGGCCATGATACTAATTAAACTCTTGAATGATTAGAAATGCAAATTGGCAGCCTTGGGTTCAAGCAAAGGCCTGTGTCTGCTAGCTCTGGGACAGTGGAGGGTATAGGTAAAAGTGTCTCAGGAGGAGAGATGCTCTCCATTTCCAACTGCGTTTTGGGTAGAAATAATATTGCCTGTTAGGGGCCAAGTCTTATTTACTTAACATTGATGGTGACTTTGTGCATACAAGCACCATCTTCCTCAAACATCTGCTACTTTTACATATGACAACTGAGCCAAGGTTATGAGGCTGGAGGGGATAAGGGGGACTTCATTCACTTCCCATTTCAAGAGTCAGAGCATTAGTTACTGCTGGTGAAAGATGAGGATGGCTGCTTCATTATTGTCTGATTCTGGCCCATGTAGGTGATTAAGACATTTTTACCCTCTAGCACTGTCCAGGAAAAGACTTTGGTTTTCAAGAGGTGGCTCAGAAATCAGAGCTGTTTGAATGAAGAAACCAGGTATGCAGGTAGATCATTGTCTCTCAGCACTTAGCATGCTTTGCTCGTTTGTGCTTAGTAAGTGTTTGATGAACCATAGGAGCACAGAATCTGAGAGCTACAAGAAACCTTCAGTTCCAAGGGAATGGGAGAGCTCCATTTTCCTAAGAGCTTTTTTTCTCTTTTGTGGATACCTGTTCTCCTCTTCCAGCTCCCCTTAAGCTTTTTCTTCCCATATTAGAATGCAGGCTCTGTGGGGATAAGGACTGTTTTGTTTGCTTTTTTGTTCCTCCCCAGTGCTTAGCACAGGGCGTTGTATGTAGTAAGCATTTAATAAATACTCTGTCATTTATCTGTATCTACCTACCTACCTATCATCTATCTTACTTCTTTCTTTCTACTTACCTATCTGCCTATCTACCTACCTACCAACTTTCTTTTTTTATATCTATCTGTCTATCTGTCTGTCTGTCTATCTACCTATCTACCTATAATTTTTCTTTCTATATTTATCTATTTACTTATAGATCTTTTTAGATCTACCTTTTAGATCTGATTATATATATATATATATATTTGTCTGTCATTTATTATTTCTATCCTATGTATCTATCTGTCTGTCTGTCTGTCTTTCTATCTATCTGTCTATCATCCATCTATCCATCTATCATCTATCTATCTATTTCAGGACCCACCTAGTTGAATTCACATCCAAAAAAAGAAGCCCCATTACCACATACCTAACTTTTTCTTGAAGATCCCCAGTAAGGATGAAACCATTGCTTATCAAAGCAATCTGGTTACACTTTGGGTAGCTCTAATTGTCAGAAAGATATTCCTGAAATTGAGCCTATAAGTCTGACTGTTTGCTGCTTCCATCCGTTGCTCCTCGTTCTGCCAAGCAGAGCTAGGTAGAGAAAACTACCCCTTCTTCCACAGGATGGCCTTTCAAGTACTCAGAGACATCTGTTATCCTCACTGAACTGCCTCTTCTCCAGGCTGAGTGCCCACAGTTCCCTCAGTCAATTCTTATATAGCATGAACTCAAGGCCCTCCAAGTGAATCCAGTTGAATTGAGCCTCAGTTTCCTCATTTATAAAATGGGTGAGGGGGTTATCAATGGAGAATTTGAGTTAGAAGGAAGATCATCAAATCTGAAATATGCTTGAGAAATAAACACTTCTACTGTTTTATGGGTTAATGATGGGTTTTACCATCATTAAAAGGAGAGGACCCCCTGCCCCCCAAAAAAGCCAAAATAGAAGCCATTTGGGGCAGCAAAGTGGAGCAGTGAATAGAGCACTAGCCCCAGAGTCAGGAGGACCTGAATTAAAATTGGACCTCAGATACTTAACACTAGCTGTGTAATCTTGGGCAGGTCACTTAACCCCAAATGCCCTGCCCTCCCCCCTCCAAAAAGCAAAGCTAAAAAAGAAGAAGGAGGAGGAAGAGGAGGAGGAGGTGGAAAGGAAACTACCTACCTCATTTTCACAGACTTCTAAAGTTAGAGGGGACCTCAGAGGTTGCCTTGTCCAACCAGTACCTCCAAGTTCCCACGTAGTCCCACCATTCTTATTCCTGGAATGCCTTTGAGCGCAGCCCATTGCACAATATACCTCTCAGCCCTGAAATTTTGTGAAGCATGGAGTGTTGCTGAAAACTGACAGAAGCAGGAGTGAGGGGAGAGGTGTTAAAACACTAGAAAGCTAGGCCAAGTTTAGATTTGACAAATTGTTGTTCATTCAGTTGTTTTTCAGTTGTGGCTGACTCTTTGTGACCCCATTTTTTTTTTTGGCAGAGATTTACCATTTCCTTCTCCAGCTCATTTTACAGATAAGGAAATGGAGGCAAAGAGGGTTAAATGACTTGCCCAGGATCACACAACTAGTGAGTGTCTGAGGCCAGGTCTGAACTCAGGAAACCGAATCTTCCTGTCTCCAGACCCGGCGCTCTATCCGTTGTACCACTTAGCTCCTGCTATTAATTGAGAAATTAATCCTATCCTAAAGGGAGAGTTAACTGAGAGTCAAAGATTTTCCAAAAAGTACAGGACCTCCTTCACTTGGATGATATGTGTTGGGTATGGATTGTGGAAAGCAGGGAGTAGTGAGTTTCCACATTGGTTCCCTTCAATGCTGTCTGCATGTCTATGGCATTACTATGTTATTGCTTTGTCAGGGGTGCATGAGGTACTGGGGGGTGGTCAGTTACCATCCCTATGCCTTCATGGGTGGAGGGGGAACGGTATAGTTCTGGCATTTTTCCAACGCACAGACATTTGGTGTTAATTTATGCACATTGGAAATTTTTTTTTTTCCCGGGGCTCAGATGGGGACCTCCTAGTGGGTGTGCTATCCATGACGAAATCAAGAAAGCAACTGTGGCTCAAGAATATGATCCTTCTGAGGTTGGAACCAGAGGCTTGTGTGAGGCTTGGCTTGGCTTGTAATTTCAAACTCATCTGTTCACAGAATCCCTGCTGGGACTCAGGAAGTGTGATGAGCAAAGAGACCACTTTTCCCATGAAAACTGTTGGGTTCATTTTCCACCAGGCTACTCAGTTTTACATTCTAGGCATGTAGGACTATCCTCCCTCCCCCCCCCCCCCCATGGTAATTGGTAGTGTTATACTCGTCTCCCCAAGCTCTATAACCATCTGTACTAGATGAGAACTGGGAAGATTAAAAATAGAAGCACTTTCAATTGGAGAGCAAATGCCCTCAAGAGGCCAATTTAAGGCAGGTTTGTGGTAAAGAGGATCATTCTGAGAAGGTCCACAGAATAATCTATAAATGAGCATTTAATAGGCAATGTTTACATCACATCATTTTGGGAGGAGAGAATCATGGAATCTTGGAATCATGTAGATGTAGTAAATGGAAATGACTCCTGAAAAAAGTCAATTATAATCGATTTCTGGCCTCCCAGACATCCTTTGTAAAGTCCATGTCTTCCGCCCCACCCCCACCCCCCATCCAAAAAAGGTTGTATCTGTCTTCTTGTTAAGAGTCCCCTAGGAAAGAAAAATATTCTATGGTTTCCATTGGTAGGCATGGCTCAGAATACAAGATTAGGTGTGATTAATGAATACAGACCCTTATTCTTACATACCTAAAATATTGCAATGGACTCCTGACCTTCTTGCCTTCATTCTCTATGTCTTTAAATTGATCCTTCATATAGCTATTAAGTTGATCTTTCCTATTCATAGATTTAATCATGTTACTCTTCTCAGAAATCTTCAATAGCTCCCTATTATCTACTAAGCAGAACTCAAATTTCTTTGCCTGGCATTTAAGACTTTCTGCAATCTGATAACGCCTGTCTTTCAACTTTTATCTCACAGTACTCCCCTGTATGCACCCTATGCTTCAATTAAAGTGGGTCACTCTCTGTCCCCTGATCTCACCTTCTGCTTTCCTCCCTTCATGCCTTCTCTCATACCTTTCCCTATGCCTAGTATGTTCTTTCCATCTTTTGTCTGTTCACCTCCTAGTCAGCCTTTAAAGCCCAGGAATACCTCATCCAAGAAAAACAAAGAACAGAGAATGAAGGTTGGAAAGAGACACATTCAGGATGGACGTAAGGGAGACTTCCTGGGAGTTAGAGTTAGAAGTATAATGGCCTACTTCAAAGGACAATAGATTCTCCCTCACTGAGGGTCTCTAAGCAAAGATTAGATCTCCAATCCCAGGAATTGGTATAGAAATTTTTGAGGCATAAGATTAGGTGGCTGGTGAAATTCCTTCCAACTTGGAGATTTTATGAGACCTTCCCAAACCCCTAGTTGTTAACAACTTTCCTCTTTGCAGAGCAATCACTAACAATTTTGGCACCTAATCCTTAAAACATTAATCAAAGCCTGTAGTAGGCAGTATTAAATGTCCTTTCAAATCAGCAGATGAAGATAGAAGTTCCCAGACATTAATTCCATGGGGGATAGACTCTAGGACTCTTCAGATTGTGACCAGGGGAGGAGAAAGGAGGAACAAGGTAGAGTGAGTAACAAAAGTTCACTTGGTTTAAATTTTTGCATCCTATGAATAGTAGCATGCTGGGACAAAACCCCACCACCCAACCCTAGGTGTGACTCTGTCCGTCATCCCTCACAAAATACTTTGTTTTGTACATCTCTAATATGATGTCATGCAATATTGTCTATTAGATTTGTCTGTGTCATTTCCTTACTGGAATACAAGCTCCCTTAGGGTAAGAACTCATCTGCATCTAAGATGCTGTTCTGCACAGGATTATATTTAATTGTTGAAAGACAAATCACTGACTAGCACTTTTGCACTTTGGAAAACTAGGGTTGAATCTAAGCTCAGTGGGGAGGAGCTGTCCCAAGAATATTAGAGGATAATATTTTCATCCTTTCAGAACTGAAGTTGTCAAGATACTGCTGTAAAAACAACACAATGCTGGATGCATAGTAGGCCCTCCATAAATGCCTGCTGCATTTGCCAGATCTTTAACAAGAAGGTGTGTTGTCTTGGTGACCCTACTGAAGTAGTTAATGGGAATAAATTTTGTTTCTGGCAGGTCCAAATCAGACCAGACGGAAATTCCAAGTTTCCTCCAAGAGAAAAGGAGTTGAAAGAGCCCAAGTGAAATGAATACAGGTAAATGTCACCACATCCCCACTCACCACACTGAAATTAAATATGGATTTAGCAGATTGCAAAGCAAGGTAGTCAAGGCAATCAAACAACATTTAAATGGAAAGTAAATCATATCTCTCCTATTTTAAAGTGATTTAACGAATGTGAATACACTAAATTAAATTCTTAACTATTTCTATTGAGTAAATATATACACAAGAGAAGAGGAATGAAGTACAAATGGTATCATATTAAATGCTTATCAGTGTTGTTGCAGCACAAGGGGCAACAGCCTCTCCAGCTCCACTATATTTAGCCCAACAAACAGTCATTGAACATCTCTGCTAAGTGCAAGGAACTATGGAAGGGGCAGTGACGGCTTAAAAAGGACACAGTTCCTGCCCTTGTGGATCTTCCAGTCTAAAAGGGAAATGACTCAGCGTTCAACATTGTTTAGAAGAGTGAATGTTAAAAAAATTTACGTGTAATTGAAAAAAGATATTTTTTAAGAAAAAGGAAATGACAGATATACCAAGAACCTCAACAGAAGACTAAGGATGCCTACTAAGTCTGTCTTAAAGACTGTCATCCCCTTTTCTTCTGGTCTATTTAAGGGGAGAAGGAAAGAAAGATAGAGGGGAGCCTAAATTGTTATACAGCAAGTAATAGAAATAGTGTGATGTAGGGGAAAGAATGCCATATTTGTAATTCCTTGGGTATGTCTGAGCTTCATTCTTTTTTTTTTTTTTTTGCTTTTTGGAGGGAGAAGGGCAGTGCAATTGGGGTTAAGTGACTTGCCCAAGGTCACATGGCTAGTAAGTGTTAAGTGTCTGAGGTCAAATTTAAACTCAGGGCCTCTCGACTCCAGGGCCAGTGTTCTATTCACTTAGTCACCATGCCACCCCTAAGCCTCATGTTTAATCCGTAAAATGAGGAATAAAACTAGAGAACTTGTAACTGATGATGATGATGATGATGATAAATGTTGATAATAATAGAAGACAACAGTTTAACTGGAGATTAAGGCCTATGGAAGAATGTATCATAAGACGAGAAATATAGGGTGGCTTTGGGGTGGATTTGGAAAATAGTTGCCAAACTTTCTACTAGTCTGCAACGGTGTAACTCTCATCCTTCTGCAACCAAGCCAAATCAGTAATTAATAATGAATGAGTGAAATAGCATTTATTACGCATTTCCTACCTACAAAATATTCTACTAAGCACTAGGGATAAGAATAGAATCCAATGGATTGAGCACTGGGTGTGGATCAAGAATACTTGAGTTCAAATCCATCCTTAGTTACTTCCTTACTGTATGACCCTGGACAAATTGTTTAACTTCTACCTGCCTCAGTTTCTTTAACTGTAAAATTGTGATAATAGCAGCACCTACCTCCCAGAGGTGTTGTAGGGATCAGATGAGATAATAATTATAACGTGCTACCTGGCACAAAGATGTTTGATAAATGCATATTCCTTTCTCATTCTCGAAGAGCCCACATTCTAATGGGGAAGGCCACACATATAGGAAATTTCAGCTTTATGTCAGATGGAGAGGTCTTGTGCTTCTCAGGGTATAGCAGCACAACAGTTTTGTAACACATAATCTTTAAGGTCAGTACTGCTGCTGCTATAACTGTTTCTGACGTTAAACCATTTGACAATGCCAAGAATTTTGGTGGCGAGAATTATATTTTCTCAATCCTTAGTTGCTTGGGCTGAGAAGGAGGCAGAAGCAATTGCCCGGTTGCATCTCTTCAGGGGTTGCTCCTTAGGATGGTGCCTATGGGGGGCTAGGTTGGAAGCAAGACCAGTGGTCTCAGTGAGTGCTTCTACTTTAGGGTCCCTTGGGCCTACCTGCCCAATGATGGCAGTTGCTTAGTAGCTGGTGTTGGTGGTGGCAAGAAAAGTATGTTCTAAGAATAATGATGATAGATACTTCACCTCCATTGGAGCCCCTGGAACAGCTAAGATCTAATATTGGATTTGAAAGCCCCTCATTGGTCAATGTCCATATAAATCCAACCAACAGTATGTAGAAGACATTGCAAGAGTTTGGCAATTCGTTGATAAGTATTGGGAAGCTGCTGAAAGCTTTTGAACAAAGTTGTTGCAAGACCAGAACTTTGCTAAAAAAGATTCATCTGGCAGTCAGTATGGAGGCTGGATGGGAGTGAGGGAGAGACGAACAACGAAGGCATCTAGATCTCTTGGGAGTCTATAGTGATGATACTGAGGGCTTGTGCTAGAGTGATGGTAGTGAGAAGAGAGAAGTAGCTTTGAGCAATACTGCAGTGGTAGATGCCATAGAACTCAATTCTTAGTTGGATAGAAGAAGAGTAAGTAAGGGAAGAATAAAAGCTAATACCATATTTTCAAACATAAGGATTTGGTGAATGGTGATACCATTCAGAAATCATGAAGGGTAAAGAAGGAATAGATTTTTAAAGTTAATTTATTTATTTTTAGTTTGCAACGTTCACTTCCATAAGTTTTAAATTTTCTCCCTCTCCTTCCCTTCCTTCCTCCCCAAGACAGCATGCAATCTGATATAGGTTCTATACATACATTCCTATTAAACATATTTTCACATTAGTTATGTTGTATAGAAGAATTAGAATGAATGGGAGGAATCTTGAGAAAGAAAAGAAAACAAAACAAACCTTAAAAGAAAATAGTTTGCTTTGCTCTGCATTCAGACTGCATAGTTCTATCTCTGAATGTGGATGGCATTTTCCGTCATGAGTCCTTTGGAATTGTTTTAGGTCCTTGCCTTGCTGAGAAGGGTTAAGTCTATCAAAGTCAGTCATTGTACACTGTGGCTATTACTGTGTACAGTGTTCTCCTGGTTCTGTTTCCCTCACTCAACATCAGTTCATATAAGTCTTTACAGTTTTTTCTGAAGTCTGCCTGTTCATCATTTCTTATAGCACAATTTCTTATAGCACAGTTCTTATAGCACAATATGAATGCATTACATTCATATACTACTACTTGTTCAGGAACTCCTCAGTTCGTGGGCATCCCCTCAGTTTCCAGTTCTTTGCCACCACAAAAAGAACTGCTACAAATATTTTTGTACACGTGGGTTCTTTTCCCATTTTTATGATTTCTTTGACCTAGTAGTGGTATTGCTGGGTCAAAGGGTATGCAAATTTTTATAGCCCTTTGGGCATTGTTAGAAGGGATAGATTTTGAGTGTAGTTAGTTTCAGACACTTTGAATTTGAGGCAATGGTGGAATATCCAGGGGAGATGTAAACAATCTAAAGATTAGGTGATGGGTCAGTGCTGGAGAGATGGACTTGGGAATCAAGAACCAGGAAGAAAGACAATGGGCCAGTGAAGGAGCCATGATGGAATAATTAAGAAGATAGGAATAGGAGAGCTTGTTATTTTGGAAGCTTAGGGAAGAGAGAAGTTCCCAAAAAAACCAGAGTGGTCAACCATGACAAATGTTACAGAGGCTAAGTAAAGGAAGACCAAAGGTATTTGAATTAGGTGATTTAGGAAGTCACTGAAATATCATATAATTAGAACTGGAAGGCACTTTAGAGCTCATCTAGTTCAAGCCCCACATTTTATAGATGAAGACTTAAACTGTAGCCCCAAGAAAGTAAGTGAATCTTTCTTAAGGTTACATAGGAGGGAAGGAAGGAAGAAGGGAGGAGGTAGAGAAGGAGGGAGGGGAGAAGGGAAAGAGAGAGAAAGAGAGAGAGAGAGTGAGAGAGAGAGAGACACAGAGAGAGAGAGAGAGAGAGAGAGAGAGAGAGAGAGAGAGAAGGAAAGGGAGAGAGAGAGAGGTGGAAAGAGTGACTAGTGAGGAAATAGTGACATTGAATAAAGACTATATGAAATAGACCTTGCATCATGAAATTGGACTTCATTTTCACCCTTATTCATCCATAGATATTTTGCAAATGTATTGTGATTTCTATGATATTGATGGGGAAACAGATATAGAAGAATTGTGTTCATTATAAAAATATTAGAGTAACCCATTGAATAACTGAAAATTTCTTCAGACTAAACATATATTTAGGCAAAGGATAGGATAAATATTTCATAAACATTAGAACATCTAATCTAATCATGATTTTCCACTTTGCTTACATAGTTCAACCTCTTAGGATGTCCAAGAACATATCCATCCATCCCTTCTTTTTTGTTTTTCTTGACTGGGGGGATATCATGGATTTAGTCTTATTGCAGAGGGCTTTCATTCTTCAGCAGTGCTAATTATGTACTTTCCATTATGAGACTGTAGGTTTGTTCTATCTACATTTGTTTATATTTGTATAAAGAATATTATTCCCCACAATGAATTCTGAGTGTGTTAACCCCATTTGGAAAATTAGAAACAAGGTGACTTTAATGTTGGCATAGTGATAAAAGGCATCAGAATAGCAGTAGGAAGAGCTGGGTTCTAATCTTAACTCTACCACAATGTATCTGGACGACTTTGGACAAGATACTTTTCCCTTTTTGGTCTTCCTTTCCTTGTCTATAAAATGTGTTCATATGTTGACAAACTATGGGGAATTATGTACTCGATATCTCTCCAGCTCCAAATCTTTAATTCTGTATAGATATTATTATACAAAAGACTGCACTTATAATTCTAATCAGTGGTCTCACAGGTGTGTGTGTATGTGTGTGTGTGTGTGTGTGTGTGTTTGTGTTTGTCTGTGTGTACATGACATTGGTCATAGAAGAAAATGAGTTTCTTCCAGAACACATTGTCAATTTTCACCTCCAGATCTTTGCTTGTGTTGCTCTGTACATCTTGTATACCATCTTCTACTCCTCTTCTTGAAAAAACCCTATGCATTCAACAAAACTCAGCTTAAATTCTACAATATTCATAAATGAAACCTTCCCAGAAGCATTTTCTCAGGGAATTTAGTTCCTACTTTTCCTATGGCAGATGTCACACTCTCACCTTGTCTTCCAGTTATTTATATACTTGACACCTCAGTAGGACAATCTCAGCAAGTCAGTCAACCTCTTTGAGCCTCAATCTCCTTATATTTAAAATAAGCCTATCTCATGGGATTGTTGTGAGGAAGGTGTATTAACAACCTTGAAAGTACCATAGAAATCAAAACTGGTTTTATTATGTCTTATTTCTTGTACTACATCATAAGTTTTTGGAGAGTAAGGACCCTATTTTGTATTCTTTGAAGTACTTAGTAGAGTGATATATTCTTCATTAATGATAGTTGAGTGAATGAGTCAACCAATCAATTTTCTTCCTTAATGTATTAAAGCTCATGAGGTTCAGTAACATCATTTTGGAAGACTAGAGAAGGAACTATCACAATGATAGTATTTATTCCTCTCTGAGTTCTCTGGGAGTGACCTTGCTATTTTTAGGAAGTGTGGTTTTAGTTTGAAGAAAGAGCATCAGACTTGAAATAGTATTTTTCAACTGGAGTATAGAACAGTTGTATGAGGATAAAGAGAAAGCTTACTTACAATTCATGGAACAGTTTGATGACAGGTATAGTCACACTGGGAGATGGAAGTCTCTAGAGTTCTGTATTTTGAAAGCTTTTCCTTCTGCATTGCCTTAGCATTATGAATATTTGGTATGGTGACAAGCTATTTAAATGTTCTTAAATTTTTATGGATCAATGATATGTCTGAGTGATTGTGGACCATAGCATTATGAGCAATAATGACTGATCAGGTTACAGTACAGTTTTGTGGTTGGTTGGTTGTCATTGAATTTGGAAGAATATCTGAGATCTTCATTTGTAGTTTAGGGACTTGTCATCTGTTACATTATGCAAGATAATGAGTTTTTTGGTATATAATTCTATTGTATATTTCTAGGTGTTCAGGAAGTGCTAAATTTTTGCAGTCTTTAATGATATATGTACACAGCTCTTCTCATTTCCATATATAATCTGTGTTGATCAGTAAGTCCATGCTCCTTAGGGGTGACCTGTCTGGAATTTCAGCAATGTCTCCGTGCTAAATTGCAACCACAAACCCTCCATTTCTAAAAACAGACTCACATGACCCAGCCATTTGTTCATTATTTCCTTGTCAATGTGTTGTTGGCTGAGTCCATATGGATCTTACCCATGGAGGGCCTTTTGATTCCATTCTTGAATTTTAGCCATTTTATGGGCTACATCTGGAGGTAAACCACCTATTATTATTATAATTATCATTATAATTGACTAGGTTTGGTGGTAGAAGGATGAGAAGAGCTGTTGTAAATTGTGGGCTAGTGGAAAGTTTGGTGAATGTCTCTTTGGGGGGAACTATTTCCATAACTGGTTTATGTGATTTGGCTTTTTTCCTGACACCACACAGTCACTGGCAAAAGAAGCTCTTCTGATTTCTGGCCCAGTGTTCTTACCCATCAGACCACATATTTCTTCTCTTGTTCAGAGAGAACCCCTTTAACGACCTCCAATGGGGGCCTGTAAATCAAATATATCCTTTCTCTATAATGATGACAGCCAAACTGAATATAGGGTGATAGTGAGTTTGTGGTTTGAGGTCAGTAGCCACTGGGGTCAGGCTGCCTCACCATAGGAGGCCTGGCAAATTCTCATAATGCCAGGCTACTAGGCAGAATTTCCAAGGACTCAGGCCACTGACTTTTGTTCCCTGTCCAAAAAATGCAGGTTTCTCCCACAGGTCTCACTGCCTCACGGCTAGTCTGACCCTAGTAACAGTGCCATTTTTTACCTTCTCTAAAGGAGAGATCTGACCATCTATGGTGGAGCCACATCAAGGTAGTAAGGTATAGATTTTGTAATGAATCCTGGTCTGCATTTCTGTGCTCCAGGAGTGAGCGAAGTACTATTTGTGGATGACTGAGAGCCTATACTCCAATTGCAATTTTTCAAATAATGGAAGACTCTGCTAGATTAAAGTGGGACACAAAGAAATGATTTATGTGACATCAGAGTATTGGTTCTTGGTGATAGTTACTCATGAGAGAAATAATATCATGAAATAAACCCAAGCTAGCAAAATAAGTAAATATTTTCCAACCCTATCTGACCCAGAATATTCTCTTTTAGGGAAAAGAACTCTTTTCTATCTACTAGAATGGAGAGTGTGTCCTGTGTCTCAAGGTTATTATTTATATTCTGCTGTTTTCTGAATACTACTACTCTCACATTTATTCTCATTTTCCCTTTTGAGGGTCAGAGACTGAACTTTAGTCAAATTATGGCAGTAATCCCCTCCATATGGGAAAGGGAGAGGAAATAACTTGGCTTCTTTGTTGCATGATTCTGCTGTGTGCTTCCTCCTCTCCTCCAGCTCCAGAGAATGGCCTGTTGCTTCTTTTGGGATCACTCAGGTGCTGTCTTGTTTAGGAGCTGGGCCAAGGACTAGATGACTTTTTTTGGACTCTTAAAGTCCTATGCGTTACCCATTTAGGTTGTAAGTGGAAACTGTTAACCAGTATCTTTTCTAACCTCATCAGACCTTCTGAGTACCTTAGAAGAGCAAGATAGATTCAATTTTCTTTCCTTCACTTGTCTTTCAGTTCAGAATTTCTTATATCCTTTGAGTTTGGGAATGTTTCTCCTTGTACTGGAATTAATTCTTTTCAAGTTTGTTTTTTCTTTACTTGTCTGCTCACAAGTGACAAGAGACAAGCTCACTTACTGCTTCTTGGTTCTGGTGCTTACAAGTCCTTCATATGTCCAGGGAACTTGTTACCCCCTGGGCCTCCAGATTGGCTATATTTTGCTCTCTTTTCAGAAAGAGAATCACCAAATTACTAAATCTCAGAGTCGGAAAAGAACTCAGAGGCCATATAATTTAATTAATTATTGAACAGAAATACCCTTTATAAATCAATCAGTAAACATTTATTAAGTACTAGCTCTGTGCCAGGCACATTTAACATTCAGCCTTTGTTTGGAGACCTCCCATGAAGAGAAATGCACTATCTCCTAAGACACCCCAGAGATATTGCCTTTTGTCAAATTTAAATTTCCCTTTGCAACTTTTTTTTTGGGGGGGGTGTCTGGACCTCTGATTTCATCAACCTGGAAAACCCCTTGTGTAATACCTCCTCCATTAGGGCAGATTAGGAATTCACTTGTTTATAGTCTTAGAGAGCTAACTGGGGTTGTCTCTGTGGTCACACAGAATCAAGAGACAGGATCATCTTCCTATTTCTTATTCAACTCTACTGTCTCAATTTGACTTTTTGCAACTGGGCTTTTCTGAGGCATAGGGCCCAGGCAGGGACATGGTCTCCACTGCTGCCCTTGGCCTCAGGATCAAGAATGGAGTGAACTTGGAATGGGTGGAAGGAATCTACTAACTGCTTTGAGGACACAGGAGGGTTGGTTTTTGCTCTCTGGCGCCACCTGCTGGAACCATCTCCAGTCACTGAGTAGACATCCTCCAGCCCTTTTCTTGCCACCCAGAACATTGAAACCAAGCACAGATGCTGTGGAGGCTGCCAGATTTCTGTCCTGGCCTTATCTGTTCTTCCTCCATTGGCTTTCTAGACCAGAAGACCAGATGTCCCCGAATGACTTGCCTGAAGTCACACAGACTATAGTCCTTCCTGACTAGAAATCAGTGCATCTGCTGATTTGGAACCTTCTGACTAGGTAGTCTGGTTAGGTATCTGCATATACGATCCGTAAAGTTGTGGTTAACATCCTTGCCTCTTTCTGTAATTAAGAATGCAAATAGATTTGATTTTAAAAAGTTTAGTAAATACACACTTGCCTGTCAATGCAGAACTCCAAAACTGCCTCCCATGAATTCATACATACTGGTCCATTGAATCTCTGTGACTTGTCCCTAAACTTGGACAAGGCTACCTTTTTCTCACTCGTGTTAATTTTTGACTAGAAGATAGTGATTACAATCAATTTATAAGAACAAAAAGGCTGAGAAGGGAGTTAGTGAAAGCAGGCTATAGAGATATGAGACCTTAGTTATTATCTAGCTGATATTTTGCAAATGTGGAAACCGAGACCAGGGTGAGGTGATGTACTGTGGGCAGATTTTGAACCCAAGTCCAAATCTAGGCCTCATCCTTTTATTTTACACTGTCTTACATGGATCCTCAGATGGTTGTGAGTACCAGTTTGAGACCCTGTAAGATCCTGCCTGATTTACTAGAGCCTTGACAGAGACAGCAGAAGGAGATGAGGGTGATTATCACTGCAAATGCTGTTATTCAGGTGATGCTGAACCACCACTCTTAAAGCTCTCAGAAGGCTGAAAATAGTAGATGCCAGAGGAGAGCTTTGGATTAGGGGTAGGGAAGAACTTCCTGACTGTGAAGGTTCTAAGATTGCCAAGGCAAATGTTTCTGGCCACCAAGCCTTTGGCTCTTCTTGCTTCTGATCTTTGGAGACAACTACTCTTCAGTTCAGTTAAATGGAGCCTTCCCTTCTCTAGGGAGAAGGATCATGTGGCCTTTTCTTTCCCTGCCCTTTGGTCCCACCTCCACCCCAGAAAAAAAAAAAAACCAACCAAACCAAACCAGTCCTGATATTATTGATATAGATCTAATTTCTTTAACTTGCTTATCAGAGTACAGACAGGTAAGCCTGGTCAGGGTAACCTGATATAGGTTTATATAGGAAGAAGAAAGGGGCTAAACATGCCTTCCCTCTGTGGCTGAATGTGGTGTTTTAGCACATTGCCTGGCATATAAGAAGGGTTTGATAAATGGTTGTTGACTGACTGCCTGGCTTCATGTAAAGCCACTCTGCTCCCATCTTCAGAAGTCGAGAGAGTTGTCTGTATCTGCTCACATGCATACCTAATTGGACACTTTTCTGAGGGGTTGCTCTTCTGGTCTGTGCAGAAAAACACTGGAGTCAGGAACCAGGCAGGATGCCTTCTGCGGAGCTATAATCCAATCCTAGAGTTAGAAGCGGTAGCAGTAGAGAGGAGGGCTGAGTAAGGGAGGGGCAGAAACCCTGTGTTCTGGGAGAGTACAGAAGAATGTCACTTAGTAATTTATATATAGCTGGTCTTCCAAGAGCGTCATTAAATTACCCCCAACTAGTCCATTATACATATAGGGGAACTGAGGCTGATAGAGGTGTAGAACCTTGCCTTTCTAATAGGCAAGCTTAGTACCCCTGATAAACTAATTGACCTTAGGGCTATAGCCAGAGAGCCTCCCAGGGTGGGGCTCTTACAAAGGCCAGTGACTTGCTGTGTTAGATGTGGGATGGCCAATCAGTTGGAGCCCTTGTACTGTGGGTGAGTTAGGCTGACAACTGTGGGAATTTTCCCAATCTACTATATGGAGGTTATCCAATCCAAGCCTTCCCCAGCTGGCTTCTTTGAAGGCATGGACCACCATCAGAAAGAAACTCCTAGAAAAATGATAGAGCCCAGCAGTCTTAACAGACCTGAACCTGATACGCCCACATGCCTGGGAGGGGTTAGGCAGGGTCAGTGCCAGGCAGTGTGCCCCTTCCCACCCCCACCCCTCTCCCCAGCTCATCTGCTTCCTTTCAGAATGCCAACTGTCCTGAATGGCTCTTTGTGCGCTCCACGAGAACAGGCTCGGAGGAACCCTAAGCAAAATGCCCGACTGAGACGTCTCCTCTGGATACCAGGCACAGCTCGGCTCAGTGCCTGCTGTGTCTGAGTCACGCCTTTATTGTGCCGCCACATTATTCCATATCTGGGAACAAGCTAGGGAGCTAAATGAATTGGGAGATATTTTCTGCACCCCTGCACATCAGGGTCATTGGCAGGGCCATAGAGACAGCAGGTCCTTGGTGACTCCCCTGGATTCCCTCCCCACCACCCCAGTCCACCCTCTGCTTTATTGTTTGGGTTTATCACATTTCACGTCCTTCCAGAAAGTATAAAATGGGGGAGGGAGAACCCCATTCTCTATCCTGAGTAGCAGTACAAATGGTGTTTGCTTGGCTCTTTCCCAACCAGAGAAGTCCCCATGCCCAAAGGCATTTGCAGAGTTCCAGGTACCAGAAGGAAACAGTGGCCAGTGTCCTGGAATGATGAGGAGATCCCCATGTCTTGTTTAGTCCGGGGCCTCTGTTTTGCCCTTCTGCCCCCTGTGCCACTCCATTTTCTTTTTAAAATTTTAATCTAGAAAAACATTTTCATTTTCCAAGGCAGAAGGGGTCATATATGAGAAATGAAGAAGTAGGAGAACAATTTAATAATATAAGTTTTGGAAAATTGCTTCTAAGAGGAAATGAGGAGGGTTTATGAGGCAGTTTGATATGTGGAAAGGGCCCTGGGAATGAGAGTCAGGAGACCTAAATGCCGGCCTCATCCTCCCAGCGTGTGACCTAGGGCAAGGCATTTAATCTCTCTGGGTCTTGATTTCCTTGTCTGTAAAACGAGGGGTTTGGACCAAATAATCTCTAAGGACCTTTGCAGTATGATCCTGAGATTCTATTTAAACTACACGAGAGGATTTTAATATTTGTCTTCCCAGAATCTTTGAATCTCAGCCCTGGAACGGGCCTTAGAAGCAACTGAGCCCAGCTTGTCCACATGCAGAAGTCCCCTTTGTAACATCCACAGGAAATGGTCACCTTGAAGGCTCTACTTGAAAGCCCCCAGTGAAGGAGCCCTTTCTACATGGAGATAACTCTCACTGTTAGGAAGTGTTTCCTCATATCCTGCATCTGCCTCTTTGAAATGTCTACCCCTTTCTTCAAGTTCTGTCTTCTGGGTTCAATCAAAACAAATCTAATTTTTCTCCCACATGACAACTATCATGTTGTCTTAAATCTTTTCTTCTTCAGGCCTTCAAATGTTCTTGAGGTCCCTCACTATCCTGGTGAATGTCCTAGCTTGTCAGTGAACTTCCTAAAATGCCCTGTCATTAGCAATTGGTTTGGACTTAGAATTTTTCAAGTAGATGTGGCAGCCATGATGTATTTTTCTTGGTTAATCTGTACTCCTTGGTCTGGTCTCCCTGGGAGTCAACCACACTTGTTGGTCCATTAAGCTTAAGTGGTATAGTTAATGACTGGGACAGAGAGATGCCAGTTGGCTCTGTGGAGTCAGAAATAGCAGCTACAGTCTCATTCAAATCCATGCTTTAGCTGGGTGAACAAACTGACTCTATGGAGGCCAGAATCAGTAGAGGCTGGAGTTAAATAGCAGTGGAAAAGACTGAGAGTGGAGAGTAGGATGCTGTGACTACAAGAAGCCATGGGACATCTGAAATGTGTTCAGTTCAATTAGCAGCATTTATGGGCAAGGCAGGGTCCTATCCATAGCTGAGCTGTAGAGTGACTTGTAGGTTTTTCACTTGTGTCTTTGTTTTTAAAGAAAGGGACAGTGATACCCTCAGGATAGGTCTTCTGCTCTGTTGATGTCAAACTCAAATAGAAGCAGATTGAATTTAGAAAACCACAAATTAACATTATCTATGTTGTTTTGTTGGAAAAGGAAATGGCAAACCACTCTTATTTTTGCCAAGAAACCCCTAAATTGGGTCATGAAGGGTCAGACACAGTTGAACAACCACAACAAATGTTGTAGTGTCTTTTTACTTACTTTGTTAAGCATTTTCCAATTACATTTTTAATCTGGTTCTGGCCTGAGAAGGGAGTTTTTCAGGAGGCTGCACATTTGACACTTCTGCTCTATTCCATGTCCACCTGGAGGTGGCTCCTAATGGGAGGACCCTAGTCTAGGCCTTCATAGTGGAGAGGGAGAACTGATCGTTAAATGGGTAGTATGCACACCTACACCTCAGAAATTGGCAAAGGCTGTAGATCAGGGCTTGATTTACCATTTTGTTGATTGTCTAGACTTAAAGTAATAGAGAAAAGGTTAATGTTGCAGCTCAGACTTAAAAGTCTGTAGGTGGGTATAGTTCCCACCCCCCCAACCAGAGCATACCCCTGACTCTAAGCCATTCTTTCTCAAAGCATGATAAAAGAGAAGCTCCTTCTAGTAATAATTATAGCAGTAATAACAGCAATAGTAATAAACATTTATACAGTACTTAGGGCTGCTGGGTGGCACAGTGAATAGAACCCAGGGTCTAGAGTCAGGCAGACTCATCTTCCTGAGTTTAAATCTGGCCTCAGACACTAACAGTGTTACCCTGGGCAAGTCACTTAACTCTATTTGCTTCAGTTTCCTCCTGTGCAACAGTGACCTAGAGAAGGAAATGTCAAAGCACTCCAGTGTCTTTGCCAAGAAAACCCTAAACAGAGTCACAGAGAGTCAGACATGACTGAAAACGTCCAAAAAACCCAACAGAATATGGTGCTTTCTATGTGCCAGACGCTGTGCTATGTGCTTCATGATCAGCATGTTCTTTAGTCTAGTCTTTAGTAGGTGCTCTTATTATTCCCATTTTACAGATGAGGAAACTGAGGCAAAGAGAAGTTGTGTGACTTGCCCAAGGTCACACAGTAAGTGTTTTGAGGCTGGGTTTGAACACAGGTCTACCTGACTCCATATCCCCACTCCGAAATGCTTTCTAAGGGCTCACTGTCCACATTCCAACCTGAGATCTTGTGTTGCAAAGGGTTAATATGTGACCACCTTCCCTCTGCGACATTCTACCCCAGAAACAACTGCATTGCAGAGACAATTAAAATGACATAACAAGCAGACAATGAATCCCTCTCTGTGTTGCTCTCTCCTCCCGTATTCCCAGAATGTCTCTCTCTAGATCATGCCTGCATCTCCATTTACCTCATCGCATAGGATTATTCCAGTCTAATTGTGGTGGCATGCAATAATAAATATGTATTGAACAATGGGAGCCTAAGTACTGCAGAGCTGAGCCCATCGCTACCAAGATCACCATTTGTAAATGATTAAGGTCCTGAGATGCCGGGTGTTGAGCAAACACTAGTCATAAACATCTATTAGTTCAGCTTTCAATTTCAGGCCTTTTCACTCAGTATGTTATTTTTCTTTGTGCCTTTCTTGGTAGGAACTTATTTCCCTAGCCTGATCTATGAGAGGGAGGTTGGCTATTGAAGTAAAAATTGCTGCCTATCAGTGGATTTTAGCTGGAGAGCTTAGTGGTTCTTCATTCTCTGGGGAGAAGTGGGGCAAAGGGGAGTGGGCTTCAGGGACATTAGGATGAAATGAGATCAGATACCGCAAAGAACTTTTTGCTCTCCTGAAGTTAAAACATGTTACAAACCACAGTATTATTTCTCTTCTAAATTAGATTATAATTAAGTGATTTACTCCTCTCTCTATCTTGGTCCTGGCATCACAGGGGAAGCCCCCAAAGTGGGCTGATTTGACTTCTCTACATCACAGGCCCCGCACTCTAAACCATGCCCCCAGACTCAATACAGCCACTGCCTCTAACTAGCCCCTGCCTCCAGATCCAATTCACACATTTGCCACAGAAACAGGCACGTCCATCCAGTCAACTTCAAGGACGTTCTCCGTCTTGACCAGACAAGACCACAAGAGCTAGCCAAACAGAAGACAGCACCACCAGCATGTAGAGCAGGATGCTTGACCAGAACACTGTGGAAGGGGCCTGTCCTAACATAGCGCCTGCTCAATAGGAAAGAACCGACAGAGAGTGAATTTATGATGTAGAGATGCTTATTAGAATATCATTATCATACATACATACATACCCTCCAATGGGTTTTTCTGTATGTATTATGGGTAACCGCATACGCAGTTCCATTGAAGCTGGGACTCCTTCCCTATTACCTAATCCCTTAACAGGCCCCTCCTGCCTTTTTAATATATTCCTATATACTATGTAAATTTTGATTGTGTAATTAGCATCATATTCTCTATAAAACTGTATATCTTACCTTACTGAGGTTATTAATTACTTCAAGAAACTTAGCCACTCACCAGAGAGTGAAACCACAAAACCATAATAAACCTTTCTAACTGGCTTGGAGTCAACCTGAGTCTTTGAAATTCTTTAGAGATGTCCCACCGCCACCCTGCCTGACCCTCATCAGGTAGCATGGCACAGACAGAGCATGGGCTGGACCTTTTTGCATGGATTTTGGCGCTAGTCTTCTAATCATCTCTCTGTCTTGCGTCTCCTCCTTATTCCATCTTCTCCACAGCTGCCAAAGGGTTATTGTTAAAGCACAGTTCTGTCTGTGTCACTCCCCGTTTCAGTAAACGTCAGTGGCTCCCTATTACCTTCTAGGATCAAATAGGAAATCCTAAGTTTGTCATTTAAAGCTTTTGATAACCAGCCTCCATCCTGCTCCCTTCCCCACATTCACACTTGCCTTTTCTTCTCTCTCACATCCTACCTGCCATGCCTCATCTCTGGGTGTTTATACAGATGGTGCTGTGTGCCTAAAGTGGATTCCCTGTTCTTCTTGGCTTCTTCGAATGGCTAGATGCCTGCCAAGCCAAACTCAAATGCCACACCTTGCGTGAAACCTGTCCCTATCCCTCTAGCTCAGTGGTTTTCAACCTTCCTAATGTTACAACCCTTTAATACAGTTCCTCATGTTGTGGTGACCCCCAAACCGTAAAATTATTTTTGTTGCTACTTCATAACTGTAATTTTGCTGCAGTTATGAATTATAATGTAAATATCTGATATGCAGGATGTATTTAAATTGAACATAACCCCTAGGTGGAGAACTGCTGCCTAGCTCCTTGTGCCTCCCTCCCCATCATTACCTGGAATGTGTTGTATATACATTTACTTTCTGTTCACTTCTATGTGTACATGTAACTCTGCCTCCATAAAATGTGAACATCTTGAGGGCAGTCACTATTTTATTTGGATATTTGCTTCTCCATCATCTAGTACCATGCCTGGTACATAGTAGTGTCATTGATAGCATTAATCCCCATTAAATCTATCTGGGTACTGAGGTACAGACATTATCAGAGTACCCCAGAGGGCAAGAGAGTATGTTGTACTATTTTCTTGTTGGGTGATGAAGAGGGGCAAGTGGTCTAGAGATTCATGGCAATGACCTTGCTTGCCTTGGGCAAATGGGTCTAACCTGAGCTATATTCTCATAAGGAACAGTGAATAATGTTATAACTACCAGCAATACCAGGCATCTATCTCCATTAGCTTTAATAAATCAGCTCTAACCATCTCTGACTTCAAGGCTGTGGTGGCAGATTTCCTCTGTTAATGACTCGGAATGGAGCATGCTCTGTGCACTGCTACTACCATGCCACCCAGATGCCCTTGGGGCAGAATACCATTGCAGTAGGAGGGGGGGTCAGAGAAGATGGCATCTTAAAATGGCTTTTGAAATTAGAGCTCTCAGTAAGGGACCATTGAACTGCCCCCTCACCAGTATCTCCCAGGGGCCCTCTCAGATAACTGACCAGCACATTCCTTTAGGCTGACTCTAGAATAAGGAAACACACACACACACACACACACACACACACATACACACACGCACACACACATGCACACACACACACACACACACAAACACACACACACAGACAAAGCCTGGCAAACTGAAGCTGCTTCCTTTAGAGATATACCTGGGCATAGGGAGCTTCCTCTTTTCATGACTTAGCTTGGTCCCTGGCAAAGGGTAGGAGGAAGATCTTTAAACCCGGCTCAAGATGCATAGGTTCTGGGGCATTTCCAGCTCTACCTCTAATTAAAGACAAGAAATTTGACTCCTTCTTGAACCAGCTCCCCTTTCCATTCCTTACTCTGAAGTGGTTTTTTTTTTTTTTACTCTGAGATTGCTTATCATCATTGTATGAGAGTGTGCTTTCAGAGGAAAGAGCAGTACAGTGGAAAAAGTGAAAAGATTTGAAGTCAGAGGATCTGGGCTCAATCCCCAGTCCTGGAATTTCATTTGTGTGACCTTGTTTAAATTACATAACCTCAGTTTCTTCATCTGTAAAATGAAAGGGTTGGATTAGATGACCTCTTGGCTCATTTTCAAATCTCAGTCTATGATCTTATGATCCAAAGATAATTCTCATAATGGTATTAATAATTGAATTAAACAAATATGAACTACAAAGACAAAAATTAAACTATTCTTTTCTGTAAGGAGCTTACATATTATCACATGAAAAGTATAATAATAATAATGATAATGATAGGAAAAATTTTATATATTTTAAGACTTACAAAGTTCTTTACATATATTATCTCATTTTATCAGATTTTGTCTGATCAAATATAAAGTCTATACAAAGTAAATTTAAGGATAAGATGACTGCATCTCTGTAGTGCTGAAAGGTATGCAGTTCTTTTTTTAAAATTATTTTTGTTTCATTAACTATCTCCCAATTACATGTACAACATTTTTGACAATCATTTAAAAAAATTTCAAGTTCCAGATTTTCTCCCTTCCTCTTACCCTTTCCTTGTCCTGGAACGCACAAGCACTTTGATTTCATTTATATGTGTGAGGTCTTGCCAGACACATTTCCACATTAGTTATATTGCAAAAGAAAACACAAATAACACGAAACCATAAAAATAAAGTATTTTTTAAAAAGTACACTTTATTCTGCATTCAGAGTTCATCAATTTTCTCTCTGGTGGTGGGTAACATTTTTCATCATGGGTCCCTTAGAATTGTCTTGGATCTTTGACATGGTCAGAGTAGCTAAGTCTTTTATGGCTGATCAGGCTTACAATATTTCTGTTTCTGTGTGCAATGTTCTTTTGGTTCTGTTCATTTTGCATTGTTATGAGTTCATACAAGTCTTCCCAGGTTTCTCTGAAACCATCCTGTTCATCATTTCTTATAGTACAACAGTATTCCATTACAATCATATGTCACAACTTGTTCAGTCATTCCCCAATTGATGGGCATCCCCTTGATGTTCAATTCTTTGTCATCAGAAAAAGAGCTGCTATAAATATTTTGGTACTAATAGGTCCTTCTACCTTTTCTTTGATCTTTTAGGGATATAGACCTAGTAGTGGTATTTATGGGTCAAAGGATGTGCCCAGTTTGATAGCCCTTTAGGCCTGGTTCCAAATTGTTCTACAGAATGGTTAAACTAGCTGTTTACAACAACAGTGCATTAGTGTTCCAATTTTCCCACATTTCCTCCAGCATTAGTTATTTTCCTTTTATATCAAGTTAGAAAATCTGATAAGTTTGGGGTAGTATCTCAAAGTTGTTTTAATTTGTATTTCTCTAAACAAATAGTGATTAGTGTTGTTTTTCATGTGACCATTGGTAGCTTTGATTTCTTCTTCTGAAAACTGCCTGTTTATATCCTTTGACCATTTATCAACTGGGAAATGACTCTTATTTTTATAAATTTGAGATTTTTGTTTCTATTTTTATATTTGAGAAATGAGGCCTATATCAGAGAAACTTGTAAAAAAAATTTCCCCTGGTTTCCTGTTTTCCTTCTAGTTTTGGCTGCATTAGTTTTGTTTGGGCAAAAATTTTTTAATTTTGTATAATCCAAATCATCTGTCTTGCTTCTTGTATCTTATTTGGTCATAAACTTTTGCATTGATATTAATTAAGGAATTGATCTATAGCTTTCTTTCTCTGTTTTTGCTTCCCCTGATTTAGGTATCAGAACCATGTTTGTGTTATAAAATGAATTCGGTAGGATTCCTTCTTACCTAGTTTTTCCAAATAGTTTATGTAGTATTGAGATTAATTATTCCATAAACATTTGGTAGAATTCACTTGTGAATCCATCTGATGTGGGAGACTTTTTTTCAACACCAATGAAGATGAAATTAAAGTCATTATCAGGAGTTATTTTGCCCAATTTTATACTGGCAAAACTGACAATTTAAGTAAAATGGATGAATATTTACAAAAAATAAACTGCTCAGATTAATAGAAGAGGAAATAGAATACATAAATAGCATTATCTTAGAAAAAGAAATTGAACAAGCCATCAATGAGATCCCTAGGAAGATCGCTGGGGTGGGGTGTAGGTGAGGTGAGCACTTCTGTTCATTTTTTGCTTTGCTGTTAATAAGATTCTCCTCACATGTATATGTAACACACACACACACACACACACACACATATATATATATATATTCATATAGACACATAGGTATAAATGTGCACATATATGTAGTATGTATAGATATGTGTATATGTAGATACATACACACATACTATACATGCATACATACATACTATACACACACGCACTTCTGATCAACAAGTTAACAGTAGATACTGGAAACTTATGGCTATTTTGTAGAAATAAGTTGTTGCTCAAAAGTCTTTCCTTGAGTCCCCTGACTAGAGATCAGTTGTCAACTCCTTGTTCATAATGAGGTTTTCTGGCTTCATGAAAAGGATGCTGAAGGCAGACTGAAGGTCTCTTGAAATGTGACTTGGAAGCAATCCTGCCAAGTAGTTAAGTTTTATTCCAGCTCCAATAATTCTTATCAATCAAATATGTATTTATTGAATTCATTCATTTGTATACCACTGAGATAGGTATTGGGGGAAGGGGATGGAAAAGAAGTATAAGGTATTTTCTTCTCCTCAAGGAGCTTATATTCTTGTTGGAGAGACAAAGCTAATCATTCATATTGTTATGATTATGAAGATTTGCCCATATAAAGGGAAGAACACTGGATCATGGATCAAAGACTTAGGGTTCCAGGCATATTTCCTCCCTTTCATTAGACTTTGGTGACTCTTTCATAAAATCATGGAATGTCAGGGGTGGAAGGGACCTCCAAGGTTATGTGGCCTAACCCATTTCTGAACAAGAATTCCCTTTACATCCTCACTGACAAATGGTCATCAATGACACCAATGACAATGATGAATGACAAACCCTTTGCCTGAAGATCTCCTGAGAAGAGAAGCCTATTCTTAGATAGCTTTAGTCATCAGTAACTCTCCCCCCTTACATCAGGTCTAAATTTCTTTCTTTACTATTTCTATCCATTACTCCTATTTTGAATGAAGCCAAGCAGAACAAGATTGGTCTCTCTCCCACTTGATAGCCATTCCAGTACTTCAAGACTGTTGTGATGTACCCTGCCCTGAAGCCTCTTTTCTCCAGTTTAAATACCCCCTGAGTTCCTTCAAATGATTCTCATTTGTCTTGAACTTGAGACCCTTCCCTAGCCTGGTTGCCCTCCTCTCATCATTGTCTATTTTATTAATGTCCTTTCTAAAATATGGTTCCCAGAACTGAACACATTACCAAAGTGTCCCGACCAGCAAAAAGTGTAATGAGGATGTTATCTCCCCAATTCTGTATACTAATCATCTTTCAATGCAGCCCACATTTGCATGAGCTTTATTAGCTGCTGTTATCACCATGTAGACCCCTGTTGAGTAGACAGTCCACTAAAACCCCAGGCTCTTTTTTTTCTTCAGAAAAATTGTCACGTAGGTGCACCTTCTGCATTGTGTTCTTATGATGCAGAATTTTGAAGACCAAGTGTAAAACTGTCTTTATCCCTGTTAAATGTCATCTTATTCTATTCAGCTCAATGTTCTCCTCTCTCAAGATCTTTTTGAACCTTGAGTCCATTATGTTATGTCAACTCTTCCTCCAAGATTTGTTTCACCTGTAAATTTGATAAACATGACCATTTATGCCTCTATTTGAGTTGCTATTATTTTTAATGTGGTAGAAATATTTTTATTCTAAACTTAATAAGGATCAAATAAGATGGTTGCTCCCTTATTCAAAACAGAACAGAAAAAGAAGATTGTACACGCAGGCTTGCATTTGCATCAGGCCTGGTTCTCTTCTCTCTCTAGTGTACAACAAAGTCAACATGTGATTATTCAAAGCTATCCTATTTGTGTCTAGCTTCAGGCACTTACGACCTGTGTGACCCTGGGCAAGTCACTGTCTGCCTCAAGTTCCTCATCCATAAAATGAGGTTGATAAGAGTATCTATCTCTTATGGTTGTTATGGAGATGAAAAGAGATGATATTTGTAGAGCACTTAACACCTTGTCCATCATCCAGTGAGCACCTAATAAATGCTGGTTCACTTCTCTTGTTCCTTCTTTTATGCATTCAAAAGAACATTAACAGCCCCTTTTTTTTTGGTTAACTTTTCATTTTTATTTTGATAATTATATTGCTGGCTCCTCTTCTCTTTGACCCTTTGTTCTTTCACTGCAGTTAAAAGAAGAAAAACAGAACTCATATCAAATATACATAGTCAAGCAAAACAAATCCTCACATTGACCATGCCCCCAAATAAACAGCTTTTTGCATCTCAAGTTTATCAGCTGTCAGGAAGTAGATAGTGTCATTGGTCCTCAAGAGCCAGGGTTGGCCATTGCATTAATCAGAATTCTTAAGTCTTTCAAAGTTGTTTGTTTACCACGATGTTACTATATAAATTACTCTCTGGGTTCTGTTTACTTCACTCTGCATCAGTTCATACAAATTTTCCCAGGCTTGTGTGAAACTATGCCCTTCATTATTTCATACACCACAATAATATCATATTACATTCATATACAATGATTTATTCAGTCATTCTCCAACTGATAGGTATTTGCATTGTTTTTAGTTTTTTGAGCTGCTATAAATATTTTTGTACATACTGGTCTTTTTCCTATCCCTTTGATCTCATTGAACTATAATAGGCCTAGTATCACTGACTTTTCAGGTATAGTTTCAAATTGTTTTCTAGAATTCCCAGATCACTTCATAGCTCCATCAACAGTATATTGGTTTATCTGTTTTCCCACAATTGTCATTTTCCTTTTTTTTTTTTTTTGCCATTTTTGCCAATCTGATGAATGTGAGTTAGAACCTCAGTGTTGCTTTATTTGCGTTTTGAAAATCACTTATGTTTTAGAGCATTTTTCATACATCAGTTAATAGCATGGATTTTTTTTTCCTTTGAGAACTGCCTGTTTATATTCTTAATCCATTTATCTGTTGAGGAATGATTCTTACTTTTATCTGTTTGAATCAGTTCCTTTTATAGCTTGGATATGAAATCTCTTTTTTGCTCTAAGGATTTTCCCTAGGTGAATATTTCTTTTCTAATTTAACTGCATTAATTTTTTGAATATAGTACCTACTATGTGCCAAATTACAAATATTATCTCATTTTATCCTTACGACAACCATGGGAAATAGATGTTATAGAGATTACCTTGCCCAGGGTTTCCTGGCTAGTAAGTGTCTGAGACCAGATGTGAATTCAGGTCTTTTTGACTCCAGATTCTATGCTCTGTCACATCAGGAATGCCAACCCAGCTGCCATATTAGAACTGAAAGTGATATTAGCAGTCATATAGCCCAGGCCCCTCATTTGACAGGTAAGAAAAATGAGGTAGATAGTGGTAAAATGAATTCCCCAAAGTCCCACAGGTTCTTTGTGCAAGACTGTGTTTAGAATTCAGGTCTCCTGGTTCCTGGACTGTTGCCTTTTTCTGCTGCAAAATGATACCTTATGCTGAACTTCCCAGAGCCCTCAGTTTCTTTCTTTATTTAGTGGAGTTAATAATATTTATCTTTCCTGCCTCATCAAAAGAGATAAAATATGAAAGTGCTTTGTGCCCTGAAAAGTCTGTAAAGCTGAAAAGTATGGTTTATTACTTTTAGATGAATACAAGTTAATAGGATATAAAATATGAAATTAATTACAATGAAGCACTCTTTCTAAGGCAGCCACTGTGCTAGCACTAGGGGTTCAAAAGACAAAAACAAGCTGTTCCTGCACTTAGGATGCTTTCATTCTACTGGGGGTGGGGGGGGAGGGGACATGTACCTGGAGAAGGGAATGAAAAATACATGGAAAAGAAATACCAGGTAGTGGGGGGGGGGCGGTTACTAACAACTGAAGGAATCAGGAAGAACCTCTCTCTTGTAGATGGAAACAACAGTGGTTCTGAGTCCTTAAATGAGACAGTGATTTGAAAAGGTGAGGTGAGGAAAGACAGGATTCCAGGTATGGGAGTAGGTGAGGCATGGAGACTGCCTTATGTAAGGGACAGCAAACAGACCAGCTTGGTGTGTGAGGGAGCATAGTGTATAATCAGATTAGGAGAGAGATTGGAACCAGAATTTGTATTTTATCCTACAGGTAATAGGGAGTCACTGAAGCTTTTTGAGTAGGGAAGAGCTGTGCTTTAGGAGTATCGGTTAGGCAGCTATGAGGAGGACAGATTGGAGAATGTAGAGGCAAGATGGAGACTGACCAGTTTAGGAGGCTTTTGAAATAATCAAAATGGCAGGTGATGGGGCTTTGAGAAAGGTGGTGGTGCACTTACATAAGTAAGTGCAGAAAAAGGAATAGATGGGATAGAAGTTGTAAAGGTAGAATTGATGACTTATAACAGAATAACAAGGTGTGACTTAAGCAAATGCAAGAAGCTTGTTCAGTAAGGGGGAGGTCAGTATTGGATAGTGTTATCTGAGAAAGTTTCAAGTAGAAAATAACTTTATCAGCTAAGGAAACATAGGCAGTTCTAGGTGGTGTGTGGAAACCATGTTCTTTTTGTAGTCTCCAAATATTATCTCATTTGAGTTTCACAATGACCCTATTATAATTCTCATTTTATAGATGAGGAAATTCTGGTAGACAGAAGTTTAAGTTACTTGCCCAGGGTCATATAGGTAATATATATTCTCTAAGGAACATGTTCTCAAAAAACAGATTCACTAAATCGTTCCTGAAGTCACATCAAGAGGTCAGTTCCATACCGTAGTTGAGATAAGTTGTCCACTTGGTGAAGAGTCATCTGCTATAAAGAAAGGTCAGATATGAAAGGATGTCCATCAAGGATTTTGTCTTCAGGGAGCTTAATGTGTAATCAGAAAAATAGAACACATAAGGGTGGGAATGGTCAGATAAACCATACAATCAAACATTGAATATTTACAAGTTAAAATTCATCCGAACATTTTAGTTCAAGTTCTTGAAAAGCTGAGGGGACACAGAAAATGAAGTAGATGGGTAATGGAATTTTCCTGTTCTTAGGGTACACAGGTAGGTGACAATTCAAGGTCAGAGTCTGAAAGGCCTTGGATTTAAACCAGTTCACAAGGATTTATTGAATTCCAGTTTTCTTTTCCATTGTGGAAGAGGGTACTCATGAAGTGATCATTAGCTATGAGGAATACTTAAGGATCCGAGACCAAAATACTTTGCCCTGAGAGTTTGTGCATGTTAAAAATAATTTATGTATGTGTCTGCCAATAGGATCCAGCTCCCTTAGCTCTGAATTCAAAGCAACATATGTCTTTAAAATTGTGACTGTTGTGTCCACATGGGTGTCCCTGGGTGTTCTAGGGCTGTCCATACCTGCCATCCAAACTGAAGCAAATGGGTCATCTGAGGCTGGGAGGCTAAATTCAAGTTTTCCATTTCAAAGGTTCCTACCACCTAATTTTAGAGACTGCAGCTCGGATTTAAAGGATAGGAATCTGTCTGGATTAGGGCTGAATGAAATGCCAAGAAGCTAATGCAGACAAGATACTTGGAGGATTCTTTCTTTGTTAGAGGGACGCAGTGCACTAAGTAAACCAGTGTTTGGGCACCACTGCAGACATATGTCAGAGGCAGCCATCTCTCGATTGTCTGCGCATGGATTATATGCTAATTTTTTATTGTAGGCTATCTTGCTCCATCCCTGGGCATGCTTTTGACTCTTTTGCTCCAACTAGCATGTACTTAGTTAGATGTTTTCTAATCAGAATAAATAAAACATTATTAAGAGGGCAAAGTTGCCTTTGTTTATTTTTTCTTTTCTTTTTTTTTTAAAGCTAAATAAAAGTGGCTTTGGGGTTGTCTGTTGTTTTGTATTATCTATGCCCCAACTCCTCTCAAAAGAGGGACTAGCTAATCAAAATTTAACCATATTCCTGAAACTCTCTCCTTCACCCTCCCTCCCCCAAATTTGCATTCTCTCCTAATCCTTTCCTATGGCTCAGACCAAGGCTGGAAAGGCAAGACCCAGTGCTGAACCCTGAAACCCAGGGGAAGCTCAAGATGACAAGTCAACCCCGACACATATGAAGTCTCTTGCCAAATTCAGGTCCCCAAGGACCTCCAGGGGAAAAAAAAAGGCTTGAGCAGTCCTTTCTCCAGGCAAAGCTCCCAAAGAGAAGCAGGCAGGCACACAGACCCTCAGCCCCCTTGTTCGTCTCCCCAGACAGAATGAAACCCAGTTGAGCAACGTAAAATAACAAGGGGCCATTCCACGTCCCACGCCTTTGTCAGTCAGCCTGTGTGTATTCCACCTTAAAAGAAAAAAAAAATCCGTACCGTGTGCAGAGAAGACTGCACAGAGTGGGCCCCCTGCTCTTTTCAAAGAGGGAATGTAAGCAGATCTCAGAAGAAACCACTTGGCTCAGCAGTTTGGGGGCTTGTTGTAATTGGCCTGGCCTGAAAGAATTCAGCAGCCTGTACCTGTGCCAAGAAAAATGCAAATGTTTCCCTGAGACAGAGGCACTTGGGGTGGATGAGCGGAGCTGGGCCCTGCTCGGGAGCCTGAAGACTCAAGCACAGAAGGCAGAGGGGCTCTGAAAGGCTGCCTCTTGGCCTCCGAAGTGGGCAGAGGGCACCCTGACTGAGACCATGACTGCAGAGCAGGGGACTTGGTATTCTGATGGAGCTGCCTCCCTAAGAGCAGGGAAGGGGCGACCAGCCTCTTTGGGAGGTTACTTCCCTCTTTTGGGCAACCTCATTGTTTCTCTGGGTAGAAAAAGGCTAGCTTCCATAGGGCTTTCCCCTGGCCCCAAGCTAATATAGGCAAAAAAACCCAGCCTCTTCTCCAAATGTTCTGAAAACAATGGAGACATTTCCCCAGCCTTCTCTGGTCAGGTGGAAACTTCTCAAGTAGTGGGGGCTCCCACCTCTTAGGCCTAGTATCATCCTTTGCTGTTAAAAGTGGGTAGCACTACAGTATTGGGGAGACTTAGTGCATCTATTTCCTAGCAGAGTATTCCCAGCACGATTTCCTTTAGGGCCTAGAATAGTTCTTAGTGACTAGCACAGAGCCGAGCATGTAGGAAAACCTGAATCAAGACTGGGCCGTCTCCAAGGATCTCATACATCATGAAAGGTCTCATAAAGTCCTCCCCTGGGAAGCAGGTGAGTTAATTAGACTAATGAGTAAACTGAGGTAGAAAGCTTAAATGTCCATCCATGGGTGCTGCTCTAGGTACCATGTTCAGGTCAGGTTTCAGTTCTGTTTTTCTGAATCCACAGTATCTTGAATATTCTATTTCTGCCTGTCCCATTGGTCCCTTATTCACCCCAAAGGCTCCTAAACAATCCTAAAGCAGCCCTCTTGGCTTCTTCAGTGCCCTCGATGTCCTGGGATACCCCCATGCCCTGCTCTCTTCTCCCTACCCCCACCCTTTCCCTCTGCTCTGCCAGTTTTGGCCATCTGTCTCTCTCTGATCTCATTTCTCCCCCTCCTTTCCCCTCCCCAGGCCCCATTTCATCTTCCTGCACTGCCAACTCTGCCCTCGTCTCAGGCCCCCTGTTTCCTCTCCTCCTCTGTTGGAGGTGGGTTCTTTGTTGCCTCTGCCCCAGCTGTCTGGAATGGGTCTGCCCGCCTCACTGACTTTGAATTCCTTTTCATAACACTGCCCCAAACTCACGTCATGCAGGCAACCCCACATGGATATCCCCATTGCCCCCCAACATATTATTATTCTCTTCTTATTGACAATTCTTCACCTTCTTTCTTGTCTACTGCCCCTGCCTTCTCCCACATTGTCCCATATTTTTGAGCCTAGTCTCAGAGCTAAGTGCAAAATATCTCTCAGCCTGTAACGATTTCACCCATTTACAAAAGTCATCATAAGCCTGGTAAGAAACAGAGGCCTAAAATACAAGCCACAAGAATGAAATATTTTTAAAATTTGGCAAAATTTTAATTTTTGTTCGCTCTGCTTTATTTCAAACCTATCCCATGCTTTTTGAGCACAGTGACCGTAGCTGATCCCATATTTTCTTTCCCTGGTTTATCAGTCTTTCTCTGTGTTCCTTTGTGCATGTGCTCCGTCCCTCCCTCACGTCCACATGCTTACAGATGTCCTTCATGGAGATGAAGATTTTCTCATCTCCTTCCTCTCTAGTTTCCATTTTGTAGGTACTTAATGCTTTACCCTAAGAGAAAGCCTATGATGAATACTTCTTTAGGAAAGCAAGAGAAGAAAATGGATCTCCAGGAGTTTGGTTTTACTGGTGAGCTTACGGTATAGAGCATGAGAGTAGATGCTCTCTATGGGGCCAAAACTCTGTATAGGAAAAAAGATAGAGGGGACTTTTCAGTCCTAGAAATGGGGAATCGTGCAGTTTGCCAGATAATATTCCCTGATTTAAAGAAAACTGGGTGGTGTTGTGGTTAGACCGCTGGACCTAGAGTGAAGATGACTTGAATTCAAATCCAGTATCCAACACTTATTAGCTATGTGACCTTGGGCAAGTCACTTAACCTTTGTCCACCTCTGTTTCCTCATCTGGATAATAACAGCATCTACCTGACAGGGTTCTTGTAAGGAGCAAATGAAATAACATTTGTTAAGCTTTTTGCCAACCTCCAAATGTTCCATAAATACCATTCTGTTGTTGTTATCATCTCTCTAAATGTTGATGGTCACAGTGGATGATCCAGAATGTGGTCTCCTTCCCAGCTAATGTCTTCACTAGGGGATTGAAGGGACCCTTTTTCTTGCTTCCTGGAGTGGGAAGTTAAGAGCAGGCTGGAATGTGCCAGTTGCAGTCAGTCACACGTTTCACTTTCTCTTTAAGCATTTCTTCTGAATTCTGTTTTCTCAGGGTAGGGAAGCCAGGTGAGATCTTTTAAAAGATCTCTAACCTAAAGTCTTCCCTCCGCTCTCCAGCACCCTTCTCTACCCCCTTTTGAAAACTATTCCTTGGAGCAGTTTTGTGCAGATGGGTCAGAGAAATGGATTTCCTTCTGTTAAAAAATAGGTGTCCTTTGGCCCCCTCATGCTTCCTCCTTTCCCCTACAGGGAACCTTTCCTTCCTCTATAGCCTCCTATCACGAGTTCTACCCTGTTTTGCATCACACAAGCAGGAGGAATCTGTTTTGGAGGGATGCTATCTGAGCTACTACCTAAGAGACATAGAAGGGATTATCCTTCTGCATTCTGCCTTTGCCTGCTGGATTCACTTTTTGGTACCACATTTTGGAAAGGACATTGGCAAACTGTGTGATATCCAGGGTTGAGCGCTGAGAATGGTCATAGGATACCAGCTCTAGACTAGAGCTGGTTGTTGCGGTTCGGTTCATTCAGTTGTGTTTGACTGTGACTCTGTTTGGGATTTCTTGGCAAAGATCCTGGATTTGCCATTTCCTTCTCTGGCCCAATTTACAGCTGAGAAAACTAAGGTAAACAGGGTTAAGTGACTTGCCCAGGGTCCTACAGCTAAGTAAGCATCAGAGGCCAAACTTGAACTTAAGATCTTAGGATCTACTTGACCCCAGACCCGGCTCTCTATCCACTTAGCTTGAAGATCTCTGAAATCCTTTCCAGCTTTTGAGATTCTATGACTCTGCAAGTGCCTGAACTAGATGTTTACTAGTCAACTGGTCAATATGAACAGGAAACCCCTCGGGACTGTACATTTCCCTTCAAACTTGGTGAGTATATTTCTTTTGTTTCAGCTCGACCAGCTGCTAAGACTATAAGAACCTCGAAGGCAAAGTGCTTCTTCTGTATCCGGCTCAGCTCCAAGAAGAATGCTGAGCCCACATAGGCCGTTGGTTAGGACTGTCCCTTTCCTGCCTCCCTCTGCCCCCATCTACCTTCTCTTGTTTTGGTCCTCGTGACTATCCCCCTCAACTTAAGAAAATAACCTCACCACCTTGTAAACATAGCAGGCCTCTGATTTTTAACGGATGTTCTTATTGTAGATCTCACCCTCCAGCTCATGATCTCTATCAGGTCCAGGGTAGAGCTATTCCTACACGCTTACATTTCATTTAATGTCTATATTGGCATTTTCCATATCAGAGAGCACATGCAGATGTAGACAGACTTTTCAGTGAGTTTGTATGCTGGTGCTAACTGGTCCAGCGCTTGATTTTTGGGGAATTATACTAAAGTCTCATCTGAGGACTGGCAAATAATTTTGCTAAGTCTGCATACAAATGAATCACCAATTTGATACTGTTGATGTGCTTTGGAGTGTTTTTTTGGACATGATGATGAATCTCTACTGGTGGATGCTGTGGTTCAGGGGGAAACCCAGTTGGATCTGGAGTCAGAAGGCCCGGACTCAAACCCCAGTTTATTCCACTCATTCACGACCAGAGTCATTTTGAGGAAGTCATTTCATTTCTGTGGGTCTTGGTTTTCTCACCTGTAAAATTAGTGGGCTGGGCTAGATGACCTTTCAGATCCCTTTCAGCTCTAAATGAATGACACTATGACTTAAGCTGTTTTTTTTTATTTTTTGAGTATCTGCATAGCACCCAACTGTGTCATCACAGCTTGTGGATTAATGCTATTTGAAGGTGAATTAATCAATTATTTAAAGGTACATCTCTTTATCACATCCTGCGGGAAGAGAGTGAGTTCCCTTTCATTCTACAAATATTTGGCAAATCCTAGTCACCTAGGTTTGGGAACCAGTGGACCAGAATCCTATTTCTTAACACAAACCATTAGCCAATTCACCTTATTCCTGTGGGCCTGTTTATCTGTCTGTGGAGTGGGGCTAATAAAGCTGGCCTTCTGTTTACCTGTTAGGATAGTTGGTTAAGAAAGGGTGATGTGGTATATTTATGGAGAAAGATGCTATCAGAAGATTGTACATTTAGATTCAACCCCTTCTTTATAAAGGTTTGGGGAGCATAGGGGTACTAAGGGTGTCTGTGCTACTGAGGACCTCAGCGTCAATCTGGGCTGCAGGGAGCCTTTGAAGCATTGGTCTGTTCTCAGACTGCAGAGACCACGCCTGTCTCCCCAGAGCTGCGCCATGTGAATGCCCGACATTATGATGAGTTTGTGCCGATTAAGGAATTGGACTCCAAACCCTGGGCAAATGTATGCCAATCACCAGTTCCCATACACAGTGTAATCTGTGCAGACTTCATTACTCATGTGGTGCTCACACGGGCACCAAAGACTGCTGGGCCCAGAGCTCCTGTTTCCAAAAAAATCGTTTTCCCTGATTAATCACCTAGACAGCCCACTTCACACACAGGCGGTTATTCATTGCTGGAGTCGCACCCCAGCCTCCCAGGGGCACACTCTTGGGGTGTGCGTGCATGTGTGTGTGTGTGTGTGTGTGTGTGTATGTGTGTATATGTATCTGCATACATGCCTTTGCCTCCTTCTCATGTCAACTCACCTACCAACTCTTGACTTGCAGTCCATGTTCCCTTCCTCCAAACCTGGGGCTGTGCCCTGTCATGTCCCCTATCCCCCACAAGGGGGAGGCCCTGGAGGGCAGCTGGGGCTCAGTGATTTTAGTAACATTGAAGTTTTTTTTTTCCTCCCTTCCCCTAAAGTGGCTTTTGCAGACCCAACATTTCTTTCCTCCAATGTTGGGGGCTGAGGGCATACTTTTGGAGGGTTTATAGGCTGTAACCTCAGCCTTGTCTTATTCTCCATTGTCTGTTGTTATTTACTTAGCTCTGTAAAGTAGAATGGAAAAGAAACAAGGGGTTCAGTCTGCAAGACACCCACAGGCTGCAGTCCCTGGTCAGAGGCAGGACGACCTGAGCCAGACTGCAGCCAGCAGCCTAGGGGAAAGCCCAGAGGGACTGGGGACTCCAGAGCACAGGTAGGTTCCCAGGAGAGGAGAAGCAAACCCTGCTCCCCTGCTGGTTTGGCTCTTTGTCAAAGTAACAAGTAGATTCTGAGGACAAAGGGAGTGGTCAGTAGAGAAGCAACCAGATTAAAGATGTGCTTGGGGAGGGAGAGGTAGGGTAGGGAGATAAATGTGGGTGCAGGGTAGGGGCACACAGGAAAAGAAATTCAGTTTGCTGCAGTGCATGGGGGAGGGGAGCTGAATCAATGTCAGACTTCAGCTGGTTTGAGTCAATTTCAACTTCAGCTGCCCTGGAAAACTTCTCAAGACATCAGAGGAGTCCAGAAAGAATGATAGAAAGCAGACAGTGCAGAGTGGACCAGGTTTTCTATGAATGTTGCATACATCCTTTAGGGGCACTTAGCTCCACATGTTGTATGACCACCTATGCCCCTTGTCTTTTGACTTGGAACCAGCCGGCTTTTCTAGGTGTTGGCTAGGGTTGTCGGCTTCCGCCTTCTCTGTTCTTTCTACTCTGGTTCTCTTTGTGTCTCAGTGAGTTCTCCTGCCTTCTCTCATGCTCTTCAAGTTGGTGACATCCAAGGGCAGCCTCCCTTGAGGGATAAGGGCACTTGCTACTGAGCTAGGTAAATAGCAACAGACAAAAGAGAATCAAAATAGACTGTGCTTCCAGTCTAGGGGGACCAGAAGGGGGGTGTCTGTATATTTTTCCTTTTTTTTTCTTAGCAGAGGAAATTGGAGAAGCAGTGATTAATCCCCTATATATTCTAGTGCAGGAGTTCTTATCCTTTGTGTCTTAGACCCTTTTGGTAGTCTGGCAAAACCTATGAACCTTTTACCAGAATAATGTTTTTAAATGCATAGAACTCTACATGAATAGAGTTATCAAAATTTTTGAAATACAGGATTATGGACACCAGGATTAAGTATCCCTGCTCTTGTAGTTGGCACAATAAGACTTTATCAGACCCACTTTGGGTAGATTGCCTTGGGTAGGAAAAGCATCCCTTCTCTTCTGTGTAGTGAAGCTTCATTGTAGGTTGGTCTCATGCTTGATAGGGAACTTTTTTTATTTGTAGAGTTCTTTCAGTTACCTCCAGATATTTACCTTTCAGGACTTGGTTGGGGTTTCATAGTTCTCAATCATGGCAGATGACTCATGGTGTCTGCTTGGCTACCTGAGAGGGTGGTGATTTGATTGTGTCCCAGACCCTCTGCTGTCCAAGTAACCGTCACATCCCAGCCAAAGGATAGGGCAAGGCTGGTTATGTTTGGAATAATAAGTCATAGGGAGAGTTTGCCATCTCTTTACTGTTCTTGGCCAGGTAGCTTTTTTAAGGGTCATATTATATTCATTAAAATGTTTCAAGTGGAATGGTGTGTGATATAACACTGGCCACTTCCATTTCCTTCAATGAGATTGAAAATAAGAGGGGTATATACAGACACATTTGTATTTGTCAGTGACTCCTGGTAGACCATGGTCCCTTGTGTGTTTCATATTGGTGATCCACCATTATTCCAAATTTACACAAACATACCCCTTGGCCAGCGGTTGAAGCATTTCCCAATTTGTTTGACCCTCTTCTATCTCTCCCCCAGACTCAAGAGCTACCAAATTGAAATTCCTGGAAAATTCCCATTTTAAACCATAGGCCCAACTACTTAACTACTCACCCGTCCCTAACAGGATCATAGGACTTAAAGACAGAAGGGGCCTTAGAGATCATTGATTTCAACACCCTCATTTTACAGATAAGGATGCCAAGGCCCAGAGAATGAATTCTGTACAAGAGGGATATTAACACTCAGACTGGTGATGTGGGAATTAAAAAAGATACTCGTAATATAAAGTACTTTGCAAACCTTAAAAATGCTATGTAAAT
Source organism: Pseudocheirus occidentalis (assembly GCA_028646575.1). Classification (NCBI taxonomy): domain Eukaryota; kingdom Metazoa; phylum Chordata; class Mammalia; order Diprotodontia; family Pseudocheiridae; genus Pseudocheirus; species Pseudocheirus occidentalis. The sequence goes on from CM053596.1 coordinate 198,288,840, forward strand.
ATAAAGGTTCTTTATTATTTTTGTTGTTCAGGGTTACACAGCTACCACATGACGGTGGGAGGAGCAAGGGCTCTGGTAGTCAGAAGGCTTGGTTTCAGGTCTCATTTCTGATCCTTATGCCCATTATAACCCTGGCAAGCACTTTCACCCTCAGTTTTCTCATCTATAAAATGAGAAGGTTGGACTAGGTGGCCTTGGAAATCCTATGCCTCTAGATCCATGAGTCAGTGTGTCAGAGCTGAGGTTCACACCTAAATCCTGTGACGCCAGATCCAGGTGCCAGATACCAGTCTTTGAGGCAGCTAGGTGATACGGTTGATAGAACACTGGACCTTGAGTCTGTAAAAATCTGAGTTCAAATTGTCTGTGTGACCCTGGGCAAGTTACTTAACTTCTGAGTTTTCTCAGCTGTAAAATAGGACAACAGTAGTATGTTTTAAAGATCAGAGAATACAATATTTGTAAAGTGCTTAGCACAGTGCCAGTGCCCAGCTAACTATAAGTTAGCACTTAATAAAGGCTGATTTCCCTTCCTCTCCTCTGTCCACCATGCTAAACCACCTTGTGTCTTGGACATATATCCTATTTAAATTGTAGGGGCAGTTTCCTGATGTAAATCAATACCTAGTGGCTCAACTTCCCATGGTCCCTTAACTCTCCTATGTAACCATCACATGTATCCCCATATGTCTCTCTGATTGAAGCAAGTACTTCCTCTTTCATACAAATGTGTGTCAGCACAACTAGATGGATGGATGGAAGGATCGTGTATTAAGCACACATTATATACCAGAGGCATTTGGTGGTTTAGTGCATTGAGCACCATGTAGAGTCAGGAAGACTTAAATTCAGATCTGACCTAACACTTACTGGCTCTATGACCCAGGGCGAGTCACTTAACTCTGGTTGTCTCAGCTTCCTCACCTGTCAAATGAACTGGAGAAGAAAATGTCAAACTATCCCAGGATCTTTGCCAATAAAACCCCAAATGGGGTCATGAAGAGTCAGAAAAACAGCTGACCATATGACCAGGCACTGTGCTAATAGAGATAAAAGCAAAAGACAAGATACGCCCTGTCCTCAAGGAGCTTGCATTCTGAAGGAGAAAGACAACACATAAAAAGGGGGCTGAAAAGGGAGAGGGGGGCAGGAAAGAAAAATAAGGTCCAGAAGGAATTCGTTTAGAGCTAATTCAATGGGGAGAAAGAAAGAAGAGGCCTCTGTGTCAGTATTTCAGCTCTTTTGGATAACTATCCAGAAGTGACCACCAAATATATTTCATGTGGTTAAAAAAAAAATCACAGATCAATTTCTATTCTGTTCCTCATAATGAACATCAATATCTTGTATCTACTAGATAGGCTGTCAGCAACTTACATATTTAAAATGAGTTTTTTAAAAATACATTTACAAAGTCATTTATTTTGAATCTCATCTGAAGCAATTAAAAAACATCCTGACATTTAAGGTGATATTTTTTCCTAAGTAAAATAATTATAAATAATACTAATTATGAACAAATCATTCAGTTACTCCTAGTCTGGTTCAACCTTTAGGTTAATAAACCAACCCATTAAAATTCATCTTGCTCAAAGGACCAATTTGTTAAAAAAAAAAATGTGGTGACCTTTTACCACAAGTATGATTGATCTATTCTCCAACAATAATCAGAGACATCTTTTCTCAGAAGAGAGTGTGGTCAAGTGGTTGGTGTAGGAGCAGGAGACACTGGGGTTTCTTTGCCCCTCCTTGTCAGTGATTCTAGCTTTGATTGGTTGTTAACCAAAAAAAAACAACCACCCCCTCCTCTCCCACATATACAACTTTTATGTTGTAATTTTAAAAGTACTTTGGATTTATCCAAATGCCTTCAAAGTGTCATGGATTCAATGCCCATTTTAAGGGAGTCCATTTTCAGCTTTCAGGACCTGTATTTCATAATGGGTCTTTGGCAGTCACCTAGTCTGGTGGTGACCCTTACTGTTCCCCCTCCTGCCTCTATGATTTTCTCTGTCAGTGAAGGGAAGATGATAAGTGGAGAAGAAAATGATGCAGAAATGATAATATTTTGAGGACTAATAAAGGAACACATGTTTTGGGTGGGTGGGAATTCCATCCACCGAAACAAGTCCCAAACCAGTGATTATTTAGCAGATGTTGTCCTAGGCACAGAGAGGTTAAGCAGCTTGCTTATAGTCACACAGCAAGCAGATGTCACAAGGGGACTTTAAACTCAGGTTTTCCTAATTCTAAGACTAGCACTCTGACCGCTGCACCACTGTAATAGAATTTCACCATGGAAATTATCTAGGCTGGACTAGTTTATCAAAATATACCTATGGCCCTCTGACTTTTAGATCTGGAAGTGGCTCTTGGTAGGCTCTCCAGAGAGAAGTGATATAATGGAGAGACTTCAATATTGAGCCCCAGAAGGCCTGTGTTTTGTTTTCTGTTTTACTACTGACTTGCTGTTTGACCTTGACCTGGGTGATTGTATTGTCTCCATTTTTATGACAAGATAATACTAATGCTAGGAAAGTGAGCTGGGGTGGTGCAGCCTTTTCATTGGTCCTCTGTTATGCCTAGAAAAGAGTCCCTTTTTCCCTCTATTCTAAAGAGCTCAAGCAGCACCTGTGATTGGATGCCCTTTCTGATGCCTCCCAAACTCTTCCACCCCTCTTTTAATTAACTCTTCTGTATTTATCTTATATATATTTGCATTTATTTAATATATTCCTATATATGCACATCATTTCTGCCCTAATAGAATGTAAGCTTCCTGACTACAGAGATTTTCTTGTCTTTTATCTCAGCACCTAACAAAGTAGTGATGATAGCTAACACTTTTGTTTGCAAAGAACCTTCATAATTATCATCTCATTTGATCCTCACAACAAATTTGGTAGGAAGGTCCCATTTTTATCCCCATTTTAGAGATGAAGAAATTGAGGCAAGGAGTGATTGGTCACACAGCCACCCTGGCTATAATTTGCAACCCGGACTTCCTGACTCTATCCCCTGCTCCACCTAGCTACTGCAGGCCCTGATTTATAACAGATGCTCAGTATATGCTTGTGGATTGTTAGACAGTTTTCAACTTTCAATACCAAAGTGATTATTCAAAAATGGCAGATAAGATAATGGGCAAATAAATGTATACTGGTCTTTGGAATACATTAACTTTTTTTCTTTTTTAGTTTATTTTTAGAGGCAAGAGATTTACCTTCACTAATTATGTTTGGCTCAGGTTAATGTTAAAATGAGTTTGTGTTCCCAGAGCACATGCCAAGTGAGCCGGAGTCTGGCAACAAAGGTGCTGGGTGGCATTTGGAATGAAATATATCAGGGGAGGGAGACATCGTGATGGATTAGAGTGAAATAATCTGCTGATGGATAATAGAGAGTTGTTTGTCAAAAGATCAGAAGATACTCATAATCTTATACTCCTTTGGAAAGAAAGGAAGGCCAAAGAGATACTCAAATAAGGGGCATTAATTGTCTCTTTGCTTTCATTTGAGAACCAGGGTGGAGATTTGAGAGATTCCACATCCCTGGTCTGGTGCTCAGACCGCAAGATCTCACCTCGCTTGTGACCCCAGATGCTCAAGGAGCACAGCACAGATGACTGGTTCTCAGTAGGGTGTAATGGCATGCCTGTGACATTTACTCATGAAACCAGAAAAGGCCAATGGTGCCAGAAATAGGGGTTTTGGTTGCTTCCACAGACAGGATAAAGTTCTGGTGATTATTCTTGTGATTCATCAAGGAGGGGAAATAAACCATCCACAAAAAAACACCCTTCCTCTTTGGCCTTGTGACTCATGAGTTTTTTCAGTATGACCCATTGAAAGCCCCAGAGTTCAGGCAGACTTTGGGGGTTCAATATCAGGTTACCTCTCTTCACCATTCATGGATCACAGAGCATCTTCTGTCAATCTTGCCCTTGGGGACAGCACAGACGAGGTTGTTTTGGACTAGGTGGGGCACTCTCTTTCATAGAGATACTTCTTAGTGTTACAATCAGGGAGAAGGGTGGGCAAATTGCTCTGACTCTCATTGGCTGGAGTTGACAGCTGGTAGATGGATATCATTCTTGCATGGAGACTCACAGCATTGGGTTGCCAGATGTTCCGATTTTACACTTGCTGCCGGGCAAAGGAAGGCATCCTGCTAATCCAGAAACTTGAGTACTTTGTGGTTTTGACAGGCAACTAATCTTTCTACACCTACTGATCCATAACCTTTGGGCTCACTGTTTCCCTTTCCTTTTGCATTGTCCCAATCCCCTAATGATAAATTCTAGACACCAGCTGCCACTGTACTTAAAGACCATATGAACATTAATGCCTATTACAACAAAGTGCAAGGTGGGAGTGGCCATGTTACTTTGTTGTCCTGGAATTTCAGGGTATCAGATTTAGTTTAAAATAAATGGGCCACCACCTGGAGCATGGTAATTCACCAAGGCAATGAAGCGTAATGGTTAGACACCTGGACTTGTAGTGAGGAAGACCTGAGTTTGAATCCTGCCTTAAATACTTATTAGGTGCCAGCATCTGGGCAGATCACTTGGATGATGCAGTAACTTACAGAGAGAAATGGAAAGATTAGTAGTTTGGGGGATCTGATTATAGTAGTTTGTAGAGTAAAGTGACTTGGAGCAAGTTGGGGTGGGGAGGGAGAAGGCCATCAAGGCAGGGAATTTCTTCTGCCCTTGGGATTCTACAAAGTGAAAAACTTCCTTGTGCTTCTATTTCCTCACATGTAAATTGAGGTTGTGTTGCTCAAGTGTTGTATTGTGAAGAACTTGGTCTCTAAAAGAGGTTGTTAGTGGGAAACAGGAATTCTTTCTCAACTATGGAGAGGCTCCATATATTTATTCCTTTTTTAAAAAAAAATTAATTTATTTTTAGTTTTCAACATTCACTTCCATAGCTTTTGAGTTCTAAATTTTCTCCTTTTCTTTCCTTTCCCTCTCCCCTCCTCCAGATGGCGTACAGTCTGATATAGGTTGTACGTATATATACATATTAAACATATTTTCACATTAGTCATGTTGTAAAGAAGAATCAGAAACAATGAGAGGAACCACAAGAAAGAAGAAACAAAATACAACAACAAAAAGAGAGAACAAATAGTATGCTTTGATCTTCATTCAGACTCCATAGTTCTTTCTCTGGGTGTAGATAACATTTTCCATCCTGAGTCTTTTGGAGTTATCTTAGATCCTTGAATTGTTGAGAAGAGGCAAGTCTATGAAAATTAGTCATCACACAATGTGTCTGTTACTGTGTACAATGTTCTCCTGGTTCTGCTTGTTTCACTTGACATCAGTTCATATAAGTCCAGGTTTTTCTGAAATCTACCTGCTTATCATTTCTTATAGCATGAGAATATTCCATTACATTCATGTACCACTACTTCTTGTTCAGCCATTCCCCAAATGATGGGCATCAATTTCCAATTTCCAAATCTTGGCCACCACAAAAAAGAGTAGCTATAAATATTTTTGTACATGTGGGTCCTTTTCCCATTTTTATAATGTCTTTGGGAGTGGTAGGTATTGCTGGGTCAAAAGGTATGCACAGTTTTATAGACCTTTGAGCATAGTTCAGATTGCCCTCCAGAATGGTTGGATTAGTTGACAACTCCACCAACAAAGCATTAATTCCAATTTCCCCACATCTTTTCCAACAGTTACCATTTTCCTGTTTTGCCATCTTAGTCAATCTTATGTGATGTAATGTGGTACCTCACTTATTTTAATTTGCATTTCTCTAATCAATAGTGATTTAGAGCATTTTCATATTACCATAGTTTTAATTTTTGCATCTGAAAACTGCCTATTCATGTTCTTTGACCATTTATTAATTGGGGAATGACTTGAATTCTTACAGATTTGACTTACTTCTCCATATATTTTAGAAATGGTGCCTTTATCAGAGACACTGGCTGTAAAAATTGTTTCCCAGCTTTCTGCTTCCCTTTTTCTTCTTGATTGCATTGGCTGTGTCTGTGCAAAAACTTAATTTAATGTAACTCAATTTAATGCAATCAAAATCATCCATTTTGCATTTTATAGCGTTCTCTATCTTTTGTTTAGTTGTAAATTCTTCCCTTCTCCATAGATCTGACAGGTAAACTATTCCTTGCTTTCCTAGTTTGCTTATAGTGTCAGCCTTTATATCTAAATCATGTACCCATTTTGACTTTATCTTGATATACAGTGTAAGATGTTGCTCTATGCCTAGTTTCTGTCATACTGTTTTCTAGTTTTTACAGCAGTTTTTGTCAAATACTAAACTCTTATCCAAGAAGCTGGAGTTTTTGGATTTATCAAACAATAGATTACTGTAGTCATTGACTATTGTGTCTTGTATACCTAACCTGTTCCACTGATCCACCATTCTGTTTCTAAGCCAGTACCAAGTAGTTTTGATGATTGTTGCTTTATAATACAATTTTTGATCTGGTATGCTAGGCCACTATCCTTTGTATTTTTTTTCCGCCAATTCCCTTAATATCCTGGACCTTTTGTTCTTCCAGATGAATTTTATTATTTTTTTCTAGCTCTATAAAACAATTTTTTTTTGCTAAGATTTATTCCTTAATGAGAATCAAGGTCCTGCTAAGGAAAATGGTCTAGCCATTCTTACAGGAAAAAAACAAAATCGATATAGAATGTGTATAGCCCAGATTATGAAGAACAGTTGGGCAGTCAAGTGACTGGATTAATTCAGTATACAGAGACAGCTAAGTGGTACAGAATATAGAATACTGAGCCTGGAGTCAGGAAGATCTGAGTTTAAAAGTAGTCACAGACACTTATTAACTGTGTGACTGTGGGCAGGTCACTTAACCTTTGTCTGCCTCCATTCTCCTAACCATAAAATGGGGGTAATTAGAGCACCTACATCTTTGGGTTTTTGTGAGTATCAGATAAGACACTATTTGTAAAGTACTTTACACAATACCTGGCATGTAGTAAATGCTTAATTAATGCTTGTTTCTTTTCTTCCTGGGAGAACACTGATGTTAAAGAAAAGAAACAGGAGCAGTCCAACAAAGCTGGGTTTGCACTAGGGTCACAGGTCTAGAGCTGGACAGGACCTCAGAGGTTATATAGTCCAACTCCTTAATTTACATATGAGGAAACTAAGGTCCTGTAAGAGTGAGTGATTTACCCACAGTCACACCAGTAGTATCAGAATCCTTGTTTTCTGAGTCCAGAACCAGTTCTCTTCTCACTGTACCACTAGACTGTTCCCCAAACATGATCTAGCATGACCTTTGTGTCCTGTTTCAGTTCTGGGCAGAATCCATTTGCAGGTGTTTCACAAGGCAATGAAAGGATGCATGGTAGGCATAGCCGGGTTATGGAATATTATTTTTATGACTGATACTACTAACAGACATCAAAGAAAAGCAGTAGAGAAAGACATGGGCCAGATACATAGTAAAAGAGCACGATTACAGATGAATGACATGAGTGCCATTCCTCAAATCTTAGAATTGGGACAGACCTCCATGAAAGAATTACAGAAAGACACAGGCAAGAATCACCTGGGATGAACAAATTTTACATGGGATGTGATTTGTGTCAGTGGAGGGGACCCCCATAGTAATGAGATCGTGTCTCTAACATAATAAGAAGGAAAATGCAGTGTACCATGTTTGCATTTGAAGTGGACTAAAAATTTGTTCAGAGAGTTATTGTACAAACTTCCCTCTTTTGTTATATCTATCAAGCAATAAACATTTTTAACATTTGTGTGGAGATAGCGTGTTGGAGGAGAAAGCTTTTAAGGTAGTTTTGCTCTCCTTACTCAAGTGCTAGTTTTTTTTTAATAGTTAACAAATGATAAACACCATAGGGTTTTGTATTCTTTACACCTTTCAGATAGCTGTACAACTGTAAAGGTGAGGTGTGATGTCTAATAAAATTTATAGAATCCCCTTTTCATACCTTCATCAAGTATGTGAGGGTGCTCTGGACATGTGTAGAATATTCTTTTAAATTTTTTTGTGCAGAAAGGAAAGTATCATATATCAATTGCTACTGATAATGATAAGGTGTGTGATTTTTTTCCCCCAAGTGTTTATTGACCTCATCACTTTCATATTATCTTCAGAATTGAATCCTTAAGCCCTAAGAAATGTATTGATGTGAATAGTGAACTCCTTTCTGCATGCTTGGTCTCATCCACTTTTTCTTCCAATCTGTGTTTCCTTTATATTATGTATCAGGGACTTTGATGTTACAGTGTGGATGTTGTGGTTACATTTGGATTGAGTGAGAAAAGAGTTATAGAAATTTTGATGGTGCTTTACTCACCCGAACATCTCTCTGTTAAAAAGTTTAGATGAATCCAGCAAGGCAGACATCTTTATTCCAAAGTCCTTTGACTAAGGATCCTCTTGATGGTCATATGCTAGTATGAGGGAAGGTCAAATTCATTTTAGGTACAACCTTTTAAGTAAATGCTGCATATTTACCGTCCCATGGGATGTCTTAAATAGCCCACTCTCTCATACCCTGGAAGTATATTAGGAATAAAATGAAAGAAATCAGCAATCAGTATTCTGTTCCATTCATCTAGCAAAGGGCTATTTCTAAGACTGATTTAAGGATAATATTCCTTTTTTATAGGACAAAATGGAACTGAAATGTGGAGATTGATGCTTCCTCTCTCCACTCCC
>CM053596.1:198306476-198337084 GCA_028646575.1 Pseudocheirus occidentalis
GGAGCATGTTTTGGCTCGTAGAGTAACTTATAAATAAAATGCTGTAAACCTGGATTAATTCTAGAATGGGAAATCCATCAGGGTAAATGTCTTTTTTAAACTGAATGAAGGAATATTACATTCAAACACCCAGGTTCCAGCCTTGTTCTTAGTTCTTCTCCAAAAACAGAAAAACAAATTTTCCATTTCTTTCTGTGGACACCTGATCCATCATTGCCACTAGAGCAGGGAAAAAAAAATCTGAGGCACAAATAAAGACCTTGCCCCATCTTTGGATCTTGTAGCTTAGAAGAAAAATCCATTTCCTGGTGGGACATATGCCAGTCATAGCTTTGCTCAGTTGTTCTGGGATGAGAATAAGCATGTTTAGTGTGAGGAGCGTCGATGGGGAAGGCGGCTGGTGCCCCTTGTTCTCCATCTCTGAAAAAAACAATTTTAGCAAGAGGAGTTCATTTCAGATCTATAGAACTTCCTGGCAAAAAAGGATAATTAGGAAGGGTTGTTGTGTGGTGGAGAGAACACTGACCCTGATATGGTGAGTTCAGAACCTGATGCTTACTCCTTCTGTGACCCTGGGCAAAAATAACTTCTACTCTCCAGACCTGAGTTTCATTTGAAAAATAGAGGGGTTAGAGACTATATGGCCTCTGAGGTCCCTTCCTGATCTAAGTCTATGATATTAACACTAGAGAAAGAAATTTCTTCCTGAGAACAACTGTACATTCTCTCCCTCTAGGGATTTTTAAAAAAAGGATTTAAGAAATGGATGGATTCCTCTTCTTAGGGCTGGCCCTTTATACCTCTAAATCTATAATCCTATGATCTCTCTAGAATGTGGCTCTGCCTCGAGGCAAGGGACTGAGCTAAGTGACTTAGTAGAACCCTTTAGAACTCAGCGAGTCACCTCCTTCCCTAACTTTATGCTCAAGAGTTGAACTGCTCAGAGTTTTGAGAAAGTTCATTCAGTTCACTTGTTTCCTAATTTCTCCCTGCCCTGGTGGCAGGCTCACTTGCTGCTCTTGGCTAAGGTTGGAAAGACTGAAATCCCCTGAGAAAGTGAAAGAAAGGGGATTGGAGGAGGGAGTAGGGCAGAGGCCCAAGGCCAGCATTCCCTAGGCTCACTCTACACCATCCAAGTGGGCTGTGACTCATCTGTGATTTTTAGCCCCAAATGCAATCTTTAGCAAACCACAGCCCCAAATATATTGCCTCACTTTTTTTCCCCCTCCTAGTGGTGCAATCTTCTGAGATTTGGGGGAATACAGAGTTTTATTAGTATTCTTTCAACAACCTAATTTAATGGTAGCCACTCCTAGGATATTTGTGAGTCATTCTTAAAGCTTCACAGAACTCAGCTAACACCTCGTCTTTCTCTCTCTCCTCTTTTTCCTTTCTTTCTCTCTCTCTCTCTCTTTTTTTTTTTTTTTTTTGGGTCTTGTGTGATTCTTTTCCCCTACAGGTCTCTCTTTGGAATTGATTGAGAAGAACTGATGAATTGGGCTTCTTCACTTCTGCTCTTCACATGTAAGTACAATCCTGATTTCTGCTATGCTCTCTGTACTCAAGGGTACCTCCCCCAGGTTTCAAGGAGAAATCTGTTTAGTTTGACCTTTATGGTATAACCCCTTCACTCTCTAAGAGTTTGCTAGATTGGAGATAGTCCTAATACTTGTGAAATTCATCTTTGGGGTTATGTCAGGGTATTTTTCCTATTCCTTCCCCCTCACTCCAAGGTTTCTAAGTAGACGAATTTCCCTCTGTGCTGAGGATTCTAGCAGCTGTGTGGTATTTGCTGTTCTTGGGCATTTGAATAAGTTGATATTTTGGTGTCTGCTTAGCATATGGAGTTATTGTCTTCTAGTACTTTACAGATAGCAAAGCGCCCTGGTAACTTGTTATCTCCTTTTGCCACGAGAGCGAATAGGGGCAGATGAGACAGGAGACTTTGTGGATTCATAAATTATTAGAGCTGGAAGGGTCCTTGGAGGTCATCCTGTCCAACCTCCTCATTTTATGGCTGAGGCTGATAATGACATTCAGAGAGGAGAAGTGGTTTTGCCATAGTCTCTATGGAAGAGCCATAGTTCTGAAGCTGTGCGTTCTTATTCCAGGGTTCTTGCCACCACGCCATACTGTGACTTAAGCTGGGTATAGCTAGGACAAGGGCTCTCTCCAAAGGATTTTTCTTTATACCCCTTCATTCCCTACAATCTGACACAGCAATGTACCATCCCCTCTGCCAACCCTTGGAAAAATTGTGTAATGCTTTGTTGAACTCTTTCCTTTATGCCCTACCCCTTTCCTTCCTATTCCTTGCAGTGATTAGATTCTGGGCGTTCTGGCTATTTTAGTGTGTTTCAGTGTGAGTTCTTCAAAAGCAGGCCTCTGGGTCATTTTCCTGACATTTTTTTTTAATCAAATGGAACCATGATATTGTTTGTACCCATATAACCCAGACATGATTGACATGTTGCTCGGTCATCACCTTTGCACACAAGAGGTCCAACGGCTAGTGAGTCAGAGCTGTTCACTGCCCATATCATTGCTGCATTGAGACTAAAATGTGGAGACATCGTTTCCCTAGATAAAGCAGCATGGGTGTGATGTAGGTAAAGAGGGTCAGGAGTAGCAACTGCTTTGGACTTTGGCAAGAGTAGTCACTCTTTGAAGTGACATACAGCGAAGGCAGATGGTTCCAGAAGTTTTTCTAAAAAATAAGATGAGAGTGGAAAGGAAGGGACGTGGAGAGTGCTTGGCCAAAAGGTGAAGTGCTCTGGAAGAAACCACATGGCCTAGCTAGAAAGAGCATGTGGGGGGGAATCTAGAGTCTTGAATCAATTGTGCCCTTGTTATTATGTGGTATAGGCAGTACTAACACTAAGAACAGTACCTCATATGTACCTAGTGTTTAAGGTTTGCAATGGGGACCCAGTTGGGAAAGTGGTGCAAATATTATTTCCCCCCATCTTACAGACAATGAAATAGAGATCCAATGAGGTTGTTAAAGGTTAAATACATGTTGATTACATATTTTATGTTAAATATGTCTTCATTTTTCCCATAGTAAGGGAAGAGTCATTTCTTTACAAAACATGACTGTTTACAAATCCCTGTAGATTATTTTGAATCTCTTTTGCTTAGGTTCCAGAAACTCAATAAATATTTTATGAACTTGACACAAAGTAGTGGGCCCCTAAAGTAAAGGTCCAGTTTCATGAGTGATGCCCCACCTCTCCTTACTTACGAGAGTTATTTACCCACAGCTAACTAGTAAGCATTTGAAAGTATGGTTTGAATCAGGGCTCATGATTTGAAGTTCATCCCTCTTTCTATCATACCATAGTATGTGCTAACCCTTCAAAGAGCAAGTCACAATAATTGCATTGGGACTCAGTCTTCCCATCAACAGTATGAGAATAATAATGCCTACTCCTATCTTCGTAGAGATACGTAAAGGTAATGAGATAATAAATATAAAAGCATTTCAAACCAAAGGTAAACATGAAGATCTATTTTATGGGTAGGAAATACTGCACCTTAATTCATTGTTGTGTTGTTATTTCTTTATGGAATATTGAAATCTCTATTGTAATTTGAAGAGTAATGTATTCAATATTATGCCTGTGCACCTATATGACTGCATTTGGTTGTGTGTGTGTGTGTGTGTGTGTGTGTGTGTGAATTCAGTTCAGCAAAACGCTGTGCTGAGTGCTTGGGCTGTAAAGACATGCCAAATCAAATCAAGAAGCATTCATTAAGTGCTAAAACAAAACAAAAAAATGAAATGGCTCTTGCCCTCAGAGAGCTTACATTCTACTGAAGGTGAGGAATGGGGAAATGCTTATAAGTGAATCTATTCCTATTCACACTATCTCTCCTATGAGATTATTGTGAGGACCCCCTCTATGTTTGTATTGGCATAGAAGAGTCACCCTCTGAGGTTCAAAGATAATGTATAAAGGTCTTATTTCCTTTCACTTTACCATGTAGGAAAAAGTCTACTTTTACCCCAAAGCTTCACTTTTGAAGATATTCAAATATAATAAATGGATGAATGGTGTGGTCTGAGGGGAATTAAAAAAGAAAAAGAAGTTGAGGCTGGGGAAGTTGACAAAGCTAGGAAAAAATTGAACTCAGAAATACAGTATGAAAACTGTGAACTGCATAGAATATGGTGCCCCTGATTCTACATCACTGGATATTATGTCTTCTGTCAGTAATTGTATAATAATTACAACTGATGTTACAAACTTAGTCCAGCTTGCTAAAAATACATTTTTCTAGTTTTTTTTTTTCATCTTCTGGACTATGTTTGAAGGTGAGAACTTTCCAAATAATGCACATGCATTGTAAACTTAAAGAACTGTATTGTAATGCATTGTAAACTTGGGCTTGTTTGTTTGGCAACATACAAAAATAAACTGACCTTGGAGATATAGTAAGCACATAGAAAAGCACATAAGTGATATTTGGCTAAATTTACAATTCAAGTTAGCAAATGCCAAAGTTAGACTTTAGTGGGGGCTTTTCTGAGGGGCAGGGGCTATCTCCTTTTTGTCTGTGCATTCTAAGAAGTTCAGTCATCCAGAGGCACTCTGACAGTGGATAGAACACTGGTCTTGAAACCAAGAAAACCTTGGCTCAATAGCTACCTCTGACATACGCTGTCTTTGAGACCCAAGGTAAGTCACCTTGTGTTTAGGCCCCTCTATGATATAAACCAGAAGGTGCTGACCTGAATCGATAAAGAGAATTTCCCTACCCAAGAGTTCTCTGTACAAGTGAAATGACACAACTAATTCCTATTCCCTATATTTAGCACTAGAGTAGTGGTTCTCAACCTTCTTAATGCCACGACCTTTTAATACAGTTCCTCATGTTGTGGTGACCCCCCCAACCATAAAATTATTTTCATTGCTACTTCATAACTGTAATTTTGCTACTGTTATGAATCATAATGTAAATATCTGGTATGCAGGATGTATTTTCATTATTACAAATTGAATGTAACCCACAGGTTGAGAACCGCTGAAATAGAGGGATAGTGTAGCCTCCAGGATAGGAGGTCAGCCTTAGAGTCAAGACTGTCTGTGTTCAAGTTCTCCTCAGATACATGGAGCTATGTGATGCTGGGCAACTTACTTAGCTTCTGAGTGTTCCAGACTTATAGATCCATTGCTGATCTTTACTGGTAGAGAGATTTTCCACACTGGGAGATTCCCCTAAATGAGGCAATCATAGATTCAAACCAAATATAAAAATAAAAATCTCCAGGGCCTAGCATGATGCCTATTGAGAATAAGTGTTTAATAAAATGTCTGTTGAGGGTTCTCCCATCAAATAAATAGCTCTGTAGCCTAGGATGTATGGACATAAATGGACATAGAAGACTCAAGAAGCAAGCTTAGCCAACCTGGAATTTTTTTTTTTTGTTTTTTTTTAAAGGAAGTAGCATGAGGACAGATAATTCGAGAGACTTGATAATTAAAACAATTTAATTTGCATTTGGCTTTGGAAACATCTACCTTCTTTTATATTTTGATTGGACTTTTGTTAAATATGTCTTCATTTTCCTCATAACAAGGGAAGTCATTTCTTTAAGGAATGACTTATATAAGTTCTGGTAGATTGTTTCGAATTCCCCCATCCTTAAGTACATACCAGAAACTCAGTAAATATTTATTGAACTTGAATTCCCTTGGAATTAATACTTAAAAAAAAAACTAACCAGAAATAGTGGGCCCAAATAGTAAAGCTCTAGCTTTATAAGTTATCCCCCAGTTCTCCTTGTTTATCCTATGCCCCTAATTTTTGCTGGCTAAATAATAACCTTAAATAATTAAAGCCTGCAATTGCTTGCACAATCAGCACCTCTCAGACAAGTACCACAACTCAAAAAGGTCTTTCTTGATTCCTTCAGTTCCTAGGGCTCCCAATGCCCTGTTCCATCCCTCTCATTTTTTTGTATTTAAGTTGCATTTACTTATTTTTGTACATGTTGTTTCCAATAGAATGCAGCCTCCTTGAGGGCAGGGACAATTTCATTTTTGTCTTCATGTTACTAGCACCTACAACTACATCTGGCACAAATGCTTGTAGAATGAATAAATATAATGAATGAAAACCTCAAACACAGACTGAACCACATGGAGACCAAGCAGATGGAAGACAGCATCATTTGTTGTTCAGACATTTTTTAAGACAAGGAACTTGGGATTTGGAGAGGTGAGGGTGTGAGTGTCTTCTGGTTTCAGTGTACGTTAACTATATACTTAATTAAGTAGAATAAATGGGAAGACCAATAAGAATTTAAGAATTAGATAATAATCCAGTGTTGTAGAAACAAATCTCATGGACGCTGATCAACAATAAACATTTTATACATGCGGCTATACATCAAAGTTATGGTCCTCTGAGCAGTTTAATTTAGTTCTGTTTCACCAAATTTTCAGTGTTGGGATAAATATCTCTCTTTCAGTACAGGAGGCCAAAGGGCCCTAGGAGATCTTCATGTTTATGTCATTCCTGGGTATAACTCTTCTTTTCCTACTGCTGCCTTTTGTGCATCTCCCACCTGTAGCCAATAAGCTTGGATTTCCGTCCTATACAGTATCAGGGGAACCTTTTCCACAAAATGAAATGTTTTAAAAACTGAAAGGGCTAAACAAAATTTAAGATATTTTCGACATATGGCCCTTCTTTACTTTGGGGAAAATTGTTGGCGACTGTATTATGTTTTAGATCATTTGAGAGGATTTTAGATGAGTGGTATTGTAGTGTCATGGAAAGAGGACTGGATTAGAAGAAACTTCAGTATGGACCTTGCTGTTGGTGCTTGGTATGTGATTATAGTTAAATCTATAGGGTAGTGGGAAAGTCCTTAAATTTGGAGTCAGATGACTTGGGTCTGAATGCCAGCTTTGCCCTTTCCTGCTTGTCTAACCTTTGGCAGGTGATTTCCTTTTTGGGGGATCAGTTTCTCCACGTGTGCAATGAAAGGTTTTGTCTTAGTAACCTCTGATGTCCCCTTTATCCCTAAATCTTTGACCCTAGGGTCCTAAGCTACTCATATTTTCTGACCTTAAGTTTTGTATTCTGTCAAATGGGTTAATAATCCTCATGGCAAATGTCTCAAAGGGTCATGGTGAGAAGCAAATGAAATTTCTGCCATGTATTTTGGAAACTGTAAAGTCTGTGTTATTTATTAATATTAAGTGTTTCCTTGGTGTGTGTGGGAAAATAGCAACTTATATCTCTGCAGTATTTTATAGTTTACAAAGCTCTCTTCTCACAACAATCCTAGAAAAATGTATGAGCATTTAATAGCTAGCATTTACATAGGACTCTAAGGTTTGTGAAGTACTTTACATATGTTACCTCATTTGAGCCTCCCCCAAACTCTATGAAGTAGATGATATTGTTATCCCCATTTTAAAATGAGGAAACTGAGGCTGAGAGAGGGTAAGTGACTTGTCCAGGGTCACACAACCTGAGTCAGGATTTGAACTCTGGTCTTCCTGACTCCAAATCCACCATTCTATACACTGCACCATAGACAAGGAAACTCATTTGTTGGAAAAGCATAATGATTTGCTCAGAGTAACATAGCTAGTGGGTATCTGAGGAAGGTTCTCCTGACACTATTCTTGTCCCCACTCCATCTCCATGCTGCCTTCTATTCATTTCTATGTAAATCTTTTTTTATATATGTAATATATATAACATAATATGTTGTATATTATATAACATATATAATATTATAATATATAATTATATACAATATAATAATATATTATATTTTATATATATTTATATATTATGTATAATATGTTTTTAATATATAAATCATTAAGATTTACAATGTACCTTCCTCACAACAGCCTCATCAAACAGGCAGAGCAAGATTTTTTGTACCCATTTTTTAGATGAGGACACTGCAGCTCAGAGATAAAGTACGTCATCCAAGGTCACACAGCTAGTGAGTTCAAACCCAGACCTCATGATCTGGCCCAGCATGCTCACCCCAAATGACTCTGCTTCTCCGTAGGAGATAGTTACCCGGACACACCTACAGTATCAGGCTAAAAAACTAGGCTGATCTGTGCTAACATATGAGGCTCTATTGAAGTAGGCCCTTAAAGTTAATGGGAGGGAATGGAAGAAATCTGTTTAAAAAGGGGAAAGGAAAGTTGAATTTAGGGTCTACTCAAGAGAGAGAAAAAGCTGTCGGGGTTTCTCTAATGTCGAGATGTCAAGGTCATATCTTGGGCTCTAAATACTAGCTCAGTGGAAGAGAGGACTTTTTAGTTGGACATTTATGTGCACCTCCATGACCTTTTTAAGAGTATTCTAAGATGAAATCTCCATGCCAGGAAAAGTACTCAGTGATGCCTTTTCTGTAGATTTGTCCTATTTTTAGCCCTTTTCCCCTCAAGGGGAAAATAGAAGGCTTCAAGGAGATGATGATCATTTTATTTTCGAAGTGAAGGGTCAGAAGCTCATCTAAAGGGAGGTGTTTAGGTTTCAAGCTCTGTTCTTTTGAAGGTAAAGTGGGCTAGAAAGGACAAATGTGCTAACTTGAAAGAGTATTTTTGGAGGGCAGTTGGGGTTAAGTGACTTGCCCAAGGTCACACGGCTAGTTTATTGTGTTAAGTGTCTGAGGCCGGATTTGAACTCAGGTACTCCTAACTCCAGGGCCAGCGCTCTATTCACTGCGCCACCTAGCCGCCCCGAATGTGCTGATTCTTAACAGGGGAAGGAATGTGTATAAGAAAAGGGTGGCAGGCAGCAGTGGGCAACGAGTCCAAACAACAAGGGAGAAGGCAGTGTAGAATTGGGGGAAAATAGTCATTTTCAGACACACAGCCTTTGTGGGGAATAGGCACCATATATATTAAGGCCAGGAGAATCCAGGGAAGCTGGAGTGTTCTAGATGGTAGCTGGTAAACCATTGTAGAGGTGGGATCTTCCATAGCACTTCATTTAGTCAACAAAATTTATTTAACACTTACCCTGTGCCAGGAATTGTGAAAAAATGTGGAAGATATGAAGAAAGGCAAAAACATTGTCCTTACCTCAGGAAGCTCACATTCTAATGGTGAAGACCACATACAAATAACAGGGTACTTACAAGATACAGGTAGTGTAAATGAAAAAGTAATCTTAGAGAGAAGGTAGGGGAATAAGACAATGGCCTTTTGCTGAAGGTGGGATGGGAACTGAGTTATGAAGGAAGCCCAGGAAACTCAGAAATGGAGGTGAGGAGAGAGAGCATTCCAGGCTTGGGGATCAGCCATTGTTGAGAGAGTGTCCTCAGCAAGAGAGAGTGAGGTCTAACTGGATTGTAGAGTAAAGGGAGGGGAGTAAGGTATAAGAATGCTGGACAGGCAGGAAAATTCCAGGTTTTGAAAGGCCTTAAATGCGAGAGTATTTTATATTTGATTCTGATTTCTTTTTCCATTCATTTGACCTTTCGTAATTTCTTTTAGGCCCTGGACCTAGGGACCAGTGCTTATCTTTATGGCTTATTCACCTGGTGATGCCAAATCAGAAGGAAGGGAAGAAGCCAGAGCAAGCTTAGGTCAGTTAAGAGTGCCACCCAGGCTCCATGGAGAGGGACTGCGCACAGTTATGGAACTCACAGCGTCATCTTTTCCAAGGAAGAGTGATGTGGCCAGGTGTTAGACTAAAGACAAATCTTCTTTTTAGGTGCATGTGGGCACATGGAAGGCTTTCAAACTACAGTCCAAACAAGTTGTTTGACTTATAGGCTGTTTCCTTTATTTTAAAATCGTAATTGCCTGCCTCTCTCTATTGGTGCTTATAGTTATGCACCAGCAACAGGTGATTCTTATGTAAGAACATTGTCTCAGGTGTGATAAATTTGGGCTCAAGAAATCTCAGCTCTGTTGCTGCAGATGGTGGTGTCAGGATGGGGAAGAAAGGGCGAGGGGTCCTGCAGGGCTGTAGGCTGTCTGCAAAGTGCCTGATCGTCTCAGAGCTGCCAAGTCCATGGGTGTTGGCGTCAAGGTCAAATATAAGGGGGCAGGGGCAGTCCACAGGACTGACATTCATTTCAGAACTATCCTTTTCTCCTCTCCGGGAAGCTGGCTAACTCAATCCTACTGAAGTATCCAATAAGAATTTAGTCTCCACCTCTCCTTCCTGTGACTGCTCACATTTTGGGCTCTCCATACAATTTTCACTGACCTCTGATAGGGTAAATTATTTGATGCAATATATATGTGCTAGACATTTGGACCCATGCAATGTGAGTTTAGACAAAAAGGTATTTCTACCATCTTTACCCAGGGTAAGATCTTGTCTATCATCCCTTCTGTAGATGTCTTTTTAAGGAAGAAGAAAAAAAATCAATCAGTGGAGCAATGAATCACCTAGCATTTATTAATTGCCTATGGTGTGCCAGGTACTGTGGTAGGTGTTAAGGTTACAAATACATTGTATAGAGATGCAGTTTGCTCTCTTTGTAGACTGTATTCCACATTTAGTTTCAAGT
This sequence comes from Pseudocheirus occidentalis, assembly GCA_028646575.1. NCBI lineage: Eukaryota > Metazoa > Chordata > Mammalia > Diprotodontia > Pseudocheiridae > Pseudocheirus > Pseudocheirus occidentalis. The sequence goes on from CM053596.1 coordinate 198,316,993, forward strand.
GGAATTTAGAACAAGGAAGTTTGAAACCTATGGCACATCTGCCCAAGATCATGGGACTTACAGGTGGGAAGCTGCTTTACTGCTTGTCTAGGCCAGTGTCATGAAGGCTGACTTTTATAGGCCTTAGGATGGACTACCAATTCTACACTGCCCTCTGTCTTGTTATTTGGACTTGTTGCCCACTGCTGCCTGCAACCGTTTTCTTATACGCATTCCTTCCCCTGTTGAGAGTCAGCACATTCATGAACAGTATCCACCCTCTTATGCATTACTCTTTCAAGTTAGCACATTTGTCCTTTCTGGCTCACTTTACCTTCAAAAGAACAGAGCTTGAAACCTAAACACCTCCCTTTAGATGAGCTTCAGACCCTTCACTTAGAAAATAAAATGATCATCATTTCCTTGGAGCCTTCTAATTTGTTTTTGTAGGTGAAAGTTTGGACAGGAGACAATATATTTCACTCAGGGCCTGTTTGTCTGCCTTATTTAGGACAAGAATGATACCCCAACCTAAACCAGCACTTGGAAAGTGGTACAAGCTATAGGTATTTATTATTTTCATAGCATATCCCTTGATCTCCTTTCTTTCTTTAATCACCACTACTAAGCATTACTTACCTTGGAAGGTGAGACTTAGACCAGGTTCATGCATACTCCCTCCATAGATATATATATATATATATATATACACACACACACACATATACATATATATACACACATACACGTACACATATATACATACACACACATATATACATATATGTATGTATGTGTGTATGTGTGTATATATATCATTCTTTGGGCCCTTTTAATACCATTGTGTTAAAGGCTAACAATACACATCCTGTATGTCCACTTTTAGAGCCACTATTTCTTTAGCCAGCATAAAATTACCCTTCAATGCAGGGGGGTGGGATGATGAATGATAGATATTTACATATACATATACATGTATGTATATATACATATATGCATGCATATATGTGCATATACTCCCATTTATATACATTTTTATATTCATGCAGTGACAGTTTTATAAGGATGGCAGAAAATGTTTAAGGGAGGAATGTACAAGAGGTGGGGAATGTCACATTCATCAAGGTCTTTATAAAAGATGAATGGGATATACTAGACAGTGATTTCCCTGTGATCTGTGTACTCTTCCTCTGCATCTCTTTGTTTTGTATGGATTACATCATCTGAGTGTATGTAAAGACTGCCTCTTTATGTACATTTCTTTGTACATGTTTATGTTATTGAATAGGGAAAATGGGAAAAGGCTCCATTTTGTGTCTTTCTGGAACCTAATTCCTAAGGTAATTAGAAGTTGTTATTGGAAAGTTCCTTTGGGATCTATTTTCTCTGGGGAAAAAATAGAAATTTTAGAAAATATAGATTAATTTTAAGAAATGTGTATATGTGTATACATACATTTCCTTTTCCCAAGATGTCATTTGAGTTTTGCCTTTAGAGCAGTTTGGGAAGAACCTGGGAAGTAAAGTGGTTGGCATTGTTTTGGAGACACCACTGTTCTTTCTCGGTGTTTCAGCTCTTCCTCTGTGCCCGTCCCAGCTCCCACCTCTGCCTTTTTCCAGAGGAAGTCTCAGCTAAGTCAGTATGTTGTGTGTCATAGGGACTGAAACAAAATAAGGACCAATAGCTGGAAGTATCAGGAAATTTCACAGGTCTTTATATCCAGGAAACTTCACAGGTCTTTATATACCAGGTGGGGAGAAAGAGTGGTCACTTTTGCAGGACATTGGCTTCCAGATGCCAACTGAGATGTCTTTGAAATATAGGCAGGTGTGCTGAGTCTTATCTCACAGCCCCCAGGCCATTGTCTGCATCATCCCCTTCTCCTGAGGTTTGGCATTAGCCTTTATTGATGGATGCAAGGGGAAGTAGCGGGGGAAGAAACAGTTCATATGAACACAGAATAAACTGGAGGCCTATGCACAAAAAGAAATGTAAACTGAGAAGTGGAAAATGTTTTACCAACCGAACTGTGCCATTCTTTACCCTTTCTCTGATACCTTCTTCCCCTACATCTATAGAATATCTTTATCCTTACATTTTAGCTTTGTGGTATTATAAGTTTGTGTGTGTTTTTTTTTTTTTTTGGCCCAGACGGGCATGAACTTCAGCAGAAAGATGCTCTATAAAACTACTCTGGATTAAAAGTAAAATTTGATCCTTGTCTAATGCTTCCTATGGAACACTCCAAAAATTTCTAACCAGTTCATGTGGATTCTCTTCTTCTCCCCTCTCTCAGATATGAACACCTGCACACACACCCCCCCGCCACACACACCCCCACACACACCCTTTCGAGGTAGATGTTGAAGAGGAGAAAATCTTGCATTTTGACACTTCGATGCCACCCTACCAATAGTTGCCTGTTTCAGGTTAAGCCTTAGTGAGACTTTATGGGGCCCTTCAATAGAATGAAGGAACAAACTCTGTTTCTCTTTTATGGATACTATAAGAAGCAAGATATAAAGGTCAAACCAAGTCATCCCTGACGGATGAAAGACTAAATCAAGATAATGACAGTGATGGTGACAGTAATGGCAATTATATTATCATAATCAATACTGCAACATCTTTAGTATTCATTGTTATTGTAAGGTGATAGAATCTCAGGATTGAAACATGACCTCAGATATCACCTGATCCTCTACTGATAAAAAGCACCAATGGAACCCTGGTTTACCTGAATTCATTGAATGTAGGGGAAACCACAGAAAGGGTTTATGCTTTTCTTGGTCTTCACTTTTGCACTTACCCTTTACAAACCCCTTGACGTTGATCACCCAGGCTTGGCTTGAACACTCAGAGGACATTAAACTCAATATCTCATGGGGCAGCACATCCCACTTTCAGATTACAAAAATTAGGAGGAAGTCCTTCCTTACATTGAGCAGACTTTCTCCATCTAACTTCTACCCATTGATTTGAGTTCTGTCTCTCCTGGGCCTAAGCAAAATATAATTGATTCCTTTTCCATATGATAGCCCTTAAAATATTTGAGGTCACTGTTCCTATCCCACCAAGTCTTCTCTTCTCCAGGTTAAACCTTCAGGTTTCTTCCAGCTGTTCTTCATGTGACATGGTTGTCTTTTTCTAAACCCTCTGTAGCTATTCAATATCCCTCTTTAAAACATATTGGTTTTTGGTTATTTCTTACTCTTCATGACCCCGTATAGGGTTTTCTTGGCAACAGTGCTGGAGTGGTTTATCATATTCCTCTCCAGCTCATTTTATAGATGAGGAAACTGAGGCAAACAGGGTTAAGTGACTTGTCCAGAGTAACACAGCAAGTAAGTATATGAGGCTTGATTTGAACTCAGGTTTTCCTTATTCCAGGCATCGTGCTCTATCTACTGTGCCACCTAGCTGCCCTAAAACTTGGCACCCATTTTAAAAGCCTCAGGTGGTTCCAAACTGCTTGCTGTGCCCAGTGATAATTTATGTTTATGCAACATTTGCAAGATTTGCAATGTGCTTTCCTCACAATCAGCCAATGTAGTAGGTATTGTCTATCCAACTTTAAACCTTTTTATGCATGCCTTTCTTATAACTTGTGCAGTATTTCCCCCAACAGTGGGGAGAGTGCTCCAGTCCTCCCCATATGCTCTGAGAGAAAACTAGTTAATTGTGTATAAGGTTTAGGAAGTTCTCTATCCATTCCCGTGAACAGAAGAGAAGTGCTGCTGAAGCTTTACCAGCAAGGTTCTATCCCACTTGGCAAAGAGACACAACTGCTGGTTGGTAAATTTCTGCTTTACATGGTCTCAACAGCTGATGGCCTGGATTACACATTCCATAGATCCCTTAGAAAACAGTCATTGCCCTGATCTACATTGTAATATATTTGCTACAGGAGTGGTGTCAGCTGGGGGCATTCCTTCTGAGAAAAAAGATAAATGGGTAATCTCTGTCTTTCTGGTGTCATGGTCAGTTTGACTTTTCTTCCCTTATTCTAACCATTCTGCTCCTTTCCTTTTGATATAGGAGTGTGTTATTTATTCCTAAAGCCTCTTCTTTTCCTCATTTGATTTCCTGAACTCCAGTGGAAGACTAGCCTTTATGTTCCTTTCATCTGAGGACTGAATAAAAGCTCTAGATAAGCAAATATGGGATAAAGAGAGTGACAGTTAGCTCTGTACTTACTAGAGACCTTTTGCTGGCCTAAGGACCCTCCTACTGCACCACCTAGGGTGAGGCTTTGCTTAGGTTAGTTCTTGGGGGGTATCCAGATCCTATTTATACGTACCTTCAATAATGAACATTTTTGACTTGAGATCTTTTCAAGATGATGTTCTTCTGCCTCCTTCATGGAAATCAAGTGACAATCCGGGCTATACATAGCCATATTAACTATCCCTAGGAATATCTGCCTTAGTATTTCTATTAAAAGAGAAATTTACTCACATTTGTCTAGCATCCTAAGATTGTCAAAGTACTTTCCTTACAATCATCAGGTAAAGTAGGTGAGGCAAGTATAATTATCCTACTTTTATATATGTTAAAATGGGGTTACAAATGGGTTATTTGTCTGAGGTCTTACAATTTAATAGGTGGCAGAGTTGGGTTTTAATAGGCCTTCAAGACCATTGCTCTTTCCATAACACAATCACAATTCTATTACCAGCATGTAGCACCTTCCGCCTCATTTCCTGGATATTGTCCCTCTGGTGATCACCTGCTCTGTCATAGGTCTGTTGAGTCCTTTCTTACCACTCAGTTCCAGGCAATATAATACTCTCTGAGGAGAGCTAATTATGGGGCCCTGAACTCATCCCTTCTGCCCTTCACCTTAACTCCAGGCAAATACTACACTGAGCAGAAACACGTGGACTCTCTTATCATCTACCTCAGAGGTATCAAACACAAAGTCCAGGGCCACGCATAGCATTCCCAAATGAGGCCTGAACTAGATTAAGATGTCATTGGGAAATATTTAGCAAAAGAAAAAAAAACTCATAACATTACATTTTAAAATTGTCAATACCCAGCCCTCAGAGATCCTTCTATAGGATTTAGTGGACCCTATTTTTATTTGAGTTTGAAACTACTGCTTTACCCATCAAAGTTCCAGTCCTTCTGTGGGTCTTGTAAGTGTAGGATTGGAATGGGAAATTACATTAGAAAGCATGAATCAGAGACAAAGACTTTGCTGACTCTATAGGATGAACTCAGCCCTGGTCACTCCCCAGTTGTACAAGGCACAGCGAGACCTCGAGCTACTTTGCAACAACATATCCAGGCACATGACCTCTTTTCTCCAATGACTCCCGTTGCCATCCCCCAAAGTGGAAAGATAGAGTAGGTGGCAGTAGAAACATTCATAGAAAAAGAGACACTCTAATAGATACAGTGAGGAAAGAATCTGGACGTTCCTAACCCCTACAACTATGATGCTTCGATCTGATGTGGTCTAACCTACCCCCTTCCTCTCCTAGTTCCAGGAGTGCTATAAGGACTAGTTTCTGAAGTTGACAATGAAAGACCTACTTCTACTGATTTCGAAGTCTTAGAGAATAACAGGGTCAGTATAGGCAGGAAACTATAGGCAGGGATTTCCCAGGGCTATGGTTCCCTTCCAGTTACTCCACCTTCCTTACTATACTAGGAATGCAGGATAGATTGGGTAGACAAGAAACTGCCAGTTAAGGATGCCAGTGAGAAGAGTACTTAATAGTCTATTTGGTTAATCATAAGGAGGTCATTAGAATGGTGGCTCTGGTGGAATTGAGATAAGAGAATGGAGACTTTGGGGAGAGTAATAAATATGAAAAATGCAAAATTCAGTAAAATGTGGGCTAAATGTCCAGATAATGCCACCAAATAATAGTAAGTCAAAGGGAATGTCTAGAACCCAATAATAGAGTACCTCCTGAGTTGATGTCATGAAGATTTGCCAAGGAGTGAGCCCCTGGAATAATATAAGCACTGAGTTCCTTGATCTCCACCCTTTACAGATCATAAGAAGGGGGAAGGAAGAGCTGGACCACACTGAGTACTGATTTGCTGTAGTGATAGTTGAAAAAAGAGAGTCTTTTTAATGAGGAGGTTCCTTCTTAAGCCTTAGGGAATACGTCCTCTAGTTGATATTGAGGGTCAGCGTGGCGTAGTAGACAGAGCTCTGAACTTGGAGTCAGGAAGACTTGGGTTTGAATCCTGACACAGGTGCTTCCTCGTTGCACGTCTCTGGGCAAAACAATTTACCCTCTCTGTTCCTCGCTTTCGTTATCTGTGAAATGAGGGCATTAGAATCTGTGTCCTCAAAGGAGCCCAGCTCCAAATCTAAGATCACATAACCCTCAGCAAAATGCCTTTTATCTGAAGACAAAGAGGGTGAGTTATTCTGCCTTTTGATTTTACCTTCCGCAAAGTCATTGGGACTTTGTGGGACAGTGCTACAATTTAATAGTTCCTTGACCATTTTGCTTTGGATATATGTGGGGCGAGCGGGGAGACGGTAGGAATAAGGATTTATATACTACCTACTATGGGCCAAGGCATTGTGCTAGGCACTTTACAAATATCATCTCATTTACTACTCACAATATACTGGGGGTAGGAGTTGCTATTACCCTCATTTCACAACTGAGAAAACTGAGGTTAAGTGACTTGTCCAGTGTCACAAAACTAGTAAAGATCTGAGACCAGATTTGACACTTGCCCGCTTAATGACTAATTTCTTCCAATGTTGAGTGAAGGGATGAATTCCCAACTTTTGTCTACTTGATGGGAATGTTTAAACTCAGGTTTTCCTGATTCCCTGGCCTAGTACTCTGTCATCCAGTGAACCACTTAGCTGCCTCAGTGAAGGTAGAATGTCCCTCTTCATCCCAGAAATCTCTGTCTTTTAAAAAAATTCTATGAATAAAATTAGTTATATATACATGCATATATATGTGTGTGTATGTATATACATACATACATACATACATACATACATACATACATACATATATTTTAATTTTGTCATTGCTTCAGGAGGAGAGGGTGAAGGATTTGGGGCATTTTTCACAAACCTTTCCTAAGAGCTCTCCCAAGGTTTGCCCAGAAATGTCTTCAGTTTCTGTTTTTTCCCTTCTGTCTTCTCTACTTTATTTTTTTTTTAATTTTTGTTTTTTGGAGGGCAAGTGGGGTTAAGTGACTTGCCCAAGGTCACACAGCTAGTTTTTGTATTAAGTGTCTGAGGCGGTATCTGAACTCAGGTCATCCTGGCTCCAGGGCCGGTGCTCTATTCACTGCACCACCTAGCTGCCCCAGTCTTCTTCACAGATAATATTCAGGGAATTTTCTCATCGAGTAACTTTGAATATATGATAGGGAGGGGGAGAAGAAAATAACGGAGCGGCATATGAATGAATACTGGCTGAGAACTTCCAATGAATGCTCATACGAGAATTGCCTAGGGACCTGTCTAAACGGGACGTGGTCTAGATGGAGAGCCAACGGCAGAAAAAAGACTTCAACTTTACCTGAGTCTCACATATTCTTGGACGAGAGGATCTAATCACTAAATTGTCTCAGGGGATTTAGAAGTGGAATTTAGAGCTGGAAAAAAAACCCAATAGAAAGGATCTATCAAATCCTCTGGACAAAAATCTGAGACTCCAGATAATTGAGCTGACTTGTTCAAAGTCCTATAGCTGGTTAGTAGCAGAGTAAAGACTTGTTGTTGTTGGACAGCTAGGTAGCGCAGTGGACAGAATGCTGGGCCTGGAGTCAGGAAGACCTGAGTTCAAATTCATCCTCAGATACTAGCTATATCCCCCTGGGCAAGTCACTTAGCCCTGTTTGCCTCAGTTTCCTCAACTGTAAAATGAACTGGAGAACAAAATGGCGACCAGTCCAGTATCGTTGCCAAGAAAACCCCAGATAGGTCATGCAGAGTTGGACATTTCTGAACAACAAAAACAAAGAAGAAGAATGAAGACTAAAACTCACATTTTCCCGTTCTCATTTCAGTGTTCTTTCTACACCATTGTGTCTTTAGCTTAGAGTAGAGGAAGAACTTCCTCTACTGAGGTTCATTAAGACATTGGGAGTGTTTGGGATCTCTTCTCTATGTAATTTTAAGAGCAGGGTCCATCTGAAGGGTTAAGGTGTGAATTTTTCAGAAAGTAAGAAGAAGGACAGGGTGGGCTTTGTTGATTCTAGTCCCAAAATGACCGCCTCTGTTATTAATTCACTGGAATAATTCATCTTTATGACATTTGCCCTCTTAATGACTCAGTTTCTTCCTCTGCTGAGTGAATTCCCGATTTCTTCCCACTTGACAGGGATGTTGCAAGCCTTGGTTAATGTCTGTAAATGTTTTTAGCTTCTCTGAGGTGTGTGTTCTGTAAATATGAGGTATTAATAGCCACAGTCAGCAATGAAACAAAACTGAATTGAACTGCAGCCATGTTCCGGGAAAGAAACACAAACAGCCATAAAACACGAAGCTCATATGTGATCCATCTTATTGACCCTCCTTTAAAAAAGGCAACCTTCGTCTCTGATAGTACAAACCTGCTGCTCGGCTTCAGGACGCAAGTGAAAAGAGACCCAGACGACGACTTGATTTGTTTTGAACTTTTAATTTCCCATCTAATTGGTAGGATTAAAAGCACATCTGGCAAAGGCCACACCAGAATGTTTTGTTTGCGGGGGAGTGGAAATCCAGGAAAGGAAATACTCCAAGAGGGAAGGCTTCAGAGACAGGGTGATGCCATCTTGAGGCCCTCATCTAGGGGGTCTATATCAGGATGGTGTTGCAATATTATTGAACTCACTGTGCCAAATGTCTTACAGGCCTGCGGTTAGAGATAGGGCTTTTTTTTTTTTTTTTCTGTTTATGACTCCTCTTGGTCTTTGCTGAGGATCAGTGGGAGGTTTTGCTGCAGTGGGCCTAGAGAGAAGCGGCTGAACGTGCTAAGAAGAAAAGCCAGTTGGGTACTTCTAAAGGGCACCCGTTGTCTCCCTACCTAGGCCTTTGCTATACAAAGGAAACAGCTTTGAGAAATGCTCACAGTCCCGCCCCTGTATGCTTTAGCATTAGCAATTTCAAGTATGGGAGTACCCCTGTACATGTTCTCCACTGGCTTCTGTTACCCCCAGGGCATGTTCTAGGTAGGAGGTGGAGGCAACCAGATGTTTAACTCTTATATCCTCATGAATGCTTCGGTATAAATGCAGTTTCCACTCAATCTACAGGCAAGTCATTCTCATAGGCACTAATAGGACTTACAGATGTGCTGCAAGCTGAGAATATGACGCTGAACTCCCTAATGGAATTTTTTGTAATTATCTGTTGCACGAGGGATCCTATATAAACCTACTCTGGACAGAATTTTTATTTTATTTCTAAGCCTCAAGTAGGCTTACTTTTTAAAATACTAAACCCCTGAGTCTCCTGGAAAATTGTTGCCTCTAAGATATCTTATTGTCCTTCACTTCTGCTAGTGGTCATGATCCCACATGGAAAACTCATCATGGAGCTGAGGCCATTTCTCAGAGTGTGCATACAGGTAACTCGAAAAACATCTGGCAGCTCTTCAGCTTCAGGTTCATTTACAAAATATATTGAAAATAGTTTTGGGAGTTGGAGGTTTGAAATACAGCCCTCCTCAGTTACAAGGGATGGACTCGGTGAACTCCAGGGGTCCCTGCCAGCCTTACAATTCTAGCATTCTATTAACAAAGGCAGGATTGATGACCTCAACTAAACAAGCTGAGAAAATCCCCATGATGCCAGGACATTACACAGAGTTTCCAAGTGCTCAAGCCATTGCTGTTCCCACCACCTTATCCTAGGAAAGTACAAAAAGTGCAGGTTACCCTAAAGATTGCAGAACAAAAGGCTCTCTTGCCTTGGGTGGTGGTGGGGCAACCCACCCTCTCTCTGGGGAGAGCATGCAGCATGGATATCAACAGAAAAATTCAGGTCGATAGAAATGAGTTAGACTTTGATGTAGTTCCCTCAGGCCCCTGTTTCTGGAAGGAGAGAGTGATGGGGCTTTTACTTTAATTACTTGGACCCGCAGAGTGAACCGTTACCTTCTTGCCGGGGCAGCAACCCATTAGTGAGCCACTGAATTTACAATGAGACAGTGACGAAGCTTCCTCACAGCTTGGACCATGGGGCTTCGGGTGCCTCTGTCTGTAGTCTGATTTCCTGGGTGAAGGGCAAGTTTCTTGATTTTATGTCCTGTCTAACCTTCAAACGGGAGGTGAACTGATAAAGTAAGAGATCTAAAAATGAAATAATCCATATCTCATTACATTGATCTCTCTGTGGCCCCTAACCCCTCCTTTTGCCCTTCACCCTTCACCAGAAACCATCTATTCTTTCACCAGGGGAATCTTTCCTTGAGAGGGACCACAGTATCTAGATGGGCTGGCAGCTTTGCCCAAGGAAAGATCTCTGTAATAAAACATATCTAATATAAGGAGACTAGACTCAAGACTATTTGATTGGAAGGATCAGAATTTATAGTCTCCTCCTCCCTTTTTCCTCCCCTCCTTGAACCTGCTACTTTAATAATGGACTAAGGTATTAGAGGATTTTTTTTTCTACTGATTAGGGACTGGGAAAGTGTGGATAAGTAATGGTATTGTGGTTTTTTGAACTGGTACTAGTAATGTCCGTGCTCTGACTTCAGTTCCCTTTGTCAGTGTCCGAAATGACCAGAGAGCTGACTCAGTAATACTACTTTATTGTGGAAGATTTTCTCACAAAGGATATTATTGACCAGTTACTTTTCATTTACAAGAAGGTCACAATAAGTAACAAAAAGGGGGCTCTTTTGCATGAACAAAATTAGGATAAAGAAAGAAGGTGGGAAAATTACTGTCTTTGTATCAAATATTTCTGACAGTAGTATGAGAGCTAAGACATATAGGCACGTAACAGAAATAAAAATATGTGAGAATGAAAGCCATACTCCAATAGATAAATAGTCAAAGGATATGAACAAATGTTTCTCAAACAAGTTTTAGATGATTTCCAATCATATAAAAGAATATATCCAAATCACTTATAATAAGAAAAATACAAGTCAAAACTCTTAAGGTTTCATCTTTCCCTTAGCAAACCAATGACGATGAAAGAAGGAAATAATGTTGAACAGGTTGTGGAGACAGATGCACACTAATTTTCTGTTATGAGTTGTGAATTGGTCCAATGCTTCTGGAAAGCAATTGCGAAATTATGCAAAGGAAGTGACCAAAATGTTCGTAGTTTTTGACCCAGAGACTCTACTGCTAGGTATATACCTCAAGGAGGTCAATGATAAAAAAAAAATATTGATTGCTGCACTTTTTGTAGTAGCTAAAAACAGGAAACAAACTAGATGTTCATTGATTAGGGAATGTCTAAACAAGTTGTGGTCTCTGAATATAATGGAATAGTACTGTGTTATAAGAAATGGAGAATTCAGTGAACATAGAGAAGCATGGGAAGACTTAATATGAACTAATGAAAAATAAAGTAAGCAGAACCAAATCAATGATGTTCATAATAACTGCAACAATGTAAATGACAACATATCGATTGAAACCAAATGCTACAATGATTAAGAGATATGAAAAGAAACCTACTTCCATTCTTTGCAGAGGATGGGGACTGTGGGTATGGAACATTATACTAATGAATTCTACATATTATATATATAAATATATACATATATAATTTTCTAATTTATATATACATAATTTTCTAATATTAATTCCATACTAATTTTCTGATGTGTTGAATAGTTTTGCAAAACTCTTCCCCTTCCCCTTTTTTATTCTTTATTATCTAAGAGGAGGAAATGTATACAATGGCCCCTGCAGATTTTTAAAAAATATTATCAATATAATTTATTTTTGAAAGAGGAAATGGGCATATAATTCAACAAAAGAAATTTAGAAAAGGGACAAAGAACCCAGTAATAGGATGATTTAATCATATGCATTAGATATACCCATGTAAGGGAGTTTTTCTTTCACAAACCTAATCACAGAAAAGGGGCTAGATAATGAATGAGGTGTTAAATCCATCTCCTAATTATCACAATTTTAAAAGAAGAAGGATTCTTCTCTCCTTGACATAACTTAAGTGTGGTCCTACTTGAAGACAGGGAGATGGTTTAGAGGAGTAGTTTTCAAAACATTTTTCTTTACAAGCCATTTTAATGGAAAGCTATCCCTTTTACCCACCTGTGGCCTTTAGTATGTGTCCGCTTCTACCAAAGGTACTGTCCAAAAGAAATGGAAGAATATTTTTTTCCTGTTGTGAGTAGATACCTTGTTTTTATTATTAAATAAACTGGGTGTATGATTTCATTGGTATAGGAAAATCCCAGGGAAGAAATTTTTCCACCAATACAGGTTGTCACCTGCTTTGTAGCACAGAAATCACAGAAATAGAGATTTCTCCTTGAAAAACAGGAGTGCATGTTTATTTAGTATGTATGATATTAAAATGAAGCTGCTAGGACACCCAATAATAAGTATACCCATGCTGAAAAAGGTACTCTAGGTTCAAGGTATTCTTTTTTTGTTTGTTTGTTTTGTTTTGTTTTGTTTTTTTTTTGGAGGGCAATTGGGGTTAAGTAACTTGCCCAAGGTTACATGGCTAGTTTTGGTGTTAAGTGTCTGAGGTCGAATTTGAACTCAGGTCCTCCTGACTCCAGGGCTGGTGCTCTATTCACTGCGCCACCTAGCTGCCCCCAAGGTATTCTTTATACACTGACTTGCTCAGGGTCACATGGCTGTATATGTCAGAGGCAGGACTTAAACCCAGCTACTGACTCTGAAACCAGCTCTCTACCCACTATGTCATGCTACTCATTATTTTGTTAAATATTAGAAGTAAATTATGAATTTATGATAGAAACAAAAGTACAGCTTGTCATAAATAATTTTAATTAATTAATTAATAATATTAATAATTTTACCAAAGCACAAAAATGGTCTTTATACTATCTCAATGGAACATCTATTGTCTACTAGACTACTCTTTTAAGAATCTCCAGTTGGGATGGTGAGGGGCACAGTGAATAGAGCACTGGTCCTGGAGTCAGGAGGATCTGAGTTCAAATCCAGCTTCAGACATTTGACACACTTACTAGCTGTGTGACAGTTGGACAAGTCACAACCCCAATTGCCCTGCCTTCCCCCTCCAAAAAGCAAAAAAAAAAAATCTCTGGATTAGATAATACCAAAATTATAGGAAATTGTATTCTAAAAACACCAACAGGACTATTTTTTTTTGGTCATTAAATCCATCCAGGGGAAAGTTAGATCTAGACCTTAGTTAGGGTATAGGTAGGATAGGTCAACAAATCAGGAGCCTATGGATTCTAACTGTGGATGATGCACATGTCGGGTTATAACCCTCTCCTGAGCTTGCGGGGGCTGCTTATAGTGTACTGAGTCAATATATTCCTGTCCTCCCCGGTTCACAGGCAAAGGAGAAAGGTTTGACACCTTTTTACCAAGACTGAAAGCAAATCTGCTCAAGCAACTTCTTCCATGAGGAGGACCAAGATAAAAGCATCCTTAGCATATATGACTTGTGTCAGTAATGGGAGAGATGTTGCCAGGAAAGTCCTTCTGGGTATTCGTTTAAACCTGCCCATTTTCCCGCCATGTAAGAACAGGTTCATCACTGAGTAGCCACAGGCATCTGCCCCAGAAGCAGGTGAAATGCCACAATGGAGCTGGGTGGAGTGAGGGCAGGCAGGCACATTTAGCATATCTTTCTTCAGGTCTGTCTAGTCTTTTATGGCATTTAGAATGTTTTGTTAGACAAAAAGGAAGTGGCATTTATGAAGGAAGAGGAATCATCCTCCACCTGCCTTCTCTTCTTAAGAAGGGACTGAGGAAGTTTTGGAGTGTGATTCACATAAGCTGTTTAAAAGAATTTAATTTTCTAGCTTAGATTCCTTTATCTTCTTGTTACCAAAACTGATTGTGTTCTGCCAAGGTATATCCACAAACTCTCTCAGAATAGCATATCCTTCAGTAGAATTAGTCTGCTAAACTCAGGGCTCTTTTGACTATTGGTAAGACAGCATTTTGGCAGGTAGTACCCAATAAATCACAGAAATAGAGATTTCTCCTTGAAAAACGGGTGTGTGTTTATTTAGCATGTATGATATTAAAATGTAGCTCCTAAACTCAGTAAACCCCCATGATGTGTTTATTTTTAATATTCAGCCAAAGTATATAATTTTGTTTCTCTTGTTCAGTCATTTCTCTCTGTGACCTCATTTGAAGTTTTTTTGGCAAAGATACTAGAGTAGTTTGCCATTTCCTTTTCCAGTTCATTTTAAAGATGAAGAAACTGAGGCAAACAGAGTTAAGTGACTTGCCCAGGGTCCCACAACTAGTACGTGTCTAAGGCTGAATTTGAACTTAGGTCCTCCCTACTCATGGCTCTCTATCTATTGTGCCACCTAGTTATATACCCAAAGTATGTAATTAGTTCAGAGTAAAAACATAGAAAGAAAAGTATCAGTAGAACACTCCTCCCACAAACTTGGGGGCATCCTATCCTATCAATACACATATCACCAGGGAGAGTGAACACATGTAAGAAAGTGCATGAAGGAGTCTTAGCTTCCTGGGTCCAAGTTCTTTTGGAAAACGGTTCTGAAACCTGCAAACGTTTAGTCTGCCTTTAACCTACTTCCAGCTCACCAGAAGAAAAGTCTCTTTCCAAACCTTCTGTCTCACACAGTGTTAGAACTAAGTCCCTTTATATCTGTCAACTCCTATTTGCCAGCCTGCACCCCTTCAAAATCATTTTAAGGTCCTCCTTTCAGCATACCATCAAGAGCTCTTTGGTTTCTACAGTTTTCCTCTGCCCAAGATCCTTCGTATCTACCATGCAACTACCAGGTTGAAATGAAAGGAAAACATTATGGCCCAGTAGATTCTGGAACAGACCAGTAAAGCAGGGTGTAAGAAGTCAGTTTTCATCTTATAGTCCTAAGTGGGTGGCTTGAATTTTGTAATCAGGTACAGGGTACTAACTAAGGAAGGTGGGTTGTTTTTTCTTTCTTTTTGTTTTGGGGCGTTGTGTAAAGATGAATGATTTTTACTGTCTGTGCTGAACCACTTACTGATAGCTTCATAGTTTTATCCAATTTAGCATATATTTATTGATTAGTATTACTACCAGCAGCAGCAGCAACAAGTTAGTTCATATTTTTATATTGTTAAGGTTTATAAAGTACTTATACATCTTATTTAATCCTCACAACAGTTCTGTGAGGTGGGTGCTGTTATTATATCTATTTTATAGATGACAAAAATTAATATTTTATATCACAGATATTAAATGACTTTCCCAGAGTCACGTAGCTACTAAGTATCCGAGGCAAGATTTGAACCCTTATCTTAGGAGAATGCTATCAATTGGTCTCAGTGTTATATCTAGGAGGAAGAATTGTAGAATTGATAATAAAGCCTGTAATCTGAGGTACTAATTAAAAATGTGAAGTGATCTATAGTTATCCCTTTCACATTGCAACTTTCCCCGTTGTAGTTTCAATATATCATGGGCTGGCATAAGAAATTAAATGGAATTTTGAGGGAGTTTTGCAGAAGCCATAGATGACACAGAAAGTCCAGTGGATGACACAATTAAAGAAACTCAGAAATGCATAAAATCTATGTATACTATCGTATAGTCAACGTATTTTTTCTT
Organism: Pseudocheirus occidentalis; assembly: GCA_028646575.1. Lineage (NCBI taxonomy): Eukaryota > Metazoa > Chordata > Mammalia > Diprotodontia > Pseudocheiridae > Pseudocheirus > Pseudocheirus occidentalis. The sequence goes on from CM053596.1 coordinate 198,332,699, forward strand.
TTAATGCCACAATAATTCAGACTTCTCTGGTATGAAGGGAGGATCAAGAATTTTACATGGATTTTCCAGATTGCAGGGGTGTCACACCCTTAACCCCTACAATGTGGAAGGGATAATTGTATTTGGTTACTCAGTGGAACCATCAAACAAAATTGACTAAAGCCCCTTTCTCCATTCAGAGATTAGGACTTGATACTGGTTTGGGGGAGACAGAAATAGTCCTTGACCTTAAGAGAAATTTAATTTGAAAGGAGAGAGGTCAAATGGCCATATCTGTCAGCATATTTAGAATGATCAAATGTGAGAGATAGCAGGGACCCTAGCAATTATTTACAGAGGAGGAATGAAGGCCTGTAAAAGTCAAGTAACTTGTTCAAAGTCATCTAATGAATTAGTGGCAGAGTCAGGGCTAGAATTCCAGGCCTCTTATTCAACTAAGTATTGTTTTCATTTACACCACAAGTCAAACTAATATATGTATAAAAAGCACATACACGCCCAAGTAACCAATTCAATTTAGCAAACATTGCTTATTAAGTAATTACTCTACACATCAGAAATATGGCAAGGAAGCCAAATGTGGCTTTTAGGCTGCATGTGTTGAGCCACGGTATCCAGAACAAGGGAGGTGAGCATCCTACTGTATTTTGCTCTTATCAAACTACATCTGCAGTATTCTATACATTTTGGGGCATAATATTTTAGGAAAGACATCAACAGACCAGAAGAGGGCAAGCAGGATGGCGAGGGAGACTCAGAACCAACGTCTATGGGGATTGATTGAAAGTGCCAGAAGTATTTAACCTAGAGAAGATGATAGGCAAGGGTATTACTGTTACTGTCAGATTTCTGAAGGACTGTCATGGGAAGGGTATTTTACCATTTTACTTGACTCTGGGAAGTAGAACTAGGAATGGTAGATGGAAGTTACTTAAATTTGAGTTCTTTGAGTGTGGAACCTGTGTTGTTTTTCATCTTTTGCCCTTGTTATGATGGGAAAGTGTGTTGGTTTGAGGCTATGATTTGTGATCTATCTGGACTATATATATATATATATATATATGTATGTGTGTATGTATATATATATGTATGTATGCATGTATGTATGTATGTATGTATATTGCCTAGGAAATACTTCCCATGGCTATTTTATCTTCTGTCTTATAAAGGATGCAATATTTGCCAATACATAGCCGTTCTAGCTCAAAAGAACTTTTGAGTTTATCTAGGCCTACTTTTCATTTTACAGATGAAGCAATTGTGACCCAGAAAGGTTAAATGACTTTCCTAAGGTCACATGGAAGGTTAATGGCAGAACAGTAACTAGGAACCCAGCATAGTATGTTTAATATAGTGGGCACTTAATAAGTTCTTGCTGATTTGAATTGAATCTGCCGATTTCCCATAACACCTTTATCACTATACTGCCCAGGCCTATTAACAGTCATGTTTTTTTATCCCCAAATCATCTAAATGCAATCTCTCCACATTTGTTGTAATCTGACCCTTGGGTCAATCTAACAATAGGAATTGAGTCTTTGCTTGTTCTGGGATATGTTAAAAGGTCTCCAGTTTGCTTTTTGTTCTCCCTCAGTGATAGGAATTCCAAGGAAACAGAAAACCTAGCCCCTAAAAGAACTGCGTTTGTAGTTTGATTAAGAAACTCCCACCATTTCGGGAATGCCATGTAAGTTGACCCAATTATTGCATTTATCCTTGTTTTTCTCTACTATTTCTAGTAGCCTGAGAACCTTCCCCTTGGCTAATTCTTCCAGATTTTTAAGAATACCACTTTTTAAAATATGCCCTGTAAATATCTTCTTGTCCTAGGACAGGACAGACGCCCAAGAATACTAAAACTTAAGAAAGAGATCTCAGGGTTTCAAGCTACTGCTGGTCTTGGGAAATATGCAAAAAGTGCAGGTACCCCTACTCCCCAGAGGACAGTCTCTTGACTGCCTACTTGGAACAGTCTCCTCTTGCATGGGTACCTACACTGTTTTATTGTTGGAATAGTGACAGCTCGGTTTTGTGAAACATTCTCAGTGTCCACTTTGTGGAAAAAAGGTCATTATGTATGTGTATGTGTGTTTATATACACATGCTGTATATATGCATATATAGGAATATACTGTGTATGTATATATAGGTATATATTTGCACACACACACACATGCGCACACACAAAATAGAGTCCCCTTAACTGTAGCTGAGGACTGAGGCTCATAGAGTCTTTCTAAAAGGTGGTCAGGAGGGGTTAATTTCTACAGAACAGTCCTTCCTCTGTGAACAGACCAATGTATCCTCCATCTTTCTAACCAGAAGATTTTTTTACTACTATCTGGTAGGACTCTGACCATTAATTTGATACTTCCCTACATGCTTCAACCTCATTAAATGCAAATCAGGGGGAAATGTTAATAAAAGAAAGAAATGTATGGCGAAAGGGGTGTCAGCTCACTTATTCCACTTTACCTTAGGTCTTCAGTGGAAAAATCCCCTTCCTTTCCTACCGACTTTTCTCTCTCTGCCCACTATCGAGTGTGAACTGAAACTCTAAAATAACCAGGCTATGCAGACCCTTTGTGGAGATTTTCTTGTGGCCGCAGGGTAACTGCAGCAGATTCTTCTAGCATCCACCCCCTCCATCCAGCGACTAGTGAGGCAAAGGCACCCTAGTTAGTCTAGTAGGCACCTAGCCATGAGACCCCACTTCTAGTACATACAGCTTTCTCAGCTCCCTGAGAAAGGAGCAAAGCTGTTTTCTATTTTGCTATGCGACTAAGGAGGATTTTAGCAATTCCGATATAGGAGACCTAGAAAGGAAAATATTGGCTATTACAGTACAAACATCTCTGTCCTGAAAGAAAATGTTAATTTCACCTCAAATCAAATGTTGACACATAGCTGCTAACTAAGGTGTGTCACATAGAAAAGCAGAGATCTTGGGCTCTAGAGAAGGAGCGCCAGACTGTAACCTCACAGTCCGAATGCTGGCTGGTTCAGAAACTGAACTGCTTTCCCTTGAGTTGTTTCTTCTTTTAAATTTACAGTGTATGAATTGGCATATTATTCTTTTTCAAGGCGAACCCAGCAGTTTTAATCTCTCTGTGTCACCCTGCCCGGCAGGGGAACAAGTTACTTTGTGGTACATGGTGTCTGCTGACAGCAGCAGGGTCCCCACATTGTCAAAGTTGGCAGGAATTCAGATACCTCCAACATCTGCCAGGGGACGTGGGATTCAATTTGGACAAGTGGGAGAGGGGAACCAGTCCAGGATACAGACTGAGAGAGGGTGAGGTACCCAGATGGAAGGAGATTTGCAGCTGTAACTAGTTCCCTCCCATCCCTACCCCCCACCTCCCACAAACACCCAGTCTGTAAATTCTCCTTAATGTGCTCAGCACCCACATTTTAAAATTTAGAATTAAGGTCCCCACCTTCCCCCCACCTACATACATACACACACTTTAACTTGTTAAGTTTGAAAGATGATATATACACACAGTTTGCCTTGCCAGTCAGCACGGTTAAGGCCAAGATTAATGTGGAAGGTTGGTGCAAGGGTGCCGCAGAGAAGCGTGATCAGAATACGAGATGGAATGTAGGGGGAAAAGGCCAAGAAATATGTCTATGCTTGGAGTTTACACAAGTCTCCTTAGCAACTTGTCTCTTTTTTCTTTCAATGTTGTGTGTGTATGTATGTACGTATGTATGTATGTATGTATGTATGCCTGTATGTATTCCAAGCCCTGAATGAATAAAATAGGAATTGAGTTTATAAGAGCCCCTTCTTTCCCTTTCACTTGGGAGAAATTTGTAGTTTCAATTAGTTAGCTCGCCTTTCTCTCCCCCCCCACCTTTTCACCAACACAGCCTCCTGCAAACACCCCCGCCCCCTTTTAGGTCTCCATCGTTTGCATTGTGACTGTGGACAGTTGGTAGCTTTCCAGAAACTCACATCTCACCATGGGGAATGATAGTGCCTGCTTCTGATGGCCACAGCTGTGCGGTTCTTTGGCACTGCCTAACTCCTTCCAGCGTGTGTGTGTGTGTGTGTGTGTGTGTGTGTGTGCACGTACACGTGCATGCTTGTGCATTATAAAACAGGGCTGGGGGAGTTGTAAAGCCCCCATTTCCTCTTCTTTCTCTCCACACCCCCCCCACCCCCGTTAAAAAAAATACACATGCTCTATAATTGTGATTGGAATACGATTCTAAAACCCTTAGGAGAAACTGGCTTTTAGTGATCAGGTATGTTGGATTTTGTGTGTTACTGGGTTGGCTCCATAGGAGCAAGGAATAGACACTCCAGTGGATTTACCTCCAAATGCTATACCTTGAAATAACTCCAGGGAACATAGTTGCTGCCTCGCATAAGCTCTT
>CM053596.1:198337184-198389093 GCA_028646575.1 Pseudocheirus occidentalis
CTGTTGTTAAGCAGGCATCAGATTGGAGCAAGCAGAAGCTTAGGGGGAACAACAGTAGAGTTTGAAAAAAGTGTTGGGGAGGGTCAAAAAATGGGGGTTACTGAATAGGATGGTTGTTTCTTTCTTTCTGGAATTCAGTTTAATGGTGACAGTCATTTTGTTTTTCTTTAAAAAAAAATTTTTTTTTAAGAGGGGATAGAAACTGGAAGTCACTAGCTACTGAGGCCCCAGCTTAGAAAAGCTGATTCTCATATGGGTGAAATGCAGATAGAGAGTTCTGTTGGAAATTTTAAGGCATTTTCGGTAAGTGAATGTTTCCCTTGGAATAAGGCAGGGATCCTTCTGTCTCTGCTGTAACCTAGTTCTGGTGGATTTGTCAGTAGATTCTCTCTGTAAGTATCATTGTGGAGGTTACAGGCCCTTTGTTGTCTCTCCAAGAACAAGAATCACATTGTTATACAGTAAATCTTTTAATGAAACACTGATTCTTTCCATATTGTTGATCTTTTGTTTTGCTGCATGCAAGCTGATTCAATCCCTGATTTCCCCCCCCCCCCCCCTTCTTCCCTGCTTTCTAAATTTAATTGCGGCATGCTCGGGAGCAAACATGACTTTGAACTGAAAGAGTTAAAGTGAGTTGGCAACCAAGCAGCATTTTAGCAGCCTTTCGGTTCATTTAAATGTAAGAAATCACAGCCGTCTGAATTTTGAAATTTTGCGTCTCATGCTTCCATTTTTCATTTTTTTCATTTTTATGTGTATGTTTTAAAAGAAACTCTTCTTTCGTTAACACTGTTATCACTAGAAAGGGTCTCCTGTGAATAGTATCATTATCTATGTTTTAAAAGAGAAGAAAAATGTACATTTTGTACAAATCTGCTCCTCTTAATACTGAAAGTAGATTCCCTTAACCAGCTATACACAAAACAACTTGTTACTGGCAAAGTCGTTTTCTCCTTTGTTTCATCATTGGTGCCTGAAATAAATTTGCCTCTAATTTCTCTCTCTTCAATTGTTGATGTGAGTGCTAGCTTCAGATCTGTGTACATATATGCATAAAGAACCACAGTAATGGCTTAAAAAAAAAAACCCGAGGAAAAAATCCAACCAAATAATCTAGGGACCTCTCTTTCTGTTTTCTTATGTTTTATTCTGACCATCCCTTATTCTGTTTTGCTGTTTTTCATGGTATGATTGTCCAAAAGCCCTACAAACACTTACATTTTTCATTTCATGTGAAAATATTTATTTGAAGAGGAGGGAAAGAGAAGGCAGCAGGGAGAGGTCATAAATACCAATTTCTAATTTTCTTCTTGCCTGAAAGGAACATGAATGACATGGTATTGCTTCTCTCCCCACCCTACCCCCTCCACTACCACCCCCTCTCTTTTCTGGTCAGTCTTCTCTTCGTAAAGGAGAATTAATTCCTGATAAGTTAGCTGACTCCAGAGCCTGCAACCCCTGCGTTACATGTTTGATAGTCGCTTCCACACTGTGGTCTGGTCTCCTTGCGGCAATATTGCGTCAAAATAGGCTCGTTGTGATACATGGCACAGACGAATTGCTCTTGGGGAACGGCAGTGCTTAGATGTACCTCTTTTGTTTAGGTGACTGGATTTTTCGGCAAAAAATGAGGGTGGTGAAGGCAAGAGAATAACCATCAGGAAAGCTGGAAAGCCATAAGGAGACTAAACAGTAATAGTACCCTCTACTTGGTGATGCTAGTGTAGGTGCCAAGTGGAGATAAGAGTTGTTTTGTTCCTTTTTCTCAAAAAAAAAAAAAGTCCAGCTTAATTGTCCCCTTCCCCTTATTATAAGAGGTATGCCAAGATTCGGCACCTTAAAAAAGGGGGGAAATGGAAATCTTTCTGTTGGTATCTCATCCTGCTGACATCACAACGTGTTTGGCGTTCAAGTCCACGGCCAGGCAAAACTCAAATAATTTTTTTTCCTTGCTAGCAGCTGCACAGTTAGTTTGCCTTTACATTACTAAAGGAACAATAAAGTGAAAGGCAAAACCGGCGTCTAAAACATGGCCAATGAAAGGAAGTTGGAATGGGAGCCAAGAATCCTGCTGTGGTGGAAGGAGGATAGACTCCATGAATCCACCACAATCCGGGATTTCGCTTCTTTTTAACAATCCCATCTGCAGAGAGAAATAATGACTCCTGAATCATTTCAGAGTCAAAAAGTTAAAGCGGGGGCTGGATGGTGCTACGCGGGTCCAGGTAATGACTCCCCGATTTAATTATGCCTTAACCAGTCTTGCTTATGTAACTATCGATATCGTGACTTGGTCCAAAACACTGGGATTTGGGAGTAGTCTGGGGTCCTCACAATTCTTATTTGATCATTTCTTTGGCAAGATGGCTTACAAGGTCCATCGGTAGCCGGAGAAATTCCAGGAAAAAAAAAAAAGGAAAGTCGTTTATTTTCAGAGAGTCTATTATTTTTCTGTCATGCGGATAAATATAATGATGTTCCACAATTTTTTTTTCTTTTAGTAAATAAAATTCCATTTTACCCTTTGGCATTCTTTCTTCCATCCTCACCACTGAGTTTTGGCTTTGCTTCTGTTCGAGTCTTATAAAAATTAAGGTCTCCAAAAGAAATAAAAAGACTCTTGATTTATTTAAAAAGTTTAAAAAAATGTTTTGTCTTCCAGCTATGGGCGATTTTGAAGATCTTGGCCTAGCAAGATGGCAGCGGGTTTTAAAATGGAATTCGCACGAAGTTAACACTTTTTCAGGTAATGGCATTTTTTAGTGATACCCCAGATCTTTCATTTCTACAGAAATTATAATCTTTTTAGAGGAAGTTTGAATTATTTTATTCTAAATAATGATGAGGTTTTAAAATAAAAATATGCGTTTGTAGTAGCGATTGGTTATAAGAAATTTGGAATCATTGTTAATTTTTTCCTCTGATATAAGTGAATAAAATAAAAAGAGAGTAGCGGAGTGTGGTCATATTGTTAGATTCTTAGAAACTGAATGCCTGTTTTAAAACTTTTATTTTTTCAACATAGTGATGCTCTTGGCCTCTATCCTTCTGTATCAGGTGAGCTGAGACAGTAGGTATATGACACGCCATCTCTCAACTGTGAGGGTACTTTGGTTATCTATGAAAGCGTCTGATTTCAAAAGTATTAGTATCAGAGATTGGTTTCCACCACCGCCTTGAATGTCTTCCATGTACCTGGAACTCCTGAGCAATAGGCCTCATGTAAATAACAATAAGATATCATTAATAAATATTATTATTTTTATTTTGATCCTAGATTATTTGTCTAAAAGCATAAATCTCTTTTGCAGAAGCCATATCCCTCAGCTCTAGTGGTCAGTATTAGAACTCAGTTTTCGTAATACTGGTATTTTCTCTCTCGGTGATATTAGAAGACTTTGAACCACTTACACATTTTCATGATCTAAAAATATTTGTTTGGTAAATTTTTTTTAATGCTTGTCGACCTTTCTTACCTTATGCTTTTTTTTCCTACCATTGTGAGGGCCATTGGCTCAAGTTTTCCAAAACAATCTGGTATTTCAATCGTAAAGAAAAATCCCGGGTGCTTTTAAGAAATGAAGGGAGGAAAAACTGCTCCATTGAATAGGACCTTTATTTTCTTGTGCAGTTCAATGAAGGCTCTTGATACAGATATAGAATCAGAATAAAAAAAATACCCAATCCCTCATCTTCTGATTGATGGTTTGTTTATATATATTTGATTCTTCTTCTTCGGCTACCTATATTTCTTTTCATTTATATCTTTTATTTTTGGAAATTAAAAATTGTCCATTTTGGGAAACTAGTACTGTAAATATTGGAAATTAATAGCATTCTTCAGGCTCAGCCAATTTTCTTAGAAAGGCGATGAGTTGCCCCCAAATCAATTGTACCTACTGAACTGCTTTCAGTGGCCTCAGAGGAGAACAGAGCTCCCTGCACAGATTTATGGAGGGGTGCCTGTTGGAATGACTGACTGCTTCTTTGACACATCCTGTCTCATCTCCAGGGAATTCCATTATAAGTTTTTTTTTTTTTAACAAACAAACATAGTAAAAATGAGTTCTTATCATTCTCCCCATGGGAGTATGTGAATATCACGTTAAATTTTCGTAAGAGTTGATATCTTATGGGTCAACTAGTTATTCTTTAAGATACCCATGGGTACATGTTTGAAAATACCTTATTCCTCTCCTTATCTATTATAAACATTAAGAGTAGAAGCTTCTAGTATCAGGGATAGCAATACGGTAAGGGCTGAAATATTAGTTAGCAAAGGGATTTTTTTTTAAAAGAAAGATTAGGAAAAATTCATTCTGAGAAGAGAGGGATGGGTCCTAACCTTTGTAAGAAAGATGAAGTACAATACTTCATGCTAAAATGCCATGTCATTGTTTGTTAAAAAATGAAAATTAGGTTAAAAAGCTGAATCCAACCTCTTATTTATGGCTGCATCATCTCTCTTAATAGGCTATAGACCATGATGTTTGCTGCTTTTGGTTGGTAAAACAGGCAGAAAACGTGAAATTTAAGAATTGTAGCACCTGAGTTCCCAGTCATTCTTATCTTTGTTCCCTCTCTCATTGTTTTCAACTTTGAGGTTAGTTCCATCATGGCCTGCCCTGTTCTGGGAATAATTCCCTAGTGAGGACATATTCTCTTTCCCCCAGTATCATTAGGTCTTAATTTTATCTCTCGGACTTTTCAATAAGGATCCCCCTGTTTCTGTCTTGGAAAACAAAACAAAATAAACAAATCCAGATCATCTTCTTGGAGCTTGTGTCCACTGGCCTGGTTAGTAAGGAATAGAGAGATATATACTCTCCTAGGGTCCACAGAGAGCGGTTACTCTGTTCTCACCCATGTGACACAGAGATGCTATTCATTTCTCTTTGGATGAGTGGGAGTGAAGTAACATGGTTATTTATTATTATTATTATTATTTTATTTTCGCCTGTTTAGTGGAGTTGAGATGTAAACATTATTATTGTTATCATTATTAATAGCTCTCATGTATATAGCACTTCGTTTATTTAGCAGTTTGTTATGGATAATCACATAACTGGCATAGAACAAGCATTACTATTCCCATTTCACAAATGGGTACTCTGAGGTTTAGAGAGCTTAAGTGACCTACCTGTCATCAAATGGCTATGGTGTGATGGGTTTAAATCAAGAACTCATTTTGGAGCTGGATGATCCCAGGCCTTCTTGGCCCTAAATCCCACATTCTATCTATTGCCCTACATAAGAAGTAGAAATCACAGTTGCCCAAATAAGAACCTTTTTTTTTTTAAACAAGGGTTTTGAGAATAAAATTTCTCACTACTTGGAGCATTCCTCAGCAATAATATAGACTTTGTCTTAGATGGAATTCTGGAAAACCTGTCCCTTTGCATGGAAGAGCTAATTTTCTGATGTGATTTATAAACATTCCTCTCTAGAATGATGATTCTTTTATAAAAATAAAACAACAACCAATTTGTCATATTCGTCATGTTTGTATTTTATTCCAGCTCTTTACTGAGCCTTTCAGAATGCAAATAAGAAGGGGGAAAACTCACCCTTTTTATTCTTGTTATTAGCTATAACTTTAAAAAGTGAAAAATCTCTCTCCTCTCTCTTTCTCTCTCTCTCTCTCTCTCTCTCTTTTTCTCTTTCTCCCTCTCTCCCACACACTCACACACACACACATACACACACCCCCCTCCTACAAGCCAAAGAATTTTCTTGACTCTGCTGATTTGCCCCATTAATATTGCTGTGCACACAGTGTAGGTTATGGACTGGTCGGCTGGTTCTACCGCTTATATTAACAAGAAAATAATGGGTTTACACTCTGGGCAGACTTAGTTTTGTATATTTTTAGACTTGGGGCTGACTGAAGGGAGGGAGAAGCCTTGGGGGGGGGTCTGGGGGAACCTAGAGAGAATAAGCTGCCTTATCTCTACCCCTCTCTGAGCAAGGCTGAAGCTGCCCCTTTCTATCGGGGGATAGAATGGTGAAATCTCCTGCTGGACTAACGGCTTTGATATTTCATTTGCAGACGTATCAGACCCCCAAACAAGAGAAGATTTTTGGGCCTGTTGCCACAAACCCGTAGATCCGAACTTGTGGTGATATTCCACACAAGCTTGTGTCTATAGGTATGTGTCTGTCAGGCAATCTCACAAACCAGGGGCCTGTTCTATATATGGCACTTCATAGCCATTGATGTGTTTCTGTACATCTCTGCCCCCCACTCCCAAATCTAGACAAATGGTGGCTGTTTTGTTCCAAGACGGTCATTATTCCTTCGTGGTTGATATTGTCGTGTTCCTGCCACACAGGCCTCTGGGGTGAGGCTGTGGAAATTTGAGTTTGCAGGTAACCCCACATTTGTTGGGGTTTGGACACCCAGCTATTGACAGGCAAAGCCCATATATGCAACCCTGGTTTCGTTTTGCTTTCCTTAAAGACTGATTAATTGCTGTTAGCAAAGTTGTGGTTTTCTCGGGAAAGTGACAGAGACTTGTTTATGAGAACAGTATCCTAGTAGTTTTGGCGGCACTGTCTGGCAAGTCTCGCTTTGCCCTATTGTTCCCCAAGTGCAGTTGGAGGGCGGCAGAGAAAGGCAGATATGCTGAGCTCTGGTGATATTTGGGAAGATCTTCACAAGTAGAATTATTGGGGGAGAGAGTCTATTGCTCTCACCACTTTAGTAAATCATTAGTTTATATGAAAAGAAATATTTATATAAAAGGAAGAAGGGAAGTAGGATGTAGGGGTGTGTGTGTGGGAAAAACAACAGAAACTACCTGCTTGGATCTAATTTTGTGGCTGGCCAGACCAATTTTATTTATCTTCTTTATGTCTTACAAAAAAAAAAAAAAGGAACGAGTGTGATTTTCTCCCACCCCCACCCCCATCTCCCCAGCCCAATCACTGCTCCTTGCCTCTTAAATGTCACCATTGTGCCAGAATGGAAAAAGCAAATGATTATAGATCAAAGCAAACATGGCTAAACAAGGATACTTCCAACTTCGGGGGCTGAGCCGTCCGTAAATAGCACCCAGGGTGAAAAGTGGATCAGATTGGGTGCCTTAAACCCTTACCACTCAAAGCTCAGGAATTCCTATAATATTTTCAAAAATCTAACCGCCTCCTCCAACTAAACAATCCCAGATAAAATCAGCTGCTGAGTTGAAAAAAAAATAGAAAAAAAAGTCTGAAATTCAGATGGGTGTACTTTATTTAGTCTGTGTAGCCTCCTCTCAACCACTGTACAACCCAGGATTGGCTCTCTCCAGGTTTTGAGGAATATGAAAATGAAACACCCTTCTACTCGAGCTAGGGACGGCTCTATCTGAGGTACAGACACTGAATGTAGGATGGCAGGTAGGGATCTGCAAATGGTAGGCCCAGGGGATATTCTTGTTATGCATTTCCTTGGAGCTCATTCCACGTAGCTTCAAGAAGTCTTGGCTTGTGTATCTGAAGTATGTTAGGGCTTGCCAAGACATTGTTGGGGCATTCAGGATATACATAACACTACATCTAGGAAAAGAAGATTTCTCTCCTTCAGGTGTGTCAAGTAGATTGCTTGGCCTCGGGCTTGCATCTACCTAGCAAGCAAGCAATCTACCAGGTTGATTTCACAAGCATTTTTGATAAGGTTGCCCTTGGATAGATGAACAGCCAATAACTTAAAATCAACACAACTCCTGCCCTGCAAAACACTTAATCTTGGTAAGGGGTACTCTGGTCCACACCTCATAGACTTGTTACTCTGAGCTAAAAATCAAAAACAATCAAACAACAACAACAATAAAACAGAGTATTGAGTGTAGAATATCTAAAGAAAAAAGGTCTTCAAACCACCACAGCTATGAGCCAGTACTTTTTCTACATTTCTGACACCGCACAGGCCTGTTGTATGGCAAGGAGTGAATTTCTTAGAGTCTGTTTCTTTTAAATGGTGTTATACGTGCTCCCTCAAATAGGAGGGTTCTAGAGAGTACTATGCCCGCCCTTTCAAAGCTGCAGAAGATTTAAGAAATCTTGTACATCTGATTACCTGCTTAATTTTTTTTTTAAACCTCACCCAGAAAATATTCTCATGAAAAACCCCAAATGCCTGGGGATTGGCCAGAAAAAACAGGACATTAAATATTGCATGTGCAGTGAAATGTTTCCCTCTTCACCCCACCTTCACCATTTCTGTTATTTCCATGCTCATGAAAGAAAGTTTTTTGGGTATTAAATGGATCCTTCCCACAGGAGACAAGATCTCCTATAGGAGACATGGAGACATGGTTTGGGATTCCAAAGAAAGACATTGTAATGGAATCCCTCCCTTTTCCTTTTGTAGGGCCAGTAGAAAATGAGCATAAAGTACTTTATGAAAATATCTAAATCAGCCCCATCAAACGCATTTTTTAAAGCCCTGTGCAGGGTTCAGGTAAGATTTGGCTTTTAACTCACCCCTCCCTCTGCTCTAAATATTCTAATTTCAGAAACCACATTTATAAATGCAAATGGATTTTGAACCTCAGTTCAAATTTTGCTTTTGTTATGCTGAAATACTTAAAGAAATTTCACTAGAATGCAGAAATTAATACATGGATGATTAGGGTCAATATTATTCTTTTAAATTTATCCTACACTGTGATGTTATCATTTTATATTTCAAAGTGTTTGCCAAGCACTCCTTCCTATCTGTGGGATTTTGTGAAAACACCATTGTCTCCCAGTTGTTGCTTTGTTTTGTTGTTGTTTTTAAAAATCTCACCAGCAGCAATGCTTCTTAAAACAGGATTTATGCAAATCTTTCATGTGTTCTATATGCGTGGAACTTACAGTGAGATCAATGAAAACTGAGTCTTATCTATTCGAGGCTTTTCTAATAATGTGGTTGATGGGATGAGATGAAGAATGAAACGCCCTTTTTTGTTGGACACCACAAACCTAGAAGGTCCCCAAAATGATATAATCTAGCTATCTACCTCTAATCATGGACATAAAACTACCCTTCACTTTGTAGCCAATGTTTAACCACATCCAAGAAATAATATTCTTTAGCCTTTCTCAATAGCCTATTCAGATTATATTTGCTATTAGGAAGTTCTTGCTTCTCTCTAACCTAAATCCCAGTTATAACAGTTTGATCTGGCTTCCTCCTGATTCGGGGTGGCGGTTGATAGGTAATTTAAAATCCAGCTTTACAACAGACTAATTCAAAATCCATTTCCAAGTGTCATAGAATCCCTTTGCAGTAGGTGTTAGAAATATACCAACATCTCGATACATTATACTTACACCTCCTTCTTATAAATGTCACTTGCTTTTTACCTCAGTATTTTCAATAAGAATTTTTATGACATCATTCCATATCATAATTGCATGTTGTTGTTGTTACATGACTACAAATATTTACACTAATTACATAATGAGCTGTAATTGCACTAATTGGGTAAATACATGATAATGGGCTAAAATCAGGGTAAATAAACAAGGAAATTCACACAACTGAAAGAGCAGGGCATTAAAAACCATTAGCATTCTAAGATCAACCCCCCCACAAAGCCTGTTACCCCCAAGATAAGAATATCTACAGAAAAAGACTGATTCCTCAGTTTCCAGATATTTCAGAGCCTCTTTGGTTTAAGCTTAGAGTAATGTAAAAGTATACTAAGACTATTCTTAAATTAACTGTTCCCTTCTTTGTTAATTTTTTGTCCCTCCTACAATCACCATTATAAGGCTTTGTGGGGAGGAGAGAATATTCTAACTATGTCTGCAAATCCAGACAGAATCCCAATACAAAGAATATGGAGGGGATTTCAAAAAACCCAGAAAAAAATCATTTAAAAATTTAACCATTTTATTTACCTTCTATGCTCTACCACACTTACATGTGCACATGTGCATGCACACACATACATCCTAACATATCCCAAACACTCATTAATTCCTTTATGTTTGGGTTAGATTCTTTTATTACCTAGCCCTATGACTGACAACCTGAGACAACTCCAACAGTATAGGAGAGGAGCTCATAGATAATATTCAAACTCAAAATCCACTTTCAGATCATAGGACTAAGAATTGAAAGAGATCTTACAGGTAACCTGCTTCAACCTTCCTTCCCATTTAAAGCTGAGGACACTGACACCCGGAAAGGTGAGGTGACTTCCCTGAAATCACACCAAAGCTGAGTCAGGGCTTCGAGGGCCTCAGGACTGGCCCACATTTATGGACCTGTACAGCATCATCCCCCAGGCCACAAAGTCTGACTACTGCATTAGCATTGACTGCAAATAGCCGAGAGAATTAGTTTGAAACTTCCTGTAGTCTCTCTATGGGGAAAAAACCAAACCAAAACAAGGGAGGATATTAGTGTTTGCTGAATACTGACTATTACATATCATTGGGAAGTTGGCTAAAAAAGGTAATAGAGACCTCCCCCTGTCCATGAAAATAGCATGAAACTATCCAATCCAGCAGACTAAAATTTTCTAGTAGAATTGATATCCCCATACAATATGAAGTGTATGGACTTCACTGCCATCATTGTACCATTATATGTAGGTGGCCCTGTGTTCTCCAAGGCTGTCTACCTTAGCCTTTTGCAAGCTGTGGCAGGTCCCTTCAAGTTTCTGGGATGGGCCTGCAGATGGCCTCCTAGTAACTACTTTGAGCACCATAGATAAGCTTGGAGAGGCTCATCTCCAGAAGGTTGGCCGTCAGTTAAGAAATTTTTTTCAACTCCTCATGAAAATCATTTACTAAGGGTTGAGAGTTGTATCAGGGGACAAATGACAAGGGGATATACCAATGAAATGCCAAGTTCTGGAAGGTTTGGTTTGAAGTATAAGCTCAATAGTGCCTGCTTGCCGTGATTTGTCATGTCTTACTTTTAAGTTGTTTCTCTTGGAACTCTGTTTATGAGGTATTTATTTTGTATTTGCTCTTTGAATTCTAGCTGCTTCCGTTTCCCCCATGATTGTCATCTTTTAAAGAGGGCAGCTTCCTGAATAAAAGTGTTTTTTTCTTACTCTTTTCTGATTAAATGTCCAAGCTGACCTTTTGTTAGTTTCCCATATGTCTTTAATGTGCATCCCAGGACTTTAGAATCATTTGAACCGCTGTCACAGTCTCATATACCAATAGTTTTCAATCCTAATTTCAAGGGGACCTAGCCCAAGTATTTTCTCTTTTTCTCTGTGCAGAATAAATGATCAAGGGTCAAGTTTCTTGTTTCGTTTTCTCTATTGTCAGGCCCTTGGTTTTGATGTGTTGCCTCTCACAAATGGTCCACTAGGTGACAGCATGAAGAATCCTGGTAGAATGACTTGTATTTTATTGCCTGAGACATGGCAGCTCTCCAGCCATTATGACTGCTCGCACCCAGGTTGAGGTAGTAGGTTGTATAGTTCAGAATTACATCAAGGGAGATAACTGTACAGCCTCCTAGCTTTCCTTGGGTCTTGCACAAAACACCATGGTGAGAATGATCATGATTTTTCCAGGCTTTTCCCCCTAGGAAAGCCCATTCAAGGTAAGATCTGCTATAGTTCTTTTTTTTGCTATTAGAATTCAAGTTATTTATTGATTTTTGCCCCCATGCCATATCTTCATGTTATGTGGATTTGTTTTTTTTTTAATTTTCTTTTGTTTTGCTTTAGTTTTTAACCAAAAGGAGAGTAAGACTAATTCATAATTCTCCAGGATCTTATATCTAGAAGTTTGTAATATTGAAAGTAACTGTTTACTCTTGTCCTGTGAAGCTTCCCAAATTGTGGGGAGAAGAGTGATCTGGAATTGCTGTATAAGAGTTTAGGCTAAACAAGCTAAATAGCTAAATGATGAGTAGCTTTTTTCCTGTGTCTTATAAATTCTTCAGCTTAAGTGTGTGTGTGTGTGTGTGTGTGTCTGTGTATACACAGACACACACACACATATATATATATAATACACAAACACAGGCACATAGCTAGCTAGATATAGATATATACACAGAGAGAGAGAGATGTGGATTGGTATTGATGAGGACAATCACTATGGTAGAACATAGACAAATGTAAGCTTCTTCAGGGCAGGAACCATTTCATTTTTATCTTGGTATCACCAGTATCTAGCACAGTACTTTGGTATAAAATAGACTCTGAAAAAAAATGTTTGTTGAATTGAACATGACTGATCAGAGATCTAAATGTAGAATGGCCCTTACAGGTCCTCTAGCCCAGCCCTCTCCTTTGACATATGAAAGTTGAACATCCAGCCGTAAATGTGTGTTTTGTCTGCCTTAGGATGAGCTCATCCATCACATAGACAGTAAGTCAATCCCCATGTATTCAAGTAGGCTTTACAGACATAGTATTAGAAGAAAACCTCAAGAGGTCATCAAATCCATTCTTCTGCCTCTAGGAAATCCAAGACCCAACCCATAAGAACAATAATGGTTGTCTTTTATCTATGTCTCTCTGCTACCTTAAAGGAAATACTAGGTCCCTGTGTCATCATTGTGATTCTGGGCTTAAATATTTTTATAGTGAGTCATAGCAATTGTTACATTCCTAAGCGGTCAGTAATAACTAGCTCTAGTTTGGAGATAAGGCGCAAAGAGGTTAAGTGACTTGCTCTCAGGCCACATGGCTAATTGACTATGGAGCCAGGAGTAGGACCCGCAGTCCCATCCTCTGTCCTCTTTGCCTGGTCTTTCCACTTCCTTTTAACAACATAGTGGCTGTGTCCTTGCCCTAGCTGAATGCTGTCATTATTCTGTCATGTTTTATTCTGAGTCATGTGGAAAAGGCTTACTACCTGTGCTTGTGCTGTATGAGAGTTTGTATAATAAACATCTGCAGCCACTTGACATCTAAGGACCTACTTAATATTGTTTATGCAACATTTCTGAAGTTAAAAAAAATTTTTTTTAAACAAGTTGAGCTTTTATGTGCTACAAGGAAGCCTTCTACATAGTAGCTAAGGCTTGGGAGCAGATACACTGATCCAATACCTTCCTTCACTGATTGCTCTTACGGCTTGTCTGTTCTGAGGGAAAAACATATCCATTATGGCATTTCAGCTGATGTAGCATTAGGTATTTGTAGATGTCACAAAGATGGGAGGGACAGCAACCATTGTAGATGAAAGCATCAGTAACCAAATGGACCTTAGCAGGATAGAACATTAGGCTAAAACTAATGGGATTCCACAGGGATAAATATGAAGTGTTGTATTTGTCCTCAGAACAATGCAACAAGTATAGGATGGTGGAGGCATGGATGAAAAAATGCTGTTTTCTGAAAAAGAAGTGGGGGTTTTAGTGGACTATAAATCAACAGTCTGATGTGGCAAGCCAAAAAGTGCTAAACTCGGGTTGCACTGAAAGACGCAGCTTTCAAAAATAGGGAAGTGGTAGTCATTTGTACTCTGCCTTCATCAGACTGTATCTAGAGTATGGTATTCAGTCAAAGGTCCCATGGTTTAGAAAGGATGTTGATTAGCTAGAGAATGTCAGGAGAAGGGAAATCAAGGTGGTGAAAGGCCTTCTGTACGTGGCATAGGATGATCAATTGAATGCACTAGAGACAGCCCAGAGAAGAAAAGACTCAGGGTAGACTATAACAGTGGTCTTCAAGTACGTGGTAGGACTAGACTTATTCTATATAGACCTAGGGGACAGAAGTTTAGACAAGATGTCAGGCAAAAAATGTCCTAACAATTAGAACTTCCTAACAGTTACAGTGAAATGGACTGTTTAGGGGGTACTGGATCTCTCCTTTCCTTGGTGTTCTTCAAGCACAGGCTGAGTCTTTGTCAGGTATAATACAGTGGGAATTCTTTTTGTTTGTGGATTGAACTAGATGCCTTCTAATCCCTTGCCACTCTCCGATTCTGTGATTCTATAGAAGGTTATATCTAAAAGAGCTAAACTAGTGCCAGTGTTAGAGATTCAGAAGGCTTGAGTGTGGCCAGCATCATGGAAGCCAAATACTTAGTGGTATAAAAAAGATTTTAGGAGCTTCGAGGAAAAGGAAAAGGGATTGGTGGCAAGTTTGGAGGCTTTTAGATTTACTTCAGAGACAATAAAAATGTAAGACCTCTCTCCAGAATTATTGTTTTGTTGGATTTTTGTTTTTAATAATTATATATTGCCTTACTTCCAAGTAACATTCTGCTTTTCACTGAATTTTATGGAATGGACAGCTATTCTCAGTCCCACAAATCCCTGACTTCCCATGGGTATTCCCAATGAGCATAACAAGAGACTTGAGAGACTTGAAGATTGTTGCTAGAAGTTAAGGAGAAAAGGCAGGAATATAATAATGATATGGGAGAATGTTGAGCAGTGTAGAGGAAGGTGAGCATTTGTATCGATACTCTATGTTAGGGGTGATTCAGTGATACATTCTATTCAGTGGGTATACTTTTGTCCAGGCTCTCTGCTCTGGTCTCTCTCTCTCTCTCTCTCTCTCTCTCTCTCTCTCTCTCTCTCTCTCTCTCTCTCTCTCTCTCTCTCTCTCTCTCTCTCTCTCTCTTTCTCTCTCTCTCTCTCTCCCTTTCCTTCTCCCTCTCCCTCTTTCTCTCTCCCTCTCCCTCTCCCTCTCCCCCTCCTTCTCTTCTTCTTCTTCTCCCTCTCCCTCTCCCTCTCCCTCCTATCTTACTTTAGTCTATTTGATTTCAGGCCAATGTGACCTTGTTCACTTGGCTTGGTGGCAAAGACCTTTTCAATCAATATCTGGTAACTCTCTGTCCCCCTCCTACAGTGCAGAAGCATGAGCTTCCTTCCCAAGAAGAGGTTCTTGTGGGTGACTGATAGAATCAGTTCTCTTCTCCTTGCTGACCTGCCACTGTGTCTGCCCTGAGCCTTCTGATGTCTCCATGGAGAAATGGGTGAGCCCAACTTTATGGTAGTTCATCTAAAATATGTGTTTCTAAATATATTTAGTGTGTGGCAAGACTTCCAATATACCAGCAGCAGCCACCAGCAGCAGCCTTGTGTACCAGACTTTCTCAAGTCATGAAAGATGTTTTCTCTGAGTAGGACCAGTACTTTGTAGTATTTAATGCCTCCTTTTCCAGGGGTTGTTTGGACTTCATGGTGTTATCAAAAGTATCTCATCATATAAACATCTTCCTCTAAACTTTGGGATATTTAAGAGTTTGTGCTTAAGGCGGAAGTGAAGGTGGGGGAGGGTCACAGACGTGTCTTATATGGAATTTACATAGTATGTATGTGATGTTGATATTATAACTACTCATTTTTCAAGTATCTCAGAATTCTTTTACCACCATAAAATATCAAGATGCCACACTGTTATTGTTGCATTTCAGTACTAGGGAACTGTAAATATTGAACCTTATCCTACAGGATATAGGATTATATTACATTCCTGTAAGTACATTACATTACATCTCAATAAACTTTCATAACCTTTAGGAATATGGAACTCATTTCCCCCTAAACATTTTGTTATAATAGAAGGAACATTGAACTAGACATCAGTAGGTTTTGGAGTCTTGTCCTCACGCAGGCTTTAGCAACTTGTGTGACCTTGGGAAAGTAACTTAACCTCTTCATTTTTTTTTTAATCTGTAACATACGAGAGTTAGACTAAGTGATGTCTAAGGTCCCTTCTATAACTTGAATTATATTACTGTAGAATGTTAATCCTTGCTGATATGCATTGCATTCTATCCTTGCCTCAGTTTAACTTGGAAAATGATAATGAATAGTCTGCCTCCACTTTATCAGAGTAAATGGATGTTACTTTCACAACGTTCAGTTTGAAAAATAAGTAGCCATGTGCAAAAATGGAATCCCCCAAACATTTCTAACACTGAAGGATCTATTGGGACAAGGGAAAAAGGAATCAATTCATAGTTTTCATGGCTTACAAAAATCCCAGAAAAAATATAGTAATAAAGAAAAGGCTTAGGGTGTCTGGCTGACTTTGAACAGGGTGATGCCAAGGTGCAATATGTTATTTTGCAGCATGGAAAGTCTCAGTGCTGAATAGGGTTGTGTCAAATTGCCTGCAATCCTCCACCTCCTCCTTTGGTTCTTTCCTTCTTGCTCTTCTTGAGTAAAAATCTTTCTCTTCATCCTCCACCACCAATTGCAATATGGGACACATGAGAGCTTCAGTGTCCCTTCTCAAACCTTTTACATCAGCCACAGAACCCCTGCTGTTCTGTGCTAATGTGAAATGTAGTAACGTTTAGCATCAAGACATCTCCAAGTCAAGAGGTTAACGGAAAACACATCTCCCATTGTGTTTTCACAGCTCTGATACCATTAATGGCGCAAACACCATGGAGACAAATAGATCTCTCTTTGTTCAGGAGGCTTTGAATGAAGAAAAAATATATATTACATCTTCACAACACGAGTGCCTTTTCTATATGGCACATTAAGGAAGGATGGAGGGGAGAGGTCACATAACATCGAGTCTGATATGGCCAAAGCCTTGTCTAGAGGTATAATTCTATCTCCCACCATTTTCTTTCTGTTGCTGTAATGAAGAAGCACTTTCTTTGGTCTTTTGATGCATGTTTCCAATCCCAGCTGAGAAAATGAGACTTATCCTTTCAAAGTATAAATGCAATGAAAGAAAAATTCTTTTGATACTTTAGTGGAAGACTTAAGGTAGTGTTCTCTACACTGTGACCCAGAAGAGATTGCTGATGCCCCTTTCTGCCTCCCTTTTCCTCTGCCAGCCTCTAAATCTCCTCTTTTTCTGTTGTTATCTTTGCTTATAGAGGATCTAGGTCAATTACCGTGGATTGGTGGAAGGGAACAAAGAAGGAAGAAATCAAGAGATGACAACCTTTTACAGGGATGGGAATATTTTTTACTTCCTAATAGATCACATGGCCCATGGAACTATATTCACATAATAATAATAGTGATAATTCCAAACATTTATATAGCACCTACTGTGTACAAGGCACTCTGCTAAGTACTTTACAAATATCATCTCATTTGACCCCTACAACAACTCTGAGGGGCAGGTATTATTATTATTATTATCTCTACTTTACAAATGAGGAAACTGAGGCAGGTAGAAGTTAAATGACTTGCCTAGAGTCAGCTGGTAATTGTCTGAGGCCAAATTCAAATTCAGATCTTTCTGACTCCAGATCAACTACTCTATCTGCTGTGCCCCCTAGCTGCCTCTAACATGCCTCTTACATGATGGGTAAATGCATTTGTGGCCTTATTATTTCATATACTTGACTATATCCCTCAGGAAAATGTTAATCAAGACTATTTAAGGTCACCAGCATTACCTATTTGGCTGATAGGCCATCATGAGCAGCACTATAATTAGAATACTCACTTTCCTCAGTCACAGATAAGCACATTAATCACTGGACCTTGTCTCTTTGTGGTGCCAATTCAGGATCCAAAAAAAAAAAAATCCATTCTTGGAGCCTAAATGGCCTTGCTTGACTGTCTGCACAGCCTGGATCCACTGAGTGATTGCCAATTCCTCTCTATGTAGTATAGACGCTGAGGTTTTCTTGGACTCTCATCTTTAATAAATTCAGTGTCTCAGACAAGCCTAATTACTAGCAGTGAAATGTCCTCCTCCTACAGGCAGACCACCAAGCTAACTCTGAGGATGAGAATTTTATTCTCTGGGTACATCTCCTCTGTACTTATTCAGACTATCCTGATGCCCAGAGGCATCTGTCTCCTCGCTGTTGATTCAGTGACAACTAATGTAGCCAAATCCACACGCCAAAGTTCATCAGGAAAAGGCACAGAGGGAAAGGAATGCCAGAATGACTCATTGTTGAATGAATAAAGGGCCCAAGTGTTCTGCTATTGTCATTTGTAAATTTGTATAAAATGTATAGAATTCATGTCATAACTGGAATTCTGACCTAGGATGGTTCATGCCCAGTGGTGAGGGTGCAGCATTAGAGCAATCCCAAAATACTTCCTTTGCTCTGACGTTAACCATCAACCTCAAAAATAAATAGCATTTTCATGATGTGTTTTGCAGGCCCGTCGAGGGTTTTATCATCTTTAAACTATTTGTTGCTTGTAAACTTTTGAGGAGTGGAGTGTTGCTGATGTCTGAAACCAGAATTAAAAATAAACGGATATTAAAAAAAGAACCGATATGTTCCCTAAAATCAGGAAGATAGATTTGCTTTACATGCGTAGGCAACGTAAAATAAACTTTTTTACCTTGACCTTCTATGAGAGTATCTATTTAATCCAGTATTTTATTCACTGTTACTTACTGAGAGTCAGCATGACACAGTGAATGAAAATCCTGCCATGGAATCAAGAAGACTTGGGTTCAAGTTTGGCCTCTGATGCATACTTGACTGATGAGCTTGAACAGATCACTTTACCGCTCATTGTTCCAGGAAATCCTAAGACTACAAGGAACAGACAGGTTAGTCATCTGAGAGGATATCCTGGTACAAGAGTTCTCTATCCTGTGAGAAAGCACAGACATAGATAGAAATTCTATTTACTATTAATGAAATTCCAATTTTCTTTAAAAACAATAAATTTTTGATAGCGTTTGGTTTTATATCACCCACATTCCCCAATGTATCCCTCTTCTCTCCCCTTCTGAGAGGAAACAGTTCAGCCAAACTAATTGGCACATCAAAAAAAAAAAAAAAAGACTAACATTATATTATGGAGGAGGCAGCTATACTCCATGGCCGGTCAGCAACTGGCAAAACCCATCATAAAATGTAATTGGGAAGTATTTCACAAGATAAAAGAAAAATGCAGAACACATATAGTTTTATTTTTATGCTTTATTTTACCATTGATTTAAAAAAAATCTCTCCCTTCCTGCAGCCCCTCTCCCACCCATTGAGAAGGCGAGCGATAGGATAGCAAATATATGGAACGTAGATAATGTTGCTATGTGGATTTCCAAGTCAATATATGGCCTGCAGAGATCCTTATATACTGTTCAGTGGCACCTGCCATTGGTGTGTCGGACTTCTACATTTATCGAATCCCACCTCTGCAAAGCAGGGAGGAAGGTATGTTTATACATCCCTTCTTTGGGGCAAAGTTTTGCCATGATAATCATTATAATTTCACAGAATTTACTTTCAATTGATGTGTTATTTTTATCTTTATTTCTATTTTTGTGGTAATGGTGTGTGTGTGTGTGTTGTATCTGTGGTTCTGTTTACTTCATTTTGCCTCAGTTCATATGTCTTCCCATACTTCTCTGTATTCATCAAATTTGTTGCTTTTATACTACAGAGATATTCCATTAAATTATTGTACCAAAATATTTCATTATATATGGGACCTTTCTTTTTATCCTTGACCTTTTTTTTTGGAATATGTATATCTAGCAGTGGAATCTCTGAGGCATATTCTTCTTCAGTTGCATTAATTTTGATAATGCAAAAACTTTTCAATTTCATGTAATCAGTTATGTTTATCTTTAATCTCTGTACCTTTTCTGATTGTAATCACCATCTCCATCCCCAACATAGCCATAACTATGAAAGGTACCTTATCTGGTTCTCTCCTAATTATTTTATGGAATGATTTTTAATATTCAATTTCAATATACATCTTTAATCTACTGTGGTATTTGGTGTAAGATATTTGTCAAAACCTATTCAAAGAATAATCACAGTATAAAACATACTTAATGCTAAAACTGTACTAAATATAATCTTTCTTAGGGAATCTAGAAGACATTTCAGGATTATTACTATGAATATTAGTTATTGTTGTATGGTAGATAAGTAAATATACTAATTAATAGAGCTCTGTTTTGTAGAATTTCAGATTAACCAACTTTACCATATATATGCTATATCTAAAGTCTGAGTTTAACTGTCAATATAGGGACAAAATGTTCTGTTCCCAACAGAACTTTACCATAACCCAAACCTAGAAAAATGCTCAGTTCATGAAAACATGATAACGAATGTGGTTGATATCAAGTTCAGACAGATAATGTTAATCTATCCACAAGTTAGAAGTTAGCTTTGAAAGAACTCATCCTGGGCATTTAATGTATGTAGAAAGCTTAACTGAATTCCCCCCCTGGAATCCTGATCTTTATTGTATCAATATCATTATATGTGTATCATTATACAGAAGGTAGTCTCCTAGAGGGCAGAGACTATATTGTGTGACTGTCTAATAAAATGCCTAGTACAATATAGACCTGCAAATAAGTATTAAATAACAGGAATAGCTACTTAGGAAACCCTTTCTCAGCAGCAGTGATAGACTTCTCACATAGCTTTGGTTCTCAATAATTTAGATACATTCATCTCTCTAGTATCATCCCAGTCCCAGTTCTAGCCTAATTATAAACCTCTCCTGGCCTGAGCTAACCAAAACAAAGATGTCACCATGGTTTCATCACCTTTTAGTACTGGGAAAATTCGGCCACATTAATTTGGGTGGAGGAATGATGTTGTGGGGAGGGGTATAAGAACTATTAGAGGAAAAAGCCTTTTTTGGTTCGCTACTGATTTGCTTTAGAGCAGTTTAGGTGGTGCTTAGGTAGTCAGGACCTGAGTTCAAATCTGGCCTCAGACACATACTAGCTGTGTGACCCTGAGCAAGTCACTTAACCCTGTTTGCCTTAGTTTCCTCATCTGTAAAATGAACCAGAGAAGGAAATCACTTCAGTATCTTTGCCGAGAAAACCCCAGTTGGGGTCACAAAGAGTCAGACATGACCAGAACAACGGAACAGTAACAACAATAAAAAACTGATTTACTTTGTGACCTTTAGCAAAACACTAAACCTCTCTGTGCTTCATGTTTAATAGAATCAAGTGGGATGAAGGATTGCAAAGATGAAATGCTTTGATGTGCAAAGCAGAGATTTACATAACCTTGTTGAAGCCAGTCAACTTCCAGTTCCACCGTGCTTCTATTTTCCTGCTTGACCTAGAGTGGGCCCAGATTGTGTTTTAGTTAAGTAAGGGCTCAGAAATAAGTAGGGGTCACCTGAGAAGGAAGAACTTCATTTCTATTTTCCTTGACTGGAGAGAACAGCCCCTCATTCTTCACAGTTCATATTTTGCAAGCAAGATCATTTTCTGTAACAAATGGAGGCGGGTGGGACAGCATCAGTACAGATAAGCTAAACTTTCTGTCTCCTTGATAAGTAAGCTTGTTTCATGACCAGGTCACTAGTCCACTTGGGAAGTGACCCAAGCAAGCTCTTAGATAAGTAGAAACTAAGAAAGCAGGGGAAAATGTTTTTGCCAACTGTTTCTTCTTGGCCTTTTGGCTAAGATCAACTGTTATGTTCTCTATCTAGGGACTATCTCATGTAGGCCGGACTAGATGATCTAATAGGTCTTTTAAATTTCTAAATACTATGACTTCTATCCCCAAGTGTAAGACATAGTTTATTTACACAGAAACACATTCACAGGCTTAAGGAAATGCAGAATGACTAATGCTCGCTTGTGAAAGTGAGCTAAGATGACTCAAATGGCAATTTGGCAATTTTTTTTTGTTCCAAATAAGAGAAGTAAATCAAAGTCACAGACATTTTCTCCAGTCCCCCTCCCTGCCTCCCGCCCTGACAACTTTGCTCCCAGCATTTCACTGGGCGGATTTTATATATCAGAATCTCTCCACACTACTGTAATGATATTCCACCAATACATGGTATTGCCCTGTTAAGGCAGGAGTCATTCTGAAGAGTTAGCAAAGAATCTCTTCAGTGGAGCTTTATTGTAATTTCATCTGCTTCACCAGGTTCATGAGGGATAAAGGGGGAAAAACAAGAACATTGAAAAAGATGAAAAGATATACATTTTTAGAAAAATTAAAATATGATAATAAAACATAATCAGTATGCATTTAGACTTTAAAGATACGTCTTGGTCTCATGGGCAACATCCACACTGGTAAATGAATCATTGTGAGGAGTTTCAAATGGCTTTCAAAATATATTTCCACAGGATTATCTTGGCAAGGGCAACAACTTGGAGGTGTTTACACTGTCTGGATTGTCTAAACATTTGGGGTGAACACCACCAAGGAGTACAGTCAGTGGTCTGGACAATAATGGAAGACAAAAGAGATATCATCTTGTAATCCCACTCTGCTTTATAGTGTTTGTGCTAAACTGAAATATTCATCCAACTGCATATTCTGGCTGTAGAAATACACAGAGAAAAAAAAGAACTACCAGTGTTGCTTGCGCTAAAATCTCTGCTTCTAAAACATCAAGGCTTGGAATATTTCCAACATAATACTAGGAAACTAACTCTGATGTGAAATGATTGATTGAGGAAGTACCTAGCGAGAAGGCAGATGACACAACATTGGTATTTCCCATTATTTATCCTCCCAAGGCAACTTGATAAGCTCCTGGCAATTTTTCTTTGGGGTGAGGTCTACAGGTACTGATCCATTGCATGGAAGAAGGGAGGGGTCTTGTGTCTTTGATTGTAGGTCACTTATTCTGTTGTCTCATTTGCTCTGCTTTGTTTTTTTAGAAATACCCTTTACTGAAGCCCAGAGAATTTATGGCATATGAATGGAGCATTCAGCTTTCTGAAATTGCTTTTTTTTTTTTTTGTACAATTGATGGGCAGCCTACACCCAAACCAAAATAATTTAGAAAAGATGCTGCAGAGTCTGGCTATGATGTGTATAAAAGTCATACTAGCCTGGGGTTACATAGCACTTTATAATCTATAAAGCACTTCCCTTGGAACAATTCTGTAAAATGACTAAGTGATTTGATGTAAGCTCCTTGAGGGCAGTGACTATTCTGTTTTTGTTTTAGCACAATGCTTGGCATGTATGAGGTGCATAATAAAGGCGTTTTCATTCATTACTATCTCTAGACTTTAAGACAGAGCCTTATACATAGTAGGTAATTAATCATTGTTGAGTTAAATTGTTGAATTGACTGTGGTCAAGTTGATGTAAGTGGTAGATCACGTCTTGAAACTAATTCTTCCAACATGCCAATTATGGCATTGCTTTTGCTCTACTGTGAAAACTTTTTGCAGTGCTATCTCACTCACATTGATTATTACTTTCCAATTTCTCTTCTAATCAGGTAAAGAAGCATTTCTCTAAAGCAAAGTTCTTTTTTTGCAAAGTGTGGCATATGATTTTTTCAAAGTTCTGTGGAAGCGATAGTTGCTATGGTCTTATGGGTTGCTGGGTACGTTCTTCAATTCTCCATCATATTTCATTTGCTAGCTTTCGGTTCAGTTCCATAAAAGCCACATTAATGAGAACTCTAATTTTTATAACTCACAGTTTGCTCTTCTCCCAATACAATTTCATCTTTCTAGGTAGGAGCTATATGTCTAACATTGATTATATTCATTTAGAGCATTTTTAGACCAATAGAGTCAGGATTTTTTTTTTTCCCAGCTAAGATAGATTTTCACTGGAAGCATTTGGGCCTGATTTGTGAATCTTAACCAGCATTTTATTGATGTCTAAAGATTTTTCTGCCCTACTCCTATCTTAGGTATACCTAACTCGCCATTATTTTGATGACAAGACTGAAGCTATTTTAACAATAGTTAAATGAAATCAATAGTTGCTTGGGAAAGGGCCAGTATAGGCATACTCTTTGATAAAGTTCCTTTGATGATATAGTTCTCAATAATTATGGGGTTCATGAAAAATGAAGTGAAGGAAGTTTTTTAGAATTTTTTAGAACTATAACAGCTGATTTGTAAATCAACATCAAAGAAGGGAGTTTCCATTCAAGGAGAGAGAGTCCACAGGGAGAGTTTCCCTACACTGAAATTGTGAGCCAAAAAATTAAAGGGAGAGGGGGAAGCATTGAAAATTTCAAGCTGAGGAATGATGTGATGAAGTCAGTGTTTAAGGAAGATTAATCTGCCAGCAGTATTCGGGTGGACTGGATGAAGGAGAAATTGGAAGCATGCTGTTGGAGGTCATAGGCATGATGTAATAATAGCCTGAACTAGATTGGGGTGGTGGAGATGGAGAGGAAGGTTCAGATAAGAGGCATTTGATAGAGAAAATGCACTGAGTAGATATGGGGATTAAGGGAGAGAATAATTATTCCAAAGTTTTGAGCCTTAGAGACTGAGAGAATTAAGTACTGTTGATAGAAATATGAAGATTGAGGAGGCAGTTTCCTTGGGATGACATTTCATTTTGCTTCAAACTTTTGAATTCTGAAGGTCTACCACGCAATTAGGGGCTAGGCAATTGGTACTTGAGTGAGAGGGCAGTACTGGAGACAGGACTTTGAGAGCCGCCAACCAAGAAGAAGCATACTTTCAGAGAAGGCGCATCCAGCCAGAGGGTACTACTATAGGATAGTGTGTCTCTCTTCACCTCTCAGATTCTCATCCCTGAAGTCTGATGATTGGAATATTGCATAAATATGCTGCCTGATTGAATTGCACTTCTCTCAGCATTTACAGATGTTTGTCACATTTCAGTATTTTGACTTCTAAGTGTGGTTATGGTCATTTTGGAAATGGATAGACTGAGATTTGACTAAGATGAAATATGTTCAAACCACCAAGTGAATCAAAGGAATCAAATCCGGAAACTCTTCTTTTCTAACATGAGTTTTCATTAGCAAGGTTTTTAAACACCCTGGTAATTTTCACTGACCCATACTGATAGAAATCTTTCTACTTCTTCATGTCAAGAAGGGTTTTGTGGCACCTACTTTGTGCCAAAATTTATACAAGATGCTAGGGATAAAAAAAGGCAAAAAAAAAAAATAGCACCAGCCCTCAAGGATCTTACATTCTATGGCTAGAGCAGAAAGCAACTGGAAAACCATCACAAAGGCAGATAAGAGGAGAACAACAGCAGTTGAGGAGAGGAGAAGGTAGGAAAGTCCTCATGTAGGAGAAATCAGGCTGATCTTTAAAGGATGCTAGTGATTCCAAGAGGGGGGAGTATGGAGGAAGAGCATTCCAGGGATGTTAAAGGCTCATACAGAGGAATGGAGAAAGGAACTAGAATGTCATGGGTGATATTAATGGGTAGTATGGGTGTGTGGGAAGTGGTCATTTTGTAGGGTGAAAGGTAGTAAGGTATTAGATTTGTTGAATTGGGCACCTTCAAGGGAGAAATGTATAACAGGCAGTTGCTGATGCTGCACTGACGTTTGACACTCAGTTATCATTGTCCAACAATCAGACCCCCAAATAAAACAAAATAAAACAGAGCAAACGGGGGAAATAGAGATAGTAACTTTGATCTCCCATTATTCAGCCACTGATATTGACCCTATCAGTAAACCTGTCATCAGCTAGAGCAGCAGCGCCATCCTGCATATGTGAAACACCTTATACTGCCTAATTAAGCTAGGGGCAGCTATGTGGCATAGTGAGAGCTGCCTTTGGAGTCAATAAGCTCTGGCCTCAGATCTCACCTCTGACCTATGCAACTCAGCACAGTCAACAGCTCTCTAGGATGAGAGGTTATAAAGAGTAGAGGGAGTTTTGTCACCAGGGAGCTCCCTGTACCAATTAAATTATGGGAGTGGATCAAAAAATAACAAGAATATGCTTATATCCGTTGTATGAATGCTAGGTTCAGTATAGACATGATGCCTACTTTCTAAAAGCTTTCTTTCTAAAACAGTGTTCATATGAGCTGTATAAAATAGGACATTAAACTAATATATGTAGTCCAGGGGTGGGAACCTGAGGCCTCAAGGCCACATATGATCCCCTGGGTACTCAAGTATGACCTTTTGACTGAAACCAAACTTCAGAGAGCAAATCTTCTTAATAAAAGGATCTGTTCTATAAAACTTGGACTCAGTCAGAAGGCTGCATCCAAGGACCTAGAAGGCTACATGTGGCCTCAAGGGCACAGGTCCCCCACCCTGGAATTATTCTAGTCCATTAAATACAGTAGAAATGGCTCATTATCCAGCACCCTTGAAGAATGAGATATTCTACATATGTGAATTTTTCTCATTGCTGAAGTTATGTCCCTCTAGTTGTCTCACTTTATTTTAACCATATTTTATATATTGGGAAGAAATCTTTTCATATATTTTATTTGAAACCTTAACCATATATTTTAACTGGATTGGGAAGAAATCTTTCTAAGATCCATTGTACTTCCCCCCTTCTGAAACACAGGTCACTGAATAAAATCTAACCTTTTCTTAAGATCACAGGTTCATAAATTTAGAGCCTGAGGGAGCTCAGTAGTCATTTTTTCTAACCCCCTGACCTTACATATGAGGATGCTTCATGCCAGGGAGGTGGTGCCTTGACCAAGTCTCCAGATTCCAAATCCGTTGTTCTTTCTGCTGCACCAAAATGATTCAGGGTTATCTCTGTGAATATCCATTATTGGGCAGTTAAGTGAAGCAGTGGACATGGTTTGGACTTGAAATGAGGACTACCCGAGTTTTAGACACCTACCAATTGTGTGACCTTGAGCTGGTCATTTCAGCTCTCTTTTGCATCATCTGTAAAATGAAAATAGTAGGTAGAACCCATTTCATAGAGTTGTTGTGAGGATCATAGGAGATCATATATGTGATACACTTTGAAAACTGTAAAAGGGGGCAGCTAGGTGGTGCAGTGTATAGAGCACCGGCCCTGGAGTCAGGAGTACCTGAGTTCAAATCCGGCCTCAGACACTTAACACAAAAAACTAGCCGTGTGACCTTGGGCAAGTCGCTTCACCCCAACCTGCCCTCCAAAAAGAAAAAAAAAAGAAAACTGTAAAGGGCTATATGAATATTATTATCATTATTTTATGATGAGTCAACTTTTTTACTTCTCCCGTCTTCTCCCTCCATGTTAGACTGTTAGCTGTTGTTTCTGGTACTATCATTTTTCTTACCCCTAACAGGTCTTCCCCACCTCTACTCAGTTTGCTGCTTATAACCTTCTGTGGCCCAGGAAGCCAGATGACAAAGCTTGCTACGCATACTGCGCTAAATCAGAGCCAATAAACCTCTGCGTAAAGATTTAAATAGTAGGGGATATCTAGTGCCCAAACTTAGTGACAACTACCATGGCTGCTTAGACACCTTTCTTTTTATATATTTACTAATCATCTCAGAGGGTTGAGACGCTTAGAAAACTGACTCTTGGATAAGTGGGGGCCAGTATTTACACTCTAGAATACCTAGATCAAGTACAGAGGGCATAATTTGGGGATAGAAAGTAGACATGCATGTCCTGTGTCTAGACAATATGGGACAAAAGTTAACCTCTCTGATTAATCTGATGCAGTAGAAACCTAATTTTAACAGAGGTGCACAAATGAGGTACAATCATCCCCTCCTTTGCCCCAATCACTTACCTCTAATCTCCACCACTCCCTTTATATTGTCTTTGCTTGGTAGCTTGGGGCTTTGATTCAGTCCCCAGAGCAGAGTAGGGCATTAATTCCCAGTGTATTGCTTAGGAACAAGCAATAGTGTTTAGTTAAATTGAATTGCTTCTGAAAAGTGCTTTCCTCCTGGGGAATGGAGAGGGTGTCCCTCGTGTTGAATAAAATGATGTTTAAGAGTGCCAAGCACTGAGACCTAAGCTGGGCAAACTAGCCTTGGATAGAGGGAAATAATCACTTTGAAGATTACAAATTGAGTCTTACATCAGAGGACTGAAGAAGCATATGGACTGATTTGCAACTTCTATGAAGTATTGTGATTAGCTGCTTGAATGAGTTTGTATAATAATAATAATAATAATAATAATAATAATAATAATAATAGTACTTTATTGCTTGCAAACTGTTTTACAGATATTATGTCATTTTATACTCACAACAACCCCTGGTGGTAGGTGCTGTTATTTCCCCTCTTTTATGGATGAGGAAACTGAGGGAGAGAAAAGTTAAATGATTTGCTCAGGGTCGCACTGCTAAAAAATGTCTGAGGCCAGATTTAAAATCAGGTCTTCCCAACTTCAGGTTCAGAATTCTGTTCTCTGCACCACCTAGCTGCCTAGTGATATGTCTGATAGTAAATGAATTTTTTCTATGGGTTGTGCCTTTTGGCGTTATGTACTTCCGGCGTCTCTTTAGGATTTTGCTGGTGCTTACCTGGGAAGAAATATCCTTTTCTCAGCTACAAAGATTTTGTTATACTAAGCAAGAGATAAAATGCTTGGGGCAGCTAGGTGGCACAGTGAATAGAGCACCAGCCCTGGAGTCAGGAGGACCTGAGTTTAAATGTGGCCTCAGACGCTTAACACTTACTAGCCATGTGACCTTGGACAAGTCACTTAATCCCAATTGCCCCTCCAAAAAGCAAAAAAAAACAAACAAAAGAGTTAAAATGCTAATATTCACAGCTATATTGATTATTTAGCCATTTTTAAAGAGATCGTTAAACAAGAACCAGCATTTTGGTTGACATTAATTATGCCAGCAATTGGAAGAAGAAGGCATTCTGCTTGCAAATTGCAATACCATTTCTTGCCTAAATAGTGGGTGTCTTTTTCTTCTTCTTAAGTTCCTCCATGATACCTAGAGCCATATTTACATCGCAGAAGTAAGTTGTAGGCCAGTGAATGTAGAAGGGATAGTGAAAGTCATCTGGTCTTCTTCCAAGAGAGATTTAAGACTTGCCTACCACCACACAAGACATAGTAAAGCCAGATTCAAACCCAGCTACAACATTGCTTCATGCAGAAAGTTATGCCAGTCTTTCCTTATTTCTTTTGCTGATAGGGAAATTAGACAAATAGAGAAGGAAGATGTTTTAGCTCTAGTTTACTTTACTTTAGCAAATTATTTGTCAGAGTTTCTCATCCTAATCTTGTGGCTAGGATGATAATAACAAATTTGAATTTGGCACTGGTTGAATGTCCAGATGCAAAGAGCAAGCAAGACTACTTTGAGGTAAACTTAAAGATTTGAGGTAAAGGAGATCACTGGTGCAATGTCCCCGAAATTGTGTTTGAACCTGCATATATATATATATATATATATATATATATATTTGCTTTTTGGACGGCAATTGGGGTTAAGTGACTTGCCCAAGGTCACACAGTTAGGTTTGTGTGTGTGTGTGTGTGTGTGTGTGTGTGTGTGTGTGTGTGTGTGTGTAAAGTGTCTGAGGCTGGATTTGAAGTCAGGTACTCCTGACTCCAGGGCCAGTGCTCTATTCACTGCACCACCTAGCCACCCCGAACCTGCATATTTAGCATACAGGAATAAATCTAATAGAAATAAATATAAAGTCTTACCCCCAGGTTTAGAAAATTGACTTCTTACCTACAAGATGGAGGAGGTTCAGCTAGAAAGCATTTATTTCAGAAATGAAATGGCTGCTCTATTGGGTCACAAGCTCCGTATGAATCAACATTGTACAAAGAAAACCAGAAAAGCTCATGCAATCTTGTGCAGATGCAAGAGATGCATAGTGTCCAGTACCAGGGAAACAGGAGGCCCATTTCCCCTATTTTGTGCACTCTGGTGGATGTGGGCAGTCCTGGGCTCACAGATGTCAACCCTAGTCAGAGAAAGGTCAAAATCCAGCGGCTATATCTTGCTTTTGACAGAGACAGGCCCAGCTGCTAGGATGACCAGTTATCAGGACTTCTAGGTGGTGTTCGCCATATCAAACATTGCACTTTGACTGCTATTGCATGACTTTTTCCATTGAATGGTATAAATACTTGAAGACCATGTGCTTTGTAAACAATGCACTACACTAAATATGTGAGCCATTACTATACTAATGAAATATTTGATCATAAGAAAGCAGAAAAAGCCCATCTCTTAGAGGGATTCATTGAAGAAAACCTTACTGAAAAGCTTTTTATTCATATCAAACTACTTTCCAAATACTAATTAATTAATCCTCCAAACACCTCCACAAGATATCTAGGTAAGGGATACAGATAGATCAGTTTACCCTCCTTCCGAGATGCAACACAGCAGCTATTTCAGGACACATAGAAATATGACACAATTGGCTGGGAAGCAATAGAAAATCCCATCTCTAGGTAGAAGGTCAGGTTGTGGCCAAACCTTTAAAGTGATTTCTCTCTTCCTTCCAAAAGCCTGCAATAATAAAGACTTCCTAGAAAACAGTGGCCGTGAACATGACTCTTAGGTGTTGGGTAAGAACAGTCTCTCTGCATCCCCAAGAACTTGTTTAGTTTGCAATAAATGTGGCAATGCACCTAAGACGACAAAGATACAAATTTGGCTTCCTAACTGGGAAGGAACACTGATCTGATTGATTTTATACCTTGTCTGAACCCTGAGGGAAAAGAATGTTGGCAAGACATTTTAAGTTCAGTTGATAAGATTTTTACACTTGTTTATAAACTTAATTTAAATGTTGACCTCCCTAAAGCAGTGAGATATGTTTAGATTCTCCCTTTCCCTTCCTCATATTTCCTACTCCCCAGCTCAACAGTCTCTTCTTCCCATATTTCTCCTTGGCAATTTCCATAGAAGAGCAGGATTGTCATTCTCACTCCCCTCCTGTGCAGTAGTTAAGAGGATGCTTTCTTGGAGGAGAAAAAGAAATCTGTGTGATAACTCTGTCATTTCACAGATGAGCTCATTTTGATATCACTCCATTATCTCTTCCTGTAATCAAAACACCTCTTTAACTGGCAGAGCATCAACCAAGATTTTCCAACACCCAGATCAAACCTTGGATTACCTGGCAGGGGGAAATTTGTTTTCAAACAAATACAAATGTGATGAGATGTAGCCTAAACCTCCCCAAGTTCAATGGAAAGTTATTCCCCAGTCTACTGATGCATCCCGCTACTGCTGAAACTCTGGACTTCAAGAGGTTCTAGTGGCTAAATGCCAATCTGTACAAACGGCTTCATCTAGTCCCTTGCTCTTGGCGTTTCAGTCAACGTATCATAGCAATCAAAGGTTGGAAAGTTCTCTTGTGTCATCTTCTGTATTTCTTCTTGGGTCTTTCTCTGAATGGTGGGTGTATGTGTGTGTTTGGGGGGGTAGGGTAAATTTCCAGAAGCTTAATTTTTCCCCTTGGTAGTTTTTCCTAGTGCTTTGTTCTAGTCATTTCTTAAATGTCTCAATCTTCCAACATTTTCCATGAAAGATTATTCCCCAGTCTAATCAAATTTACCACTGGGATTCTTCCTTCCCTGATTTTCTTTCTCCTAGTCCCACATTCTCTCTCTTTTTTTAAAATCTTGGTTGGTATTTCTATTTTTCCTTGATGTATCCTTACTGGGTCCCTATTTAACCTCCACTATTATAGCTATTCTCTGTTTATTTTGTTCCTAAAAACAGCATAGTCAACTCTTGAAAGTCTATACTAATGGAAAGTGGGTGGCACAGATAATCAAGGAACAATGGATCACTGTAGCTTATTTTAAAAATGTATTATATGTCTTGTTGGAAGCAGATTTACCTTGCTGAAGTATTATTTATAGAAATGTTCAAATGAATTTTCTTTTGGGAAGGTATCTCCATTAGTCTGGAGGGAGAGGAGCTGAGTATCTTGAGGAAACCTGTCTGAGCATAAACAGTTGGTGTGGATAATTCAAGTATAGAGCATAGAGCACTGACTTTGTCTTTAAAAAACAAACAAAAATATTAGCAATGAATATTTAAGCGATTATTATTACTTCATTAGCACCTACTCTGAAAAAGAGACTATGAAGGAGAAAAGAATGAGAAGTCAGTGTCCCATCCCTATCTAGATGGGATGATAAGACTTCAGTACATGAAAAGATAACTCATAATACATGGCAGCAAATTTTAAGGACCAAAAAAGTGAAATTAACTACTATTAGAGTTCAGAGGAGAGAAATAAGTGGGAATAGGAAATGAAACATGGCTGACTTTCCTATGACTTTCCTATGCTTTGGGAAGCTTGTCTGGCTCTTAAGTATGCTCTCAATAAATGCCTGTTGACTGACTGATTTGGCCATTCCTTTGGTCTGACCAAAGTATTTTATTCAGTTTTGGTTACCGTGTTTTGGGGAAGATATTGTTAAACTGAGGAGCATCCAGAGGACAATGACCTTGATGGGGCTATGCCAGCCATCTTCAAAACTTTTAAAGGCTATTTTGTGGAAGATGGATTTAGGCTTTTCTGCTTGGCTCAAGAAGGCAGAATGTGGAGTTAGGGGTAGAAAGTGAACAGGGCCAGAATTTGGCTTGATATAAGGAAAATTTCCTAGCAAGATAGCATCAATTAGGGCTAATCAAAAGTAGCATTCATTCCCTTAGAAGGCAGTAGGTTCCCCTGTGCTAGAGATCTTCAAACAAAGGCTGGAATGTTCACTTTTCTGCCGTGTTTTAAAAGAGGATTCTAATTCAAGCATGATGAGACTAGATGGCCAGTAACAGGCATGTGTGACACACTGGACTCCTGTAAATCCTTTGTCTCCTTCCTTTTCCACTTAGTCCGAACACCAAATCATGGTAGATTTGAGGAACCAGATTCAGTGACACATTTTCTTTGATGTGTCCTCTCCCAGTTGGTTATGTGATCACTGTATCATTGTGTCAGAGGATGTACCTTATCTTAAGGTGGGAGAAGTTGAGAGATCCTTCTGATCACAAGGTCCTTCATTCTATACTTCCCTATGACCCTATAGTCCAGTAAAGTATTACTAGAGACCTTCCAAAACACTTTACTATGATTCTAGGATCCTATGAAGTATGGTGCTGATATCTTCTCAAAACTAAGAACAGAAAGTTATAGCCTGTGGTTAATTTTTTTTCATATATAATACTTTGGTAATGTACAATACTTCATTGCTTCTCCAGGGAAATTGTTTGCAACAAATCATTGAGGAGACAACTTAACAATTCACAGTGATCAGTCCCTCTGCTCTGCTGTGGTGGAGTTCTACTTTCATGTATTCTGAGCACCAGACACTCTAGTCTGATCAATTCTCTCTTGAAATTCTGGTCTCCGTTGGAATGACTCCCTTAGGCAATCCACAGCTATGGGCTCATTCTGAATAAGAAATGAAGCAATCTTTATCTTCTCTGGCTGGTTATGTTAAGGGTGGGGGGGGGGAATGGGGAGAACCCAAAAAGCACTCTGCCTTTTCCTTCTTTTTCTCATTTGATGTTCATCCTCCCCCACTCCACTCGCCCCAGAAAACAATAAAATGACATGGAAATCTCACTCACCTTTAGATTGAGAGACGGAGATCATTTTTAGTTTAACTATTAAGGCTGTGAGATTTAGACTTTGGTGAGGCCTAGAATGAATGGGTAAAGGCTGTTTCTCTAGTAACAGCTGAACTGAAGCAGCTACCCAACTAGACTCAGTTAAGAGTGGTACTAAGAAGAAATTACCTCTAGAAGCTGCTTTCACCTGAGGATTCTGTGAGCAAGTAGTGGGATGGGGAAGAAGAGCCGTGAAGATCCAGGGATGACTATGACACGGTTTCTTCATCCTTTCCCCTTCCCCCTTTCTTCACCTATAAATAACAGAGAATCATGGGATGTCAGAGGCTATTATATCTAACCTTGACTTGCCCAAGAATCCCCTCTACAACAATGCCAATATATGGCTCTGATGGAGCCCTTACTAGAGCTATATGAATGTAGAATGGACTGGATTGGGAGGTTTGCCTTCACTGAAGGTCTTCAATGATGTGTGAGGACTTACTGAATCTATTATAGAATAAATTCTTCTTTTCAAATATGGGTTGACTATATGGCCTCTATGTTCTGTTTTCAACCTACCTTCTTATTCTTACAGTATGTTTCATAACTCTCCTTTACAATTCCTATGTTTTAACCATATTGGACTACTTAGCCCATTCTGAACACATGGCACACTTCTCATTTCTGCCCATAACTTTGTTTATAATGTTCCCCTTCTAGGAATGTCCTTTTACCCTGATTCTCATCTCCACTCATCAAAAGTCTGCTTACTCATTCATCAAGCCTTGGTACAAGTACTGCTCCCTCCAAGAAGCTCTTCTTGATCTTCCCAGCCAGAAGTAATCTCTTTATTCTCTGTACTTCCATAGGACTTTGCTTCATGTTTCTCTTATGGCCCTTAATTCTTTGTCCTCTGCATGATAAGTTTGTTTCTGTTCTATAATGTTGCAAGTTTCCTGAGGACAGGAGCCATGTCTTATTCATTTTTGTATATCTCCCAGAACCCAGTATGGTGCCTTGAAGACAGTAGATGTTTAGATCTGCTGGATTTTCTACACATTAAACTTAAATTTAACCTTAAAGTTTAGACTTCGTAAAATAGTAGTTTCCTCTCTTAATTTTCAGAAGTTTTCAGAATGGTACTATATGAAATCTAGGAAGGACTTTCCCATGAGATCCTAAAAACCACACGTGTGCTCTATTTTATCAAGAAAGAAAAAGTTCATGGGCCGGCTAGGTGGTGCAGTGAATAGAGCACCAGCCCTGGAGTCAGGAGAACCTGAGTTCAAATCCGGCCTCAGACACTTAACACAAAAACTAGCTGTGTGACCTTGGGCAAGTCGCTTAACCCCAACTGCCCTCAAAAAAAAATAGAAAGAAAATGTTCAAACTAATTCAACCTGCTCACTGCTGTGGATGGGGCATGGGATGTGAAACTATGTTTTTTATGATGAGACTCATTCAAAACTCTTCCTTGCTACTACCACCTTAGATGGTGGCTTTCCCACATGCCTGTGTTACTTCAGGACACAGCATAAGCTTCACAGCACACACAGTCTTGTCCTCGCTGTCATTCCACAGTCAGGAACCTTTTCCTGGAAATGGATTTAGGAGACTCCCTCCTAGTAGTCTAATTAACATGTGTGTGTATATATGTATGTATGTATGTATGTGTGTATGTATGTATGTATGTATATATATATATCTGTATCTATCTGTCTGTCTGTCTATCTACATCTGTATCTATCTATCACTGTTAGGTAAAAATCACTACTAGGAGAGAAATAAGCCTTGTGCAAAGGACAGGTTTAGACCAGACTGACAAGATAATGTCCACTTCTATGTCCTACACTTACAGAAATACATTTCACTGTCACTGGAGTCTGCTTTTATATTCATTGCCACCCTTATCCGTTCTAATGTTTAGAATGGATAGTTATATGGATATCCTTTATTAGGGTAGTGTGTCTATGCAGATATTTTGAGAAACAAGGGGGGGAAAAGTGACCATTTAACAGAATTTAATGGGCAGATGTGGTGACCTACACCTGCAATTCCTGCTGCTAAGGTGGGTTGAGATAGGTAAATCACTTGCATTCTCGAGTTATGAGACATAGTAGGCTAAACGCATTAAGGGTGTGCATTAAGGCTGTTACCAGTTTGTGAGACCCTGAGACCAGAGGGCCATCAGATTCCCTAAGAGGGGTGACCTGGCCTCAGGTTAGAAAAATGAAGCAATCTAAAACTTCCATGCCAATCAGTATTGGGATTGACCCATGAATGAGCTCTGTACCTCCAGGCTGAACAAAATGGGTAGAGTCATTATTAAAAATAATGAAAATATAGCTTTCCAAATCATGAAGAAAATTGAGATAAAGCTATGGGGCAACGCTGACAGCATGTACTTCTGTGGTCCTAAGTGTGTTTCATTTATTCATTACAGGCAGATATTTATCATGTTGTTAATAATGGCGCCACAAAATTGGCCACTGAGTATCGAGCAGCATAATAATCTTGATGAGTCAGAAAGCTTTCATTTTCTTTCCACAGTTTTGTTCGAGCCTCTTTTTGAGTGTTGGGGCTACATAAGCTTTTAATTTTACAAATAGGGCAAACCATAAATTTCACTGGGCATCTTCCATTGCTTAAAGTGAAAAAGCAGATTGTGATCCCTTTGTAAACAGGCCAATCTCTTCTCTGCTGTTGCAGCTTAGAATGGACAGGAAAAGCATTGAAAGAGATAGATAGTAAGCTCACTAGCTTTTTTATAATCCTGAATGCTTCCCCTTGTTAAGGCAGGTAGAACAAACTCTGCTAAAGGGAAAAAAGAGAAGAGAATGAAAATGGTATTTTTAGAACTGTCACTTTAAACTTCACCATCTACCCCCTGCTTTGGCCCCATAGTCAGGATCCTGCCCAGGCTGTGGCTCAAGTGCTGGATGAAGCCTAGAGTCAAGCAGCCAGCTTTAATGAGTGAGCTGTTGCTGGAGTCTCCTACCTCAGTGCCTTGAAAAAGGTGAGGGTGATGGAATTTTCCTACAGGATTTATCTGGGCATTTACATTCCTAACTGTGCACTAGGGAACCTCCTTGTCCTGATAGCTGAAATGTAATCTTCCCTTTGTGGTGCTGTGGTCTATGCACAAATCTTGAAACTCTCTTAAAAAGAGTTTTCTGCATTAAAAAAAAAAACCCAAAGTTGCCTAGCATCTTTTAAGATATTTGGCTTTAAGTAGACAGGGGATAGTGGTGACAAACTAGGAGAGGAGGGCCCCTGATTCTTGAGTACTCCAAGTTTTCCTGGAATAGTTAAGAAACATTTGCCAAAGAGGCCTTGGCAGTTCTGGGAGGTGACTGGCCAAGTCAGAGGGGAGCATGCATCATAATGGGCTTAGGCAGTCTTGTTTTCAGAACTGCCTATACAGCACACATTGCAACGTAAAGAAATCTGTTGCATAAAATCTTGAGTCACTGTATCAAGTTATTTCTCTCTTACTACACAAGGGGAAAAAAAAACAGGACCAAGCCTCAAAGCATTACTCTAAAGAACCAAGTCCTATTTCTTTTCTTTCTTCTCATTTTTTTGTTTTGCATTTAAGAGTTAAAACAGCATCTTAGTGGAGAAATGTGAAGAAGGGTAAAGTGAAATCAATAAAGTTATTCTGTGACTTTTCCCAGGAGGGAGCTGTGTTAATTGAGAACGGCTTACTTGGCAATATATCAAGTCCGAGAAGAGGGCAGCATTTGATTTGAAAACAGATTTCCTTGCTAGACAGAAGAAAACTGTGGAGATATAGTCTATAGATATATACATGCATATGCTTTACAACTGTGAACAAAGGTAAAATTTTATTAGACTTAGGCAGTTGTAATAAAACCATAAATCAAAGAATTATAGTAAGAGCTTAGTGCATTTTATAGAGGCCTTCTCTCTCATTCATCTTTTGTGTGCCAGATATGATCATTGAAGTATAAATACCTGCAGTTGAAGATCAGGAACCCTCTTAGTCTCTTGGAACTCTTAGTTCCTAAGAGTTTGAACTCTTAGAACTTAGTCTCTTGACTTTTAGGTCTCTAATATTTGGAAGTCTTATTAGGAGCCCTCCAGGGACAACCTTTTTAAATGTTGTTTTCTTTTCCCTAGAATGAAAAAGAAAGCCTCAGCAAAAAAGTAGTTTTAGCTGGAGTCATGGTATCCAAGTTGGCCATGAAGCTACCCAACTTAAATGTGAGATGGCTACAGGAGGTAGTGGAAAGAACTTTATATTTAGAGTTAAAAGTTCTAAGTTCAAGCTGCCACTCAAACACTACTAGCTGTGTGACTTGAGTTTTGGCAAGTTACCTCCTTTCTCTGAGTCCCAGTTTCTTCATGAATAGAATGGGGGTAATAACATTTGAATAACCTATGGCATTGAGGCACCTAGCTGATACATTGGATAGAATGGTGGGCCTAAAGTCAGGAAGACCAGTCTTCCTGAGTTCAAATCTGGTTTTAGAATTTACTATCTGTGTGCCTTTGGCCAAGTCACTTAACCCTGTTTCCCTCAATTTCCTCATCTGTAAAATGAGCTGGAGGAGAAAATGTCAAACCACTCTAGTATCTTTACCAAAATAAGCCCAAACGAGTTCATGGAGAGTTGGACAAGTTGAGCAACCATAAACCTGTGTTATCATGTTGTCTTTAAGACAATGCATGATGACCAGTAAAATGCTTTATAATTGTAAGCCACTTTAATATTGTGATGACCCCATTTCGTTTTCACTAGGAGTGAATTTTTTTTTCTAGAAAAGTGATGCAACTTAGTGAGATCTAGTTCTGGGTT
Source organism: Pseudocheirus occidentalis (assembly GCA_028646575.1). Lineage (NCBI taxonomy): Eukaryota > Metazoa > Chordata > Mammalia > Diprotodontia > Pseudocheiridae > Pseudocheirus > Pseudocheirus occidentalis. The sequence goes on from CM053596.1 coordinate 198,375,058, forward strand.
ATGTGACCTTGGGAAAGTCAGTTAACCATTATGGGCTGCAGTTTTCCCATCTATAAAATGTGTTAAACATCCCTTTTCCCTCTCATCCTTTCCTGTTGCCCCAAATTTTGATTTTTCTAATTAATTTTTAAAAGAACAAAAATCTATTTTCTCTCCATCTCACCTTGTTCTGCCCCCTTAAAAAAAGAAGAAAGAAAAGAAAAACAAAACTCTTGTAACAAATATGCATGGTCAAGAGAAACAAACTCCCATGTTGGCCAGGTCCGAACAAGATGTGTCTCAGTATGCACCCTGAGCCCATCACCTCTGTCAAGAAGTGTATCGGATACATAAATGGATGCATGAATACCTGTAGTTGAGAATCAGGAACCCAAAGTTAATTTCTCAAGCCTTAGGTCTCTAGTATTTGGAAATCCTGTAAGGAACTTCCAGGGCCAGTTCTTTAACTAGGCTTTTTTGGCTTGTATTTGCTTCCCTTTGCCAATAAATTATAAATAAAACTCCAGAGACAGCAGTATGGTATGCATAACTTGATAGTAATTCTTCTGGAATTGTAGTTGGTCATTGCATAGATCAGAAGTCTATAGTTTTCCAAAGCTGTATTTTTTTTCTTTACTATGATGTTATTCTATAGATTATTCTCTTGGTTCTTTTCATTTCACTTTCTTTCAGTTCATATAGGTCTTCCTAGGTTTCTCACAAACCACCCCCTCATCATTTCTTACAGCCTAGTACCACCCTATTACCTTGTTTCTGCTGTGCTTTTGTTGCATGGAGAGTCTCCTTCTCTACCACAAGGAGCTTCTGTGATGAGTTTAATTCCATCCAGGTAAATTTCAATGACATTTTTGCTGTGGATATTCAACCTCAAATCCATTAGAGTTTGAGGATCCCATTAGCATGTTTTCAGATGGTCATCCAATATAACTGTCCTAAATTTAAAGTGAAGGAAATGGGGAGAAAAAAAGATTTACTGAATAATAGAATTTTCAACTGAAGAATCCATAGAGTCCAATGATACCATGTAAATAACTTTATAGATTTAGTACTATACCAATCACAGTATAAAAGCATTACAGATAGGTAGATACATAAAGCATTTATCAAACATCATGTGCCAAGTATTGTGCTAAATGTTAGAGATACAAATACAAGCCAAAAAAAAAAAAGACAGCCCCTAGTCTAAAAAAACTTACATTCAAATGGGGGAAGAGACAGATGGTAGAGATGGAGGGGCCAATGGGGGCAAGGGTGGAAGATTCTGGAGATTCAGGAACATAGCCAGGAAAAAGTGATCAATGAATGGCTTGGGTTTTCATGAAAGAGTGATTCCAGGCCAGAATTCACAAATCAAAGGGAAAGATACAGTGTTAGAGGCATCCTTAGGGTGAGAAGGCTGTTGGTACAGAGGTGTAAGATTTCAGAGCATAAAGACAACTAAACATAATAATAGCAAATTTCAATTAAACCACACCCTTACACATGAAAAGAAAAGTATTTTGCTCAAGCAAAATAAAGACAGCTAGGATACGAAATTTAGGGAAAAAAATATATATATGTTTGTTTCTAATATCTAAGATATGTTGGCATTTAACATAAATATACAAGATCAAAAAACCATTCCTCAATGGATAAGGGGCCAAAAGATGAAGAAACAGTTATAAAAAAAAAAGAATAACAAATCAATAACAACCATATTGAAGGAATGCTCTAAATCCCTAAAGATAAGAAAAATTCAAATGAAAATCACTCTGAGTGCTACTTTACACCTAGCAAATGAGCAAAGATGACAAAAGAGGTAACTGGTCAGTGTTGGAGGGGTTGTGGAAAAGACAGACACACTAATGAACTACTAGTAGAATTGTGAATTGCTCCAACCATTCTGGAAAGCAGTTTGAAACCGAGCTAAGATTACTAAAATATGTATATTCTGTGACCCAAGGAGGTTCATTCACACACGCACACACATGCATGCACAAATACACAGAGTATTGCTTATAGTAGCAAAGAATCAGAAACAAAGACTACATCGTCTAAATCTCTTCTTTTGCACGTGAGAAAATTTAAGCTGAGGAGGTACAGTGACTTACCCACATTCATACAGCTGGTTAACGATAAAGATGGGAAGCAAACAGAGATCTTCTGATGCCTATACCTTTGCCCTTTCTATCACATGTAATAAAATCAGGAATTGAAACTAAGAGGGTCCATGTGGTAGGCTGGGCAAGAAGATATTATTAGCTTTGCAATCTCCTCATGGAAGAATTTTTTTTTTTCTTTTTGGAGGGCAGTTGGGGTTAAGTGACTTTCCCAAGGTCACACGGCTAGTTTTTTTGTGTGTGTGTTAAGTGTCTGAGGCCGGATTTGAACTCAGGTCCTTCTGACTCCAGGGCCGGTGCTCTACTCACTACGCCACCTAGCCACCCCGCTCATGGAAGAATTTTACTGTCTTAGAGAACATAATACAATGTCTGGCAATAGTAAGCCCTCATCACACACATATTGACTGCCTGACTGACCAGAGTGCCCCTCTGTGGTCCTCAAGGGCCATAATTCTAGAAGGGAGATCATACAGCAGTCAAAATCTGTTTTTCCTCTTTCCTTCAACTCCCTTTAATCCAATCCTAAATCTGAATTCTAGTTGGAGCCCTTTTCAATGTTGATTTTGGTCATACTGGTAGCTACCCAATGCACTGTTGATTTAGGATATGTTATTTCCAAAATGATTAGGTGAAGATTTATGAAACCTTGCTTCTTCTTTATTTTTTTTTCAAAGCCCAGAAAATTTTTTGATTAGTTTATAATATCTTAGAGTCAGTGTTTTCTTTTGTTCCCAATATATTAGAAATGACATGTAGGCTTTTCATTTGATCTTCATGTCCTCTCCCAGGCTTCCATAAGTTTTCTGAGCTAGGAAGCTCATGACTCTATATTGTCTTCAGTTAATTTTTAATAAAATAGAAAAGCAAGTCATTAGGGTCTACATACTAAAGCATGTTTGCCTTAAGTTCATTGGATAATTCTGCTTCATGTTTTTATAGTATTGTATGCTTTACAAACTGCTTTTCTCATAATCCATGACACTGCTCCCACCTTCTTTTACCTGAACAGCAATTCCTTCTTAGTCCCCTCTTAGCCCGTCATACAGCCCTGGCCTGTCCCAAATGTCAGTTTTTTCCAAAGTCTCCATTTTCTGTTCTCTTCTCCTTCTACACTTCCTCTCAGTGAACAAATCCACTTCCATAGCTTCAGTCATCACCTCTTTGCAGATGTGGATATTTAGCCCTAATTTCCCAACAGAACTCCAGTCTTATATCACCACCTTCCTACTACACATCTTTACTTGAGTGTCTCTAGTAGTCATAAACTGAACATGTATTAAATGAAACTCATCAACCCATCCTTACCCCCCAACCCATCCTCCTTCAGTTCAATTCAATTCAATCAAAGCATTTTTGGATGCCGCCATGTCCTTGTAACTATGCTAGGTGCTGGAAACATCCCTGTCAGTGTTGAAAGGCCACCATTTTCCCAGCCATCCAAGTTAATAACCTTAAAATCCCATTTGATTTCCCTCCTCTCTCAATCAACCACCATGTCCTATTCATTCTACTTCCACTTTACTGCTCACGTTAGTCTTCTTCTCTTGACTCACGTATTCTCTTAATTCAAGCATTTACCATTCTCTTTGATTATAGCAATAACTTCTTCATTGGTCTCCCTAATTCCAGTCTTTTTGCCTCTCTAATCTTTTATATAGCTATAAGAATAATGTTCCTAAGGCAAATATTCCATGCCATTCCCCTGCTCATAAACCTTCATTGGCTCCATGTAGGATTAAAATACAGATTTCTTAGTTTGACTCTCTCCAACGTGGCTCTTTAGCCTTCTTCCTGGGTAATCCTGTTTGTTCACACTGTATTCCAGCTCAGTTGGATTATACTAGCCATGCCCATGCCAGTAGTGTTCCCCCTCTTGGCTTCCACTTTTCAGAATCTTTATCTCTTCCTCTTTGAAGTATTCCTCATCCTAAAACTCAAACGAAATGTCCCGAAGGGTGGTGGGTTCTTCCCCTTTGCTGGTCTTCAGACAAAGGCCAAGCAGCTGTTTGTCAGGTATGTTATACTGTAACGGGAATTCTTTCATGTAGAGGCCAGACTAGCTAGCCACTAAGACTCCTTTAAAATCTCCAGTTCTGTGATTCTCTGATCCAGCTAGGCAATGGTCCTTTCTTGGAGAATACTGGAGATCGTTAATCTTCCCTATCCCCCCCTTTCCTTCCAACTCTTCCTCTGTACTATCCTTATCAGTGTTCATTCTGTATTGATCTCAGTAAAATAGAAGTTCTTTGAGGCCGGTGAATCAGCCAACAAGCACATATTAAGGATCTACTGTTTGTCCAGTGTAAGGATACAATGATAAAAGGGAAAATAGTCCCTGCCTAAATGGAGCTTGCAGGGTGGCATACCTACAGAGTATTTGGCTGTTGCAATGGTTAGAGTGCTGGGCCTGGCATCAGGAAAGCCCAAATTCAAGCCTGGCCTCAGACATTCACTCACTGTGTGACATTAAGCAAGTCACCTAACCTCTTTTTGCCTCAGTTTCCCCATCTGTAAAATGGAGATAACAGTAATACTGCCATCTTAGGGTTGTTGTGAGGCTCAAAATATATTTATATTTATAAAATGCTAAGCACAGTATTTAGGTCATAGCGTGCATTATATAAATGCTAGCTGTTAGTAGTAGTAGTAGTAATTATTTAGAGATAGGTGTATGTAAGATAGATACAAGATGACGGGGGGGGGGGAGGGTGGAGAAGGCACTAGCATTGGCAGTAGGGAGGAAGAGGAAAGGCTTATGTGGAAACTGTCATTTGAAGTGTGCCTTGAAAAAATCCAGAGATTCTAAGAGGTGAAGAAGGAGTGCGTTCTAGGTAGGGGGGTCAGCCAGTGTCTAAGCACATAGGTAGGAGATGGGGTGTCATGTATGAGAAATACAAAGAAAGCCAGTAATACAAACACCTTGAGAACAAAGACTGCTTTTTACTTTTTCTTTCTATCTCTAGCATTGAGTACAGTTCCTGGACCATAGTAAGTACTTAACAAATGTTTGTTGATTTATCCATTGATTGACCATAGCACTTGTCCCAGGGGTTAATTTACAATAAATCTAGAAAGGTAGTTTGGCTTGATAAAGACTTCAAATGCCAAAGAGAGGAGTTTATAATTTCACCCTGGAGGTAATAGGGAGTCACTGAAGTTTATTGAGCAGAGGAATAGCATGGTCAGATTTTCACTTTAGGAAAAATCGGTTTGGTAGCTGTGTTGAGGGATGAATTGGAGAGGGAAGAGGATCCAGACAGGGAGGCCAGTTGGGAGACTGCTGCAATAGTATAGGTCAGAAGATGGTTTAGAATGCTTCACTCTTGCCTCTGTATCCCCAGCACCTAGCACAATGCTTTTGCAGGTAGTAAGTGCCTTTTAAATTGATGTTGAATTAAAGTAGCGCTTTAATTTTAATTCTGGTTTCTGAGGAAACTGAGATAAAGAGAGGTGATATGACTTATATGCCAAAGCACAAGCTTTGTTAGGTCCAAAAAAGTAAAAAAAGTGGGAAATACTTCAAGTATGGGTCCTGTGATAACCTTATTCTGTCATCTGAGGACCCACTAGACTGGTTTGAAAGGCTCATCAGCAGAAGTCTGACCGCTAGGGGACAATTACACAAATTTATTATCATTCAGTCATATCCGACCCTTTATGACCCCATTCAGGGTTTTCTTGGTAAAGATCCTAGAGGCGTTTGCCATTTCCTTTTTCAGCTTTTTTTACAGATGGGGAAACTGAGGCAAACAGGCATAAGTGACTTGCCCAGGGTCACACAGCTAGTAAGTGTCTGAGGCCAGATTTAAACTCAGGAAGACAGGTCTTACTGATCCTAGGCCCAGTACTCTTTTCACTGTGCCATCCAACTATCCTAGATTCCCCAATACTCCCCCTAAATCCCTTTGCTTCCAGCCCCAGTAGCTCATAAAGCCATTGGTGGAGGGAATAACCAAATTGATACAAAGACCTTTTGAAGTATAAGCTTATCTACAGCCTATATGCACATGCACACACATGTATATGCTAAAAAGTATGTGAATACCACGTCTATAGATTAACTTTGTAGATTGTTGAATGTCCCAACAGGCCCATTGCAGAGCAAGATTAGGTTTTAAGCAAGTAATAATTACTCTGATAAGGAAATAATGCTAATTTAATTTATGTGGCTCTATGGGCACCACCTTTGGGGAGTACAGGCTGGTAGCAACTTCTGGTGGATGCAAAGTATTGGTTACATGCAATACAGGCCTGGATCATGTGGTTCAGCAGTCACACAGGGCTAGAAACAGAGCCCAGCAGCAGAGACTGCCTCTGACAAAGTGCTCTATGCTATTCATGCCACTGCTATTTGTGGCATGGAGAGACTCCTTGAGAAGTATCTAATGTGCCAGATTTAAATTCTCAAAGGTTGCAGCTTCTACTTTTAGAATGATAAGTCTTCAGTCCCAGCCCCAAGAACTCCTCATTCACTCCTATGTGTTATGTCAGGGTTGGAGATACTGCTGAAGGGAGGGAGGCCCCAAAGGTGAACTAACCCCTTCTCAGGAAATACCTGCCCCTTTTAATTCTTTTATTAAAGGTGTGAAGGAGATGCAGACTCAACACTCTTGAAGCTCTTAACTATTTTGCAAATGTTTAAGTAAATTGCATAATATCCTTCCTAGGCTCTTCCTTCTAAGCTGTCATCCTTTAATGACGGGGGAAACCAAAACACATAGGTTATGATTATTATTAATAATACCCTGGATTTTATGTGGAACCTCTCTTTCAATGAGCTCAAAGCAATTCACACATGTTAGCTCATTCTTCCTCACACAAGCCCTCTTAAGAAAGACATGATTTTATTCCTAGTTCCATAGACTACTTCTTGGAAAACATCAGTTAGCCACTAATTGTCTCACTTTCACATCTGTAAAATGGGAAGAATGATATTTGTTCTCCCTCCTTAGTTCTGTGAGGAGGGAGAGAGAGGGAGAGGGAGAAACAGAGAGGGACAGAGAGAGACAGGGAGGGGGAGAGAGAGAGAGAGACAGACAGACAGACAGAGAAAGAGAGAGAGAGGGAGGGAGGGGGGAGACAGAGAGAAAAAGACAGAGAATGAGAGGGAGAAAATGAGAGGTAAAAAAAAGAGAAAAAGGTCAGAGAAGATGAGAGAGGAAGAAGAGAAGAGGGAGGGAGGGAGAGAGAGAAAGAGAGAAGATAAAAGACCATGCATGTTGTATATGTGCATACATATTATTCAAGTAGCTCACATTTAAATACTATATATAGTTCCCTATTCCAGTGAAATCGTATAACTGGGCATGTACATTCACACACACACTCACACACAAACACACACTTGTGGTTTCATCATTTTGAACAACTCCCAATGTGGAAACTTCATTAATGATATAAATCATCAAACCATTTTAACAGCCTTCAAGAATTGCCTGTGGATGCTGAAAGGCTAAGAGATTTGCCCAGGGTTACAGTTGTTGCTGTACAGTTGTGTCCAATTCTTTGTGACCCTGTTTGGGGTTTTCTTGGCAGAGATAGATGCTGGAGTGGCCCAGGCTGTATGTATCAGAGTTAGGACCTGGGCCCATACCTTCCTCACTCCAGGGCCAACACCTCTCACCTAGATTTCTCTGATAGGCACGTATGCACATATGTGCAAAAATGCACATGTGTATCTATATGTAGATATTTTAGATGTATGTACATCAATTATATAGATTGACACTTTGGGGGTGTATCAAAGAAAATAGTGAACTAGTAGTCAGTAGGGGATTAGGAGGGAAATGTAGATGAGTGTGTATGAAGGGGAATTGCTCAGTCTAAATTGTAACCCCATTTCTGTCATTAATGTAAGGATGGTCTGGGGTACATTCCTTTTGTTTGTCTGTGCCTTGTGAACTTTGTATATTATTAAATTTTGTACGATGCTTGGAGATCCCAGAATGACAAGTCCTGAACAGGTGCCCAGTTTTCTTCTGACAACCTTTAATTAGGTCAGCAGAGACAGTTCCAGGAATCTTGAAATCTATAAATGTGGATCTAAGTTGAGAATGATTCTGGCTTCTGATGCATTTCCTCTATCTCTCTCCCTCTTTATCACTGCCATTTGCAGTGCAAGATAGACACTTTATGGGAGATTGCAAAACCAAAGGATGAGTCCATGCCCTTGGGAGATGATCTTGAGACACTTAGCCTAACAATCTCAATCTTCAAAAATCCCAGGGGTGGAAATATGCCTATTTGCTTGCCAGCCCAAATCTAATGACTGGATGGCAGGGAACCAGTCAAACTGAAACAAAACTTGGCACTTAGGTGCCATCTTTCAGCCAAGAATAATGATTATTATAATATCAGGCCCAATCTTCTCAGTGAGAAGGTAACAAGCAACTCACCTTTTGGAAGTTCTTTGGCTCTTTGTCAGGCCATGATTTAGGATGGTGGATGGAAAGCTTACACAGTGATCTGTTCCTTTTCTCTTTCCCCTGAAATGGAATGTGGTTGACCTCCTCTAGATTATAAATCTGGAGCTTAATGGAAGCTCTGGAGCCATCTAGTCCTACCCCCTCTTTTTACAGCTGAGGAAATAGGCCCAGAGAGGTTCAGTGAATCATTTCAGGTCACAAAGAGGTAGAATTTGAACCCAGATCTACTGACTTTATATGAAGCTCATCAGAAGACTCAGGTTTCAGAATTCTTTGAATTCATACAACAGCTCCAAGACACTGACCTTACAAATAGCTTTTGTAACCTATGCCATCCCATCATATAAATAAATGTTAAAAAGAAGTCTTTTCCCTACCCTCTCCCCCAAGTCCCCAGAACCAAAGAAGTTCTGGGGCGAGTCTATTCTTCTATACAATAGCCTTCAAATACTCTAAAACGACAATCATGTCCCCAGTAAATCTTCTCTTGCCTACAAACAAACAAACAAATAAATAGATAAAGAGACAAATAAATAAACAACAGATAAATAAATAAATAATTTCTGGTGCTTTGCAAAGTATTTTTTCACTTGAACTTTCAAAGAACCCTGGGAAGTAGATGGAAAGAAGGTAGAATGTAAACTTGAGGGCAGGGACTATTTCATTTTTCTCTTTGTATCTTCAAAGACTAGTACATGGACTAAACATGGTAGGCACTTAATAAATGTTTGTGGATTGATGGATAGCAAAGGGCTGTATTGTTATCCCTTTTTGACATTTAAGGGAAGTTAGGGAATGTTGTATAGCTTCTGAATGGTAGAGTAGAATACGGGCCTTCTGACTTCAGGTCCAATGCTGGCCCTCCTACAGTATTCTCTCCCCAAATGAAAGATGGGAACCTAATATCTACTCCCTGACACTCAACGAGAAAGACCAAAATTATGAAGCGTAGAAGTTGCCTCTCTTTTAATATGTAGTTGTAAAGACACAAATGAGATACAATACGGACTAGACCTGTGGTTTTAGTCACAAGTGAGGAAAGTCCAAGTGAGGAAAGTCCCTTTACACATGCAGATTATGGATCACATTGACGAGTATCACCTTAGAGAAAGTTGCCTAAAGCATTGAAGGGATAACTGACTTGCCCAGGACCACACAGCTAGCAGTCTTCCAGGGTAGGACCTGAACCTGGGTCTTCCTGGTTTTGAGGTCAATTCCCTAACCACTATGCTGGGCTGCATATCTCTAGCTATGTAGAGAGAGATAAATAGATAGAGATATGACTACATATCGATGTATCTCTATATAGATACCAATACATAGCTCTCTAGCTTTCTTTTTATCACCACAACTTATTTTAGTAGCTTGGGAGCTGATGACACATACGTATATTGACACATACATATATATGTGTGTGTGTGTGCATGTATGTATACATATATATGTACACGTGTGCATATCTACATATATACACATATATATATCTTGCTCTATCTGCAGTTTATTGTAGTGGCTAGGGATCTAACTATATATGTGTGTATGTATTATATACAGATGTAATATATACATATATCTATATGCATAACCATATACTTAAAATATTATCGCATATATCCGCTGACCCCAATTCCCTAAGTCCACTGAATATTCTAGAAAACATATGAGGATGAATTTAAATTTTACTAGTCAAACAATCATCAGTCTGGTCTCCCTCATAGAGGTTGTGGGAATAGATGGGGGAGGACTATGTGGCTAGAGTAAAGCAGTTGGCCAAGCAGCTTCCTTTGAATCATTGGAAAAATGAGGACATCTTTTATCTCAGATAACCTTCACTAGGCAGTGTTCCCCATTGCTCTATAGAGTATCTTTATTTTATCGATAAACTGCTCTGGCAACCAAAACTAAAGTAGTTCTGGTCATTGTATTCCAAAAAAGGACATTGACAAACTATAGCATGTCCATAAGAAGGTAGCCAGAATTGCATGAGGACTGGAAATCATCATGTATTGGGATTGTTTGAAGAAGCTGGGGATATTTAGCTGGAGAAGAGCTAAATGTGATGGCAGGGGTAGGGCTGGGATATGATAACTGTCTTCTTCATCTATGTAAAGTGCTCTCATATGGAAGAAGAATCAGACTTGTTCCACTTGGCCACATATGGAATGACTGGGAGTAATAGACATTACAAGGCATCAGACTTTGGCTTGATAGAGTTGTCCCAAAGTAGAATTGGCTTCCCTAGCAAGGAGTAGATTCCCTTTCATTGGAGGTCTTCAGGTACAGGCTAGGTTACCATTTGTCAGGAATATCATAGAGGATTTCTGTTCAGATGTAAGTTTGAACAGATGAATTTTGAGGTGCCTTCCAACTCTAAAATTGATTCTATGATTTTGTCATTCAAAAAAGAAACAAACTTTCTATTCAGTATCATCCTATGAAAAATAGTAAAGATATACAGATATAGATATAGATATATACATGTATTTGCTTATTCACTCCTTCATTCATTCATTTATAGTCTGAAATCTCTCCAGAAGTTACCTGACTTTTGGTTTTTCTCAGTGGTCCATGAGGTAACTTATACATTCTACATTAGTTGAATGGTAGGAGAGGAAGAGCAAGCAGTAGGGCTTGGTCACTCTTATCTCTTTCTCCTTTTCATCCTGCCCTTTAGGGATGTAATCTCATTTCCCTAAAGACTTGCTCCTGTAAACTTTGTTTATTGACCTTATATCAATAGAATTGGTCAAGGCTCTTGTAGAGAGTCTGTTAGATCTTTACCAAATACGGTGTTATTGAACCCCATAAATTCTTCATAAATGCTCATGGACAGACAGCCTGGGTAACATCCTGTGGTCAGAGTCCTATTTAGTTCTTTGAGAGGTGGCTACTTGCCATCTTTTCCACAGAGACAGGAGCAGCTCACACAAATAGACAGTTTAGGACAAGCTCCAGTGCTGGGTATTTGCACAAACTTCAAATACATCTGCTTAAAGATTCTTTCTTTAAACCAAAAAAACACCGTCAGCTTAGCATTTCATTGGGATACATACTCTGAAACCCGGGAGTCATTCTAGTCATGTTCTCTTGAACCATTTCTGGCTTCCAAAACCTTAAAAAAAAAAAAAAAGAAAAGAGGGCATTAGAACTGTGTTGCTCATTCCAGATCCCTTCTTACCTACACACTGTAAACTGACACCATATAACCTCTCTTGTCTTGTAAAAGATCTCCCTCCCTGTATACAACCCAGAATAGAATCAGTCTCCTTCACCACGACATTATCCTGGACATTTTGTCACTTGCTGTTACCTCCCAGTCCAGTGATTGGGGATATCTTGGGCAGGGTGTGTCTGGCACCAAAAGCTATGACCTTGAAGCTGTGAGGAGGAGTTAACTATAGCAATGTGCTGTGTCCTCAAAACAGGGCTGAATATGGCTTTTCAAAGCCCCTTACTGAGGTTGCAGTCTGACAAAATAAGGCTACATTTCACCATATATTGAATGCTTAATTGCAGGTGGCATTCAGCTAGAGATGTACCAGAAACCTTACATGCCCTGTCTTCTCAGTCAGATTCAATCTAGTACACATTGATGCATTCAGACAGCAAATTTGAAATATTAAACAAATATATGACTAAATAGTAAGGTCAGGGCTAAGTGTACTTTTCAGGGTGAGGAGCAAGGATAAATAAGTATTTAACTGAGGTGGAGAATAGGCACAGGATCTCTAAATCCAGATGTGGTGGTGGTGGTGGGGTGGTATGGAAACTCTCAGTTCTCTATTGATCTATCCCAGAAGGCTTTCTTGCCTGACTGTGGCACCATTAGATGCTATCAATTCTTGTTTATGCTTAGCATATAAGCAGAAGTAAGGTGTGAATTTTGCCAAACCTCTTGGGACGATCTGAAGGTGCCCCAGATGAAACAAAACTGCCCTGGTCTGTGTGCAGGCTTGAAGCAGCTATGTCTGTCTTTTTTTTTTTTCCATCCTAGTCCTTTCAATCATTGACTTCCGTCCTTCTCTGCTTAAATATCTCCAAATATACCAGGCTCTGTTCAGCTCTTCCTCCCACCCACATCTCTCAGTCCCTTTCCTGTTGCATCAATATAGACAGGTCAAATTTAAAACATTCCCTTTCCTCTCTTGGCCTCAGAGCTCCTTCCAGATGACCCTTTTTGGTTAGCCTCTCAGATATATCCAGAACTGAATTGGATTGTTAGATATCCATGTTGGGGTGGGTGGGGGTGGAGGGGCAGAATGCTGAGGCCAGCAGACCACTGTAGATTTTCACTCTACACATCAGGGCAGAGTTGGGCTCATGATATTTGTACTGGTTGGTTCTGCTCTGACACTGTCTCAAAATCTCAAACCCTGACCGTGAGATCAGCTCAAGCAAAGGAGACAGAGGTGGCTAGAGGGTTAAGGAGTGGGTTGAAACGAACTGCCAGACATAAAATTATTTTACTCTGAAAAGGATGAGAATGTAAGAAGGAATGGACTAGAGGTATTTAAAATTATGGAGGAGGGAGGGGAAGCAGCCGATTCCCTCCTCTGAAACTGCGCCAAAAACCAAGAGCCAGGGGGGCAGCAGCTGAGGGGAAAGCCAGGTAGGACAATTAAAACGGAAATCTGGCTCCTCTCAGCACGGAGCTGGTCTACAGAATTCACTGCAGTGGGAGGTGGGGCCAGTCTGGTACAGTCTCAGAGTTTGAAAGGAGCTGGGCGGGTTCGGGAATGCCAGTCAGCTTTTGTAGCTCTGAGCTCAGAGAGAGGGGGGTAACAGATACCATGCTTCAAGTCAGGGTCCAAGAGCTGAGGAGAAATCTCCCCTTTCCCTCCCCCTCTTCATTCCATCTTTGCCCCCTTTCTCACTCTCCTGACTACTCCCCTCCCCCATGCACTCCATCACACACAGACTTTGAAGCACTCTCCTCCAGCTACAGGTCAGCACTAATGCACTCTCCCTATATATGGGCCTTGTGCTTGATTCTGTCGGGGGGCAAATCCTAGAACAGTGGTCTACAGTGGTTCACTTTGGGAACCTGTGATAAATAGAGTCCTTTCCCTCCCCACCTCCCCAGGAGCAAATATCAGTGTCTAAATAAAATCCCTTTTCATGTTTGCTTTCACCCTTCCCAAATTCTCCATACCTCCCACACCCCTAGGGCTAATCCCCATCCAGGACAACCTTATACTGAAAGAAAAAATGTGGTGAACCCTGTGAGGGGGCTGGAGGACTGGTGTTAGAGGGGCCTCCCCTGGTCCTACTCCTGCCCCACCCCCTCCACCCAGTACAATGGGGATGGGTTTTTCTTTTTTAGGGGGTGGTGGTGATTAAGGGGGAAGACAGTAAGTATTATGCCAGACTTAGGTCTCCTGAGTTGGGATCCTTGGCAAGCTGTTTTCTGCAACGCCAATAAATAATACCCCCGGATACCAGTGGTGATTCATAAAAGCAATTAAATAAGAAAGTGCCTCTTCATTGCTGATCATATCCTGAGCTAAGG
>CM053596.1:198389593-198495444 GCA_028646575.1 Pseudocheirus occidentalis
TTTAGACGGGCAAAGGCGCTAAGGGGATTGAACTTGCTCGCGAGCTCCATCTGCTGGGACTGGTGCAGGAATGCAGGCATTCCTAACAATGCAGGTTGCCACCCACTCAGAGAATGATAATGGTCAACAGGTGAGGATTGCTGACCTTGAGGTCTGTGGCAACTCTGGGGCTTTCCAGAATCTTTTCGACAAAATGATCCTGCCCATCCCTCAAAAAAAGGCGGAAACCCTGGAATCTCTGGGCTTCTCTGCAACAAAGAGCTCTCTTCCTTAGAGAAAGCTTTTCGGCAGATGACAACAGAAAATGCCTGATAGAGGGTAAAGAACACTGAATTTGGAACTCCTAAGGCATATGTGGAAATCCCAGTTGTGTTACTTACCATCTGTGCAACCTTGGGCAGGTCACTCAAGATCTGAGCTTTGGTTTGGACTCTCTAAGGTTTGGTTTGGATTTCTAAGTTTCCTTCTAGATCCAAATTCCATGATCCTAATATTTACTGCATTTTTATTCTGTTCCCAGCACTGTGCACAGTACCATGATTTCACAAGTTCAGTTACACTACATGTATATTGAAAGTCATTATATAATGAAGTCTTTTGTGACATGTACACAAGCATGATCATGGGACTCTGTTGTCCAGATTCTAAATAATTGACTGGGTGCATGGACTCAGACCCTATGTTCCCTAAACATGCTCCATGCCCTAAATCCTGGATGCACCCCCTGTCTTAAAGGCTTCTGCTGTTCTCTCAGGCTCATAGAATGTTAGACAATGAAGGTAGATGAGAGGTATAAATTTAGTCTAATTCTTCATTTTATAGATGAGGTCCAGAGAGGTTAAGTAAATTCCTCAAGGTCACACAGCTACTTAATGGTAGAGGATGCTCTGGTCTGGCCAGCCATACTGCTTCCTATCCCATGGTGGTTTTGAACCTCTTAATAGTTATATATGCAAGTGATGAGGGGGGGTTGTATTTGCGAACCTCATCAATATTTTAGGAGTGATTTGTGATTAGTTTAGATCTCATGAAGGGTTAGTCCAATGGCAAAAGACCTGGGGTGGAATATGTATGCCAAGACTCTGTTTTAAACACTGCCAAGCACTAGCTGGGTAACACTAATCCCTCTGTGGCACTCATATATTAAAGAGAAATTTCATAGTTTAATCCAACAATTTTTTTTAGCACCTACTATGTGTATGACCTTGTGTTCAGAGCAGGAGATATGAAGATGTGAAATGCCACATTTCCTACCCTTAGAGTTTTCCAAGTAATGGGTATTAAGAGGAAGGATACAGTGTACACAAATGAATGTGATACAAGAATGTTATGAGAGTACAGGAGAGATACAATGTGCTTGTATTTTAATTTTTGTGCAGACCTAGGATCACATCAGCACAAGGAACATCAAAATGCCTTCCACCAAAACCGTTCGACTGCAACTAATAGGAAAATTTGAGCAGGGAGAGACAACTTTGAGCAGGCAGGGGGCAGGGAAAATCCCTTCCTCTACCTTCCTGCAAACTCTTTGGAGAGAAATGTACTCTATGAGAATCACTGCAATGAGCACAGTCTTTGGAGTCTGGGGACCTGGGTTCTAATCCCAGTCCTAATATTTACTACCTAACTGATTTTGGGCCTAGCGCTACTTAACCTTTCCTAGCCTCAGTTTCTTCATCTGTAAAATAAGGAGGTTGGATAGTGATGTCTAAGGTCCCTTCCTGCTCCAAATAGAGGAGTATAAGACTTGGAGATTCAGATATTAGCTCTCCCACTTACTAGCTAGAGGGCCTTGGGCAAATCACTCTACATCTTGAAGCCTCGGTTTCCTCATCTGTAAAACAAAGACAACAATACTTGCATTACCTACCTTGAGTGGGTGTGACTTGTCTTCTTCTCCTGGGTGGTCATATTTCTATTACTGTGCCACAAAAGGATCTATTCAATGTGCGACAGCCCTTCTGGTTCTTTTATGTATTCAATTCCAGAGCAGAACTTGGGCTGATCTTTGATCCTTCTTTCTTGCTATATGACCAGCTCAAATCTTTCCCCAGTTCTTGATGAAGTCATTTACACTATTTCTCCAGCACAAGGAATCACTAGTCATGGGCTGCACAGTCTACTTACATCCATCATGTGTCTTTTCATTGCCATTTGGGAAACCTTCAGGTTTTAGTCTTCAGAGGTTGTTAGAGGATCACAAATCATAATGTATAGAAAGCACTTTGTAATCCTTAAAGCAGTTTATAAATAAACACTATTATTAGTGATTAATTATTGTGTTTGAGTTGTTTGGGTGAATGGAGAAAACCCGATAGGATTAGTCTGCCTAGTTGTCACTGCTTTACTGGTGGAATGGGAGCTCTCTAAGTGAAGGGAATAGAAACCACTATGGCCAAAGATTCTTAAACCTTTCCTGTGCCAATCCCTATCCAGTAAACCTAAAATGAGCTGCCCTATACATGGTTATAGAAGATTGCTCTCCCATCAAGGGGATCAGAGAATAAGGTTCTTTGTTCCCATTTTATAGCTGGACAAACCAGATGAAAGTACAGACCAGTCCTCACCTCCTACGATTCCTCCTCCACTTGCTATCTTCCTGCTGGCCACATCAACAGCATCTGTTTCTATAGGATCTGTGTACTTAGGTTTTTGGTCCCTTCCCCACCCCCAAAAAAAGATCTTCAAAGCAGCCTACACATCAATCTGTCACCTGCAGCTGCTCAGGCTCAGAGGGGAATGACAAGGCCAAGGACACCGGACAAACCAATAGGATTAAGTTTCTTTTTTTTCCAAGCCTGGAAGCCTCTGACCTTAAGACTTCATTTTGGTCTTACTCAAAGCCAGCCAGAGCTAGGGCTGCATGTTTCCAATGGATTCCCTTTGTTTTACAGAAATAGGAGAGCTGGTAGCTGACTGAGGCCCTCTCCTTTTCTTGCCACTTTTTCTCATTTGGATCTGGGTTTGTCACATAGACAGGTCCCTGCTTTGATCAGTTGGAGGATGGAGATGGCGTTTTTTCCCTGTTGTGGCAATACTTTTGATCTCAGGAATCAGGGCTGTTTTGTCAACAGTCAGCAAAGCAGTGTCTTGAGACTGTGTTCAAACAATAGGGGAAAAGTATAGGAAGGGAAAGGGTGGTGTACAAATAAATACTGGTGATTTTGCACCTCACTGGGGTTATAGAATGCACTCTTCCCAAATTCTTTCTGAAGTCAGATTAAAGTTTCTTACACTTTATTCATTTTTGCTCAGACCTAGAATTACATCAGTTTAGAGAACACCCAATATAGAAACTCCCTCTACCAAAGCAGTTTGACAAGTCCTTTGTAACTTAATGGTCTTATAGAATTGCCTTGAGTGTTGAGAGGTTGTTCACAGTCAGCATGTGATAGGACAGAACTTAAGCTCAGATCTTTCTTTCTCCAAAACCAGACCTATCCATTATGTTACACAGCCCATCTTGTCATTCATAGAAAGGTCACATTTATATTGAAGTCTATGACATGTTTACCATACAATAATCCTCTAAAGGAGGTAAAGTATTATTATCCTCATTTCATTTTATTGTAGGAAGGAAGTATTATTACAGAAGTGTGGAGGACTCCCAGTGTGCAGATTCCCTTCATTGATTTAAAATTGGAACCATTCATTCAGACTGGCAAAAAATTTTATCTAGTAATATGTCAGAGGCAGCACTTGAACCCAGGCCTTCCTGACTCCAAGGCCTGCTTTCTGTCCATTACTCCTTGCTACCTATTCATCTCCATTTTATAGATGAAGAAATCAATGCCCAGAGAGGACCATAATTAGATTTGCCCATGATCCCACAGCTAGTAAGGGCTAGAGCTTGTATTCAAATGATGGTCAGGCTTTGGAGTAAGGACTCTTACTACTACACCACATTGTTTCATTATTAGTAAAGCAATCTCCTATACCCACCCATAACAATGTAATATGTACATCGAACACACTGCGTTTGTAGTTCTCAGCGTGTTAGAGGAGTCACCTCCTACTGATCCCAGCCTGGACTGAATTCTGCAGCATCATTGTCTGTACCCACATTTAGCACCTTCATTCAAGGCTGTGAATAGACTGTAATCCAAAGACTGTTCCCCAAATAGAGGTCTCCTTTATGCTTAAGAGCCTAAATATACGAAACATTCCTTCGACTGATATTGCCTTGAGTTAAATCGGATTTGTGGGAAACACTGCAACCTCATAAATCTGGAGCTAAGCTGAAAGGGTGGGCAGACTGGAGAGCCGATCGACTTCGTCTGTCTGGAGAGCCCTCCAGTGGCCAAAAGAAAGCCTGCCGCAAACAAAGACCAGCTAAGCAAGTGGCTACAACAAAGACAGAGAGGAAGCCCAACACTCCCTTCCATTTAAGGAATCCCTAATATCGGCTCTTGTGTTGACATTACATCTGCAGGTTGACAAAGCAATTTACCTACTTTATGTCCTTTGATTCTTACCAAAGCAGCAGCATGGGGAGGTGGGAATGTTCACTGCATGTTTAGTTGGAGGACCTGGGTTTGAATCCCTGAGAAATTCTTTTACTCCCAGGATGAACTAAAACGAGCTCCCCACCCCCACCCAGGCTCTGGGGCTCCCACAATATTATCTGTAAGGCCCTCTCCAGTTTTAAATGGTAAGATCACTCTGTGAAGTTGCAGGGGGAGCCTTCTTAGCACCATTTTACAGATGAGAACACTGAAGCCCGAGGGCGCCTAGAATCATAGGTATAGAACTGGAAGGGGCCTTATATAGTCTGGAATTTGATCATCTAATCCATCTAATTCTAATCCCTTATTTCACAGATAAGGAAGTTGAGGCCCAGAGAAGTGCCAGTATCACATAGGTTATAAGTGGCAGAGCCAGAATTCAAACGGGGTTCTCTGATTCTGAATCCAGTGTCTGCCATCCTGCTTCTGAAGTGCCTTGTAAAGGAATTGTTGTCCAGTTGTTTCAGCTGTTTCTGACTCTCTGCAATCCCATTTGGGGTTTTCTTGGCAGAAATCCTGAAGTGGTTTGCCATTTTCTTCTTCGTTTTACAGGTGAGGAAGCTGAGGCAAACAGGGTTAAGTGACTTGTCCAGGGTCACACAGCTGGTAAATATCTGAGGCCGGATTTTAACTCAGGTCTTCCTAACTCTGGGCCTGATGTTCTATCCACTAAGCCACTTAGCTGCCCTTGTAAAGGGGTCCTGCCACTGAATGTCCTGGAATTCTAGGGTATGGTGCTTCAGAGAATGGATGCACCATTCCTTTTTCTACCAAGCACATGAATGACTGGGATGCAAGAAACTCTACTCGGATGCTCTTCTCCCATTCCAGCTAGAGCCCAGATCTTCCTAGAAAGTTTATTTCATATTATAATGAATATATTTGAGGTGTGAAGGTTTTTATTGTTATTTGCCTAATTGGCTATATATTTTTTTATAAACTATCCAGCTTAATAATTCACACCTATGCTCCCTTCCATCCCTAGAGGAAACTGAAATTAAGACAGTGTGGCATGGTGGACATGGAGTCAGAAGGTTTGGGTCCTGGCTCTGACTCTTACTAGCTGTGTGTCCTTGGATATGCCTCGTGACCTGTTTGAGCCTCCCTTTACACAGCTATAAAACAAAAAGACCAATACTGTCTGCAAACCTCACTGTTGTGAGGTCCAAATAAGAATATATTCAAGGAAGGAAGGAAGGAAGGAAGGAAGGAAGGAAGGAAGGAAGGAAGGAAGGAAGGAAGGAAGGAAGGAAGGAAGGGAGGAAGGAAGGAAGGAAGGAAAGAAGGGAGGAAGAAAAGAAGGAAGGGAGAGAGGAAGGAAGGGAGGGAGGAAACAACTATTTATACAGTACTTGCTAAGTGCTTTTTCAGATATCTCATCTGATCATCACAACATCCCTGGGTTGTTGTGCTATTAGTAACCTTTTACATTTAAGGAAATTGAGCCAGACAGATGAAATGACTTACCCAGGGTACCATAGCTACTAATTGGACGAGGCTGGATTTGAACTCAGGTCTTCCTAATTCCAGGCCCAGAGCTCTATCCACTACACTGTGTAAATGTAAATTATTATTGCATCTTCATAACCTACTTTGAATGGGTACTTCCCTCTGTATGGGGAATAAAGGATAGATAATACCTCATTCCCAACCTTGAGAAGCTTATAATCTGGTTGGGGAAGTGATGAGTATCTAAACATATCTGAGGAAAGTGCTTTGTAAGCCTTAAAATGCTAACATTATGGAGATAAACTAGTCATGTAGTAAGAGTAAGGAATAACTGAGAGCCTAAGCACTGCTCTGGTATCCACAAAATATTAAGGAAACCAGAGGAAGGCCTCCAGTTAGGTGGGTTCTTCATGGACACCTTATGAAAAGAAAGGGGCAAGAATCCTTTTAGGATAAGAGGGCATGGCCAGTCTCCTCCAATGGAATGCATATCCACACCAGTGAGCTTGTTGTCACATGGAAGTGTTTAAATACATCTCACAAGAGAATGCAACCCATACTAAATACTGATAGCATCTTCTCCAACCTAAGCAGTGACAGCTAACTGAGCTTGGCCCAGTGGAGACTGTCTTATCGGGAAACCCTAGTACTATCTCTATTAGGGATCCCTTCTGAGAAGCAAGGTACAGGGGTAGAGAGGCCAGCAACTGAGCCAAATTGGAGTTTGGTGAGACCAAGGCTCAATGGTGTCCAGTGACAAAGGATTACTGAGGGCCAGTAACCTGAATGATCTGCTGTAGACTATTAAGGGATTTATATGCATATATATGGGATAAGAATTGGATTTAGGATATATAGTTTCTCTCTCTCTCTCTCTCTCTCTCTCTCTCTCTCTCTCCCTCTCTCTCTCCCCCCCTCTCTCTGTCTCTCTCCCCCTTCTCTTCTATGTGTCTATTTGTCTCTGTGTGCATATAGAAAGACATGTACTCATTCATATATGCATACATATACATATGTGTATTGTGTGCATGTTCACATTCATATATAAAATTAAGATAAATTATTTTGGTTCACTAGTTTGGGCCTGTCTGCTGTCATCAGGGGCAAGAAAGGACTCATGAGTTAGAATGGATGAATGAATGAATGGATGGATGGATGGATGGATGAATGAATGAATATGCTAAGTCCTAGATACATAGTAAAACAGATGACTACCAAAGTAGTTTAGAGGACATAGTCTTAGCTGGGCTAGACTGGGCTGGCCAAAGAAAGGAATCTTGGAAGAGGTGAGATTTGAACTTAAAGGATAGATATGTGTCTAATTTCTCTAACAAAATGAAGAGGCCAATGTAATTGTGACTGGTTGGGGCCCAAGTCTTGAAGGGTTTTTAAAGTTCTCTTTAAGACTTATCTATATATTATCAAACTTCAATATAACTATAATATCATCAATGTAAATATGCCTTCTGACACATTCAGTGCCTCTCTTTCTGGGTAATTTTTATCTATATCTTTCCAGAAATCTTCTAAAAGGAGCCAACCAATATATTGAAGGCTCTTTCTAGCTGTTTTAATATTTCCCAGATGCTATTGCAACACATGATGTTCATCTGTTATCCTTCATTCATGACACATGAGTGACCCACCTCCTTTTTCTAGGCACACATGTCTTTGATGAGGTGAGTTATCTTTGGTAATGAGCTGCAACCTTTTTACACCCACCATTTTCTTTCCAGTTCCTTTAAGATCCCCTCCAATTTTTATCTTTCTGAGACTGTACTGTCCTGTGGTATTCACCCCATATTGTATTACCAGGAGAATGTTTATATTAAAAGAAAAAAATTTTAAGGTGAGTTTTTGTAAAAGAAAGCAGCATAAGGTCATTGGAAGCTCCAGGCAGTTTCTTAAATGGTATCCAGCTGATCTCCTCCCTTTCGGAAAAAAGAGGCAATTTATATTATTCACCAGCCAATTATGGGAATTATAAATTATCTGTGGCCAATCCTGCTTTTAAGATCTCATTAACATAATTAAGCAGCTTATGTGATAAGAAAGCAACACGTTTCTCTCTCTCTCTCTCTCTCTCTCTCTCTCTCTCTCTCCCTCTCCCTCTCTCCCTCCCCCTCTCCCCCCCCTCTCTCTCTCCCTCTCTCCCTCCCTCTCTCCCTCTTTCTCCCTCTCTCTCCCTCTCTCTCTCTCTCCCTCTCTCTCTCTCCCTCCCTCTCTCCCCCTCTCCCCTTCTTTCCCTCTCCCCCTCTCCCCCTCCCCCTCCCTCTCCCCGTCTCCCCCTCTTCCCCTCTCTTCTCTCTCCCTCCCTGTCTCCCTCTCCCCCCTTCCCCCGGTATCCACAAAGCCTTAGAACGTCCAGTAAATGGGGTTATAAAAACTCTAATGATCAGAATGGAGGAAGGCACCTTTGGACTCACATTGCCTTGTTTCCTGTGTCTTATTCCTCTACTTCACTGTCTGTGAGGGCAGAGAATGCTTGTCATAAATGCTAAAGCTCAGGATGAGCTGAAGACAGAGAAAAATGCCAAACACAACAAAAAAAAAAGGTTTGACTTTTAAGCTCTCCTGGGGACAAGAGGGAAGCTAAAGAAGGGAAAGGACAGTGACACCTGAGAGAGAGCCAGGAGAAAGCAGAGATAGTCAATTATTCTTATCCTTGTGTTTTCTTTGCCAAGGAGAGTGATCTTTGGATGGGAAGGACAGACCAAACATGACCACAGTAAAGTTGATACCTAAGATAAACAAGGAGTTAGTAAGAAAGTGTTCAAATGCTTTTATGAGTCCAAGTCACAAGATCCAAATGTCCTACATTCTTGGGTACTGAAAGAATGTGCAGATGTGATTGCTGAGCCACTGTCAATGATCTCTAAAGACTAGGAAGAATGGGAGAGGCAGTATAGGGCTGAAGACAGGCAAAGGTGTTCTGATTTTCATAAAAGAGAAGGTTCTGTCATCTGTGGGCTTGCCTTTGATTCCAGGTGAAATTCTGTAACTGACTATCAAAGGAAAGAAGAGTGAAGATCTAGATAAGGAAACACTGAACCCAAAGAGCCAGTATAGCTTCATCAAGAACAGGTCATACTAGACTAACCTTATTTCCTTTTTGGACAGACTTCCTAAAGACTAATTAGGGGAATACCCTAGAAATGCCATGCCTGAATTTTAGGAAAGCATTGGATAAAATCTCTTATGCTCTTCTTGTGAAAAAAAAAGATGGAAAGAAATAAGACAACAATAAAAGACTTGAGTTGAAACTGGTTACATGACCAGATGCAAAAGGAGCCATTAATAGTTCAATGTCTACTTGAAAGGAAGTTTCCAACGAAGGTCCCTACCGATTCCTGCCTGGAACCATATTGGTTTAACATTTAACTAATAATTTGGAGAGAGGCCTACATGGCAATGCTGATATAATTTACAAATGACAAAAAAGGCTAGGAGGGATAGGTAAAACCCTGGAGCACACTCCCCATTCAAGAAGGTCTTAAAAAACTAGAATATTGTACCAAATTTAATAGGAATAAATATAAATTCTGACACATCAAAGAAATCAATTTTACATTTACAAGATGGGGAAGGCATGGCCCGATGACTTTTTCCGAAAAAGATTCAAAGGTTTTAGTGGACCTCTAGCTCAATATGTGTCAGAGTGTTAAAGCAGCCAAGTGAATGCAGTCTTAGATAATCTGTCCTGGGCAGCCCATATCAAGAATATTGTATACAGAGTTTGATAAGGGGATGGTTAAGGTGGAAAGTATCCAGAAGAGGGCATCCAGGATCACAGAGACATGCTAAAGTCATAGGAAGAACAGTCAAAGGAAATGAGAATGTGTACCCTGGAGAAGAGAAGACTTAGGGGAGGCATTATAAGTATCTTCAAGTATTTGGAAGAAGAATTAGACCTGTTCTGTTTGTCCCCAGAGAAGAGAAATGGGATCAATGGATGGAAGCAGCAGAGAGGCAAATTTTGGCTTGATGTCAGGAACAACTTCCAAGCAATGAGAACCATCCTGAAGTGGAATAGTCTGCTTCAGGAGATAGTGGGTTTGTCCTTCAACTTAAAAGTCTTCAATCAGAGTCTGGATGAATGAATGCTTGTTAATAATAATAACTGACACCTATTTAGGCACTTTAATGTTTTCAAATAGCTGTTTTTTGCAGTATCTCAAAGTCTCACAACAACCATCTGAGACGTATTGGGTGATAAAGAAAAGTCTTCTAATTGACTGAGGAGTCAAAAGGACAGATGCCTAAGGAGGTGGTGACATAGAACCGAGCTTCCTGGGATGACCAGTCTATCCTTCATTGTCTTTTCCTTCCTGGAGGGGCTTAAGACAAGTATTACTTTAAGATTCTGAAGACTTTTCATTATCACCCAATACTAACTCTTCAGTAATAGCTGGTTAGAAATAGGATCATCTAAACTTGCTACATAGGTGGTGGTCACTCAGATTCCTGGAACAAGGCAGGGAGATATCTGCACATGGCCTGTGACAGGAACTAGGCACAGAATATCTGCACATACTTCAGGAACTGAGGACTCATTGGCCAGTTATTCTATTACACCAGGAACATAGAGGGGAGGGAGGTGACTCTATCCCCCATCTAGCCACAAGGGCTATGACAATACGGTCCCTCTGTTTCTTTAGGGTTAATGTTTTCCTAAATATTCTGCCCAGATGATCATGTGCTTTTGGAAGATCTGGCTGCTGAAGAAGTGGTAGCCATTAACAAAAGAAGACTACAGCCTTAGGGAAAAGCCTACAAATGGAAAAACAATCTCCTGAGTATGGCAGCAGCTTCAGGGATCCTTCATTGCGGAAAGAAGTGCCAGCTATGGACTCTAGAGAGGCGCCAATACTTGGAGTTCAGCAGGACTACTCCTAAGGGGAATTTTAGGTAGACTTCATGGAGGGAGAAAAGGGCACTGAGTGCAAGAATTGGGGGGTTCGTACACTTTGTTCCACGTGTAGAAATTAGAAATGTGGTTCCCCTTCAGATTCTTTGCCACTGTGTGGGTGGATCATCTTGACCAGCAATATTATCTTTACCATTCTCAGACGAGGGGTATGCTGGAGCCAGCTCAGACTGGTTCAAGAGAGTCAATTGTTACAGTTTTAGTGTGAGCATTTATGCCTCAGAAATCGGCAAATACTACAAATTGGGGCAGATTTATTGTTTTGTTGGATCAGTACAAGCTCAGAATGCTCTACCCCAGGTCAGGCACAAATAGTCAGTGTGAAAATTTGGGGTGGATTCTCTAAATTTGCACATACTTCCTGCTTCTATTCTGTTTTGCTAATAGAGCATAGCACTCTCTCTGATGTGAGCATGCCATGCTGAGCGGTCCTGTGCCAGTGTCTCCCATGTCATGCAATCAATTTCGAAGCTCTTCAGAGAGACCTTAAAGGTTTCCTTGTATCTCTTCTTCTGACCACCATGTGAACACTTGCCTCGTGTGAATTCTCCATAAAATAGTCTTTTTGGCAAATGTATAATTTGCACTTGAACAACATGGCCAACCCATCAGAGCTGTACTCTCTGAAATAGAGTTTGAATGCTTGGCAGTTTAGCACAAGAAAGGACCTAAGTTCTGGTACTTTAGCCTGCCAGGTGATCTTCAGAATCTTCCTAAGACAATTCAGCTGAAAGCAGTTCAGTTTCCTGGCATGGCTCTGGTAGACTGTGCAGGTTTCACAGGCATACAACAATGAGGTCAGCACTACAGCTTCACAAACATTCAATTTGTTAGTCTAATACCTCTTCTCTCCCACACCTTCCTTCGAAGGCTCCCAAACACTGAAATAGCTGGTAATGTGTGCATCAACCTCATTATCAATGTGTACATCCCTGGAAAGTACACTACCAAGGTAAGTGAACTTATCCATAGTATTTAAAACTTCTCCATTTGCTGTAACTGATGGTTACACATATGGATGGTGTGGTGGTGGCTGATGGAGCATCTGTGTTTTCTTGGTGTTAATTGTTAGGCCAAAATTAGCACAAGCAGCAGAGAATTGATCCATACTTTGTTGCATCTCAGCTTCAGAGAATGCATTGAGTGAACAATCATGTGCAAACAGAAATATCTGCACCAATTCTCCCTCTACTTTAGTCTTGGCTTGTAGCCTTTTTGATTTGAAGAATTTGCCATCCATGCAGTAGTTGACCTCACTGAAGTTTATCTTCATTAAAAGCATTTGACACCATAGCTGAAAACATCATGCTAAAAAGCACAGGAGAAAGCACACAGCCTTGTTTCACTCCATTGGTGACTGGAAAGGCACGGGAGCATTGTCCATTAACTAGAACCCAGGCAAGCATGATGTCATGAAATTGACTTACAAGGCTGATGACTTTCTCTGGGTAACCAACTTTTGACATAATTTTCCATAAGCCCTCACAACTATTAGTATCAAAGGTCTTAGTCACAACTACAAACATTGTGTACAGACCTCTGCTCTGCTCTGGTGGCACAATGAATAAAGCACTTGCCCTGGAGTCAGGAGGACCTTAGTTCAAATCCTGCACTAGCTGTGTGGCCCTGGACAAGTTGCTTAACCCTGTCTCAAAAAAAAAAGATTATCTAGACTTAAGAAAGATATGAAAACATGTTAATGATGCAGATTAACCTTTAAAGGATGTGGGGCACATATTTTGCCCCCAGAGAGCTGGTTGTTAAACATTTACCAGCATGCCCCTGTCTCAGCCTCTCAAGGTTGTGCCTAGAACTGTGCGAGGAGAGGAGGGGTGAGTCAAACTCTGGGAACTTGACTTAAATGTTCTGCCGGGATAGTAGCCCAGAGCAGAGTACTAGGGAACATAAAGAGTGTGGAATGGGGGTGAGAACTGTTTTTAGCCAGTTAAGACAAGCATGGTGCTTGGCATATAGTAAACATTTACTAAATGCTTATTTAATCATTCAAGGCATGTAGGTGCCCAAAGAAGGATGTGAAAATTGTACCCTTATCCCTTATTTCCACTGCATATTTTACAGAGATTTAGTGTCCATTAGAGGCTTTGGACCTTCACACATATATACAAGCTGACATCACAAAATAAATACCTATGATCCTTAAGACGGCCAACTTGTTTGACATTTAAATACATGCATTTATATAGTGTCATTGTTAAAAGTACCTGCATTGCGCCCTCCTGCAGGCTGCCCCCTAGGGAGATGCCTACTTTGCCTGACTAGTCCTGTATCCTGTCCCAACTTTGACACCAACTCTCTGTGTGACCACAGGGTGCCCATTTCACTGATGCTTGAGTCATTTTTTGTTTTCTGTTGGCTATATTTCTCTCTCTCCTCTTTCTAAGTCCTATTTAAAACACGTCTCCCGGAAGTCTTCTTGATTAACTTCACCCTGCACTAGTCATTCCAGTTATGCTCCAGTACCTTTCCTGAACATATGTACATATTTTGGTGTAGTGGAAAGAATGCTGGATTTTGGAGTCAGGTTTGAGATCCAGCTCCACTGCTCCCTGCCTGTGTGACCTCAGACAAATTAGTTCCCCTCTCTGGGCCAGATGTTTCTCCTCTGTCAAACGAAAGGGCTGGAGTAAATTATCTCTAAGGCCCCCTTCCAGTTCTGAATCTATGATGCTACACCCCCACGTACACACATACAAATATATGAACACATATGCATATACATGTATACAATATCATGCATATACACATAAATATGTGTGCATAAAATGCATGTGCATACACTTATGTATAAATATTTCTACAAATATACATATGCATACACATATACATATGTGTGTGTGTATATGTATATGCACAACTCTATGCAGCTGAAACTAGTTAAGTCCTTGGTTATGTTCCCAATGTGTACATTAATGTCTTTTTCCTGTTAGCATAATCTCTCCAACAAGGCCAGGGACTGTGCCTTTTCCTTTCCCCATACCTCTCCCACAGTCTATTATTACTGCTATTAATCTTAATTATAATAATAATGAAATACTTCAGCACTTGAAGTAACCATTATTTCCTTGGTATGGGTGCTTCCCACCCAACAATACACAGGTCCCAGACTCTTAACACCTTGGGGGTCATGCCTAAAAAAAAAAAAGAATCTTTTTTAATGACACCTGGTTATTTTTCCAATGATAAGCCTCACCAGACTTCACTATTCAGATTGTCAGGTAACAGGGAAGGAGCTAAGCATTTAAATAGCTCCTACTATGAGCCAGGAAATGTGCTAAGCACTTTAAAAATACCATCTCAATAGATCCTTGTAACAACTCTATGAGGACATGCTCTTATTATCCCCATTTTACAGTTGGGACACTGAGGCAAACAGAGGGTTGAGTGACTTGCCCAGAGTCCCACAGCCAGTAAATGTCTATGGCTGAATTTGAATTCCTGACTCCAGGTCGAGATCTCTATCCACTGTATCAACAAACACGCAGTCCATCTCTAGGACCTTCTTCAAAGCTGTTTCTGTTGCCTCTAGATAGTTACTTCAAAAGGTATAATCCCCCCAAGTCGTGCGAAGCATCATCCCCACAACCAACGGTACTACCTCAGTCTCTAGGGGTGGGGGAGGGAATTATACTTGCCTTATTTTATAGCCTACCTCAATTCTAGTCTAGCACAGTCCCAGTCCCAAGTCTAGAACCCACCATGAACTCAGGCCTGGAACTCCCTCACTTCTACAGGCTTCTCTTTTGGGCTGACCAGTTGTAACAACTAGAATCTTGACTCTAAGGTCACCATGACTTCAACTCTGGGTCCAGTGGGGATTGCCACTTGCCCCTGATACTAAGAAGGGCAAACGAAATGGAACAAGACAAACACCCCGGGTACAGGTTCTACAAGTAAAGGGGGGGCACTTATCATCCCTCCTTGTTCAGTTCATAGCACCCCATGCTGTGTATTGCAAGAAAATGATAAACTGTTCCAGTGTCAAGAATTTTAAAGATGCAGTCTATTGCATAGACGCAGTCAATAAAAGGAGATCGAGGGGAGCTCAGGATGCAGGGTGCCTCCATGTTAGGCAAATCTAGGCATACCCAGGGAACAATCCATACATTTAACAGTCACAAACAAGTCACATTCTCACTCAAAAATCTTCACTGGCTCCCAAAAGCATCTAAGACAAAATACAAACTCCTTACACATGTAAAGTCCTACACCGTCTGGCCCCAGCCTTTCTTTCCAGACTTAGTTGTGAATACCGCCCCCCTTCATGAACTCTGTGGGCTTCAGCCAAAATGGTCTACTAGCTACTCACCTCCATTCCTTTGCACAGGATAAATTCTCCTCTTAGCTCTCTTCCTTTACAATACCAAGCCTCTTCAAGTGCCTCCTCCTGCAGAATAGCAGCCCTTCCAGATCCTGCTAGTGGCTAGTGCTGTCTTCCTCCTCAGATTACATGGCATTTATATACAACATATAGGCTTGTATATCCATGCATATCTATGTCTATATATGTATGCACAGATTTAAATCCATAGGTGCATACACAGATAGAAATCTATAGGTGTATGTATTGACATAGATCCATAGGTGTGTATATAGACAGAAATAGATATGTGTGTGTATATATAGTTATAAAGCTATAAATAGATATAATATAGAGATTACCTATACAAATAAATCTTTAGATATATGGGTATAAATCCATAGATGTATATATAGATATAAATCCATAGATACATAGATATAAATCTTTAGATGTGTATATATAGATATAAATCTGTAGATGTTTATATAGATGTGTATCTATAGTTGTGATATGAATCTACAGGTGCATATACCTATAGATGTGTGTATATGTATATATAGATGTATATATGGATATACATCTCCATGTATGTATATATGTACATACATCTATAAATGTGTACATAGAGATATATATCTATATTTCTCAGGTTTTTCTGTGTATGCTCAATTCTAATATGTGGATGCCCTGAGGGACCTTTTGAGAATGTCTAGTTTGTCTAACCGTGTCCCCTACTTGGCCTTCTTTGGCTGCCTTTGTCTTTAAAGCTGGAGAGAGTGGGTCAATCATCCTCTGTAACGAAGGACGGTCATTTTTTTTTTTTGCTTCTCTCTTATTGGCTGTGCCCAAAGGGTAAATATCTTTGTTCACCCAGAGTGAAGATGCCAATGAAAGGGGAAGGAACATCTTTTCCTGATCCCTCTCTTCTACCCCGGCTCCAAGAAATGTCTATGTCTGTTTTGTGTTTGTCCGCAGCTGTAGATGCCACAGGTGATTCTCACAGACACGGGAGACAGAGCTTTGTTGACCTTGGAACCAGCCTGGCATGGAAGACCTGAGAACCCAGGATTTTGGACTTGAAACTGGGACTGTGCTGTATAGGAGAAGAGCTAAACTGTGAACCTAATCCCCTCCTCTTCCCTAGAGACTAAGGTGGTATAAGGGAAGGGGCAAGGAACGAAGAGGATTGTGCCTCCCCTGTGTAGGGGGAATTAAGGCTGTATATTTATTACTCCTTTTGAAGTAAATATTTCTTTGTAAAGGCTAATTCAATTGTTAGTGACTGATGGAATTGAGATACCAGGGACCACCCATTACAACTGAGGGAACAGCATTCCTGGAGACTAGAGCCATTGGCAGAGAGTTTAGACACCCCAAAACCCCATCAGGGTATTGGAGAACCCCAGGGGAGGTGTAAAATCTAACATACCTGGCCTTCAAGAAGTGAGGCCACAATGGTTAGTGTTACATATATGTACATATACATATATACACATGCACATACACAGTCACAGATACAGTGTTAACATATGTATATATGTGCATGCATATATATTATATCTATTGTATGTCTATCTATTTAACTGTTTAATTCCTCTAGTAGAATGTAAATTCCTTTAGGGAAGGGACTGGCTTTTGTTTTGTCTCTCAATCTCCAGCACCTAGTACAATGTCTTACACATAGCACACGCTTAAGAAACATTTGTTGAGTCAAAGCAAGCTAGCACAGCAACCATTTATTTCTTTAAAATTCTTGGTGCTTTTTGTTTTTTTCTGTGGCTTTCCTTTCTGCACATGTCCTTTCCCCCTTCCCTCCTCAGGGAGCCACCATCCTTCATAATAAAGGATAAAAAAAGAGGGAGAAAGCATGTCAGTAAAAGTGACCAACACATCGCCTGAGTCTGCCAGTATAAGCCCACTCTCCATCCATAGTTCTACCCTCTGCAAAGAGGAGAGACACAGCAGTCTCCAACGCAGGATACAGCACATGGTGCAGGAGTATGCAATTGATAATGGTTTATACTCGTTTCTGAATTTCTTTTACCTTTCTGCAAGGCTGCCTCCTCAATGCTGGGAGTGGAAAATTATGAGCATTCATTGGAAAGAGTCCATCCGCTCCTCATTACGTGACCCCGTGGGGAATGACATTAGGTTCCCATCAGTAGGCTTCTCAGGTGTCAGAATGCAGATGTTTGTTCTGGCCTGTCCAGGGGCTGATTTGGGAATATGGCAGCAGGAAAAGAAATCCCATCCAGGGGGCTCAGAGCAAGGGGGAGGAAATGAATTATGAGACAATGTTTGAAAAACTCATTTTTCACAAGAATGACAGTGTGGATTTTAGGATAAATTGGCTAAGATATGGAAGTGCTCTTGAATATCTGTGCCAAAGGGTCAGATCACAAGGATGACCCTAACAGCTCCTTTGAGTGGCTTTGAAAAGTTTGATACATTTTTTTTCCCCCAGATTTACCTTCTTGATTATATTTTCTTAAGGTTGTTATGAGTATGCATTCCCTGAGCATAAGGCAATATGATATCTGTCTTCAAAGATTTGAAGGGCTGTCATGTGGAAGAGGGAGTTTTTATTCCCATTTCTTGCCACACACATTCCACCCTCTCAAGGTGCATACTGCCATTTGGAAGCACACAAAATCAAAGCTTAGGAGACCAGGGTTCTAGTCTTACTTCTGCCACTGACCAGCTGTGTGGCTTTAGGCAGGCTTCTTAAACACACTAGGCCTCAATCTTTTCTATGGTAAAAAAATGAGAGTATTAAATTCAGCATTCATAGTTATACATCTAGAGCTTCCGAAAGCCCTTAGAGACCATCTAATCCAAGCATGTCCTTTTATAGAGAAAACTGAGGCCCAAGAGCAGAAGCTGGGAACCTGTGGTCTCAAGGCTGCATGTGGCCTTCTAGGTCCTCCATTGCAGTTTCTTGGCTGAGTGCAAGTTTAATAGAACAAATGCTTTTATTAAGGGGATTTGTTCTGTGAATTCTGGATTCAGTCAAAGGTCTGCACTTGAGGACCTCAAGGGCCACATGTGGCCTCAAGGCTGCAGGTTCCCCACTCCTGCTAGGTTTAGTAACTTCCCTAAGGTCATACAGCTAGCAATGATCAGAGGCGAGATTTTGAACACATTACCGATGACTTCAGAATTTTTGCTCTTTCCATGTTGTCTGCCCCTTCCTCTTCTAAATCCAAAACTATGATTCTATTCTGCATTGCTCCAGAGGGTAGAAGTAGGATCAACTAGCGGACATAATAAGAAGCATTTAAATCAATCTAAGGAAAACTTTTAATTATTAAAGCTATCTGATAAAGGGATGCCATGGAAAATAGTGAGATTCTCATCACTGGATGTATAGCTTGTCAAGGAAGTGGCAAAAACAATTT
Organism: Pseudocheirus occidentalis; assembly: GCA_028646575.1. Classification (NCBI taxonomy): domain Eukaryota; kingdom Metazoa; phylum Chordata; class Mammalia; order Diprotodontia; family Pseudocheiridae; genus Pseudocheirus; species Pseudocheirus occidentalis. The sequence goes on from CM053596.1 coordinate 198,408,194, forward strand.
CAGCTTTAGGTAGGAATTGACCTTTATGGTCTCTTCTAACCCCAAGATTTCATAACGAGGAGGAAGACAGTGCTAGATGCATTTTGGAAAGCAGAGGGAAACCATCTTGTAGTTATAAAGTGATCCTATCTAGTTAAGACTGTGATATGAAAGTTCATAGAGTAGCCTGATGCTCACATACTCTTCAGCAAAGATCTAAAAAGGGCACCAGATTGAATAATGACCAAGACTCCAAAGAGAAACATCAGTAAATACCTCCATCCAGCTCAGGGTAGCACACAAATACACACTTAACAGACTTGAAGCTTGCCAGAGTTCTGAATGGGAAGTTGGAATATAAATAGGAATGTTCCAGGGGCTAGAAGCCCATAGAATCAATCCAGAGATGGTTCAGGAGACTGGAAGTCCATAGAACTTAAACCAGGGAATCTTGAGGGCAAGAGTTCTTAACCAAGGATCTGTGAAACAATTTCAGGAGGTCTATAAATTTGAATTGGAAAAAGAATACATTTTCACTAACTTCTATCTGAACTATAACATTTTCTTTTTTTTTTTAATTTAGATAACAATCCATAGTAGTATTAACTTTTTCCATATTGATAAGGGATCCATGAAATAAAAAAGTTAATCCTTACTCTAGAACCAGCATGCTAAGGGCAAACAAGGTTGTGAGGGAGAGGGGTGAAGGAGGAAAGGAGTGTGTAAATCAGTGGTAAAAGTCTCAGAATTGAGTGGGACCAGTTTACCTCATCGTCCTAAATGAAAATTAGAGGGAGGGTGGAGAACACAAATCCCAAACCAAGAACTCAGGCTGAAAATAAATGAATAACAGAAACAAACAAACACAGTAGGTTAAGAGACACCCAAGAAGCAAACTCAGAAGAAGAAAGTAGGAAAGTTACTTTCACAGAATCTCAGAGAAAAAACAACTTCCTTAGTCACAAAGTCTACATGAATGCCTAGAAGAAATGAAGCAAGAGATAAAGAAAAATTCTAAAAATAAAATAAGATAAACAAAATTGAAAGAAAAAAATCCCAAGACATACCAAATTGATAAATAAAACCAAGAGCTGCTTTGTTGTTGTTTTGTTTTAAAGAAAATATAGATATGCCATTAACCAATCTGATAAAAAAAAAAAGAGGGAGGGAGTGACTAGGTGATGCAGTGAATAGAACACCAGCCCTGGAGTCAGGAGGACCTGAGTTCAAATCCGACCTCAGACACTTAACACAAAAACTAGTCACGTGACCGTGGGCAAATCACCTAACCCTAACTGACCAACCTTGCCACCACCAAAAAGAAAAAAACAAAAAAAACCCAAAAAAAGGAAACAAAATATCCAATATCAAAAACAAAGAGGGAGAATTTACAATGAATGAAAAAGAAATAAAATCATTAGATACAACTTTGCTCAATTATATGCCAGCAAAAATGTTAAATGGAATAGTGGAATATTTAGAAAAATATAAAATACCAAATTAAGAGAATAAGAAACAGAATCTATATAACCCAACCTCAGAATGAAACTGAACAAACCATAAGTGAACTCCCAAAGGAAAAAATGCTAGGACCAGAAGAAATTAAGTATATAAAATTTAGAAACAAGGACACACTAGAATCAGTTTGAACTAGTTCACTAGAACTGATTATTAAATTTTTAGCATGAATATTTACACTTTGGAAATCAGCAAACACTTACAAATCAGGACTTGATTTATTGTTTTGTTGGGGGCCTACATTTAATAAAGTGATGAAGAAAAAATTAATACTTCAGACTAAGGTGTGACTGGAATACTTTTTTCTTCCCCTGGAATAATCATTAAACATTTACCAGGACACAATTGTTTAGAAGCAAACAAACACAGTACATCTAAGTATATCTACGCACCATAATATAAACCAAAGGATCCCAACAACTGCTATAAGTACTCAATATACAACAAAAAATCTGGGTAAATTGGAAGGCAGACTGGCAGACATTTTTGATTTACCACTCATACTATATAGTATCATATTCTCCAAACAGATACAAGAACTAGATATAATAGGTTACATAATAAATAAATTGTAATTGTACTTTTTTCACCTATGGAGAGGGAAAGGGATAGAGACTGCAAGAGATAAATTTTTTTTTGGATAAAATTGAAAAAAAATCCTTTTGCACAAATAAAATCACTATAATTAAAATTATAAAGAAAACAGTTAATTGAGAAAAAATTGCAAAGAATTTCTCTGATAAAGGTCTAAGGAATTATTTAGAATACCTAAGAACAAGATCAATTTTGTAAATGGTTAAAGGATATGAATAAGATGTTCTCAAAAAAGAAGAAAAACAAGCTATAAAACCTGTATGAAATATCTTCCAAATCCCTAATAAGAGAAATGCACATTGAAATATTTCTGAGGTTCTACCTCACCCGTTGGCAAAATGAAGAAAGTGCAAAATGACAATTATTGGAGAAATGGGTATGATAGAGACACTCAAGAAGCAAACCCAGAAGAGAGTAGGAAAGTTACTTTCACAGAATCTCAGAGAAAAAAAATAATGAAAATTAATGAAAATTAATGAAATGTTGGTGGAGCTGTAAACTGGTCTGGCCATTCTGGAAAGCAAAACAAATTCACTAGGAACAATGCATGCTCAGCAATACTAATGCTAGGCATATACTCTAAAAGGGTGAAAGAAAGAGGGAAAAATCCTATATGTACAAAAATATTTACAGCAGCAATTTTTGTTATAGCAAAGGACTAGAAACTAAGGTGGGAGATGCCTTTATGAACATAATGGTGTATTGTAAGAGATGATGAAAAGGACAGATTCGGAAAAACCTGAGAAAACCTATACAAACTGATGCAGAGTGAAGTATGAAGAGCAATTAATGCAACAATTACATTGTAAAGGGGAGAGGGTGAACTTTAAGAGACTCAAGAATTTAGATCAATTCAATGTCTAATCACAACTCCAGATGATAAATGCTGAATCATGCTTCTCACCTTTTGACAGAAAGGAGGTGCAAAATGTGACACACATTTTCAGACATAGCCAAGATGTGGATTAGTTTTATTTGACTATGTTTATTTGTTACGTGGGAGGGGAGACTAATGGGGGTAAGAAATGGGTGGTGATTGTGAAGAAAGAAAAAGGAAGGAAGGGAGGAAGGAAGGAAGGAAGGAAGGAAGGAAGGAAGGAAGGAAGGAAGGAAGGGAGCGAGGGAGGAAGGAAGGAAAGAAGGAAGGAAGGAAGGAAGGCAGGAAGGAAGAAAAAAGGAAAGAAGGAAGGAAGGAAAAAAGGAAAAAAGGAAAGAAGGAAGGAAAGAAGGAAAGGAAGGAAGGAAAAAAGGAAAGAAGGAAAGAAAGGAAGGAAGGAAGGAAGGAAGTAAGGAAGGAAGGAAATTGTATTATTGGAACTTTCCTTAAATATATAGGAGTAGAAAAAAATTAGAAGAGAGACAAAGAGGACAGTTTTGGAGCTACCATATTGAATTGGACCTGACTTCATGTTAGAAATGTCATATTAACTGGAAGATGGATTGGAGATGGAAAAGACTAGAAGTAGAAAGGCCAGCTAGGAGGGTATTATAATAATCCAGGGGAGAGAGTGTAGAAACTTGAACTAGGGTAGAGATTGTGTGTGTGGAGAGAAGGGAGCATATTTCAGGGATATTATAAAGATAGACTCAATAAGACTTGGAAACTGAGAGGATATTCAGTTGAGGGGGGGTGGAGATGAGGTAGATCAAAGATGACATCAAATTGTGAATCTGGGTGACTAAAAGAATGATAGCACTCTCAACAGAAATAAGAAAATTTGGAGGAAGGATAGATTAGAGGAAAATATGAGTTTTGCTTTGAACGTGATGATTCTGAGGTCCCTTTTGAATACGTATGTGATGTCCAACAGGCAGCTGATAATGCTGGATTGGAATTCAGGAGACACTGGTGCTGCATATATAGATTTGGGAGTGGTGATCTTACAGAGATAATTGTATTTGTCCTTCATTCTCGAAGAAGACCATGACATCAGGGAGATGATGGCATGACTTGCAGTTGGCTCTGATTGGAGTGAGGGAAGGCTATGCAAGGACACCAGCCTAGCTTTCTCTTCCAGAGCCATCTGGGTCCCGTGGCCAGATAGAATCCATAGGAACTTATAAGGTCACCAAGAAAGACAATGAAGAAAGACAAAAGAAGCTGTTCCAGAGAAGTCTTGGAGATGGAAGCAGGAGGAGGATGTAACAAAGAAGACTGAGAAGAAATGGTCACATAGCTAAGGGAACTCAAGCAAGAAAAGTGCATGTAAATTGTAGGAGGACAGATGAAGAAGGGGAAACAGAGGACATGAAGAGGGGATGGTGAACAAGGTCAGAAACTGCAGAGAGGTCAAGTGGGATGAAGCCTGAGAAGACATCATTGGATTTAGCATTATACCTAATGGGCAACTTTTGAGAGAAGCTTCAATGGAGTGATGGGGACAGAAGCCACATTTTAGGGGATGGGTGTGTGTGAGGAAATGGTGGTGATCTTATGCTTGATCCTATGATTATAGGTTAACCTTTCTTTAATTTTGTTGTTAAAATGGAGAAGAGATATAGGACATTACCCTGAAGGAATAGTAGCATGAAGTTAGGGGTGTTTTTTTAAGGATAAGGGAGATAAGGGCATGTTTGTAGGCAACAAGGGTTTTTTAAATTATTTTTTATTGTATAACAAAATAGTTATACATATATAAAATACATATATAAAATAAAACATTTCATATACATATATGTGTGTATATTTAAAATCAGCAGCTAGGTGGCACAATGGATAGATTGCTAGTCCTGGACTTGGGAAGACATCTTCCTGAGTTCAAATCCAACCTCAGACACTTAGTAGCTTTGTGGCTCTAGGCAAGACATTTAACCCTGTTTGCCTAAGTTTCCTCATCTGTAAAATGAGCTGAAGGAAATGGCAAACCATTCCAGTATCTTAATCCCAAATTGAGTCATGGAGAATTGGACACAACTGAAAAATGGATCATCAATGGATCAAAAATGGATCACCAAGAATGGATCACAATGGATCACAATGAACAACAACATATGTTTAAAATCAGTGAATAAAGAGAAACTGAAGATGAGACAAAGAAAGGGAACATCTGGCCATGCTCCTGAAGGAGAAGGTGGGGGTGAGGTCAAGAGCACAATTCTAGGGGGTGTCCTCAGCAAGGAGATGGGCCACTTCTTGTCAGAGGAGGTAAGAAGGAGGGACAATGAAGAGGCATTTCTAGGTGCGAAGTAAGAAGAAAGTGTTTACAACAATAGCTTCTCTTGTTGTTCATCCTTTGCTCTTGAAGAGAACCAATGACTTCAGGAAGGCAATTTTTTATTTTTACTTTTTTTGGAGGGGTGAAGGCAGGGCAATTGGAGTTAAATGACTCGCCCAAGGTCACACGGCTGGTAAGTGTTAAGTGTCTGAGGCCAGATTTGAATTCAGGTCCTCCTGACTCCAGGGCTGGTGCTCTATCCACTTGGGACACCTAGCTGCCCCAAGAAGGTGATGTCTTAACTGGATTTAAGTAAGGCAGAGCTGTGAAAAGTCATCAGATCTACTCTCTCTTCCAGAGTCATCAGAATTAGGGGACAAGATATAGATCAGCATGACTGGAGATGGGCCCAGATGCAAGGAGGAGATGAGAGGGCGTGGGAAGGAGATGGATGGTGTTGGAGGCTTGACACTTGTTCTGACTGGTCCCAGGGGAATAAACTAGGGCTGATGGTTGTAAATTGCAAAGAAGAAGATTTGGGTTTGATGTCAGGAACCAACCAAACACACACAAAGACTTTCCTAGCAATTAAAGCTATCCCAAAGTGGAATGGGCTGCTTCAAAAGGCAGTAGAAGTCCTTTCAGGAGAGGTTTTTTTTTTAACCCACGCTGGGTGACTGACCTCTTTTCAGACACTACAAAGGGATTCTTGTTCAGCTACAGGCTGAGACCCTTCCAGAATCTGAGATTCTGTGATTGGGTTACCATGAGAGGTGGTACTAGTGTGAAAGTTGTAGGAATAGAGAGAAGGTAAGGTGGTGGATGTGGGAGATCACAGAGGAAGAAGGAACAGGATATGAAAACTGGATGTGTGGAATGAGAGGGAAAAAAGGAAAAGACAATAGCAAGTTCTGAGCATGAACAAATGTGGATCCTTTGACGGTAGATTTAATTTTTCAAAAGAGTTAAAAGTCATTAACACACTAGTGCATCAAATGCAAAGGGGAAACAAGCTAGGGAAATTCAGTTTTTGGTTGAAAATAAGATGAAACTAAAAAGCAATGGCTCTCCTATGCAATCATGGGTGTATATATCCATGCACAGCATACATACTAATTCAGTGTATTGAGTATCAAAAGCTAGATCAATGCCTGGATAACCAACACATCTATTGGGGGAGTGTTCAGAAAAAAATTTAAATTATTCCTATCTTTTCATTCAGTTGGAACAACAACAAAAAGAAACCCCAAACATAATACCCATACCTCACTTGAGAGTTGTCCACTTCAGGCACCATCTCTTCTATGAAGTCGTTCTTTGCTTCTCTGGGGTAAAAGTAATCCCTTTCTCCTTGGATCTCTCATGCCTCTGTTTATCTTTCCCATGCACTTATCAGAATCTATTATAGTTGCCTGTAGACCTGTCTTATGTCTTATTAGATTTTAAGTTCCATGGAAGCAGAAATTGCATACTTTAAAAAATTGTATCTTTATTACCTAGCACACTACACTATAAACATTTGACATTTAATAAATGTTCAATTAAAATGATTAGAGAGGAAATTGCTAACTACTCCAGTATCTTCACCAAGAAAACCCCAAATAGCGTCACAAAGAGTCAGACATGACTGAACAACAATAAAAATTGAAATGAGCAACCCTAAGAGGTGGGCATAGCATGTATCATCATTCTCATTTAACAGATGAAGAAACTGAGGCTCAGAAAGGAGAAATTATTTGCCCAAGGTCACATGTTGAGTAAGTAGCATCCAGTTGTTATTCAGTTGTTTCAGTCATGACTGACTCTCTGTGACTCCATTTGGGGTTTTCTTGGCAAAGACACTGGTGCAGTTTGCCATTTTCTTCTCCAGCTCATTTGACAGATGAGGAAACTGAGGCACACAGGGTTAGGTGACTGGCCCAGGGTCATACTGGTAAGCTGGTAAGTGTCTGAGGTCAGATTTGCATTCAGCTCTAACCACTTCACCACCTAGTTGCCCTCGCACAGGGAGGTTAAAACCCAGGTTATCTGACTTGAGTCCAGAAGTCTTCCCAGAATACTACCCTGCCTTAGAAGACCTTGTGGGCAGGGATACGGGTAAAGGCCAAACTCTCATCAAAGAATGTGACACTTCAACCCCTGCTTTTTTTCTTGCTCAGAGTTGACTGCTCACTATTTTGAGCACAAAATGCCTTTGCTTTTATACAAATATTTCCAAACACTGCAATTTATAATTTTTGAATTAATAGGGTTGTGACATGACAATTATATCATTTGCATTTTTAAAAGCATAACACTATTGTTCTACTGTAAATTGTAGCAGACTCAAATTATCCTACACATAATCTTTTGTCTTCCTTTTTTTTTTTTCAAAGGAATGGGGGCATGGGCAAGAGACCCAGCCAAGGTGAGGTGCCAAGAAGTGGCACTGGCTACTAGGAGCCTAATGCCACTCTGATTGTTTGTTGTGGAAATAATCCTTGTGGAAAAAAAGAGAGAGCCTCCCTCACTTAGCAGGTAAATGAAAGAGAATAAGACATTCCCTTCAACTCCTTTCCTAAAATGCAAAGGGTTCGCTGTTCAGCTAAGCCAGGCTATATCCAGTCAAATTCCACAAACATTTATGCAGTGCTTACTGTTTGCAGAACACTGTCAATAAATCAGTCAAGCATTTAGTAAGCACTTAATATATTCTAGCCAATATACTAAGGGCTGGGGATACTAAGACAAAATTCAACTGCCAGCTATTCTCTAGGACTGACATTCCTGATATAAAAATTTAAATCAAATACCTTCCATGCTTTCAGAGAGCCCAGAGTCTAGTAAATAACAATTGACATTTGCATAAAGCTTCGTAAATCACTTTCCTCAGTCTATAAAAACATTATGAACTCCATTTTACAGATGAAGAAACTGAGGCTGAGAGAGGCTAAAAAGCTTGCCCAAGGTCACATAACTGTTCATGGTCAGAGTGGTGACCAAAAATCAGCCATGTCCTGTGCTCTATCCATTCTACTCACCACCTGCCTCTACATCACCCTCCCTATCCAATGTGAAACTCTCCAAAGTGAAATAAATCCTCCAAATAGACATCCTTACTATCACATTCTCTGCATATGAATGTGTTTTCCAAATCCAGTAAAGCCCATTTATCTGACTCTGAAGAGAATGAGGTGTTTCACATGATTGCATGTTCCAGACCACTGAAGCTTGTCCTTTTAAGCACCAAAATTTTATCTTTTTCCATTTTTTATTGAGATCTTTTTAATATGCATTATATCCTGCCTTCTTAAAGTGAGGATGCTTCAGTGGCTCTGTGATCTCCAAGGTCTAGAAGCTCCCTCCGTTGGAGCAGATCACAATTGCTCCAAGCCTCTGATTGTTGCAAATCTCGCCTGTCTTTCCATAATCCTCCATAAAAGGCCTACCTGTTGAGGCTTCCCTCTGGCTCACTGACTATTTTACAAGGACCAGTCCAGCGCCTGAGCTGTGTTATCCATGACTCTGGTTCCATGACCAGCTCAAACCTTTCTCTGCTAATACATACATATGAGTACTATCAGTGATGCTATGTGACTCACACAATCACAAACCTGGCACAGAAGATGGAGGCGGAGGAGGAGAGAACAAGCATTTTATATTAAGAGTCTGCCATGTGCTGGGTATTTTGCTAAGAGCCTTTCAAACACCTCATTTGATTGTCACAACCACCTTGAAAGGCAGGTGCTGTTATTATCCCTATTTCTACAGTTGAGGAAACTGAGGCAGACAAAGGTTAAGTGACCTGCCCAGGGTTACATCGCTAACAAGTATCTGACACCAAATCTGAACTGAGGACTTCCAGACTCCACATTCAGCATTCTATTCACTGAGCCAAATAGCAGCATGGTGTATGAGGGATTTCATTTACTCAGTTCCAAAGATCTCTCTCTGTATCTCTCTACCCGCCTAAAGCAGAGCAGCTGACAAAATATTGACTTAAATTAAATTTTGTACTTCCAAAAAGGGGAACCATAATGAAAACTACATGCCAGGTCCAATTCTGAACAAAGTGTAACTGGGTGTTAAGGAAGAAATGCTGGACAGAAGTAACAGACACATCATAGAATTTGTGATAGAGAAGGAAAGTTGGCTGCACCCTGAAACCTACCTTCCTTGCCCTAATCTCTCTGTGGATCCCCAATCTCTCATCTTCAGGCACCTTTCAGACATCTCAAACCAGATGTCTACTAGACAGCATAAACACACTCTACCTTTCCTGTTACTATAGAGGGCAACACCCTCCTTCCAGACCCTCAGGCTCACAACCTAGGAGTTATCCTGGATTCCTCACTGACTCTCACCTTCCATATCCAAGGCCAAGACCTGCCACTTTCGCCTTTGCCCTATCTCTCCTCTGACACTGCCACCACACTGACACAGGCCTTCCTTACCTCATACCTGCCCTACTGTTATAGCCTGCTAGTGGGTCATTCTTAATCAAGTCTCTCCCCACTCTGATCCATCCTCCATTCACTACAGTGATCTTCCTAAAACTCAGGTCCAATCGTGTCACCCCCAATTCTCTAATAAACTCCAGTGGCTTTCTATTGCCTTCAAGAGCAAATACTCAATGTTCTGTTGGGCATTCCAAGCCCTTCATAACCTAGCCCCCTCCTGCCTTTCCAGTCTTCTTAAACCTTACTTTCCAGCAGGTGTTATTAGATCCCATCACATTGACTTTCAGGCTGTCCATGAAGAAGACACTCCCATCTCCTAACTCCAGGCATTCTCTCTGGCTGCACCCCATGCCTGGAACACTTTACCTCCTCTGTTTGGCTGCTGACCTCCTTGGCTCCCTTTAAGTCCCAACTAAAAGCCCCCATTCTACAGGAAGCCTTCCTCAAACCCTTAATCCCAATGCTCTCCCACTATTAATTATTTCCTATTTATCCTGTACATAGTTTACTTGGTATGTATTTGCATGCATTTGCCACCATTAGACTGTAAGCTCATTGAGGGCAGGGGCTGCCTTTTGCCTCTTTTTGTATCCTCAGTGCCTAGCACAGTGCCTAACACATAGTATACACTTAATAAATGTTTACTGATTGATGGGTTTCACAATTCTTAGGCACAGGTATTGATAGCATCTTTATCAAATTTGCAAATAATATCAAATTTGGAGAAATGACTAATGCATCAAATGACAGAGCCTGCATACAAAATGAGTTTGGCAATACTGAACAATGGGCTAAATCTATTAAAAATAAATTTAATAGGGATAAATACAAAGCCTCACATTTGGGAATGATGACTACTACACACGCGCAGGATAAAAAAATATAACCAAGGGTTGTAGTTGACAACTAAGTATAAACCAACAGTGAGATAAAGTATCAGAAAAAGGCAAGATGACTACAGGCTACCTAATATATTAGGAGGCCGTAGCTCTGCCACATTCCATCCCAGTGCATTTGTGGAGTATTGTGCTCAGTTCTGGGTGCCAAAGGTTGTTTTGGTTTGAGTTTTGGTTTGATCTGATGAACAAACTGGAGCACAACCAGAGAAGGCGACCAGGACAGTAAGGGAACTTGAGATAATGGCATACAGTGGTGTCAAAATTCAAATAAAAATGGGTCCTTGTGGACTGCAAATTAGCATATACTACAAATTCAAATTGTTTTATTTCATTTTTATTTATTTGGTTAAAACATTTCCTGATTACATTTTAACCTGTTTTGGATCCACCACAGAGGTCGTTGTATTTTGATACTTCTGGCATGGAAGCATTAGTTGAAGAGATCAAGGGGATTTAGCCTGAAGAGATAATTTCAAGTATTTGAAGGGCTGCAAAGTTAAAGGGCAGTTAGGCGGTGTAGTGGTTAGACTGCTGGGCCTGGAGTCATGAAGATGAGCTCAAATCCAACCTCAGAAATGTGACCCTGGGCAAGTCATTTGACCCTGATTGCCTCAATTTCCTCATCCGCAAAATGAGCTGGAGAAGGAAATGGCAAACCATTCCAGTATCTTTGCCAAAAAAAACACCAAATGGGGTCACAGAGAGTAAGAAATGATTGAAAGAAATGAAAACAGCAACACTGAAGAAGTAAACCATTATTTACTAAGTGCCTCCTGCATGCCACACACTATGCTTAGCACTTCTACAATTCTTATCTGACATGATCCTTATAACCAACCACCCTGGAAGGTTAGGTGCTATTATTATATTATTTATATTATATAATTACATTATATATGGGTTGAGGAAACTGAGGCAAAGCCTGACTTGCCCAGGGTGTATAGCTAGTGTCTGAGGTCACGTATGCATTCAAGACTTCCTGATTCCAGCACAGTGCTCTATCTATTACACCACCTAGCTTCATTGAGAGAAAATCAACTTAAGTCCCTTCTGGCACTGAATCTAAGAATTAAGAAGAAAGGCAAATTTTGGCTCCACGTGAGGAACAACTTTGTGCCCAATCAGAAGTATCTGAGGATAGAATGGATTTCCCAAGGAAGCAGCAAATTCTCCTTTGGTGGATGTCTTCCAGCAATGGCTGGACAACAATTTATTGGGAATGCCATGGAGAGTTTTCCTACCTATGAGGACATTTACAACTATCACATTCTGAGAACACCATCTAATTTACTTTTTCTTGATGATGATTCCTTGGCATCATTTTGAACATTAATTATTGCACTGTGCTAAAGTAATGCCCTAAATTTCCCCTAGACTGTTGTCTTTTGCATTCTTGTGGCTTTTTTTAAAGCACTTTTTTGTTCATCCCTCATTACTAGACTTATTACTTGTTGCTATTAGTGTGCCTGTCTTTAGTACCCTGCCTCCCTCTCTAATCAATTGACAAGTGCGCATTAACCACCTACTATAATCTAGGCATTGTTAATCGACAATGTGTCTGAATAATGGTGAGAGATGAGTGCAGAGGCAGAAGGAACTGTGGGTGAGGTATGCAGGAGATCAGGCAAGAGATCAATGAGAGGTTTCCACTGTCCCGTGGTTACAGAGCATAGCATCATGGGAGATGCCCATGCAGCCAGGTTTACTGGTAGTCAAGGTCACTGATCACAGAATGTTAAGAGTAGACAGAGACTCGAGTAACCTAGTCCAGCCCTGTTACACAGTGAGTAAATGGCAGATTCAGGACTCCCACCCAAAGCTTCCAAGTGTTAGGACTCCAAATCCAATACTATTTCCATCATATTTTGGCATGAGCACCAAGGGCACATTCATTGAAATCTAGGCGTGATTTTTCTAGGTTGCAGAAGATGGATGTAAAGATCTTCACTGAAAGTCTTCAAGTAAAAGTTTCTTGGCTACTCCTGGGGAATTCCTGTTCAGGTTCAGTGTGAATTTGTTGGCCTCTGAGGACTTTTCCTACTATTACATTCTACAGAGTGAAGGAGGAGCCAGGTAAGGTTGGCATGTATGGGTGAGAAGGGACCCAGCCAGCTGGACCCCCAAGTGTTTTTCACATATGGAAATGTATACTCTGATAATGACCTACCTTTACTCTTGGGTACATGGCTTTGTGCTTCAACGCTAGCTAGCAACTTCTATGCCCACCTGGAGGGGGAGAAGTTTTGGTGCTGTATCCTTATGAATACTTCCTGGGTCACTCCCACCCCAACTCTGGTGGTGTCATTGAAGCCCTTTTTTGACCCTTACCTGGCAGAAACCAAATAACGCAGCTCCTTCAGAGAAGAGCATACAATGATCATGAGGAGGTTTCAGGGAATGTGTAAGGGTTCTCCATGTGAACAGAATTTAATGACTAAACTTGAATTTCTAGAAAATCCAGTGTTGGCTTTTTAAAGGCCTTTTGCTTACTCCTGGATAGCTGGTGGTACTCCAAACAGCTAAACTTGCTGGATGATTGATGACTTCCAGATATGAGCTTATTATTAATAATTATAATTGTTCACATTTTAATCGAGCCATAAGGTTTACAAAGCACTTTGCTCATAACGACTCAATGAATTTGGCAGTACGAAGATCGCTGTCCCCATTTTTTACATCTGAGGAAATTCACTCTCCTAAGAGGTCAAATAAAATTATTTGCCCAGTGCCACTTGGTTAGAGGCAATGTAGTATAGTGATGAGAGAACTGGTTTTGTAATAATAATAATAATAATAACAATAACAATAATAATAACAATAATAATAATAATTATAGATCTAGATTCAAGTCTCTGATATACCTGGGTAATGCATTTACTCTCTCAAGGATTCAACTGTAGATTAAGCACCAATTTACACTGGTATTGAGGTTTTCCTCACCTGCGTTTCCTCTGCCAGTGAAATCACAGGTACAGCTCCTACTGCTTTCACTTGATTGGTTACTAAATATCTAAGCCAGGACTTGAATCCAGATCTTTTAACTCAGACTACTGAGTTAAAATTTCCCCCATCCTCCCAATTTCCTATATTCAACAGTTTTCTATTATTCTGCACCTTTTCCTTTATTTTTTTTTTTGGAGGGCAGTTGGGGTTAAGTGACTTGCCCAAGGTCACGTAGCTAGTTTTTGTGTTAAGTGTCTGAGGTCATATTTGAACTCAGGTCCTCCTGACTCCAGGGCCGGTGCTCTACTCACTGCGCCACCTAGCTGCCCCTTTCCTTTATTTTGTTAAATGTTCATCAATTCTTTTCTTTTCTTCTCTTTACTGCTCACAAGACTATATTGAAACTTCCTGAAAGGTTTAAGGATCCATCTACACCTATGTGCTTTTTTCCCCTTATATTCAAAAATCCATAGATTTGTTTTTGTGGTATTTGCAGCTGATGTCTAAGCCAGAAAAAGGCAGAACAATCTCTTTTTGGAGCCTTAAATTTGCCTCTTAGCTAGTATAGATACACCTCCAAGAAAAAGTTCAGAGTTACTACCCCATGTGTGACCAATCCTATTTATTTCAAGCCAGCCAATCGAAACAGAGCCCACCTCTCTCATTCTCCTTCTCTGGCAATGCAAAGACACAGTGTTCTTCATGGATCCACATCCCAAGTGATCTTAATAACAAAATTATCCCAGATCTCAGTGTTCTTGTTATCTATGAAACAAATATCCTTTTAAACCACACACATCAAATGGTGTTCAGAGACTGCATTAGCCATTTTTATTGCACTCAGAGGAATAACTCAAAGACACATATGTAGAATGGATTTTTTTAAGCAGATGTTTTCTTGACCCAATTAATTTTTTATTCAGTGAAAAAAGTTGACAAAGACAAAAATCCTTTAAAATTGTGCGACAATATAGTAAAATCTTTAGCAGAAATCAGTGACTTAAGAAACTTATCAAGGCAATTTAAATTATAAACATCTAATGTTATTTTGGAAAGGAACAAATATAGAGTTTTGCTTAAATAAGAGCAGTACAGGATTTATTATTTTTTTCTGCAAATGCTTGTGAATTTGCTTAAAATTTTAAATGATTCTTAACAGAATCTTTCAACTGAGAAGCTCTATGGCAAACAGGAGAGTAATGTTATTCCATTTCACCATTCACTCTTTCATCCCTCTAAGATACTATATATGAGACTAATACCATTCCTGGATTACTTGGCTCTTAAATTTTTTGATATGGCTGCTCTAAATGAGTGGGCAGAAAACATATATGCAACTAATCCTCCCTCAGTGTCTCTTCCTGTTAAGTGGCAATGATACCTTTTTGAAAACATACCTCTCATCAGCATGCTGCCAATATGTTATCTTATTCCATCGCTTAGGCGTGCATAGAGAAGAACCTGTATAAACTCAATGTACTGGTTTCTAAATATTCAAGTTAAGACTAATTACATGGCAGGAATTTCAAAGGAGAGTCCCAACATAAGCTATTTCAAATATTCCTGCCTAGATATTTAATCAATGTAAGGTGGCATTCGGTTTGATTCTTTTCCTAGATGCCTTCTTTGCAGGGATTTTATTCTTTGCCAGTGAGAGATGAAATAGTCTGGAGGACCTGCAGTCAGTAGACAGTCTTGGGTGAGGGGTTCTCCATCAACAGCAGCAACCTTGGTAAAGAAGGAATCAAACTGCTAGAATGGAGTTTCCCCCAGGAGGAAAATTTGGGGATGTATTTTCACAAGATACAATAACTAGTCTCTAAATCAACTTGAAGAATGACTGAATAAAGCAGGGTGTGTGTGTGTGTGTGTGTGTGTGTGTGTGTGTGTTTAGGGGAGGGGCTTCCCTTCTCATATCCCCTACATTTGACATCGCCTCTTCTCTATTCAAAAGAGATGACCTACTAGGCACAATCACATTAATTTATCAAGTGGACATTTAGGGACACACCATGTGGATCACACATCACTGGAGGGAAACAGCAGGAGACAGCTGAGCTCTCCCTCTGTCCTCAGTGGTAGCGATCGTAGGGATATCAAAAAGGATAGAGCGAATCCCTATAAAGAGACAAAAGCTCCTCCCAGTGGCTGGCATCATAAAGGTTTTCAAAGACTAATTTTAAAATCAGCCACCAAGCCGATGGAGGCTTTTTGTTTTTTTAACAACCTGGAAAGTTTTCGTCCATATAGACACGGCCTCCTCATGGAACCCTCAGCAGGACTCTACTTTCCAGTCAGGACTCTGTTCATTAAAGACCTCAAGAGTGGCCAATGTCACATCAAGTCCAAAGAGTTTGCTGCACACACCACAAAGACGGTCAACTTCCAGTAGAAATTTTTTTAGATGTTGTTCCTTACCCCAATTCGTTCCCCCTTGCTCAATTTCGATGATTCATTTAGGTTCAAATGGGCGTGAGAATTTGGTCACCCTAATGTCTATGGGGGGGGGAAATGAAAACTCTCCACTCCCCCTCAAAAATGACAAACCAAATAGTCTTCACCAAGGCACGAGACCCCCTTTGCCAATTATACCCACTGACATTGGCTGTGTCACAGTGAGGGAAAAGATCCAGTCACTTGAAAAGGCCCTCAGAAATGTATTGCTATTTCCCAGCGCCACTGGATACTTTCAGACTTCATATATACATCCCGACTCCACACAACTACATGAAGAAAGCTGATGTGCTTCAAAACTCCATAAAAATATACAATTTACACATCGCTGCATCTACCTATATCTATATACTTGAGTATTCTGGAACTGAGCTCTTTTGTTTATATAAAATACACGAGCCCGATGAGGCTGCTTTCTCTAACAGCACAAGGGGCATTATTCCAAGGGGAGAGGTGGTGGCCGGCATATTCAGTACTGTGCACACAGCATCGCGAGGCACTAGGAACTCTCAGAAATACCTAAACACTGCTGACAGAGACCTGATCTATACACGGAATTACCTACAGAATCAATGAAAACAACATCTCTGAGCTCATGGGAGCCCTGCATGACGGTTTTAACATGACACAAAGGACTGGTGGGAAGGGAGGAAAAGAACCATACTTCCTACTTTAATTCATTAAATTAAATTAATTTATTTAAATTTAATTAATTCTCTCTTCTCCCCACCCCCTGATTTTTAATCTTTCAGCTACTTAAAGGAGTAATTAAAGGGAGAAGTGGAAGGAATAATCAATAATAAAATCCCAGCCAAGAATGGAGAAAACCAATAAAACTACTGTCTTTCAAAAAGAAACAATGGCCTGGGAGAAGGCTCACTTCACCACCACCACACATTAAAAATGAGAGGGGTAGCCACATTGAGAGTGAAATTTCCATTGTTTCAAATATTCCTTATCTGAAATTAAAGTCAACAATTTAAAAAACACCACTGGCTCTTTTTTTCCCTCCAACACAATCCTTAGGAAGACCATAAGTACATTTTGTTACACAAAACAAGATACTTTTGGTTAAAATAAATCAAATACTTGAGAGAAGACAGAGGTACGCTGCACCTAGCAGTGCTGAGGCTTCACAAAGCTTTGCATATCAGAAACATGTATTAAAAGACATAACTTTGGATTCTCCCCACAGGTCATCATTGTTCCTAACCTGGGAGGAAGTTTCACAGTGACAAACCACACAGTACAATCACAACAATGCCAGACAAGGATGCAGACGTCTCTAACTGCTAAAGAGAAGCGTGACAGGCCGCAGTGCATTCTACATTAAATGGCCAGTGTTGGTTTTGTTTTTGTTTTTGACACACAGATGAATTCATAAAGGCAGAAGAACAATTACAAATTATTTTGCAAAGAGAATGAATAAACCCCATTTTTGCTTCTACTGTTAATTCTGATTCGGTGGCTCAAAATTTTGGATTGTCCAGCTATTTTTGTGAGAATATAGCACTTTCTCTTTAGAGAAAAGAAGGAAGGAAGAGAGGAAGAGAAGAGGGAGAGAGAGGAGGGGAAGGAAGGAAGAAGGAAGGAAAGAAAAGAAGGGAGGGGTAGAGGAAAGAAAAGGAAAAAGAGAGGGAGAAAGGGAAAAAGAGAAACAGAGAGAGAGAGATAGAGAGGGAGAGAGGGAGGGAGGATGAGGGGAGGAAAGGAGGAAGAGAGGAAGGAAGGAAGGAAGGAAGGAAGGAAGGAAGGAAGGAAGGAAGGAAGGAAGGAAGGAAGGAAGGATGGAAGGAAGGAATGATGGAAGGACGGAAGAAAGGAAGAAAGGAAGAGAAGGCACTGACCCAATCCAAAACAGCTGTATGTACCAAATATTTTTAAGAACAAGTATTGGCCACACCATTTTCTTAAATACAAAACTTAAAACTGAAGATGCATAAGTGAAAAAATAAGCTACTCTATTTGACAGAATATTGATTGGTCATATATCACTGCATTGAGCTGGGAGCTAACTCTCTCTCACAGTAGAAGGAATTTTTTTTCCCCCCAAAAGACTGCAGCAACAGAACAGTATTATCTTACGCCACCATTTCAGCTTCAAAAGTCATGTCTTGTACACAGGCAAATAGAGTAAAATTCCATCGCTTAATATAAGCAAGAGTAAGCTTATGGTTGGCAAAATGCACAAGCTGCAGCTCTGTCTAAATGAAACTGAGTGTTGGTCAAGTGTCTCTCCTATCAAATACAGTAACATTTAAACACGTTAGATTAAAACGGGTTTCTTCAGGAATGGCAAAACCAATGCTTTTGTTCCACTCCTGGGCCCTGTGAGAGAGGAGGGGCTCAGTATCACATGCAATGTCACATAACCACAAAAAAATGGCTCCAAAGAAGGCCCCAATAAATTAAGAGAACAAAATAAAAGCACCCTTCCCAACCCCAGCCACCCTGAACTTGCATATAAACAAAGTCCAAAGAATATTTAAAATTTGGTCACTCCTTCAAGGAGAGGGGTATTTCACCCACTGTAGTTCTCCTGAAGTTTTTCTTAAATACACTTGTTGTCTTAGAAAAATAAAAGGGAATAGCCAATTTATTAAACCAAAAATTATCTCACAGACTTAAAAGCATGCCCAGCAAGCACAGCCCTGTAAGACTAAATTAATGTCAAATCAAAGCAATTTGATGACTAAAATCAACCTGGTTTCTTGTTGTTCACAGTTGATTACTATAAAGTTTATTCATTCATTTCTTTCTCTTTTTTTGTGTTTTTGTCCTTTTTTTTGGCCCATATAAAAATAACGTATTGCAACTCAAAGTGCATTTTTTAAAATAAACCATCAACTATCTTTATCAAATAAAATATTTACACCATTTGGTTTACAGTGAGGAACACACTCTTCAGGCTATCACCATGGGGACGTCATCTGAAAATCCCGTTATCATGGGGGCATCCTCGTCATCATCTCCTAAAAACAAACATAACTGTTGGTAAACCTCTCATACACTGCCATTAGTGATTTCTCTCCCTCTCCCTCCCTCCCTTCCTCCCTCCTTCTTTCTTTCTTTCTTTCTTTCTTTCTTTCTCTCTCTCTCCCTCCCTTCTCTCTCTTTCTCTCTCTCCCTCCTTCTCTCTCTCTCTCTCTCACACACACACACACACACACACACACACACACACACACACACATACACACCCTGTTCCCTCACTGTAAAGGACAAGGCTGCAGTCTCCATGTTATCCAGGTGCACCAATATTTTAACAACAGTAAATTCTCTACGCAGACATATAGCTTATACAGTTCTGTAACAGCCCTGCCTTTGTTTTGCCTCTCAACACATTGCTGAGTCACATGAAGATCACAGGGTCCTATATAAATTTAGAGTCTGAAAAGCCCTCAGAGCTAATATATAAGGGAACTAACACCTGGACACATCCAGTGCTTGGCTTGGTGCCTGGCACAAGATAAAGGTGACTGACTGACTCAAGATGTTCTAGAACCTAAGGCCAAATTAGGAGTTAAATAGCAGAACTGGGATTTGAATTCAGGCCCTCTGACACAATACTTGGTATTGTGAAGGCACTAAAGAAACACATTTTGGTTATCAACAGAAGTTTAATTTGATTAGGAAGGCAAATTTGTAGGAGGAATAAAAAATGAGCTGGACAGCATGATGTTTTCGTGGGTTTTTCTTGCTACACCATTCTCCTTCCATTAATCAATCCAGAGTCATCTGCAGGGGCGACCTTCTCTGCTGGGCCCATAGTGCTCTCTTTACACTGACATGAGAGGGCAAAGACCCCCAAGTATGGAGGAATGTAATTTCCTGGAGTATATTGGCTGTATTTCCTCTGCATTCTATGACCTGTGTCTTATACAACCAAGAAGCACTCAATGTTTAAGGTAATGGAGCTGTGCTGTAGAGGTGCCACTCTTTCCCTAGCAATTGTGAGGCCAAAACCCCCAAACCCACCCATCTTCCCTTTGCCTAGAGAGTGGTTTTTCTTTAAGCCAGGTGGACCAAAGCAGTTTATCAAAAACACAGGGGAACTGAAGAAGAGACTAGGACAGAAGGTTTTAGTGGTCTCAGAGCTCACTCCCCACTTCAGAGAATCATCTCTTCCTCTGCTATTGTCAAAGCTAAAGTATGGTTGGTAAGAGTGCTTTTAGGACTCAGGAGAAGGATCAAGAGAGGAAGGCAACATTTTAGGGAAAAAGGACCTGCCCCACCAAAGCGTGAATTATGATCTCAGCTGATAAGGCCTATATCAATTCCTCCAAAGTTACTTCAAGGAGGTAAGATTAAGGGTGTGTTATGTGTATGAGTCGGAGGGTAAGGTATTTTGGGGGCAGGTTTCCCACAGGTTTGGAGGATATTAGGAGAGTTTCTAAGGTCTGATTTTTGCTCCTAGAGGAGGCAAGTTCCCAAATAAATGCCACTCCCTCAGGGTTGTGACTAGAATGGTATGGCAGCTGTAGATGATGCTAGACATGAGTTAAGATGTCAAAGATCTTAACCTCAAGCTGAGAGAGACTTCAGAGGCCATCTAGTTCAATATCCTTATTTTACAGGTGAAAAAATGAAGAAGGTAAAGTGACTTGCCCAAGGTCACACAGATAATAAGTGATGAGGGTAGGATCAGGATCAAATTTAAATTTAATTTAACCCATTCCAATGATATTATTGGCTAATGAAAACTCACTTTGGCAGCACACATAATATGGCTGAAGGACAGGCCTCAGGGAACCCTAAAAAGTGAGTCACTGACTTAGAGAGCGTGTGGTTTAAAGGAAAACCACCACAACAACCAAGCCACGCTTACCAAGATCATCCCCTGATGAGAAAATGGCCGAGCCAAGCCGAGAGCTATAGTGACTATTGGCAAAGGCAGTGAAGCTATTCTGGAGCCTCCGATGCCGTGTATACAGGACTACAAACCCTATGCCCACGGTCACCAGCAGCAGGAATAATATGGGAACCACAATGGCAGCCACATCGGTCGACCTTCCAGCCTGGAATGCTGATGCATCCCCACCTGCCAAGAGAACACATGAGTGAATACGGGACGTGTCTGAGGGCAAGGGATGGAGAAGATGACCCCTCAAGTTTCCTGCCTGCCCCAATTGGTCCCCCAACACATCTTCTGAGATGTGCAATTCTGAGCAGCCTCCTCATATACATTCCCACATATGACTGTTTTTTGATTGCCTGCCATGAGCTGACAGACCATAGGCCTTGAGAATTCAAATACAATAATTATATTAGACTCTTAATCACTGCCTTGTTGGTTATTTAGATGATCTCTTGGAAAGGAGACCTTTGTTGGGGATATCAACATTGATTTCATTAGCATTATTACTCAAGACCACTTGCTTGCCATGTACAAGAGGATGTGAAACCAGACCACTAATTACTGAGATTGCAATTATTTCCCCGACTTGGCACCCAAGTTGCACTGAACTGCAATTACCTGAAGCTCTGTTAAGTGATATAAAATACTCATTCACTAGAATACTGACTTGTAGTCTGTGGATTTTTTTTTGCCTTTAAAAAAATAAGAACTCAAACTCTTCTATAAAAAATGTTTATAACCATCTATGGAAAAAATAACAACTTGAAGGCAAGATTTAGGCTCTAGGCTCTTTTTTTCCCCCAATGTAAATGGAGCTACACAGATCAAGGGCAAAATATATACATGAAACCTTAACTTAGCCATGAGACAGGGACCAACCTTCTGGGAAAAAAAATGTTAAATAAACCAGAACTCTCTCATCAGAGCCTGTCTCTGGAATGTTGTCACACAAAGCACTTTGATAAACAGTGACCTAGCACAAGATGGGGCATGTGTGGTTTTTTTTTTAAAACTGTTGTTTGGTTTTAATCTATAATGAATCAGGGCCTTCTCACCACCATGACCTAACTCAGTTATCAGACCACCTACACAGTGAGTGGTGAAGGAAAAGGGGAAGGAGCTGGCACAGAAAGAAGTATGTGTGTTTGTGTATCTGCGCAGTTCATACATACTACACCGCAAAAGCTAAGAATACAACGCCTGCTGATTTTCTGTTGTTTCAGACTAACGGTGTTTCTAAATCTTCTACTCCCCCTGCCCCATCATCCCCAAGCCCTCTATTATGAAAGCTGATGGGAAACTACTCCGTTCGGTGCTGACCGATCTTTCTGAGCTGATAGCAAAGTTTAATTACAACACTAGAAAGGCGACCCGAAGCCTTCTGAAAACTGCAGGCAGAAACCAACAATGCCGGTGACTCACCGAACCCTAACTCATCGTAGAGAAGTACTGCAGGCTCTCCACAGATCTGACCACTGAGAAGGCATCTTGCTTGTACAGAGAAAGTGTAATTGTGGCCCATCTTCAGATTAGAAATTTTAAAGAAATTGTCGGTGGTGTTCCCAAGGTACGCTGTGATATTCATCACGCTGTCATACATGCGTATCTCGTAACCCTAAGAGCAAACATGTAGACTTGAGCAAATATCACAAAGTGCCATGCCAAGAATGCTGGAGTGTTAGGGGGCTTCAAAGATGTCCTGGTTCAGGACCTCGAGGCCACATGGGGCTTCTTAGGTCCTCAGGTGCGGCCTTCTGACTGAGTCCAAGCATTACAGAACAGATCCTTTTATTAAGGAGATCCAATCTGTGAAATCTTGATTCAGTCAAAGGACTGCACTTGAAAACCTAGAGGGCCACGTGCCGCCTTGAGGCCGCCGGTTCCTCACCCCTGGCCTGGTCCAAACCGATCACTTTATAGTGAAATAAACTGAGGAGCAAAGTGATCTGGCCAAACACAGGGATGAAGTCCAGGGCCAGCTAAGCTGGGATTAGAATTCAGATCTCTTGAGTTCTACCCTAGTGCTCTTTCCATAAAGTAGGGAAATGCAGTAACTCAAAAGAAATATGAGATGTGCAAATTCAGAGACATCTGCACTCCAAATGTTCACCCGGATGATCTGTGCTCGGTCTGTGACAGGGACTGCTAAGCTCATGCTGATCTGACCAGCCACCGTAGGGCACGCTGTACCTGGACCCCAACATAATGATGTCAGTTTGGTCCTCTTTAAGAGAAAGGACAACAACGGATGAGTAGGGAAAATGTCCTCATAACTGGAAAGCAGAGACATGAGGATAAAACATAAGAGTTATAGTCACGGCAGTTTCACTGGTGTGAGAATTCCCTTTACTGATGCAAACATAATCTGTAACTGAGCAGGTAAGCCTTGGCAGAAGGTGGGGATTCACACAACCCCTAATGGTCAGAGTAGGGGGTTTAAGCCCAGGTCATTTGGACGCCAGGTCTTGGACTCTATCAACTATGCCACACTGCCTCAAATACTTCAAGGTAACCACATCAGATAACTGACTTTCCTTAGGCCAACCAAATGCCTTTAAAGCTCAGTTTGCTGCCACTTATCTCTGGAAAGAGAAGGGTGGATGAGATGACTGGCTTATAGGGCAAGCTGATTCCGCTGATATTGCTGCTTGAGGACAGCTGCTTCCGTGGCTCTGAGAAAAGTGTAGCTCAGTGGTCTGAAGCAGTCACTCTCCTTCCAGCTCACGGTGTCTGCCCCAGCCCATCTCCCACTCATTTTAAGTGAAGAGTTCAGGATGGAAAAGTGCTTAGCAAGGTGATTTCTATCCTTAATGTGCCGCATAAACATTTCGCTAATTAGCAATCACACAGAAAATGGTCCTTTAATTCTCAAGTTCACTGCCTTGCCCTATTTTTCTGGCCTCCATCTATGCCAAGCATTCTGTTAACGAGCCTGTCTCTAAAAGAGCATTTCAACTGGATTCCCAAAGTCAGAGGAGAAAAAAAGACAATGAGAATGAATAAGGCACTTACCCTGCTTTCATTAAAATACTTCTCCTTTAAGGCCAGACTTTTCCAAAAGAGAAGAACATGGTCATTTTCTGTTATGATTTTTAAGGCATCTGGTGCAGACAATGACACTGAAAATGGAAGAGATGAGGACCCCCATTAGTGGATACATACAGGACCCAGGTACCTTTTTAGACTGTGGGTCTTAGCTGGGTGGTCATTGTACCCCTGCCTGAGAGGGACCAAGGGGAAAGGGGTGTGGAAAGACACAGTGCTAATTACCAGCACTGTTTCTGAGTTCTTGATTTTGCCCTGGCTGATCATCTATCCCTCCCCTAAGAGTGCAGGCAAGACAGAAAGGAGGAAGTGTCTGCTGAGCTGGGAGGTACCCAGAGAAGGAACTGCTCTGGCTACCTCAGTTCATCTCTCTTTCCTGTTCCTCACATTCCCCAAACACCCCTGAGGCCCTTTACCCACAGATATTCTGCCCTGCAGCCAAAGAAAACACCCTCCAGGCTCTGATCTTGGTTCCTGAATTTCATTCTAGGACCTTTCCTCCATATTCTGAATTTCTTCTGCAGCAGCACATACCTCTGCAATTCATTCATTTAACCCCAAGTGCATGCAGAGAATTGTGCTAAGCTTGGGAAGACAGGGTGGGGCTGGGGGGGTGAGGTGAGGAGAAACATAGAGAAAATATGGCCCCTGCTTTCCTAAAGCTTATGACCAGGTACAAGCATTTAACAGAGATACAAAAAAACCACACCACAAAATAATATAGATTAAATCCAGCAGAAAGGTGAGATCCTATAGGGGAAAAGCTATTGCCAGCAGGGAGTGGGTTGAGGCATTTAGGGAAGGTTTCATGGAAGAAGAGAGTAGACAACATTTGAGTTGGGCTTTCAAAAACAAGTAGGATTTCCACTAGTAGAAAAAGGAGTAGGGAAGGACACTGCAGGCATACCATAGAGCAGTGGTTCTCAGCCTTCCTAATGCCACGAGCCTTTAATACAGTTCCTCATGTTGCGGTGACCCCCAACCATAAAATTATTTTCATTGCTACTTCATAACTGCAATTTTGCCACTGTTATGAATCGTTATGTAAATATCTGATATGCAGGATGTGTTTTCATTGTTACAAATTGAACATACCCACAGGTTGAGAACACTACCATACAGCATGGACAGAAACAAGGAAGCCAGAAAATACAGAACAGGTATAGGGGAGAGGAAGTTGTTCAGCTTAGCCAAACAGAGGAGCGTTTAGAGAAGAGTGGTAAAGATCAGGCTGGAAGGGTAGGATGACAGCAAATTGCCGAGGGCTTTGAATGCCAGATTAAGCAGATCACACTTAATTTGGTAGATAAAATTTGACTGACTTTGAGCAGAAGAGTAAGTAACATGAAGAGACATACATATAGAATCAACCAGTCAGTAAGTATTTGTTAAGCACTATATATTAGGCACTGGGCTAAGTAAGCTACGACAAAATTGAAGCAATGCTGCCCTCAAGGAGCTTATTTTGTAACTGGAGAAATGACACATGTAAGTACATACATAACATACATGCATACACATATGCTACATTGTGATGTATATGTGTGTCTAGAGGTGCATGTGTGTATACATACATATACACATGTTAAATGAGATATATTCCATACCTATCTAGAGATATACATGTATGTGTATATATAATTATAATATAATCTAGTATATGTATATACATACCCAACAAGGAAGGCAGTTTTAGGAGATAGTGTACTAGCAGCCAGGAGAAGGATAACTGGCATTTATACAGCACAATAAATCTCAGGTAGGTGGTATTATCATCACTTTACAGATAAGGAAACTAAGGCAGATAGCAAGTAAGTGACTTGGCTAGGGTCACACATCTAGTTAAGTATCTGAAGCAGGGTCTGAACTCAGGTCTTCTGACTCCAACTCCACAACTCTATGCACTATGCCACCTGGTTGTCTTGTCAGTAAAGGTCTGCCTAAAAAAGGCAAATGCTTAAAGTATTTGCTTGGGCACATCCTTAATGGAAACCAGAAGTAGGAATGAGGAGGAATTTTATTCTGGGCATGAGAGATGGCTGGTGCAAGGTAATGTAGATGGGAAATAAGAGTGCCGTGAGCAGAAATTCAGGAAGGCCAAGAACAGAAGGAAGTTATACGTAAGAAGAATGGAAAGGTGGAAGGGACCAAGCTGTAAAGAGATTTCTATGCCCAATAGAGGCATTTACATTTTGTCTTAGAGTCACTGGGAGCCAGTGCAGTTTACTTAGAGATGACAAGATCAAACCGGAGACAAATCTTCAGGAAAATCATCGTGGTGGCTGTGTGGAGGACGAACAGACTGGAATGGGAAGAGACGTGAGGCTGGAAGCACAATTAGAAAGCCATTGCAATAGCCTAGCCAAGAGGTGATGAAGGTAGCTGTATGAGTGGAAAGGAGAGGACATATGCCACAGATAGTGTGGAAACAGAAATGGCAAGATCTGACAACTGATGAATATGTGAGATGAATGAGGAGTCAAGGCTGACACTTAGATGAATCTGGCAGTAGTATATAAGATGGACTGGAAGAAGGTTAAGGGGAGAGGCAAGAAGACCCGTGAGAGTATGGAGGGGTGGCTAACAATGAAAACAAGGGGGAGTTCCACTGATGGGGAAAACCATTTAACCCTAACCTTTGCTCTGCCATCATCATGCCCACCCATACCCATCACTCTGTGAGTCAGAGAGATGGGTGAGGACAGGCAGGAAAAGAGCTGACTATATCTTCCATAAAACTGTGGACAAATTCTAATTCTGGTGCCCTCTCAGCAATACTGTGAAATGTTTCCCAAAGGGAAGTGTTCCTATCTCATGACCCTTGAGGACCCCCACCATCTCAAAGCTTTGGGGAAGAGCAGAATGACAATATTGAGTTTAGCCTAATGTACCCAATCCCTCCTCCCCAAAAAACTGTGCTCTTCCCTTTCCCAACTTGCTTTCACTATCATTTCCCCATGGGGCAAGGCTAGACAGAGAAGTCACAAAATAGGTCCATTTAACAGGGCTTTAAAAAACTTCACTCCCCAAAACTGCTTTGTGTTAACTCAGGAGCTCTCTTTCAGATCTAGTAGGCGTCAGATGATGCAGAACCACCTCTTGCTTACCTGTATTAATTTTCACAGTGGCTTCTTTGCTCATGTTTCCAAGCTGCACAATGACATGGTATTTTCCACCAGGTTCCAATTTGTTAATCAGGTACTCCACTGTGCTATTCCGGGATTTCACTTTGTAATTCCTGTCTGTTTTTCGGATTAAATCTCTAACTGCCACAGCATATAACTGGAGGGAGAGAAAACCACATTGATACATATCAGCTGTTTTGCACTGTTTTTCCTCCCTTCTGGACATATGACAGATGATGTAACATGGGCATATTTAGCCACAGTGACCCTAGGCAACAGCATTCTGAACTACAGTATCCAGCTGTATCCTCTAAGGACCCACGAAGCCCAAGTAGGTCTCAACCTCATTACAAGAATTTATTAGTAGAACTCTGCCTGAAACCATCAAATATATACCAAGACCCCACTCATGACTCCAGGGGAGACTGCATTTATCAAGACACCAGCAGAATGGAACAGGGAAGAAAAACATGAACTCAGGATTTAGTTCCCCTTGAAACAATAATAGCCAGAGAGTGTGGCTGGGGAAGAAAGAGAGGAAAACTACCCAGTCTTGGGGATCTGTACGTTTGGTTGAAGCTCAACACTAGATCTAAGTAAATAACATTAATTCTTCCAATCTGATTGATGCTACTACGTATGTGGCATGGAGGCAAAGAAGGAATGAAAGGAAAGAACAGCATTCATAATGGGAACACAAATCAGGAAGGAGGGAAGCATGCATATACTGGTATAATTTCTTCAATAAGTCACCCCAGGAGAAGCCCACTTAAAAAAGCAACCATTTCAAGATGGTAACACTCTCTATGACCCTTCCTCTAACTAGTGGACACAGAGGGCATGGAAGCAACATTTAGCTCCCTAGAAACTGATTCAGCACGTTAGTTATCAGTGGTTCTCTTCACAGGGAGTTCAAGGTCTAGTTCAGGCACTTAATCGTCTCTGACTCTTCATGAACTCATGGACCATAGCATGCCAGCTCCTTCTATCCTCTATTATCTCCCCCCAAAATGGGAGGCAGAGGCAAATACATAAGGCGTCTTGATGGGAGAATGGGAGAACTTTGCATGGCCCTGATTAGGAAATTGCCTTTGGCTAGGCAGCCAGAAGGAAAAGCACAACCAAAAAGAAACCACAGCAATTGGGCCAATGGTCAACTGGTAGTGCTAAAGAGTAGTTTGGGGGGCTAAAACTCAGAAGGGAATCCTATGCCTTGTGGCATGTATGTCCTCTCAAGGAAGCACCTCAATCTCTCACTGGTTTGGACTTCAGAAGCACCCTGCTGAGCTGCCAGCCACTAAATCTTTGCATAGATATACCTTCTACCCCAATGACACTGTCTGGTTACTGTAGTAACTAGTAACTAGTAACTGTAGTACTAGAGAGTCCTCCAAGGCCACAAGGCTGTGGGCAGGTAGCTGGCCAGCTCACCATATCCTGGTCTGGAGAGTCATACGGTGATTCCCATTTGATGACAGCTGAGGTCTTGCCAATGTCCACCGCATGAAGGTGTCGAGGAGGGAGCCTGTTATCTGGGATCATCTTCACCACGATGTAGTCAGAAGGTGGGCCTTGGTACGGGGCTATCACCCGAACCTGGAGACAATCACACCCACCCCAAACATGACCTGATTACAAATATTGCTACTCTGTGCTCTCTGATAAAATCAGTGGATTTCACAGAAAATGGCTCAGGGAGGGTCAGAGAGCAGCAAAGGCTATAACCCTATGCTCCAGATGGGCAAACTAAGGATAATTAATTTGTCTGGAAGTCACAAAGCTACATACAGTGTGGTGAGAAGAATCCAGGGCTCCAACTCCTCTGGATCAGGGGCTAATCTATTCAGTCACTTAGCTACCCTTTAAAAGAAGGAAGTTGTGAGCCAAAGGGAAACATACCAGAAATAAGTACTGCTCATCTCTGTTGACAATGACTGTGCTGTTGTGGAATGAGGTAGTCAGGTTCATTGGGTTTCGGTAGAGGTCCAGAAAGGATGTGGCATAGAAAACTCCATACACCTGGTAGAAGCCAGAGAACAAGACAAGGGATTAGTTTATCACCCTACAGCAGTGGTTCTCAACCTTCCTAATGCCCCAACCCTTTAATATTTGTATGTGGGCATATCTGCATGTGGGCAGACCCACCTCCTGGAGATGACAGAGGGGTGGTGTCTAGGTTCCTAAGAACATCAGAAATATGTGTTTTCCGATGGTCTTAGGTGATCCGTGAAAGGGGCATTTGATGGGGGCACGATCCACAGGTTGAGAACTGCTGACTTAGACCTTTCCTGGGCACTTATATCCTTCATGTTACAGGGTGTATGATTTATATATATATAAAATGACCCAGAGGGAGTTCATTAACTCCTAATCAGACTGCCATGTCATCTTTTAAAATAATATTTTAATTTCCTCCAATTACATGTAAAAACAATCTTTAACATTTGTTTATTTTTTTAAATTTTTAGTTACAAATTCTATCCTCTTCCCCCCTCCCTGAGATGGTAAGCAATCTGATATAGATTATACATGCACAACCACATAAAGCTTATTCCCATATTAGTCATTTTGTGGAAGGAAGGAAGGAAGGAAAGAAGGAAGGGAGGGAGGGAGAGAGGTCGGTGGGTCAAAAACAGTATGCTCTGGTCTGTATTCAGACTTCATCAGCTCTCTCTGGAGGAAGATAGCATTTTTCATCATGAGTTCTTCGGGACTGTGTTGGATAATTTAATTGCTGAGAAGAGCTGAGTCACTCACAGGTGCTCATCACACACTGCTGCTGTTATGTACAATGCTCTCCTGGTTCTGCTCACTTCACTCTGTTATCAGTTCACATACATCTTTCCAAGATTTTCTGACATACAGTCATAAGCATTTTTTTCATTCATTCATTCTTATCTCCCAGAGGAGGCAAGAGAGGGAAGGGGATCAATTGATTTTCCCATTTTACTGCAGAGGTCTGGTGCGGATCTTAGAACTCAGGACTTATGGTTAGTGACCCTGCTGCTTCCTGCCAAGTGGTAAGCTAGAGGTCCTTTGAATATACCAAAGTGGATATAAGCAAATAATTTTCTCCAAAGTATATAGAAAGGAGGCATAGAGACCATTTTAGCTTTCCCTACCATTGAGAAAAGTGCTCTCTACTTCACTGTGGTACTCAGTATTGCTGTCAGATTCCAGAAAATGCCCACAGTACAAGGTAAAATCCTAGGAATAAAGCTCTCCAACATTCTAGCACACAGGACCTAATATGACACCACCCTAAAGAAGCTTTTTACTCATGTTCACAGGGTTGGAGCCCAGGCCACAGTATGGCAAGGCATCCTGGGAAAGATGAAGAAGAGAGAGAGAGAAGGCAATGCTCTTCAAAAGGGTCATACACCACATAGCCTAAAGGAAAACCTATCCTCTTAAACTATTTCAGGGGTGGTCAAACAGTAGTAGTTTGAATCTCCCCCAAATTCTGCCCACTGACCTGTGCTCACGGGAGTAAACCTATCCAGTGTTTGTGAAGTTTCTCCCACTGACTCACCACATTCCTTGGCCCAGTCCAGGTGCACTCTACCAAGGTCTGATTGACGGCTTTGGCTTTGAGGCTAGGAGAGGGTGGACGAGTGCCTCTGGTCATCACATGCTCAAAAGCCAGAGGACTGTCACCCAGGTCTGTCTTGGCCCAGGCAGAGATCTCATAGGAGGTGTGGGCAGTTAAATTGTTCACTAGAGAGAATTCAGGAGGTAGACAAAGAAAATTAGATCATAATTTGTATTTTGATATACAGACTCACTATAATAGAGCTCACATACTGTGAAATTTTCATCAGGTTATCCATCCAATCTTATCTCTGAGAACACCTGATTCTTTACAGTAGTATTAAGATACTCCTCAGAAGCAAGATGTTAGAAAGACCAGAGGACCTCAGAATCCAGTAGACTTGGGTTCAAATCCTACTTCTGATATTTATTAGCTGAGTGACCTTGGGTAAGCCAATTAACCTCTTTGTGTTTCAGGGAATTCCATGGGACTCAACTACAAAGCAAGACCCTAATAGATGAGTCTGATCTATGCACTCCTTATGGGGAGTGCACACATTAATAACATTATATATTCCTTGACATAACAATGGGAGAAGAGTCTAGGAGTAAGATTTTTTCTGGAACTCTTACTCCATCCCCCTTTATTTTAACTTAGACTTGGTTGGGGAAGATAAGACCCAAGCTCAGATAATAACAATCTCCCTCAACTGTTCACATACTAAACCACCATTTATGAAGTATCTGTGTGCAAAGCATTGCATTAGACTATGGGAAGATATAATAATAATAATGAAATCATAGACTGCCATCAAGAAAAGTAAAATAAGATTAATTACACCTTTTCAGATTCTTATTTCCTTAGAAATTTTGTATCATCAGTTTCAAGTGGTCAAAGAATAAGAACAGACAGTTGTCAGGAAGAAATCCAAGCTAACAAAGCTAACAAGAGCTATATGAAAAATACTCCAAATCATTAATAATTGGTGAAATGCAAATTAAAGCAACCCTGAAGTTCTCCCTCATATACCCATTACACATTAGCAAATATGATGAAAAAGGAAAATGACGAATGACTGAGGGGCTGTGGGAAAATGGGCACATGAATTGCACTGCTGGAAGATCTGTGAATTGGTCCAGGCATTCTGGAAAGCAATTTGGAACTGAACCCAAAGAATTAATACTCTTTGGTCCAGTGACTCTACTACTAGATCTATTCCTTTAAGAGATCAAAAAAAAATAGGAAAAGGACCCATATATACCAAAAATATTTACTGAAACTCTTTTTGTAGCATGGCAAAAAACTAAGGGGAAATTAAAGGGATGCCCATCAACTGGGAAATGGCTGAACAAATCATGATAATATAATGGAATACTATCATGCCATAAGAAATGATGCAAGGATTCAGAAGAACAGGACTTATGTGAAACTGATATAGAGTGAAGTAGGTAGAACCAAAATAATTTATATAATAACAACATTGAAAAGACCAATATAACTTTGAAAGACTAGAGAATTCTGTTCAGTACAATCAATCACAATGAAAGAGGATGGATGATGGTACTTACCACTTCCTGACAGAGAAGTGATGGTCTCAAGATTAAGAATGAGATGGTTTTGGACAAAGTAAATATGGATATTTATGTCTTTGACTGTGCCTATTTGTTATGATAATTTTACTTTTCTTTCTCTTTAAGTAGGGGGAGATCAGGAGATAAAATACATTTTTGTTAATTAAAAAACATAGAACTACAGGAATTTAAGATTAAAAGCAATCCTATATGTCATCTAATCTAGCCCCATATCAAATCCTACATCCCTAAGAGATGGCTAGCCAGTTTCTATCTGAAGACATCCAGTGAGGGAGCTCACTACTCATCATAATCTCAGCTGAAATTATTAGAGATGTTCTTCTAAGGTCAAGCAAAACAAGTCTAATCCTTCTTTCTAAGAAGGTTTTCCAAAACTTGAAAGATATGTATCATTTGTCCTCCAACTCTTCTCTATGGTGAACATCCCTAATAACTTTAGCAATCCTCTTAAGGAATGGTTACCTGTCTCCTGACCATTTTGGGCTCCCTCCTATGGACAATCTCTTGGTGCTGAACATAACAGTAGAAATATAAGAGATATAGTCTGACCAGGGAAGACTAAAATATACTATTATACTATATATTATGCTATACTATAATTATACTATCATATAATATTGTATAATGTGCTATTTTATATTACATAATATACTATTATACATTAATACTATTATTAATATATTATATTATCAGTTCCTTCATTCTGAATACTATGTGACTATTCAGCCTAAAATTGAATTATCCATGTTATCCTAGGATCTGAGACATGAGTTGTGAGTAAAGAGATGAACAGGGCCTAGAGAAAATGGGAGGAATTAGGACCATGAATGCTGGAACACTGCAATGACCTAAATGTCCCAATTCCCAAAGGTATGAAAGACATTCAAAGTATTTGACTTTTTTTACTTCCCTTTTCCTAATCCTGATACTGAAGCTCCTACCCTAGACCTGGAAAAGCAGTAAGAGTAGCAAGAGAATGGCAGAAAGGGGACTAACCATCCCCAGCAGCATATTGTGAAAAGAGGAGAGGAAAAAGAAGACTAGAATCCTTAGCAGTGGCATCTAAGAAAGCAAGGTACCTTCAACTGTGGCCATTTGAACTGGCCATTAGAATGGCCAGGCTGGAAAACTGTAAAGGGATTGAGAAGGGACTACTTCTTGAAAACAAAGGCAGAGTTATCCAGAGAAAAGTACAGTTCAGAGCAGAAGTAACTTCTCTACTGTTGGAGGCTTCCTACTTGTTTGGGGTCCTCTGGACTGAATGACCTTTGGTCCTGTCTAATTCTAAGATTCTGTTTCTAAGTGACAGCTATCAACTAGACACTGAGGGAAGAGTCAGAAGAAAAGACACACACACACAGACACCGTAAAAATCAAACACACAACTTCATCATTTTACAGTAAAGGAAGAGTTAAAAAAATTTTACATAGTTTTGGCACTTGGCTTCCATAATTTGGGAAATCCATTTATGAGACTACATCCTTAGCTAATGATGCAAGATAAGTGAGGGATTACTTTGGAGGGCTCTGAAAGAAAGGAGCTACCCATGTCAGTCCTTCACATTCCAAAGGCGGCCTCCCTCATAGAAAGTTCTGTCTTAGGTAAAAGGGAAAGCTTAGCTATGATCTGGTAGCCTCTCCTTAGTACATTTTCAGACGAAAAGCTTCATATTTTCAGAAATGAGTGAGAGCACCAATGCATTTTTTTTTCCCAGAGATAAAGAGTTAAGGCCTTGAACAAAGAATGCCACTTTAGCTGGTCAATAAGATATACCTAACCTGGAATTTAAGTATCACCTTCAGAGAAAGAAGTTTATAGGCAATGGTTTTCCTTTCAGTCTCCAAACTTCTAACAGAAAAAGAATCTTAGGTCTATAAGAGACTTCTTTTTTTTTTTTTGGAGGGCAGTTGGGGTTAAGTAACTTGCCCAAGATCACACGGCTAGTTTTTTGTGCTAAGTGTCTGAGGCCGCATTTGAACTCAGGTACTCCTGATTCCAGGGCCAGTGCTCTATTCACTGCGCCACCTAGCCGCCCCTATAAGAGACTTCTAAGAGGTCATTTGGTTCATCCCTCTGCCTTCAAAGGAGATAATATTTGTAATGTGCCTAGAACAATACACAGCACATAGCAGACCTCAGTCAAACAAACCTTCCTTCCTTCCTCTCATTTCTTCTTTCCTTCCTCCTTAGTGAAGGGCATTCATTAACACTGAAAAACCTGCATTACTTGGAAATAAATACCTCATCCAACCTCGCTCCCACCCGTTGCATGTCAACTAGCTTTCACGTTTTACCTTTGTATGATGTTATCTCCCCATGCAGGAATAAAGTTCTCATCTCTTGTCTGTGAGTGTCGAAGGCCCAGAAGAGATTCACCACATAGTCATTCACCTGACAAACACCAAGAGACAGAGTTATCATGGTGGCCATTTCATGCTTCTTGATGGTACTGTGACTCCAATATTTGAAAAATTGTAATAAGCATGACTGAAACCAAACCAAACCAAGGCTCATCTATTTCTTCCCTTTTAATGAAATTTCATGCTAATTAATCCACCAATGTCTATTAACCCCAGGCAATGGAGACAGAAAGACAAAAAGAGGAAATGTGTATATGTGTACATTTAGGTATATTCAGAATAAATACAAGACAATTTTTAAATTTTGGAATGGGTAGGAAGCCCTAACAACCAGAAAAATCAGGAGGATGCTAATAACGTGGAAAGCGAGACTTGAGCTGAGCTTGGAAGATGCTGGGGATGCTAAGAAGCAGCAGTGAGGAGGGACTGAATTCCAGACTAACAGGGTTGGGTGGTGGTAGTGGGGTGGCCAGCACCAAGGCATATCATACTACAAAGGTGCACTTCATTGTGAAAAAAAATAAGCAAATGGCACTAGAGTTTCTTTTTTGGGTGGGGTTCAGTCTATAAAGTCTAGCTTGTGTTCCCTTGCTGTCTGCAAGCTTTTGTTCCTATCATTCCTCCTGAGGCAGAGATGGACATAAAGAATGTAAAGCAAATAAAAATGAAAATCTTGGGTACTGCCCCATGAGCCCCAAAGCGCAGAGGCTTTGTTACAGAGGTGAGTTGAAAGGGCATGTAATAATTCAATCAACTCCCCTGTTTTTACAGGGAAAGAAACTGAGGCTCAGAAGGAGCTACTTCCTCAAGATCATACATCAAGGCAGTATCAGGGCTGAGACTAGAATCTAAGTCTCCTTAGTTCCACAAGTAATACATTCCATTCATTAAGAGCTGGAATGACAATGGGTCACCTTGAGCCTCCCTATCCCTGGAGGTTCCTGCTTTTACTCTGTGGGCAGCTCCCCACCTCTCATTCATTCCTACTGGTTTACATTTACTAAGGATCCACAAGAGCCCATTATAACCCTCTAAAGGACATTCAAGGGTATGTCTCTGGTTACTCCCTGAGGTCTATATGGAAAGCAGGAAATGGGGTGAAAAAGTGGTCGAACCATGGAAGAGTCTGTAGGGCTGAGGTGGGGGGCAGAGAGAGAGTAGGGAGATGAGAAGGGAAATACATGGAATCTGTTTTTCCCTGGGAAAGTATCAGAGCCTCTCCCCACAAAGCCTCTTCTTCCACTGTGAGAAACACTGCATTAGCTCGTAGCACCAGGAAATCCAATAAAGCTGAAAATTACAGGGCACACGTTCTCTGTTAACACCAAGTCTTTATTTGCACTGTAGCTGTGAACCATTTAATTACACGGTTTAAAAAAAAAGAAAGCACTAGGCTGAGGCAGGATAATTATACATGAAGATCCAAGTAATTCTTTTGCTTTGGGGTGAGGAATGTTGTGTGGGGAGTGGAGGGCGCAGAGCTGGGAGAGGTGAAGGGAAGGAAGCCAACCTGGTGAGGATATTACTGCATCACCAGAGTCCTTCATTTCTCTTGATCCAACTGAAACTGTGACATACTGGTTCTCATGCTGGGCAAAGTCTATCACTCAAGGCACCTGAGTCAGCTCTTTGGGAATGAGTTGTCTCCCTGCTTTCCACCTGCCTTCCTCCCCACCAACCACTGAGTACGGATTTCAGCATTACCTTAAAATTGCTATCCATGACCAGGGTGAGACTGAGAGAATTTTCACTGTAGCTCTCAATGTGGATATTTGGTGGTGGGATCACTGAAAACATAAAAGAATTCAAAATGAGAATCCTAAGGAAGAAAAATTAGACAGCCAACAACTCGGATGAGCCTAAGTCATTTCCTGTTCTATGGACAAAGTGATCTCTCAGTCTGGGCATGCAGGGGATTTCCTTTGCCTGATTCTGCCCACCTGTTGTATCTCCCTCAGGTTCAGTCACCTAAGCTACCCTGGGAATTAAGTCTGCACTAACTACATGCCATTCTTTTCTTCTTTTTAAAGAGGCCTTTTCCTAACAGTAATTACCTCAGCCCAGTTTCCAAAGGCCCTGGGATCACAGTGGGTGTCCTCTTGATAGTAAAACCCCAATTTCTTTCATAACAATTCACACTTATTTACCACTTCACATCCACAAAACAGTTTTATATTCCATCAGGAGTCTGCATGCTAAGGTGCTGGTGGTGATTTTATTTCAGTCATGTCTGACTCTCCATGACCCCTTTTGGAATTTTCTTGGCAAGGATACAGGAGTGGTTTTGCCATTTCCTTCTCCAGCTCATTTTACTGATGAGGAAATGGAGGTAAACAGGGTTAAGTGACTTGGCCAGCATCTCATAGCTAGTTAAGTGTCTGAAGCCAGATTTAAACTCAGGTCTCCCTGATTCTAGGGTCCATACTCTATCCACTGCACCAATTAGCTGCACTTTATATGCTAAGATAGAAAACTATTCTCTGTAGAGTCAAAAGAAATAGGCTCAAACCCCATCTCTGATCTTTACTACTTGTGCAGTTTATGGGCAAATAACAATGTCTGTGGGCCTCGGCTTCCTCCTCATCTATAAAATGAGTGGGTTTGCCCAGATGGCCTCTGATCTATGACACTTAGGTCATTTGTTCCTTACAATAATTTTATGTGGCAGGTGGTCCACTTACCATTCCCATGAGAATGAGATTTATTTTAGCTGAGAAAATTTAGGCTCAGAGACTTACCCAAGATCTCACAGCTAGTAATGGGACTATAACCTAAAAATTTTCTGACTCCAGGGGTTCAGTGCTCTTTATCCTATCCCACAATGACACTCCCATTCTATAACATGGCAGGCTCCCAACCACTAAACAATCTGACATCCTGGAAATATTTGAGAATAAATCTCATACCATAGCTAAGAGCCAAGGGGACTGAGAACAGGAAAACTGGTGGATAGCGCTCCACTTGAATGTACAGAGAGTGCACTCATCATCATCAACATAGGTCTGTAAGAAAGGTGACAGCTTCTCTGGTCCCCTCCAGCTTGGAGACCGTTTGATTATGCAACTGCTTCACCATGTTTTTCACAAAAAATTTCCTTTAAAAGACACCAACAAAAGGTCATCCACCCTTTCCTTGAAAAAATTTAGTGAGGGGGAACTCAGTACTTCCAGGGGCAGCAATTCCACTTTTGATAGCTCTGATTACTAGGAAGCTCCCCTACCCTCTCCCCCCCCCCACCAAATCAAAGCTAAATCTGTTTCCATGAAACTTCTACCTATTTTCAAAATTCTGCTGTGGGTCAAGAAAAACAAGTCCAATCCCTTATCCACACGACAGACCTTCAAACAGATAAAGACAGCTATTCTGCTGCACCCTCACTGCATTAAAGGCTCTCAGGTCATTCCTCCTTTCCTTGTGTGGCATAAACCTGAGACCTCCAACTATCATGGTTACCCTCCTTTGCACACTTCTCTAGCTTATTAATGACCTTCCTAATAGAACCCAAGCTTAAATTGCAGCTCTGCTACTTATTACATGAGACTTTAAGCAAGTCACTTATCCTGTCTAGCCTTCAGTTTCTTTATTTCTATTTATTTATTGGATAAAATAATCTCTAAAGTCCTTTCCAACTCTAAATCAACCAGTAAGTATTTATCAAGCAACATGTGCAATGTGTGGTGATGAGCTAAGTTCTGAGCCATTGTGAAGTCCATGGAGCCCTTTTCAGAATAATTTTTTTAAATAACTGAAGGAAATGTTCCACCTCAGTCAGAGGTCAGTAGAAAGAAAGATTCCCTCCCCACCACCTAAGTTCATACACCCCCTACAATCTACCCGTGGATCAGTCTGTCTATCCATGGATGATGAACCTACTACTGCTGACACTGGCCAAGTTTACCTTTCCTATCCCTGCCCCTAAGGAGAGAAGGTCATTTAGGATCAGTCACAGATCTAGAGTTGAAAGAGATCTCAGGCTGTCTAAGCCCAAATTCATCATTTTATAAATGGGGAAACCAAGGCCCGAGGAGGTTAAATGAGGCATCCAGTCACACTGGTAGCAACTATCACAGATGGAATTTGAACACAGTTCCACAGCTAGTGCCTTTCTATCGAAAGATGGTGTTGCCCCCAAAAATGCCATCTGCAAGGACTTTGATCTGCCCAGAGCACAAGTCACATGAACACCACTGCTTTTTAAAAATATATCATTTTTTTGTTGTCTTTAAAGACTGGGTCTCCTTATTTCACCCAAGTCAAAAGCTTTTCACAAACCCAATCCTCTACTGACTGGCTCAAGAGCTTTGACTTGCTCCATGTCTAATCTGTGCTGACCTCATCCCTTGTTAGGCAACTTGATGGTCTCCACTCCTATGGGTTCACTATACTAATGCCAAACAGTGTAGATACTCATTCAGCACAGCCTACAGCTCAAATCTCCTAAGCTCAAGAGATCCATTAGCCTCAGCCTCTCCAGTGGCTGGCGTTACAAGGGAGCTCAATAATATGGCACTTTTTAATGGAATATAGAGGTGTCTTCTGTACATGCTGTCTCTGGTTCACCTGTGTGCAGCTGGGCTTCAACACTACCATACAGAGTAAGTTTAACAAATTAACATAAACAAACAAGTTTAATAATAACAATGGCTCAGGATTTTAAAATGTGGGGTTGGTTATCTTTTGTCTAAGGTATCTCTGGAGATAATGCTCCAGCTAACCTTATTTATTATGAGTATGGTGAGATTTATGTTTCTAACTTTGTATCTGGTTTCTTTTTTTAAGGAGAGAGAGAGACAGAGACAGAGGCAGAGAGAGACAGAGACAGAGAGACAGAGAGACAGAGACAGAGACAGAGAGACAGAGATGAATAAATCCAACAGGTTTCTTTGAACATCTAGCTCATTATTCTGCCCCACACTTAACTAGATTCCCTAAATTTGCTTGCCTTATTAAAACCTATTTTTAATATAAATAAATGACTCTAGATTTTAGTAGGAGGCCAGGTGCCCAAAAGGCATTGCTAGAAACTTTTTCTCACTGGCCTCAGGTTTTGAGGCAAATAACTCCAACCACAAGAGAATTTTTTCTCTGATTTTAAAAGCTGCAGATTCAAAGTTGAGGATGCTTGGTTCTAAGGTGAACATCAGAAACTCAATTAGAAAACTATTTGCTAGAGAGGACTTTAATTTCAGTCCTTATTTGGCTCAGAGGATCATGAGTCAGTGACCTACAATGTATATGGCAGTCAACTAAAGCCCAATGATGATTTTTCGGCTTTTAGCTATGAACACAATCACCACCAGCACTAGCATTATCGGGAGATCACAACAAAGGTTTTTTTAAAGGGTGCATTTGTTTGTGAATTGTAAAATAAAGTAGACATAATACTTCCCATTTCACAAACATATAAAACTTTAGGAACAAGAGTTGTACACTATTGGTCCCAGCATTAGCTCCACGCCTGACTAGAGATAAGGGGATATCTGTCTATCTATGAGGACATCTATGGGTCCTGTGTATCTCTGAATTATAAGAAATGCTCCACTTGAAGAAAAAATGATCATGAATGAGAAACACACCCAAACCATTACCCTAAAGAAAATATTTATAAATCATCATGAATAAGCCCAGGAAAAAGCCAAAGAGGCGATTTTAATCTGCTTCTTCATCCCCAGGCCCATTTCAAAAAGGTTTCTACCTGGAGCACATCTGTAGGCACTGGGATCATTTACCTTTTCCTTTTGTGGTGCTGATGGATTTTGACTCACTCCAGTTTCCAATTCCGCGACTGGTAACTGCAGCGACCTTTTAAAATCAGAAGTGAGTTACTATGAAATAAGGGCAACGCACCAGAAATCAAGGATACCTAGCGAGCTACAAGGTTAAGAAGTGACATACGGGTGCTATTCCTCTGAGGGCAGGCAAAGGAAATGGGGATAAAGAAGTAGTGGCCTGTCAGGGGCACTGAAGGGACTATCAGACTCATGAGAAAATGGAATGCCACTGCCTGGTGTGCCCAAGGTCTTTCTAGAGAGTTTATGGATAGCTAAAGGAAAAAGACCAAAGAAAAGACTCAGTGTTACGGAGTCATTGGTCTGTGTATGGGGATGATCTCATATTATTAATACTTTGTACAAATATGCCCTCTCTTCTTTAAGGTCATCAAAACACCCGAGTCTGTTTACAAGTGTAACATGACACAGCTGCCCCTCACCCTGTGGTGGAAGATGAGCAGGTGGAATAACAAGGAAAGCTTATGAGTCTGGGGGCTAAGAGAACACCCTGGTTAAACTCTGGAAAGAGGTGTAATACAAGTCAAGGCCATTTCCCGAGGTACAACCCACTTTTAACTGCTGCTAGCGCAAATCCCAAAGGTGGGAAAGTTAGACAATTTTCTAGCTCATTCTAAGCCAGATGCTATCATGGATAGGGGGTATTTTAATTGACATCAGAAAACCTGGGTTCAAATCCCATACCTCAAGTATTTACTGCCTGGGCAACCCTAGGTAAGTCTCTTTACCCTTATGGGCCTCAGTTTCTTCACCTGTAAAATGAGGAAATGGGACTCAACAGCTTCTGTGGTTTCTTCTGGCTTTAAAGCTATGATCCAGGTTTCTATTATTTTTTTTTTCTTTTGGGCTTATGTGTCCCCAGAGAAGATACACTCATACTTTATTGGAAGAATTGAAAAATATTCCAATGCCTTTTGGTTATAAAGTATTCTGGATCATCCATCCACTATAGTGACTTCATTAGATCAGATAAATGAGAGGTGACTATATCATCAACACAGCCAAGTGACTAAGATTGGACCATGGTGTCAGGTCACGGAATCTCCTCCTGCCACCATGATGGATACAAATACTCTGCCTGGTCCTAATGAAGCTCTGTAAGTGAGGGGAGATGACAGAATGTACTCTTGGCTGTGATGAAAAGACCAGAGCACTTGACCATCTGAACTTGCCTTGCTATAGCCTGACATTCTCCCAGTGAGTGTCATAACAGGAGAGGCTGGGCTCCAAGTTGGTCCTGAATGGGAGGGTGGGGGTGGACGTGGGGAGGTAGGAAAAGCCTACAACATTCACATTTTGGGGCCTAGGCTTTATTAAAATTTTGCAGACACACCT
Organism: Pseudocheirus occidentalis; assembly: GCA_028646575.1. Lineage (NCBI taxonomy): Eukaryota > Metazoa > Chordata > Mammalia > Diprotodontia > Pseudocheiridae > Pseudocheirus > Pseudocheirus occidentalis. The sequence goes on from CM053596.1 coordinate 198,449,812, forward strand.
TAAGGGTTCTCCAAAAGGAAATCAAACCTCTGGGCTCTAGGTTGGGTATTCTGTAGGTCACTCATGTGGCACTCAAAAACTGGTAATAGCATTGATAGGTTCTTAAATTTTAAAGCAGGCATTAAAGATAAAAACAGCCAGCATTTACACAGATAGCACCTCGAGGCTCGCAAAATACAATGCACGTGTCTCACTTGATCCCCAAAACAATGCTGTTGAGGTAGGGGCTATTGCTGCCCCCATTCTACAGATGAGGCAACAGACTCAGAGTCACAAATGTCAGAAGTGGGATGTGAAACCAGTTTTCTCCTCACTCCAAGCCCAGTCTTCTCTCCACTAAATCAAGCCACCTTGTCATTTATCAACTCACTCTTAAGGTATACAAAGTGTTGACCAATAAGTTCTTTATTTCAGTGTAGTTACTAGGTGCTCTCTGGGAGGCCCACATCTTGGTACCACTTCTACCATATTCCACCTAAGGTCAAGAAAGGGAGAAAAAAAAAAGCATACAGTCAGGAAAAAAAAGATTTCCCAAAGGTAAAAAGACTGGCCCATTCTAAATAGGAAAGTACAGAAGACGTGGAGAAATCAAACAATCTTACGAACTGGTAAGAGGGAGTCCTGATCATAGAGATTTTCCTTCTACCCCAGCATGCCCAGAAGCCCACTGTGCAGGATGGAGAAGCACCTAGTAGATACTCACAATGTATTCTCGGACAAGTCCATGGGTATTGGCAGGGGGGGCCCAGTGACCCACTATCACACCTTCAACTTCCTTGTGAAGTGACAACTGGAGATTCCGAGGTGCATCTGGAACTGGTAAAGAGAAGGTCTGGGTTAAAACCAACTTGTAGGCTAGAGAGCTGGAGGGATTTACTGGCCTAAGAGTCCACCTGATACTGCCACTGTGCATAACCCCCACAAAGAAAAATGAGCTGTTACAACAGTTATGCCCTTTCTTTTGTCCCAGATTCAAGTTACTTAAAATTTACTGTGCCCTCCTCAGAATATGCTTTAGAATTAAAAGGTCTTAGAGGGTTAAGGACAATGCTTCTTAGATACGATTATGCACAAATAAACCCCCCAAATATTAGATGATATGACTAAAAAATGTGGAGACTTACGAAACAAACAAGCCAGAACTCCTATATCTAAGTGAGCTCTGCCCCTTTCAAAGCAGTCATCTGTACATTTATTTTAACAAGGCTGCCTTGCTCAGAAACTCTTCAGAATTCCCCTTTCAAAACTAGCCACACAAGAAAGCCTATTTTCTTTCTCATCTTGTACCAAAAATAATTTGCAGTTTGACCTGCTAACTTATTTCCCTAGGTCTGATTCTAAATGACTGTTGGCTTGTTTCAAAATATCTAACCTATGCCTAGAAGACAAAGGCGTGCCCTCACTGGGTATATTTAAAGGAATGTGTTGTAGGCTCTCATGGCAATTCCAAAATGGTAATTCCAGATAATATTCTGGTCATGTCAGATCCATGTTGACTACTCTGGAGATAGTCCTGTTTTATAATCTTTAAGTTTTAAAAAAAAGACAATCAGACCCATCTCTTTAGTAATGCAATCAGTCAATTCAACAGTACTAAGCAATGGGGAAAAAGCCAACGAAATAGAGTGAGAGTCATGGGGGGAAAAAGCAGAACATAAATCAATAAATAAGAGCGGCACAAGGCTGATCCATCGCTCGCACAGGCCTTTGCTAATCAAGTTCACAGTTAAGGAAGCAGCCACACGGCCATCCCTGGGAGTGGCCTGTCAGCCAAGCACACTTACGTCCTTCTGGGGTTCTGAGGGTGACAAAGTCATTGGTGTTGTGCACTTTCGTCAGACACTGGACTTGCACTTTAACTTGATAGGTGGTGTCTGGTTTCAGGACTTTCAAGATGCTGATGGTTTTATTGCTATTAGTCTCCAATATTTTCCACATGCTCTCACCAACCATCCTGGGCGAGAAAACAAAGGTATTTCAGCCCTGAACTCTGGCAAATGCACTTTTACCAGCCCTCCATTAGATGTACTTCCATTCTCCACAATCTTCTGAACACCACTGATGGTGGCTTAGCAATCACACTCAGTTCCTTCAGGAACCTGAGATGTGGGTGCTTGCTGGTACAGTGTCTATTCACTGGGCTTGGAGTAAGGAAGACACGAGTGCAAGTCTGGTCTCACGACCCTTACTAGTGCTAGTAAGCCGCTTGCCTCAATTTACTCAACTGTAGAATGGCAATAAGAAGAAGGAGCCTACTGCCTCAGCAGCCCATGGTGACTAGGTGGCCTCTATGGGTCCTTCTAGCTCTGAAGTTACATGCCCCTTCATAACACAAATATATATAATGACCTTGGGAGTTTTATGTATGCTTATTTATAACCATATATTACATTTTAATTATATCTAATATACACACATTATCACAAATGCATATTACATCAATTATATATGACATAAACATAATATATATTATATGTGTATGTATCTGAAACTCCAGGGACATAAATATAGATATACACATATGTATATATGTTATGTATGTATATATATTTATATACATGTATCTATCATCTATCCTATATGCTATCTATATATATCTATCATCTGTGTACCTATGTATAACATCTATCATATTTATTTACTTATTGGCTCGATCTCGATTTACCTACCTATCCATCTGACTATCCTATCTATGTGCCACCCTGTCTATCTATTAATTTTTCTTTCTATCTAACTCTCTCTCCCTAGCTGTCCTATCTATCTCTATTTACCTACCTGCCCACCCTATCCTTTTTATTCTATCTGCCTATTGTGTGTGTGTGTGTGTATGTGTGTGTGGTGTGCATGTGCGTCCCTAGCCATCTTTTGAGCAGCTATTTATCAAACACCTACTTTGCACAAGGCAGGGAGATACAGAGCTCTACAGAACACAGACTCTGTTTTTAGAGACCTTACAATCTACTGTGATGGGCAGCTGTCCACTACTAACCTACAGGATCTATACAAATCAGTACAAATGACAGTGGTGCAAGAGGCATCAGGTAACTAACCATAAAGAAAAACCTGAGGAGGCGGCTTCGTGGCACAGTGAATAGAGTATGGACCCTGGAGTCAGGAGGACCTGAGTTGAAATCCAGCCTCAGACACTTAACACTTACTAGCTGTGTGACCTTGGGCAAGTCACTTAACCCCAACTGCCTTGCCTTTCCTCCTCCAAAAAAGTAAAAGAAAAACCTGAGGAGGGTGCGTACATCATTTCACCTTGTGAGTTGGGGCCAGGGAAGAGGCAGCACCTGAGTTGGGTCCTGAGAGAAGGTAGGGACTTAAAGAGATAAGAAAGGGTTGTGGAAATCTAGTCCAGGTATGGGAAATGGCATGAACAGAAGACTGGAGACAGAAAAGAGCAGATTGTGGAGTGTAGCCTTGTCTGACTGAAATGTATGATGATCCCAGAACTCACCGGTAATAGATATTATACACACAGGACGCTGCTGGCATTTTTTTCGGCCGTGTCCAGGTCAAAGTAACATCACCAGAGAAATCAGCCGTCCACTGGAGATTCTGTACTTTATATACAGTTGTCTCCTCTACAGAGATAAAGGGATTAGTGAGAGAGTGGCAGAAAATACTGTCTCATCAAGTCTTGGGTTTGAAGGCCCCTCTGGGGGTCACTTAATCCCTTACCCAGCTTCCTGACCAAGATGGGCCAACAGCTATGTTGAAAGGCAGTAACCCTCTTAAAATAAATCCTGGGCAAGAATTCTAGAGCCGCCCTAACTGCAAATCTTTCAGGGAGTTCCATATCCCTTATAGCCATGATGCATCTCTTTGCATTTTTGCTTGAATCTGTCCTGTTGAAATGTTACCAGAGGTGTCCAAAGCAAACAGACTGGAATTAATTATTGCTTCAATCACTAGAGCACCAAACACTTAACATGTTCTCAAGGAGAAGACAATGAGTCAAGCTGAGGCACAATGCTATTTGAAGCACCAGTGGCTGTGTGTCCACAATGAGAAAGAATCATAGCTAAAACAAAGTCAGGAGGGAATAGGGCTTAGTGATAAGGTAAGGATGGTGTCAAGGTTTCAAAGTCTAGCCTGTTCTCATCTTCCTAAAGGGAACCAAGAGAAAGAACCAAGGAACCAGGAGAAAGGTGCAGTTTTACCTACGAGTTGGATGAAAAATAAGAAGACTCATAGTTCCTTGCAGAGGGACCTGCGGTCACCTTGGGAACAAAGGACCGACTGTCTAAACAGGTCAGTGGGGAGGAAAGTCACTCACCAGTACAGCTCCTTTCATCACTGCCATCAGAGCAGTCCAGGAAGCCGTCACAGCGCTCAGACAGTTCAATGCAGGCCTCTCCATCCTCACACATGTACCGTCCACTGACACAAGTCAACGTGCTGCGTGTAGCTAGAAAAACAACGACAACAAATATGATAAAATTCAAATGCTTGTGGCAATGATGGTAAAAAGACAGGAGTGATGGATTCCATTAGTTCAGCCTGAGGCTCCAGCTCTGTTCATGTCTGTGTTCAGTGTCTGGCTTTTTTTTTAGCTGAATTAACTTCATTTAGATGTGTCAGAATTAACCATCCAAAGGCAGAGATTCATAGCTCATAATTCTACAGACCTCACAATGTACAGTGAGTCTTTCATTCACACACCATACACACAAACTCTGGGGCTCTCAGGCATTCGTGTGCCAGTATCTTCAACATGACATGCTCCGGAGAAGGCAGACTAATACATAGCTCAGGGGAGCACCTCAATCTCTCTGACTCCACATTTTCTAAGCAATGATAACAGTACTAAAAATAACTGCTATTACTATGGGCAACTGGGTGGCACAGCGGATGGAATGCTGGGCCTGGAGTCAGGGAGATCTGAGTTCAAATTTAGCCTCAGACACTTACTAACCACATAACCCCGGGCAAATCACTTAACCTTTGTTAGCCTCAGTTTCCTCACCTGCAAAATGGAGGTAAAAATAATACCCATTTCCTGGGGTTGTTTTGAGGATCAAATGAGATTATAGCTGGCACATAATAATCACTATATAAAGTTAGCTATCATTGTCAGCAGTAGCATCATTATTGATGCATATATCACTTAGAATTTTTCAAATTTTTCAAAATATTTTCACATAAAATGGAATAACGTATGTAAGGAGATGTGGAAAGGTAGAAAAAGCCATACAAATATATTCTCTCTATTTTTATTGATTCCATTGCACAATACTGTAAGATTAAATCAAGAAAACACCTTAATAAAATAGAAGCCCTCAAAATCAAAGTCTGACTATGCAACTATAGTTCATCCTGAGTCAGGAAAAAGAAAAGTCAGTGTTGCTGCACAGGCAGCTCTCTGACGAGCTCAGATTTCAAAAAGGTATGTACAAAGTATAGAAGAGGTGGCATACAAACAAACTAGGGGGAAAATACCCTGGACCTAGAAAAGAATGGAGGGGGGTAGGTGATCATTAAAGTCTCTTTTAGCTTTCAATGCCTTCATCTCTCTGAAACAGATAAAGGAGTAGAGTGTTACTTCTATTAGGAAGGAAGGAAGGAAGGAAGGAAGGAAGGAAGGAAGGAAGGAAGGAAGGAGGGAAGGAAGGAAGGAAGGAAAGGAGGGAATAGGAAGGGAGGGAGATGACTGAGCAATAGATAGTGAGAAAGAGATAGGCAGACACAGAGACAGAGTAATAGAGGAAGCAGAAAAGAAAAAGAAGTCTGGAGACTGAGTATAGTCTAGGCCTATAGGATGGGCATGAGTGAGGTGTAGGCATGGCTTGGGACCTTATTAAAATGGAGCTCCCAGGGAGGGAGTCACCAATTAGAAGAGGGCCTCAGGCCAGAAGTTTCTCCAGGATAGCAAAGCAGCAGGTGAAGAGGAGAAGTCCAGTCTGCCTTATTTAAAAGGAAGAAAAATGGCAGGAAAAGCTTTATAGCTACTGATATTCTATCAAAAAGAATTATCTTCAAATTGTAAAGAGTGAAACAAACATCATTTAAGAAGGAATTGGAGCCCACCATTGGTGAGCAGAGAACTTGATTACTTTAAATAACTCATCAGACCCATACAAATTGTACCCTAGGGTGCCAAGAGACGCTGTTACTGAGATAGCAGAACCACTTTCGGTAATCTCTGGGCAACATGGGGCCTGGCAGAGAAGCCTAGGGATGGGAGAGAGTGAAATGCTCATATTTTCCAAAAAGGGCAGATTCTAGAAATTACAGACTGATCAGTGAGTTTGATGGGATTGTTAGCAATATTCTACAATCAGATTATTGGACAACTGAGAAGCATTTAGAAAAGAACGCAGTGATAACAAGGGGTAAATCACGCCCAATTAATATCACTTCCATTTCCAAAAGAGACCGAGGCATTGCCACAGTTCTAGTCTGGTCTAATTTCAGGACAAAGTCCTAATTTAACAAAGTCCATCCCATTCTCCTCATAGACAAGACAGAAATGTTTTTAAAATGTTTTAATTATTTCATTTTTTCCTCATGACAAGCCTGAAGTAAGTGTACTTTCTGGTTATTATTATTATATTATATTATTTAATTAATAATATATTTATAATGTATAATATTAACATTATCTTACTATCAATTGATATTAATGATATATTTATAACATAATGTGCTGTATTATATTAAGATATTATTATTATTATTATTATTACTGTTTTACAGCTGGGGAAACTAAAGCTCTGAGTCAATCAGTGAACAAACATTTAAGAAGCCCCCATTATGTGCAAGGCCCTGTGCTAAACACTGGTGACTCACTCACCCAACAACTAATACCTATCAAGGGCAGGACTTTATCAGGTCTTCCTGACTCCAGGTCCAGAACTTTATTCTACCGTAGGCTGCCTGCCAATAAAACGCTGGAGCGCGGGGTGGGGGGGAAACTATGTGACTGTTTGAACGATCCTACCAGGTACTGAATAAAGATTAATGTCAGCCTGGAAGGAAGTTTCCACTGGACTCAACTTAGGCTCAAACTCTGGTTCTACAACATACTAATGACACTGAACAAACCACTGACATTTTTCACATGAGACCCTTTCTTGTCTAACATTTTAACCAATAACTTCAATAAAAAATACTGAAGGCACACTTACTCAGTCTTTATTATGCACAAAGCTGACTGGTGTAAGCTATAGGATGAATAATAAAATCAACAAATAAGAATAAAAAAGAATAAAATCCTTTTAAAAGGATGATGATGCATTGGAATAACCAGAACAAGACAAAATTCCATAAGGATAAATAGCAATTTCTGCACTTGAGTTCAAAAATTCAATTGCTAAGTTTTGAGAGCTCTGGTTTAATAGCAATTTATGTGATAGAGACCTCAGGGTTCTAGGTGGATGCACACTCAACATGAGTCTAGTGTGACTTGGCTGCCCCAAAAGCTAATGGTATCTTAGGCTAGATTAATAACAATAATAATCATAGCAATAACGTATTGAGAACAAAAGAGATATGTTACAGTGTTCTCTGAACTAATCCTGCACACATATACACACATCTATCATGTATACACACACACACGTAAAAGAGACATAGATAGAGTTATCTGTTCACTGAGGCATTCATTAACAAACTGAAGTGTTTCCAGAAGAATGTGACCAAGACAGTAAGGGACCTAAAAATCACATCATAGCCTCATGGGTTCCAAGAAACTTTAGTCATGGAAAAGAACAAGGGAAGAAGAGACAGAAGAGAATTCTAATTCTGGCTCTCTCTTGCTAGTTCTATGAGCTCGCTTAAACAACTCTGCCTTGGTTTCTTAATTCACAATCTAAAGATGATAGCTGTCCTTCCTATTTCATAGAGTCAATAAAAAGTAAAATAAGATCATGCACCTAAAAGTGTTTTGTACAGTATAAAGGGTTATACTAACGTCAGCAATGATGGTGAGGAGGAAGAGGTCAACTATGCTGCCATTTTGGGAATGGCTAAAGGAACTAGGGATTTTTAATCTGAAGAAGAGAAGATTTGGCCATGAGTCACCTTCAAAATTTCAGGGGTTGTTTTATGAAACTATGGTTCCAGAGGGCAGAACTAGTAGCAAATGGTGGAAGTTATAGAGAAGGACATTTTGGTTCAATATAAAAAAAGAACTTCCTAAAAGTAAGAGCTCTTCAAAAACGGAATAGGTCACAACCTTATGAGGTCATGCAACTCGTTAATGGAAGCTTCCCAGCAGAATCTGAATGACCAACCATCAGGGACACTGCAGGTGATGTTTGCATGATGGGTAATAAGTTGGATTAGGTGACTTTATTAGATGAAGTTGGATTAAAGTCTTTTCCAGTTCTGTGAGGGAATAGATATTATTATTCCCATTTGAAAGATGAAAAAATCAAGGACAAAGTTAGCTCCCTTGTTCAAAATCAAGCAGATAGGTATTGGGAGAGACTGGAGGGCAGACCCCTGTTTTCTTTCCTTTCATAGGAGGACTATGATCCCTCCTTAATTATGCTATCCTTCCCACAGGGAAGATACACAAAACTCATTATCAGTAGGACGCCAACTATAACCTCTGAAGCAGTGAAAGATTTACACGGATGCTTCCATACTTTCACCCAGTTGCCTTTGTGACCAGAGTTTGCATATCTGAGATGGTGACAAGGCCTATTGTGGAAATCTATAGTCATGAAACAGAACAAAGTTAACCAGCCCTCAAAGGGACGGTCGGAACCCTTGATCTTGACCTTATAAGCAAGGAGGTGACTAGGTACGTGTTGCATTCTTCAAGTGCAGCTTGGAAGTCTCTGCCTTTTCATCTACAACAGCATCGTCTTTGGTTCTCTGACCTTCCCACCCTCTCCCTGGGCAGCAGCCTTTTGGGTGTAAATTGAATAGGCTTGGAAGTATCTGTTCAGCCACCCCTAACCCACCTCCTTCAAAAGTCACAGAAACTGCCCAAATGATGCATTTTATCTTTAACATGTGTTCCACAGAACAGTGTGCCATGAAATGGATACAAGTAAGCGAAGAATACATTTTTTAAAAAAGATACTTTCTCCATCTCTTTTTAAAGAGGAGATGATAATACCAGAAATCCCTAACTCCCAGCGACAAATAAAATGACTCTGAAGCACTGAGTCCATGTATGGATTTTATATGATTTTATATATGATTTCATTTTTATTTATATTTATTTATTTTATATTTTATATTTATATAAATTTTTATAAATTTATACATTTTTATAAATATTTTATATTTATTTATAATAAAATAAAAAATCCTATTTATAGGATTTTATATCCATTTTATATGGATGTTTTCAGAGCAGCTATATGCACAAATGTTTATTAAGCACTTACTGTGAGCAGAGAACTGTGCTGTATGCTGGGGAGGGGTGGGAGGGCATACAAACCTTAAAACAGGGGTGTTAGACTCATTGCCCAAGTGGCCCTCAAAACTCCTGAGTGCAACCTGAGCCAGATCAAAATGTAATTGGGAAATATTTAACAAAATAAATTAAAATACAGTGCGAGACACATCATGTTAATTTGTGATTTTCTAAATCAATATGCAGCCTGCAGGCATCAATTTCTTAATTATGACTTTACTGGTCTAGAACAGCATAGTCCCTGACCCCAACTGTTTATGAGCATATAACAATGACATGCCCATACATATCTGTACATAGATACAGACGCACGCGCGCACACACACACACACACACATATAGGGGCTCCACTCAAGTTAGGGACATATCACTCACAGGAAAATTAAGCACAAAGAAGAGAAGACCAACAGTACAAACCAGCCTTACTAATGGCTCTCTTAGCACTTACGACAGTTGGACTCATCCATGCCATCCCGGCAGTCCCTATGACCATCGCAGCGCTTCCAATTGGGAATGCACTTCTTTGGCTGTTGGCACTCAAATTCAAACCTGCTGCATCGTCCAAGCTGGGTAGCGGTGGAGGTCGATGAGACATTAGCTGAGAAAGGAGACAAGAAGACCATTAAAACCTCAGGACAAAAGGGAAGGGCCAGTGAATACTGGGCACAATACAGAAAGAGCCACAAAAAGGTCTCTGAGAACTAGAAAGTGTGATGATGGAATGTGTAACACAGTGGTTTGATGAGAAGGGAGTGAGAGGTGATCTGCTCTATTCCACTCAAAATTGCTGGAGGCCATGGTACAGCTGAGATTAAAGGACACTGATTAAGAATAAAGCACTGACCTTCAAAAGACCTGGAGTAAGGGCTATGGCACCAGGATCTAAGAGAGAACCTGGACAGAATGAGAAGTCATGGATAGATCATAACTTGGATCAACAGACATCAAGTTCTCATATTGATAAGATCACAGATCTACTGGTATATGGAAATATTTGAGAGAAGACTAGTGAAAATGGTTCAAAGGCTGGGTCTTAGGGCAAAGGCTAAAGTAAAGGGATACCTCATCTTAGCATACGAATCACTAACCAGATACCACTGTCTAGTGCGTTACTGAGGGCTTCCGTTCTCACTACAGACTTATGATCTTTTGGGGGAGACAAGTTTTATGTACACGAAACAACTAGACAGCAATTCATGAAAATACAATTGAGGACTAAAATGTACAATAAAAAATATAAACGAGGGAGAGATCAGAGTGTACTAAGGTTGCAACAGAAAGTCTCACTGAAAGAGTCACATAAAAGATGAGGATGTAACAACTCTCAAATCTAGGTCAGAGGAGGCCTTTCTCTAAAAGTTACAGCCTTAAATATGCTGAAAAATGATGGGGTTTTTTATATATGTTCGGGGCAAATAGGAGGCCAGCTTCAGTGGAAGAAGGGGTAGATGCAGGGGAAAAGTGCAAACTAGAGTGGTAACAGATAGGCAGCATTATGGAAGCCCTTGAACAGAAAGCGGGGAATCTAGAATTATACAACTGGGCATCGTGGAGCTACTGGAGGTTCTTCATCAGGGAAGTAACATGATGAAGAAAGAAAGAACAAGATGTGGACATAATTTGCTATGCAAAGTTTTCATGCAAAGGATGAGTGAGTATTCTCTATTTCTAAAACAAAAAAAAGAAATGGGTTCAAAACATACAGATACAGGAAGAATTCAGATTGGACAAAAGGAATACCCTTCTGTTTCTTGAAATTGGGAATCAAGAGATGTGGATTCTAATCTCTGTTGTGTCATTTGCAGGATTTGGGGCAAGTCAGTTCATTTCTCTGAACTTTGTTATCCACTTAATAAAACGGAAGGGACCAAATTAGACAACATTCAAAGGGAGGAGTTCTTAATCATTTTTGTGCCATAGACCCCTCTGGCAGTCTGATGAAGCCTAAAGGCCTCTTCTCAGAATAACACTTTTAAATGCATAAAATAAAAAATACATAGTATTGCAAACAAAATCAAGTCTATAGAAATATAATTATCAAAATATTTTTTAAAAACCATTCATGGATTCCAAGTTAAGCACGCCTGCTCTTGCAGCTGTAACAATCAATGATTCACATAATCACATGTGTCTGAGCTGAAAAGGAACCCTAGAGACTTAGTCCAGATGTCAAAACTGAGGATGTGATTTATTCAACATCCCACAGCTACTAAGTGAAAGAGAGCCAGGATGTGAACCCAAGCCTCCTGAGCCCACATTTCATGGGTTCATTCATTCAATAAACATTTATTAAGTGTCTCCTAGGTGCCAGGCATGTACTAGGAATTGAAGAATCTCTTCTAGGATGAATGACCATAAGAACAGGACACCCTTCTAGCAGGTGTTTCTATCCTGCCTGAAGGGAGACGTGTGAATTAGTTGACCTCTCAAGGTCTTTAGAAGCCTGTACACATTCCAAGCATAAAGGACAGCCAGTTCAAAGGCACAGAGATGTTAGGTGGGGAAGAAGAACAATGAGGACAGTTTGGCTGAGCTGCAGAAGGAAGATGAGTGATGTGTAATGAGGCTGGAAGTGCCTGAAATCAACACAGTGCAGAAGGAGAAATCAGGCTGGCTGCTCCTTTGAAAGAGCATGTGCATCACCAAACATAACCACTAGATGGTAGTCTTCTACTCTTTTTTGAAGAGAAAATTGACATGCCTGTCTGTTCACTCCCAGAGGGTTAAACATAAAAATCTATTCCTATGCACACTTCCAGCTGCACTTCCTGCCCAGGGAGAAAGGTGTGGAGCCGTGGAGATGGTAATGAGAAAGCCGGAAGAGTCTTGCAGCAAGTGCAGAGGGCCAGTAACAGCTCCATTGTTCTGTCTTTTCCTCGACACTCATAAAAAAATCTGATTTATAATTGCCATCTCTAAAGCTGTTGCTGCAGTGGAAGTTAGGTCCATCTTTATGCCTACCTCCTCGAATGACAAGAAGGCAGAGGAGTTAGGAAGAGCTGAGTTCCAATCCAGCCTCAGGCACTAGTGGTGTGACCCTGGGCACATCACTTAACTCCCATGTGCCTAGTTTCCCCATCTGAAAAATTATAATAACACCAGCTCTCTCCCAGGGGTTATTGTAAGGATCAGCTGAGACAGTATTTGTAAAAGGCTTTGCAAATCTTAAAGCACTACATAAAAATGCTACCTATTATTCTTAAGAAGGCAACATGTTGTAGTACAAAGATCACTAGGTTAGAGTTTAGAACACTTGGGTCCAAATACCAGCTCTATCTCAGCCGGGGGGCTTCAGGATGGGGCATGCAAACAGTGGACAGAGTGCTCGGCCCAGAGTCAGGAAGCCTTGAATTCAAATCTGGCCTCAGATACTTACCAGGTGTGTGACCCTGGGCAAGTCACTTAACTTCTGTTTGCCTTAGTTTCCTCAACTATAAAGTGGAGATAATAACAGCCCCTACCTCATAGGACTGTTGTGAGGACCAAGTAACATAATATTTGTAAAGTGCTTGATGCAATGCCTGGCACTGTTCCTGTCCCTGACTCCCATCTTGCTGTGTGACCTCAGGCAGGTCCTTTCTCCTTTCTGAGGCTCTGTTCTGTCATAAATGACAATGTCCGACCGGATGCTTTCTAGCACCCCCTCCCGGCCCTGGCAGCTGTCTGAGGCAGGGCCTCTGCATCCATTTTGTCCCTATGGCATCATGTGTACTGCTTGAGAGAGTATGATAAAGACACGTGTTCACAGTGACCTCCAGAAACCCGGGGGTCCCTAAAGAGGAATAGCACTCTGGCTCAGCAGAGGCCTCCTCCACGGGTAGAGGGGCAGAGGCTGGGGCTCTGAGACTCACCGGCAGTTGGGCAGGCTTCCTCATCAGAGCCGTCGGGGCAGTCTTTGTACCCATCGCATGCCCAGCTGTTCATAATGCAGGCCCCGCTGTTACAGCGGAAGTAATTGGGCAGACATGTGGAAGGCCTGGTCGTTGTGCTGGGGGGAAGGAGATGTGAATCTGCAAAGGACACAAAGCAACAAAACCGTGAGAAGTCAACATCACACACGGGAAGCTGATCCTGCAACCTCTAAGTTTAAATGGCTCCCTGGACCCTGTGAGGCTGATCAGTGGCAGCAAGGCGGGCAGAGACAGGCACGCACCAGGAGGCTGGATAATTCAAATGTTATCTACTTGGTGGCTTTGAGATGAGCTGATGCTTGTGTGTACACAGGTGGCAAACTTAACATCAAAACTGTGTTTGGTTCAGGCCGGGACTGAAACAGGCTTGTATTCCTAGGGTATATATGTCAGCCGAGGCTGGAGAGGAGAGCGCTTAGAGCAGTGGTTCTCAACCTTCCTGATGCCGAGACCCTACAGTTCCTCATATTGCAGCGACCTCCAACCATAAAGTTATTTTCATTGCTACTTCATAACTGTAATTTTGCTACTGCTATGAATTGTAATGTAAATGTCTGATATGCAGGATGTATTTTTCATTGTTACAAACTGAACATAACCTGCAGGTTGAGAAGAGCTGGCTTAGAGGGTGCTGGGTGGCAGGAACATCCCCCTTGGGTGCGGACATTTGAAGTGGTTAACCCTAAGTTGACTAGACTGTCAAGTGCAAGGCTCCAAAGTGAGGAGCTAGAAGAGGCACTCAAAGACAGTGACCAAGATCATCAGAGGGTGCGAGTCTCAAGAGCCAATATGGGCTAGCACCTGACACTGGCCAGGTTGTTGACCTTTTCTGATCCTGTTTCATCTGTTAAAAGGCAGATAACATTTGCATTCCCCAGAGCCCAGGGCTGTAGAGAATTCAGTATGTGGCACCATAGATAGAGCATGGGTCCTGGAGTCAGCACAATCTGAATTCCAATCCAGACTCCAAACACTTACTAGTTGGGTGGCCTGGGAAAGCACTCAGCTTCTATTTGCCTCAGTTTTCTTAACTACAAAATGGGCATAATGATAACACCCACCTCCCAAGGTCATTGTGAGGACCAACTGAGATGACACTTGTAAAGCTAGACCTAGCACAGTGCCTGGCATGTGGGAAGTGCTCCATAAATGCTTGTTACCCTTATTATTTTTCTTTCTCTTTTAAAATTTTATTTTTTTCTAAAACAAATACACAAAAAGAAAAGGAAGCATATAAACTTAAATACAAAATAAGAAAAGAAAAAATGCCATATGCACAGCAGAGCATAAGAGAGCATTCAAAATATACAGTAATAAATTCCATTTCAATAAAGCCTATGTAATAAATACTACACTTTGTGCTAAGAGCTGTGCATCTTTTCTTTGCCTCCTTGTAAGTTTTCTTTTGTTTTCTGCTAAACACTTTTTACTTTGTTGTTTTCCTTCTTCTTCTTCTTCTTCTCCTATCCCCCCAGGCTACAATTAAGCATGGATATATTTATATACAGATATATACATACACATATATACATACATACATAAACGTATACTTTCCTTAACAAATTCTAGTCCTGATCTGCTTTATGTTTGTATCTCTCTCTTATTCCCCATCCCTCCTAACTCCTCTACTTTACCTCTACCTGCTACCTTGCCCTCCTACTACTTAACCTGGCCCCCTCCAAGGAGCCCTCCCTTATCCTCCCATTCCCATATATCTAAACACCCTCTGAAGCCCTCCTTTCTTCCCCATCTGCTTACCATTTAATTTCTGAATTTAGAACTTTTATATTCTTCTGTTCCCTCTTGAACCCATTCCTGACGAAAGCAGGTTTCCAAAACTATCAGTCCTCTTACCCTCTCTAATTCCCCTGGTTCAGTTCTTCCTCTTGCACTTCATTTGTAAAAGATAATTACTCACTTCAGCTGTTCCTAAACAGTTTTACTTTTACTAGTTATATCATATTCAGGTCTATCCCAATCTTTCTTACAAAGCACCCAGTTACTAATAACAACCTCAGACATACATCTTACATGCATAAAAGGTAAACAGTCAGACTACTGGATCTCTTGTAATTAGTCTTTGGTATGTACTTTACATTTCTCTTGACTCCCATATTCTATTAAGTTCAGGTTTCTTTTTAACAGAGTCTGGGAAGTCTGACCATTAAATATCCATTTTTTTCACTGAGGACTATGCTTAACTTTGCCAGGTACATCTTCGGTCAGTTCTTTTGCTCTTCGATATACAATATTCCAAGACCTGCAGTCTTTTAGCATCACGGCTGCTAGGTCTTGTGTGATTCTAATTGTGGCACTGCCATATTTAAACTGGTTTTTTTTCTTGTTGCTTGTAATATTTTATCCTTGGGCTGGGGGCTTCAGAATTTGAGTATAATATTCCTATGAGTTTTCCTCTTAGGATCTCTTTCAGGTGGCAGTGGGTGGACTTTTTTTTCTATTTCTACTTTCCCCTCTTGTTCTAATGCTTCAAGACAATTATCTTTAATTATTTCTTGGATTATTATATTAAGATTCTTTTTTTGATCATAGCTTTCAGGCATTCCAATTATTCTTATGGTTTCTCTTCTTGATCTGTTTTCAAAATCTGTTGTTTTTCTTATGAGACATTTCATTCACTTCTATTTTTTCATTCTTTATATTTTATTTTATTATTTCTTGATCTCCTGTAACTTCCCTAGTTTCCCCTTGCCCAATTCTGATTTTCAAGGAGTTGTTTTCTTCCTTAAGATTCTGGATCTCTTTTTCTAATTTGTCAACTTTTTTTTTAATAATCTTCTTGTTTTTCTCATTTGATTTTTAAAGTTTTCCTATGGAATATTTTTGGGTGGGTGACCATTTAACATTACTCTTTGGGGTAGAAGAGGGTTTCTTTACTTCAGTATCCTTCTCTGAAGACAAAACCCTGGTCTTCTCTATTCTCAGAGTAGTTCTCTATGGTTAGATTCTTTCTCCTTTGCCTTTTATTTGTACTAGCTTAGTTTTTATAATCACTAGCCCTGAGGTGTCGGGGATAGGACCTCTGGCCTCAGATCTTCAGTTCTCCCCTCTGGCTGGAACCAAAACCAAGACCTCAAGCCTCCTGTAAGTACCCACAGCCAGAAGAGTCCTGCCCCACTGCTTCTGCACTCACCAGGTGCGCTGGTTCCTTCTTGCCTCAGGCCATGCCTGTGCCGTACAGCTGGGTCTGGTGTTCCTTGTCAGCAGAGGTTCCCTGTATCTACCCCAGCTCAGACACCCAACTCCCCTCACTGCTGGGGAGGGGTGGGTTCCTGCAGCTGGGGCCCAGGCAGCCTCCCAACCGGGCTGACCCCAGGGCTTGCCACCTGTTGTTTAAGCAGTCCCTAGCCTGGAGGTGCTTACTCTTCACAGGGGCCAAACCTTGTCCTGGGATTTTTCTTCAGATTTCAGCTTGTCCCAGAAAGACACCTGCTGTATCCCTACTCTTACTTATTTTGACCTCTCTGTGTTTGCCCTGAGGCACTATTTTATCTCTTTTGTGGAGGTAAATCTTGAGAGCCTAGAATTTTCTGACCTACTCCGCCATTTTCCCAGAATGTTCTCCTGTTATGGTTATTATAATCAGTCTTACCATCCTCATTATGATTTAGGCAAAGTACTTAAGCATTCTATAAAGGTGAGCTCTAATTAGGATCAGCTTGTTGTAAGCACTCTCTTACCTCCACCTCCACAATCCTTTTCATCAGACCAGTCCCCACAGTCATTCTCCGTGTCACATTTCCATCTGTTTGGAATGCAGTGCCCATTTTCACACCGGAACTGGAAGTACCGAGAGCAGTTTGGTGCTTCAGTGGGGTTTTCTAAAGATACCAACCATAAGCAGTAGTCACTTTTCCAGTACATATTATTCAGAGATCTCAAAGCTCTAATTACACCTTTCTTACCCAGAATCCAGCTACATTTACCAAGGTTATTAGACTCTACAACAGAGACAAAAAAAATCATCCTCATAATTCCATAAATGCCACCCCTCTTTTTCTCCTCATAAAACTCAATTTCCTAAAAGACACCATAACATTTTGAAAACCATTATCTGAGTTTAAAATTATATGCAGCTGACAAAAAGAATGGGCTATGGATGAATATTAATAGTGGTGATCTATCTGTGAATTAGGATACTTAGTATTTTGAAGAGCATTACACTCAAAAAATGAAAATGTGTGTGTGTGTGTGTATACTTATTAAAAACTTGGAACTTTGAAGAGCATTACACTCCAGAATGGAAATATATAATATATATATAACACATATATTATCTTAATATGAAGAACTGCTCAATAGCTCCCAAAGTCTCTCAAGACATGACAACCCAAAAAACTTGTTTAGAATTAGCTGCAATTTCTAAAAAAAAAATACATGTCTGCATATGACAAAATTTCATTTCATTTCACTTCTTCCTGAATTAAAGGTGAGTGTTATGTGATCAGGAGGACAGAAGAGTGAAGAAACAGTTGTTTTGTTTTAAATTAGCTCACCACAATTGGCTTCATCTGAATAATCCCCGCAGTCATCCATCCCATCACATTTCCAAATCAGACTGATACAAACTCCATTCTGACACTGGAAACTGAACTGGTCACAAACCTTGTGGAATTCGGGGTCTGGGGCTAACAAAGGAACAAGTTAACATGAGATGATGATCATTCCTATGCTAAAAAGTTCAGCACAGCAGACAACATAAGGGTAAGAAAAGGCCTGAAAAGTTCTCAAGGGTTCTTTTGATCTGAAGATTTTATGAAATATATTAAGCCCAAGGTAAAAAATAATCACAAATTCTAATCTCTTAGCACTTTTACACTGCTATCTAGTGCTACATTGTTTATAATGTCTAGTCTTTTAAGACAGTCCATACTGGATATCTGACAGCTCTGTAAGCAGGGTGAATGAACACCCCTAAACTGGTCTCACCAGCCTTCATCTGTGACAAGCCTTCCATCACTTTAAGTTATCTTTTTGCTGAGCAGCCCACTTACCACACCCAGCGAAAGCCGCATCCTCGTCTGAGCCGTCACGACACTGGACAATGCCATCACACACCATGGTGTGCAAGAGACACTGCTCGTGGTTCTTACACACAAAGTCCATGAAACGACTACACAGGGGCTCTGAAAGAATTCACAGACAGAGGGAGACTTCATGAAACAAATATCAGTTAAGTACCTACTATCTGCAAAGAAAGCCCAGTGTTAAGGAGACATAACAAGTTCAGATAAAACACAGTCCCTGGCCTTAGAATTTAGTCTAGTTGGAGTAAAAGAAGTAAAAGATGAAAACAACACTGATAAGTAAAATGCACAATAAAAACATCATACAAAACCAAGAGCTATAGGAAACCCAAGGGAGGAAAGGGCATTCATTCATCACTAAGGGGTTACTAAAGGGAGTGAGAGGAGGGAGGACTTCACAGAGGAGGTGGCATTTTAATTGGGTTTAAATGGATGGCTTGGAATTCAGGAGGGGAGGGGGCTGATGGGACTTTGCTACTCAACGTTATTCTGCAGTAATAATGGACACTTCAGGCAAAGAGAGCCTTAAGCCAAGGCATTAAGAGAACAACTTAGGATTTAAAGGAGTTTCAGGTCACAAAATGTTGCATGTGGCCACTAGCAATACTAGATTAGTATGTTACCAACCCAGGAGAGAGAGTCAGCACCCACTGAGACAATTTAGCTGAGGCTTCTCTCAACCAAAGCCCAAGGGCACAAGTCCCCTCTGGTGTGGTTTATCTGCCATGGGGAGCTAGCCAGAGAACACCTGAGTAGCTGAAGGTCAGTCTGGTTAAAAACTGAATCTGAGCAGCAATCAAGGCAGCAAAGTGTTGGGACTGCCTGCTCCCAACCACCACAGACACGCTGTCTGTGATTTCCCCTTGGAAGAGTGTGACACCCACCACAATGCTGCTCATCTGAGCCATCTGAGCAGTCATGGAGCCCATCACAGTGTTTGCTGGATGGAATACAGGTACCATTGGGGCAACGGAAGCCATTGCACTTCTTCTCTGGATTTTGATAAGAAAGAAAAAGAAAGAAAAAAAATCAGTGCCCATGTGCAAGAGGCCATGAAGCTTGAATCAAATTTTTAAAATAACAATAACAACAATAGAGTCCTGGGAGGGATTTTAGATAGCTTCTAGTAAGCAAGAGGCCCGAGATCATATTGGCAGTAAACAGCCAAGGCTCCTACACCCGGGAAAAGCCCCTTTAAAATTTCATTAGAGTATTCTGCCATCTATCCTCTCAACAATCATGAAAGGTAAAGAAAACAGGTTCTTAAACACTGCTGTCAATCTTTAGGGGGAAAAATGCAGGAACCAAAGAGCCAGAGTTTAAAGGATCTGCCTAAAGTAAGACACTGAAAGTTTGAAGAGAAACAAAACTAAGACCTTCAATCCACACATCCAGGTCCATGAATCCTGCCAAAAGAACACTGCCTCCAGACCACAGCCAGGCATAGTGATTCAAAGTGAGAATGAACCCATCCTGAGCCCCAAGGAAGCAATCTCACAGGTAGGGTAGAGCCATGAGGAACAATGAACAGTCAAGGCATCCCCTCTGAAAAGCAACCAACCACAAGAAATGTTCCCCAGTCCTTAAATGTGGCTCACTTAATACTCTGAGGCATGTAGTACTTTTCCCAGCTCAGTGGGAATCTCTCACTGATGAATGGCATTCCCCATCCTAAAGCCTTCTCCTTTCAAGTGGAATCTGAGAGTCAGAGGCTAGGTCAGAGGCATCTGAACTTACCACAGTTAATAGGGTCCTCATCAGAACCATCCTGGCAATCAGCATCCCCATCACACGCCCACCTCTGAGGGATACAGTGACCGTTGCGGCACTGGAAGCTGGAGGCCTCACAGGTGTGGAAGATGGCTAAAAACAAAACAGAAGGAGCCAGCATCACCACGACTGCCCCTTTTCTTGCCACCACCAAGCACCGAGGGGAGGGGAGTGCTGTCTGGTCCTCAACACTGAAGGAGGAAGGTCTGCCCTAGACAGGGCATAGAAAGCTGGAGGAGGCTCAGTGGGTGCAGCTTGATGAATGGGCTGGCATTTCTAATGACTACCTTTCAACAAGTTTTAAAAATCACTGCACAGTCATCATAAAATTCTGTATACAAAAGGTAAACAAGTGACCTTCCCCTGACTGATTGGCACATGGTTGGGAAAAGACAAACACCTCCGGTGTGTGTGTGTGTGTGTGTGTGTGTGTGTGTGTGTGTGTGCATGTGTGTACCTGTGTGTGTCTCCTCTCTCTACCTCAGTGGCTCTCTCTCTCTTTCTCTCCAGATCCTCACAATATATGCTTTACAGAAACAGTCATTTCCTCTTTGTTTGAATTGGCCACATTTATTTTTGCTTGCCAAAGATCTTTGCTATAAGCATATTGGTAAGCAGAGTGAGACAGGACAACTCTTGACTAAATTCTATTCTAGTCTATTTAACATTTTGTCATAGAGCAGTCAGGGTTCAAATTTCCTGCCTCTGATACTTATTAGTTGTGCAACTTAATCTCTCCAGGTCCCAGGAAACTTTCTGAGACTGTGGGTGATGCCCATTTGGATTGGTAGATGGAGATTCCATACTGTTTCCCTTGAATAATGAAATCAGAGAGCTATCTCACCACAACTCAACAAAATAAAAGTTATAACAATAAGGATGTCTTGTTTCCCATCTGTAAGTCCCGTGACATTCCCGAAAAGAACATAAACTCTCAGGGTCATAAACCATTTAATGGTTTTTCAAAACTGCCGTTAATGATTTTACGCTTTTATTCCCTAGAATGGTTATACATAAACAGTAGGTGTCCAATAAATATCTGATAACTCAATGATACTTTCTCCTGAAAAACAGAACATGTTCTCATTCAAATTCCTCCATTTACTCTCACTATAACTGTAGAGGGTAAAGCTGTCTGCTTTAGGAGTGAAAAAACAGGAACCCAGAGAATGGTTTACTCAAGGTCACACAGAAAGTGGGCTCCAGAAATAAAACTACATCCTAGATCTAATGATCCCAAAAGACTGAGCCTCCTCTACCAGCTCAAATTAAATAGAGAAGATGGCTGGAATTAAAAGCAAAAGAAGAGGTGGCTAAAACTATGACCCCGAGGCGTAAGGAAACACCAGTGGTTTAAAGAGATTGCTCTAAATCTCTGGTTCAAAGGGTGATATTTTGGCAGGGACTAAAGAGGGCTGCTGGCTGCCTGCTCTCTCCATCTGATTTGGGCAGAAAACTGTTTATACCTGTTTCCTAAAGAAGAGGGAAGAGAAGAGGAGGGAGGGAAGGAAAGAAAGGGGTGGGGGAAGCATGGGAGGGAAAAAAGAGAGGGAAAGGGGAGGGAGGAAGAGAGAAAGAGAAGAGAGGGAGAGAGTGGGGAGAAGGGGACAGAGGGGGTCAGAGAGAGTGTGTTATAGAGGATAACAGGTGTTTTTCTTACTCAATCAAGGCAACCAACAACAAGCTATTCACATTAATTCAATGGTTTTGACTGACACTGCAGGATTCCAACTTAAGCCTGTTCTAAAGATAATTTAAAATGCAAGGAGAGGCAGTGTGGCATTGTGGATAAAATGCTGGACTTGAGATCAAAGACCTGAGTTCAAATTCATTCTTTATCTGTGCAACTAGACATTACGACCTCTCTGTGATCCAGACAATGCTTTAAATTAAGATAAGAATAGAGATCACATTTGTATAGCACTTTATGGTTTGCAGAGTGCTTTAACGGGTCCTTGACATCATGAAGTAAAAATAAAAATGTCCTGGCTTTCTAAATCATTTTACAACAAGTGATATTTCCACCCTCATCTTCTTGCTCTGTCTCCTACAAGACTGTCTCAAAAGGCAGTGTGCAAATAAACCCACTAAGAGGATTTAATATGTTACCATCACTGGCACTTACAATCCATTAGGTATCTTTCAAAAACGCATTTATCTCCAGGAATGGGAATAAATGTATCTGTCATGGTACATGAGGTATTACCTCAGCAACAGTGATTCTTTTACATGATTTTAATTTATTAATTTAACATGTCTAATAACCTTTCCAAATGCCTCACCACATTTCTCTCCTCTTTCATGAACTAGTCCTAGAATGACTCCACATCACCTGGAAGGCATTTTCCAGGGCTTTATTTTGTTTTAAACTAAAAAAATGGGGGGGGGGGAAGAGTTGGTGGTAGTAAGGCAACTGGAGTTAAATAATTGGAGTTAAATGATATGCCCATGGTCACACAGTGTCTGAAGCTGGATTTGAACTCAGTTCCTCCTGACTCCAGGGCCAGTGCTCTATATATGGCACCACACAGCTGCTGCTAGACTAAAAATTCTAATCTGTTCCTTGTTTGGCCTTTTTATGGGATTTGGTATATGAAAAATGTGTGGCCAAGTGCCACTGGCATCTCTAAATGGTAGTCCTGGAGATCCATGAGGTTAATGGAATCTCCAGTTTATATAGCCACAGGTGCTGGAAAGCTAGAAAGGTCACAGTTACTCCACAGTCTCAACTGGGCCTGCCCTCAGTGCAGCGAGACAATCCTTTGAACACCTGCTTTCTTCGACTCCCTTCAAGGCTCCTCTCAGACCTCATCTTAGGCAAGATGCCTTTCCCAAAATCTCTTCCTAACGCCACCCCACTTCCCTACCGCCAGTATCTTCTCTCTGAGAAGATGTGTCCTCTCTCTCTCTCCCTCCCCTTTTCCATATGTGTGTGTGCATGTGTGTATGTATACATGAATGCATGCAGGTATACATATGCACATTATACACATGTGTATGCATACTGTGTGTTTATCTTGTGTGTAAGTATATCTATACACACATATTTATTATAAATAAGACTATATATGTATATATATACACACACACCTGTTTGTGTGTGTATAACTAAAATGTATGTATCTTGTACATCCTTAGTCATCTGCATATTGCCTCCCCCTTGAGAATGAGAGCTCCTTGAAGGCAAAGACTTTTTATATTCCCAGACCTTTCCACAGTGCCTGGCAAATAAGGAATGCTTAAAAAAAAAGGATGCTTGTTTACTATTGTTTAAGAGATTTGGAAGCAAACACTGGATGAGAACACCCCATTCTAGAGATTTTCTATTAGCTCACACTCCTCCCCTTATTTTTTTATTGCACTTTGAATGATACTCCAGAGGTAGCCAAGGCCGAGTTTAAATTAGATTAAAGGTATTTGGCAAGACCAGGTAGAAAGAGTCAATGTGTGTGAAAAGATGAAAAACAGCCCTGACCGTAGCAAGGAGTGAATTATGGAAAAACAGAATGCCAGAGCTGGAGAGGACCTGAGAGTTTGCCGGATTCAATGCCCTGGTCTTACAGATGAAGAAACTGAGTCCCTGAGAGGTAGAATGATTTCCCAACATCACACAGCTAGTTAGAGGTTTCCTGATTCTTACTCCAGAGTGCTCTCTGCTCCATCGTGGTGCCAGAGTGGTCCAGCTAAAATTCAGAGAATGGGAGCACTAGAGTGTCTAACATAGTCTATTATCTAATGAGTCACTCTCTGACCCTGGGCAAATCTCTCCTGCATCAGCAGCCAAATAACAGCAAATGAGGTTTTGCCATTAGCCAAACACGAGCAGGGCCTTTCTTCTCTCCAGATGAATTATGACAATGAAAAGAAAGTATGGCCTCATCGCCTCCATAAGGTTCAATTGTTTAAAAGTGCACAAGGGCAGAGGCTAACTGAAGGTCAGCCTGTCCTGACCTATTTTCTTTGGCTATTTGGCCATAGCTTAACTTCTTGTAGGAAATGGAAAGTCATGTGCACACATCTTAATGAGCTGCCATCTGACCTCAAACTATTTCAGGAAGAGGGAGAGAGAGAGAATCCTCTTAGAAAAGTTTGAAAGGGCAGGTCCTAGAGCAAAACTTAAGTTGAGGGAGGCAAGAGCTATGAATTTCCTCTATCAGCACTGCTAGAGAAAACAGGGCGGGGGGGGGGATGTAGATGGTAACCCCCCAGTCCCCGGAAATGAAGTCATTAATTCATTTCCAAGTACAGGCAAATGTGCTGAAACACAAGTTTGAGTGATATGATGATGTTAACAAGATATTCAATCACCCTACAATTTGCAAACAGAAATGCCTAAGGGTTTGCTGCTAATTTATAAACATGTCACGCATCTAAACAGAGGTTTCCTAATGACGGTCATGCATTTCAGAGCTTGACAACAGTTCTGTCCTGGGACTTGTTTTCTTCATCCTGCTGAGAGCCCTGATACACATAAAGATTCTATGCTATGGGCCCTGGCCCACCAGCCCCAAATGTGTGGCAAAACATTCTGGTGAATTCCACCAAGATGTGCAACCTGGAGCTGCAGCAGCAGCAACAAGGACAAGGGGAAGATTCTCCTGGTCAGGCACTTTAGGAAAGCCCACTGACTGTTTCAGGCCAAAAAGCCAACACTAAATGGACTCTGTTAATGAATGGAAGCAGGGGCAATGAGATGTTTGTTGAGAATTTACTATGTACAAAGCACTCCACTAGGCACGATGGGGAGACCTCCAAAGAAGCATCAGACAAAGTCCTTGTCCCAAAGGAGAGAAATACAAAACAATGAATAATACAAAATGTAAATTTCAGGTGCATTACATAATATGTGTGTAGGGATGGGATGTCCCCATTTGTACTTGTACTTCTAAGAAGAACATGCATTTCCCATTTATGTTTTTAATTAGGTAAAAATTAAGATTAGCTGGATTCTCTTAGTCCCCTGGGGCAGGGCAGGATGGCAAGGCTGCTCAGGTATATATACCAGGATGTGCAGAAAGGCTGAATTTTAAAGTTGTCTTAACCCACAAAGTGGGTGATCCACATACAGTAAAATGATAGCTGATGGTATCACCTAATGATGGGTAATTGATAATAACAGGTGATGATAATAATCACCTAATTCTGTTTGAATCAGCAGAAGTCTTACAGTGCTTAATGTTTATATGTACACACATACACACATGTACACACATGTTTAGATTTCACATTCTGCAATATACAATCTAATCTCTCTGTTCTACTTTTCTGGAGGCCTGAGGAGTAAGGGGGCTAAGCCTTTTGAACCACTGGCAAACAAGGACACCTATGGGTCCTCAATTCCAGTAGCCACTCACCTGTACAGTTAGCTTCATCAGACCAGTCCCTGCAGTCATTGTCCCCGTCACACACCCAGGAGGAGCGGATGCACATTCCTGAGGTGCAGTTGAACTCGTCACTTCGACACTGGTGAGCTTCTAAAGGGGAGAAAGCAGAACAATGAAATGAGAACAAGAGTAATTCCCGATCAGGTCAGACCAATGAACCCTGTACTAATTCTTCTGCCTCTGAGAGAGGTTCCATTAGAGCACAGTTCTCCAGGATCAGCCTAAACATTCCTAATTCTTTAAGATAACCCCATTACAGGATATAATCTCCATAAATTCACACAAATTTGTCTTAAGATTGTTTTCTGCCCATATCACTTAAGGGCAATACACTCCCTATTATTACACACTATTAAAAAAGGGCTGATAAGCTTGGGGCCAAATAGCAGGATGCCACTGGGTGTCAGGAGTGAGGAAGGAAGAAGGGGAGAGGGTGTGAAGCATGGGGTCCCTGCCCTACTGCTTCCATGGGCACTGCTTTTCACCTGTATTGTCTGACAGGAGATACTTCAAGAACAAGCAGGTCAGAAGACAAGGTTCGTCCTCTTCAGACATCATCAGTACAGCTGTGCCATGTAAAGATCAACTGGACATGGTGATGGCAACTATAACAAGCTGGGGGAGCAATACGCAATCTCTGCCCTCAAAGTGCTTCAGGGGGTAGAAGCCCCAAAGGGACCTGAGCACTAGGATCAAACAAAGATGGAGGGCACAGACAGCAGAAGGGAAAAAGCAGTCAGTGCTGAGGCACCTCAAGGCAGACAAAGTATGCTATGACTGAGGATTGTTTTTTAAAACATATTATTGTGCCCAGTCTGGCGAATGGGATAAAGCGGCACCCAATGTGGGCTTGGGAGGTCTTGTTCCACACTCCTGGTTCCACCTCAAGGTTTTTCCTGAGCCTCACAGATATATTAGAATGCTGCCCAGCCTCTCACCCACCCCCAGTTACTTATTATGCATTTTTCACTTATACTTGTGTTCCTGTTGTTTTCTCCTAATAGAATCTATGTTCCCCAAGGGCAGGGACTATTTCTAGCATGGGGCCTGCAATGCACTAGGTGTTGAAAAAGCCAGGGGTGGGGAACAAATCTGTGAAGTTTGGATTCAGTCAAAGGGCCAACTTGAGGAACTAGAGGGTCACATGTGGCCTTGAGGCCTCAGATTCTCTACCCCTGGTTTAAACACTCACTGAATGATTATTCTATGTATATAGGTTATGTACACTAAGACTTCGTCACATTATAGTTGAATAACTGCATTATAATAAACTCTGCACATGCTCTATTGCAGTGGCCCTAATAAGGCAGGATAAAGAAGCAGGAGAAGGTGGTTGCCACTGGAGAAGACTGAGAGGCAGATGCCTTGGCATCCAGCATCTTGCCTTGTACAGAGGATTCATGCAACCAGTCATCTGATAGATGCTCAGTCTCCTCAAATGGATATGCTTCCACCAGTGCAGATTTCAATCCACTCACACCTTCTTACCCAAGCAATCCTTAAAATCATAGATTTGGAGTTGGAAGCATTTAGAGGCCATTGAGAGGCCCCTATACCACGTTGTACGTTGTCCATCTCTAGAAATTCCATAGACAATCAACCCAACGTGACGAGAGAGGAAGATGGAGCCTTCTCTCCATTTGTTTTCCCCCCCAGTTTCACTGACATCAGTGCGTCATTTGGGCTGTCCACCTACTTATCCCTCATCTTGGGCAGCCTGACATCCAACCCCCCAAATACTATCCTCAGTGATATGATTTACACCACTTCCACTAAGCACACAGGCTCCTTAAAAGTACAATTCAGTGTATATAGACCTGCTATATGCCTCTCCATTGCTCATGATTCTGATCCATCAGAGACTATGGTGTTCCATGATTCAGAGCATCACCAAAAAAATTTTTTTAACAAAAGATGGCTTTCAGTGGCAGGGAATAGTTCAAATTCAGTGAAATTAGAAAGATGCATAATTTCCCAGATAGGATTTGGCCCTATTTCCTTCTCCTATTCATAGGATCACATATTTAGAGCTAGAAGGAATCTTTGAGACCATCAAACCCCTTCCTTTTATACATAAAGAAACAGGCACCTAGAGGCCAAATGACTTGTCCAGAACCACACAGCTACTATGTCACCACATAACTGTTGCAGATTTTATACCAATGTTTTTTGCAAAGCAGTGGAATATGAACATTATGCAAAGCTTTTTTAAAAAAAATTTTGTCAGTATTATTTAAAAATCATCTGTTATTAAGCTGCCTTTGGTGCAAGATTAGGATGCAACAAATATTTGTGAATATATGTTAAAACTGAACACTGACAATGCACCTGCACTGAAAACTCTAGGCTCACAGCTCACAATGCTCAAATGAGTATCCATAAGCCAGTGATGAAAACATTGCTGCTCTGTTTACCTTTTAAGCGTGACAAACAGAATTATATCATGCGACGATTATGTGATGAAAGATTATAAGTCAATTTTTGGACTAGAAAAAACCCACCCTGGGTATGACAGTTATTCATTAAATTCAGCAGTAAGTGTCTGAGGCAGCTTTTAAAGTCAAGTCTTCCTGATTCCAAGTTCAGTACTCTATTCATATGCCATATCACCTCTTAAATACGCCGGTCTTTGCTAGGGGTCCATATGCAACATCTGTACAGGATATATACTTATACTGATGGAATATCTTAATGAACTGCCCTTAATGTTACAATCTGGGCAACATGCATATTCAGCTACTCAGTTCTGTTGGGTTTTTTTTTCCCCAGTGTGGATCAGTCAACAAAACAAGCTGAAATTAAGTACTTACTACAAATGAAACAGTCCCTGCCCTGAAGGAGGTTATGTTCTACTGGCAATCTTTTTTTGAGAGACTGAAGATTTCAACTGGGAAGCCTTATAATATTCTGGGGGCAGAGAGGCGGCCTGATGGACAGAGCCCCAGGCCTGGAGTCAGAGGAAATGAGGAAAAAACCCTTCAGTTAACTCTAGGCTGTGTGGGTAGTAAAGCAGCTTTAAATCTGGGTGTGAAAATAGGCTAATTAGAACAGAGCAGATTTTGGACCAGATGTTCGAAGCTCTCTCTACCAAAAAACCCCAAGATATCCTTTATTTCACATGGAAAGATATGGTCTACGTCAGGAGAATCTTCACTAGTCAGCCCTCTCTTTTTCCCTTACCACAGTGACTTTCATCACTATTGTCCCCACAATCATCCTCCAGATCGCATTTGTAAGACAGTGGGATGCACGTTCCAGACTCTTGGCATCGAAACTGGGTATCCAGATCACAAATGGTGGTAGCTAATAGGAAAAAAAAGACACAGGGAGGAGTTAAATGAGTTGGATGATGTGACTGGAGGAAACACTGTCCTTCCTCCCCATCCTCACTCAACCAGCCCTGGAGAAGCACATAAGCTCTACACCCTCGGCCCATACCAGGAAATGACACCCCTTCCTTGGAGACTGTGAGCATTATAACTCATTTGCTATCCACTCCTACTCCTAAGGCTCCCACCTCCTATTTTACTCGTCTTCCCTGATTACTCAGTCACCAACTACCTACATCTCATTCTCTCATTTCCCACCTCAAATTTTCTCATCTCTTTCCTCCTCAACTCTGCCCTAACCTGGGTCCAATTCAACCCTGCTCAGCCCTTTAACTCTGCTTTCTGGGATTCTCTTTCTATAGTGCACAAACCACTTTATCATGGGCCAACCTTCTCCCATGCTCCTTCAATTTACTTGCGTTCAATGAGACCCAGCTTCCCTTCCCTGCCTCCTAGACCATCCTCTCCAGCACTGACTATACCTTCAGACCCACTGATTTTGGAGGGGGAACTGGAATATGCCTTGCTTCCCACTTCCATTTCCAGCATCTCCCATTCCTGTTATTGCTCAGCAATCTCTCCTGTATTTTCACTTTATTCACATCACAGTGGCAGTTGCATATCAGCTCCCAAGGGATTCTGCTTTCTCGCCTAAGGAGTCCAGTGCCTGACTCATTGTCTTCCTTTCTTCCCCAACTCTTGATGTAATACTGGGGGCTTCACTTTACTCTGACTTTATTTTTTGCTCTTCCTAATCTCTATCCTATAATTTACCAACTCCACTCTGGAATCCCTTACCCCACTGCTTTATTATCACTCACAACTCGCCAAACCCCAGGCCTGGGTTACTCTCATTATCTGCTTCCTCTGGTTGTATTCATGTGTTGATGAATACAGCTGGATGAAATTGCAGAAGAGTGTTGACTGGGTACACTGTAAATCCATGTTACCCAACTAAAATTAAGTCTTCACTGAAACAAGGCACTCCTTTTATTCATCCCTTATTTACTATCGCAGTCATCACAGAAGTTATTCCAAACCTTTTCTTGTCCCGTCAAGCCTCCCATACCTCCCCTTCCCCTTACTCATTCAGTTGAGGATCCTGTCTCTTAATTTACTAAGAAAATTGAGGCCATTAAACATAAGCTCTCTCTCTCCCCCTTCTCTTCATCTCAAAACACCCTGACATCCTCTCCCAGTCTCTAATAATGGGGGAAAGGCCAAACTTCCAATATGTGATCCCATCTCCTATTTTTTTCCAGCAAGTTGTCCCCTCAATCATACCTACTCACCCTCTCAACTTAGTCCTTCCCTATTGCCTTCAAAAGTATCCAAGTCTGTTCCATCCTTAAAAAACTTTAACTAGAACCTACCAGTCCCTCAAATTATCATTGTAACTTTCTGAGCCAAATTCCTAAAAGAGATGACAATACTTATCACCTCCACTTCCATTTCTCCCATTTAGTCTTCAATCCTCTAGAATCTGGCTTTCACTCTCATCACTCAAATGAAACTCCTCTCTCCAGTTACTAGTGGTCCCTCAAATGCTGAATCCAACAGACTCTGCTCAGTCGTCATCTGATGCATTTAACAGTGAGGCTGCCCTCTCCCTCTGAACACTCTTTCCTTTCTGGGTTTCTGCATCACTATTTTCTCCTGGTTCTCCTACTACCTGTAGAACTTCTCAGTGTCCTTTGCTGGCTCATCATTCCTATCACAGTCCTAACTGTGGATGTCCAGCAAGGATATGTTCGGGAACCTCTTCTATCTATACTCTCCCTCAACCTCGTTAGCTTCCATGGGTTTAATTACCATCTCCAAGCATGAAACCCCTAAACCTGCATGTCCAGTCCCAGTCTCACACCTGAACATCAGTCCCAAATTGGGCCAGACACATGTCCAACTCAACATGTCTAAAAAGGAATTCATTATCTTTCCTCCTAAACTCTCCCCTCTCTCCAAACTATCCTGTTTCCATCAAAGGCACCACTGTTCTTCCAGCCTCCCAGGTTTGTAACAAGTGTTATCTTCCTCTCCCTCACCTCACAAAGCCAATCAGCCACCAAATCTTGCCTTTATATCTCTTGCATTCGCACCCCAGCCCCATTTATGCAGCCACCACCTTAACTCAGAACCTCAGCACCTCTCATCTAGATAATTGCCAACAGCCATCTTAATTGGTCACCCTGGTTCAAGTGTCCCCCACTCTAGTCAATCCCCTACATCAGGGGCTGGCAAACTACAGCAGGCCAAATCTAGCCCCCATATTTGCATAGCCCAATAGCTAAGAATGATTTCTGAATTTTAAAATAAAGCTTTATTGCATTTTAAAATGAACAAGCTCACAGACAGTATAAAAGCCGGCAGGCTAGATCTGGTCCTTGGGCAATAGTCTGTGAATCCCTTATCCCTTCTCTATACCCTTGCCAAAGTATTTTTTTTCTTAAGCCTAGATCTTATCCTGTGATCTTATCCTCCTCTACTCAGTTAATTCCATCCCCATTGCCTCTAAGATAAATATAAACCTCCCCAGTTAGTTTTTTTAAAGCTCTTCCCAGCCCCAAACTACTGTTCCAGACTTACTGACTATTACTTCCCTTCTCATGTTGTTCAATCAGACCCAACAAGCTCTCCTTCTCCTCACACACAGTATTTCATTCCCCTTCTCCAGAACTTTGCATTGGCCATCATGCCCCCTGCCTGGAGTTCACTCTTTCCTCACTTCCAAGACTTCTTCTCTTCCTTCAAGATGCGTATCAGGCACCACTGTCTACATGAAGTGGTTTCTGATTCTCTCTCAAATGCCAGTGACCCTCCTCAAATTAATCTGTGTTTATTCTCTTTACATTTCTTATGTATGGCATTCATACCTGTACTTGTCTCCCCAGGCAGGCTGTAAGCTCACTGATGTAAGGACTGCTTTGTCTTTTTATAAACTTGTATATGTAGGATTTAGTACCTGTTACATAGGAGTCACCTAATAAATGACATTATAACTCTCTATTTTATAGATCAGAAAATTGGGGTTCCAGGCAGTTAAATTATTGCCCAAGGTCACGTAAGTAGTGACAGAGTTGGAACCTGAACTTATGCTCTCTGACTGCAAATTCCACTCTTTCCACTGAACCTCACTGCTTCTCTAGCCCTTGAACAAGACTTTATTAAGTGCCTACTATGTGCAGAGCACTGGGAACACAAAGACAAAAATGAAATTCAAAAGTCAACCACCATGTACAGACTTGCCCTTTGAAAATGCAATTTATGTCTACACAGGTGAACAAGCTGCGACATAAGCACACACACACACTTCCACCAAAGAGGTCAGGGACTTGCTCCATCTAGAGCTCCTGGGACAACCAGGAGCTCCCAGCCCTTCAGTTCTCAAGACACCAATCCCAGGGGAAGCTGGAGAAGGTAGCTGTTCCCACAAATGACTCTCTCCGCTATGAGCAGCCAGGCTACAGGAGATGCAACAAACTAGAATCACCCCATGATGAGCAGCACGCTGCTGGCTAGGGGTCCTAGGGGGCTGGGGGGTGGAGAGGGGTCCCATGGCAGAGGGACTGGGGGAGGGAGCTGGTGCAGACATTTCTGCAGCTCTGATTTGGGGCTCCAAAACTTCTCTGTAACTGTGATATGTGTGGGAGGCTGAGCTGAATACACAATGACAAGAGTAAAAGAGATGCTCGGGCAAAGCTCAGGTGCCAGGTACCTCCCTGCTGAGAGAATGTGTTTGGGAGGGGAGGCCATCTCTGGAGAGCATCCCCCTGATTCCCTCCCTTTGCACCAACCCCCAATTCCTCTTTCACAGTCTCACTTTATATCCCTTGGGCACAAAGGCGGGCACCTGAACTGCTCCAGGTGTTTTAGCCATTTTGACAAAACATACACTGGGGTCTATCTGGATAAGCATCACTTTTCCACAGACTGGAATAAGGAAAGTAGTAGTGGGAGGCATAGATAAACCCTTATCTCGGTTTCCAGGCTTCACTTTCTAAGCCTAGCTTAATCTCCACACCTTCATTACCTCTCACCTCCCAGGCCTCCACTAATTACAGTTTCAAATTGAGAAGAGCAGAGGGCTACCATTTCGCTGATAAGGAAGCCTCAGCTCCAGCTCCTGTTTCCCAGCAAGGCCTAATGGAACAAGGAGAAGGTCAGAGACAACTCCGTTTTTCACTCTAAGGATAGTGACCAGACCTGTGGTTTCATTAGCCTACAAGACTTCCACATGAGGGAGCTCCCTCTACCAATACCGGTCAGTACCTTTTCTGCAACATACATTCTTGGGGTTGTCCAGAGCACTGAGAGTTTAGAGCTTGCCCAGGGTCCCTACAACTGGTCTAAATTGGAGGCAGGCCTTGGACTCAGGTCTTTCTTGCTCCATGGTCAGCTCTCTATCTACTCTATGCCTCTCACCCAAATGATAAACTAAAATATCTCTTTCTAAAGTGGTTGAATTAGCAGGACAGCCAAGAAGATGTGAGTCATCTAGTCACTGGGCAGACCTTCTATACATGCACGCCTTTCCCTTAACTAGAGAAAATACAGTATATTTCAGTTTATTGATGTAGTAGAACCCAAACCCCAGCAGCTCGGGGAGAACATGACGGTACTATTTTGAAGCGATTAGCACTGCTAGGACAGAAGATAAAGTGTAAGCTTCTGGAGAGCAAGAACTACCTAGATTTTGGTCTCTTTGCATCCCCAAAGCTCAACAGCAGTGGTCAGCGCTGAGTGGATGCTTAATAAATGTGTGATGCTTGATTGATGTGTGATCTTTCTTCCAGAAACAAGCACATCTAATTGGCCCAGGAGAGCTGCACCAGCCCCAACTATCTGCCTCAACACCATCAGGTTGTTTCAGAGGCAGTTCCAATAGCTGATACGAATGTCTCCTGCTGCTATGTAAAAGTAATTCAATCTCTGCTTTTTGTTTGGTTCTAAATGGTAAAAGTCTGCGTGACCTATATTTACACTTTCCTTACTCTCAAAAGACTCCTACCCAAGGATATTTCATCTTTTTGGCTTCTCTATGAGGTACTGAAAGTTAAAACAGTGCCCATTTTAGAGGCAGCAAAACTGAATCATGGAAAGGTCAGCAACTTTCCAAGCTCAGTGATGAGATTAGGACTGGGATTCAACTTTGTGACTTTTTTTTTTTTGCTTTTTTGGAGGGGGGAGGCAAGGCAATTGGGTATAAGTGACTTGCCCAAGGTCACACAGCTAGTAAGTGTTAAGTGTCTGAGGCCAGATTTGAACTCAGGTCCTCCTCACTCCAGAGCCGGTGCTCTATAACTTTGTAACTCTTAACCTAGAGTTTTCCCAAACCTGCTATTTTGGGAAACACGTCCATTGAGACCAGGAAAAATAACTATGAAGGATTTTGGCAACGGCCTTAGGTAAGGAACCTCACCCACAAAGCATTTGTAACATCAGATAGAATGCACAGCTTGACTATCTAACCCTCTGGAATGAACAGTTAGCCTGCCTACTTCCAAAGGGTAGTTAATGAGTCACTCAGCAGGCTGCACAACCTGTAAAAAGGACAGCAGCTGTATATAACCAGAACAAAGACAAACATCTAAAACCTCAGGATGTTGCTAAATGAGATATGTAAAGGCTGGTACTGTGGTGAAACAGAAGAACCACCTCCCCCACCACCACCACCAATTTGGACACGGAGAGGTCAAATATTTGAAAAACAGATGAAAAATGGGTACATATCTCTATCTATAAACCCAAAACTATTATAAACTGAACTAAATAGTGGCCAATAATACTGTTTGAACTAAGGAAGTTTCATCCAAGTATAATCTTGCTACAATGAAACAAATAATTCCAGATCCACAACAGGTCTTAGGGCTAAACTTCATCTAATATCCTCATTTTTACAAAGGGGGAAATCGAGTCCCAGAAAGATGAGGTACTTGCCCAAAGTCCCCAAAAGAGTTATAACAGAGTCCGTCCTACACTGCAATTCCTATAAATGCAGTTTCTATTACACTGCGCTCATGTTACACATCTCTTAGAGTAAATTATTAATTTGCTATTATTTTAAGAAAGCTGTATTTCCTGTACAAAAGGCATAACTGAATGGGGAAACACATTAACATTTCATTCTTCTTTCTTTCCCCATCAAGATTATCTTCTCACCTACAGTCTAGCTATCTAATTACCTACTTGACATGTATGTATACTCCTGAAGGGCAGAGACTGTTTCTGCATTTTGTTATAGCTCCAGCTCTGGCCACTAGGTACTTAATTAAACGCTTGTTGGCTGACTGAAAGTAGAATCAACAACTGCCTGAAAATCACGCTGCTTCAAAGAAACTAACCCACAACCCTTGGAAATTCAGGCCCATGAAAAAGATGGGAAACCCGCGGGCCCAGCCAAGCCAGGTGACTCACGGCAATTCCTCTCGTCACTCATGTCCCCGCAGTCATTGTCATAGTCACACCACCAGATGCTGTTGATGCAGTTCCCATTGCTGCAGCGGTACTGATTGCGGAGGCACGTGTTTTCTAAGGGATTGGGGGGAAGGTGGGAGGCAGGGAAAACAAACCATCACAGTCATCACTTCTGTCCAGTGCACGGAACCACAGGCCTTTGGGGGTTTTGTTGCTGTCTGTCCTTCGTTCTCAAAGAGGACCCTGACATCAGGGAGGTAGTGCCAGGATGTGAAAGTGCATTAGATGTAAGTGGGGGAAGCCTGTACTCTGGGAGTTTTACTTTCTCATCTTTACCCAAGGACTAGTATAGAACATTGGGGGTCGGGGAAGAGGGCTGGGGAGAGACACACTTAGAGAGCAAGGACATCTTTCTTCATTTTCTTCTTAAGGAAAAGCAAAAGAAGAGAAAGAAACCAAGAAAGGGTACAAGGACACCTGAGATGACTAATAAGGATGGTGGCACAGGCCGGCGGAATGAAGGAAAACCAAGGCTCCTATAATAATATTGGGAAAGGTTATCCTCACATTTAACACTTTAATGGGGACCCAGATCATCCTGTAGTGAAGAAGATATCTGATTTATTAAGTCACTGGATTATTTGGCTTTTCGTCTACAGTGTTCTCTAAAATTCACTAAAAATATATGTATTTATTATTTTTCTTAAATGACTTGTTTAGTAAAACAAGTATTCTCTACTTTCTTCACAAAAAATGCACTTTTTTTTAAAAAAGAAATTGGGCTGAGCCAACACACGAAGATCTTTGTCTTTTGATGGCCAGGTTGTGTTCTGATAAGATACTGAAAGGACATTCCTTACTCCCCAGATGTGGCACTGATTCTGGCTATCAAATTTAAAATACTTTTCAGACGTCATATAGAACCCAGGAATACATATCTTTTTTCCTATTTATTTTTCTTAGGAAAGAGTTTAAAGTACTGCCATTATATACTTAGCTACCCAACCTCTAAGACTGCTGTGAGAAGTGAGCTTATGATTACAAAGAAAACAGCACCTGGGGCAGATGCAAAGAGGAATTCTGGACATCAACATGGGCCCATCAGGAAAAGGGCTGGTCAGCCAGTGGTTCAGTGCATTGTCATGGCAACACTAGGGGGTGGGGTGGTGACTAGAGACCCTGAGGTTGAACTCAAAGTGAGGCAATGGTCCGCAGGGCACTTGGACCCCAAGGCCTTTTGTAAACACTGACAATGACACTTTGGGAAGTCTGCCCTGAAACAGCCATGTGAGATTCATTGTTCAAAACTGGACTGGTATCATCAAACCAGGGAGGTTTGGAAGAAAAAGATCAGGAGGCCTAATTCTAACAAACAGAAAAGCACAATATTTGCAAACGGAGACCTCATTTTGAGCATCAACAGCACCAAGTTGTTTGAGATTGGATAGATTTGGAAACTGAGGCTTACCCTAAAGCTGAGCACAAGGGGAAAAGGTTGGGGGAGGGGAAGAAAAAGAAAAGAAGGGAGTCAAACCAAAGAAGACACAAAGGGGCCTCACCTTCTTTGACACAGGTATTATTCTTCAGCTCATAGCCCCGAGGACAGTCACACCTTAGCTCCCCAGAAGGAAGGAGGCTACTGGATACACCCTCGGGACACCTGCAGCTCTTGCTGTGGTTGGCTTTGGGTAAACACAGCAGGCTGCAGGGCTTGGATACACAGGCGTTGCTTCCTGGGTGGAGGAAAACAGGTAGAAATTAAATGAAATGGAAGATGAATGGGGTTCGGGGTCCCCTGAAGCTCCCATGTCCTGCCTACACAAGGGTGGTGACAGTAAGAGAACATGAAGCCCAACCTTTGTCTGGCACATCGGAGAGGTTAAGTGATTTCCTAAAGTCACACAGCTTAAAAGTAGAAGGACTAGACTAGAATCTAAGTCTTCCACCTTTTCTGATTCAGTCTTCTTTGCACAATACTGGGCTGCCAGACCTTCAATTCAAGAAACTCATCACTAATACAATTAAGCAACTTCTGGCCTAAATGAAGTACATCAAATAGCTTAGACTGTGTTACAGAAATATTTTTCAGGGGATAGGGGTGCAGGAAATCCTGTGACCTGGAAAATCCATGGTAAACTTTCAGTCTTCCCTTTGTACTTGAGGAGAAACCTGAATTATTATTATATTAAAAAATAAAATATGTTGACATTATACAATACTATACATATATCTTATGCATTTCTGAGTTTCTAAACTTTTTCTGTGTCATCCACTGACCTTTGCATATGGTCTGCAGCAACTGTAAACTCCCCCAAAATTCCCATCTAATCTCTTATGCCAACCCATGATATATCAAAACTGAGATGGGGAAAGTTGTTGTAAAAAAATTATTAATAATCTCTACGGTTCTCCTCTGAAATGCAGCATTTCACAAAAACATGGAAGGCCTGACTAAATTCAAGAACACCTGAATCAGAATCCTGTCACAAATATTTACTGGCTGTGTGATCCTGGACGTTCATCTAACCCAGTGGTACTCAACCTTTCTAATGCCGCAACTCTTTAATACAGTTCCTCATGTTGTGGTGACCCCCAACCATAAAATTATTTGCATTGCTACTTCAGAACTGTAATTTTGCTACTGTTATGAATTGTAATGTAAATATCTGATATGCAGGATGTATTTTCATTGTTACAAATTGAACATAACCCACAGGTTGAGAACCGCTGACTAACCTCTCTGTGCCTCAATTTTCTCATCTGTAAACTGAGAGTAAAGAGTAGTGTTTATGTCTTAAAGCTCTCTGCAAACCTTCAGTCTATTAAAGTGATCTATTATTATTGTTTCCCAAACACAAAGAGAAGAACCCCCTGCTGTTTAACATCCACATATTTTCCTACAGCGCAACTTAAAAATAATAATACATTACATTTACATGGTAATTTAAAATTTACAATGCACTTTCATTCAAAATAATCTTATGAGATAGGTGGTATTAGTATTATTTTAATCCCATTTTAGAAGTGAGAAGACTAAGCCAGGCATATTAAATGTCTTGTCTAGCATCAAATTAGGCTATTGCCATATAGACCCTTTGCTATGATATACCCTTTTGTAACTATGCAGGTAGATCCTAGACATGGAGAGGGGGGAGGTGGGCACTTCTTGACACCACTACCATTGACCCCTCACCCTTTCTTCCCTTGCACATAAAGTAATGGGAGGCTGGTCTCCACAGATTAGCACAAGCCCAGACTGTGCAGGTGTGAGAATCAATCCCAGGCATAATAGTAATCATGTACTTTGGTACAGCTGGCTTCAACAGTAACCTGACAACAGTAACAAGGTTCTGGTATCCTGTGAATATGATGGCATGTCATTGTAGAGTTTTCAACTGGTTAAACAAAAAAGAAAGTGGAGAAAATGTGAAACAGTAGCGGCAACCAGTGTTGCTTCCATCAAAAGACAGGATCATGCTGTAGAGATTGAAATAATTGATACTATCCTAAAAACAAGGAAACCCAAACCATTTAAGGAATAGCTCAGAGATCAACAATATGGAAGTTACAACCCAGAGTGTCTGGGCAATCACAAATTAGTCTACTGACAGAGCAGGATTTCTAGTTGTTTAAAAAGCACAATGCCCGAGGGAGAGTCAATGTCACTGGCCGGATCCCCAGGTGGACCAGCATTCCATGACTTGCACACTTGTCCTCTCCCTCTAGGGCAGAGGTTCTCAACCTGTGGGTTACGTTCAATTTAAATATAACCCTGCATATCAGATATTTACATTATGATTCATAACAGTAGCAAAATTAACATTTACGAAGTAGCAATGAAAATAATTTTATGGTTGGAGGTCACCACAACATGAGGAACTGTATTGAGGGGTCATGACATTAGGAAGGTTGAGAACCACTGCTCTAGGCAATCTTTCACATACATATGTCACTTGTTACAAGAGCAGCTGGGAAAGAAAGAGTATGAAACAGAGCAAATACAAAGAAACAAAACACTAAAAGACAATGGCCTAATTAATGGTAGTCAACAGCATTAACTTCATCAACCAAAGAAGATCCGAAATTGGCATTTCTCTAATAGGATACTTTTTTGAAAAGCAGCAAAATAAAGAATAACAGCATGAAATGGGAGCATAAAGATGTGTGCTTGGTATTTTTGCTTGTTTGCTTTAAAATAATAACACCAGAGTTTGAAATAAATGTAAAGCCTCTCAGGTAAAGGCTTTGAAGGGGACAACATTTAATTCAATGTAGAAGTTCTGATTTGTTTCTTTTTTTTTTAAATGGTTACTTTAAATTCATACTGTGTATACATGGGCCAAAAACCATCAGTTTATCACCAAATCTCGAAAGTTAACAAATGCATTAAATGAAGTGTCTGATTATACACTGGCATAGATTCAAAAAGCAATGATTTCTATACTTGTCACATCACCAGGAGACTTCTGATTCCAATAACAGATCCTGATGATGCACTTGACTGACAGCAAAGCCCAAACCTCTGAAATATGTGAAGACCAGGTTAATTTCAACAATGACGATAACATACAGCAATTGGTGTCTGAGACTGTGCGTCTTGTGATAGCATTATCTTCAGATCAAAGATTTAACAATGGAAAGAACCTTAGAGATCTAATTCATTTTACAGTTGAGGAAACTGAGGCCCAGATACTTTAAATGTTTTACATAAGGTCATAGAACCAGGATTCAAATCAGGATCATGGCAGAAGATACGGAGTCACAGAATTTGATACCTGGGAGGTTCTCACAGATCATTTATCCCAAACCCCTCATTTTACAGACAAGAAATCTGAAATACTAAGAGTCACTTGCCCACTGTCACCTGGGTAGCAAGTGCCAGTCCATGAGGACTCAAAACCGGATCCTTTTATTAAAAATCCTGCGCTGTTCTTGATGCCCCTCCTCAAAGTAGCAGCAAACCAGGATTCTATCCTGTGAAGGGGAAGTGATTCTGAAATGATAGGATGAGCTACACTGGCAAACAGCCGCAGCTTCTGCATGCCAGGAAGCCAGGACCAACTAGCACAGGCTGACTGGCATTAGAAGGTTGGCTGCTTTTTTGAGTTCAGGGCAGCAATACTAATCACTCATGGTTAAGTTCTAACTTTGTGGAGTGGCTACTGGAGAGAGACAGGACTGCCTCTAGCCTCAGTCAGGAGGGGAGTCTGAGAGAGAGGAAAACATTCTAAGCAGGGTGATCTGAGCAGAGCGATGGCTTCCCTATTAATCACTGAACCAGACCCTTCTGACTTCTTTTGGACTATCCTAATTGTACTCCAAGATTCTGATAGTATGTAGCAGCCTTAGGCCAGGGACATATCCATTTTTTCCTG
This sequence comes from Pseudocheirus occidentalis, assembly GCA_028646575.1. Lineage (NCBI taxonomy): Eukaryota > Metazoa > Chordata > Mammalia > Diprotodontia > Pseudocheiridae > Pseudocheirus > Pseudocheirus occidentalis. The sequence continues at coordinate 198,490,416 of CM053596.1, forward strand.
TCTGTCCTCAGTTCCTAGCACAGGGTTCGGATGGTACTTAGTAAATGAGTGCTGGCTGACAGACTGCAATGCTTTGACCACATACATGAGGCTTGGCTCAGAAGGTGTAGGGTGAACTTTCCCACCGTGACCTCAGGGAGGAGCTGAGGAGCAAGTCATTACTCTGAGCATCTTCCCAGATTCCAAAGAACAGAAAGGTGAAGGATTCAGGGAGCAAGCTAAAACACTTACATTTTTTGGACGTGGTCAATGATAGAATTTGTTTTGCTTGACAATGGAATTTGTTATAATAGTTTCATTTTATTTTTCAGTGGGGGGGAGAAGTGGGAAGGAGGGAAAATAACATTTTTGTTCAATAAAAATATAAATTTTAATTTTAAAAAAGTGGGTGGTGCTCCCAGGTGATATGAAAATGAACTGACAACTTTAGCAGGCTATCAGCTCAAAGTTACACATTTGTATCAGGCTCAACAGGAGTCAATACTGTGTGACAGAGAAATTAAAAAAAGCTCGTATAATCTTAGGTTGCTCAGGACAAGAGAGGTGGTGACATTGTTATGTTCTGCTCTTCTCAGCCAGCTCTGTGTGGTTCTGGAAGCCAGCTCCATTTTCATCAAAATCCTGACAAGCAGAAGCAGGTCCATGGGAGGGAGAATCGGATCATAATGGTGTTTCAAACTGTGCTGCCCTAGGAGTGAGGATCAGTCAGAAAAGAGGGCTGTTCAGCCTTGAAAAGAGAAGTCATAGGGAGGTTCAGGATAGCTGTCTTCAAAGATCTGAAAGGCTGTATTGTGAAATAGGAAACAGTCATGTTCTGTTTGACCTCAGAGGGTAGAATAAAGATGAATGGGTGGACATTAGAGAAAGGAAGATTTAGGCTTGATATAAGTAGAGAGAGACCTCCTTAAAATGAAAACTTCCCCAAAACAGATTGATCTACCTCTGGAAGTCATGAGTTATCAATCTAGAGGTCTTCAAGCTGAGGCCAAATGACTGCTTATCAGAGATGATAAAGAAGGAGCCTCTATACAGATTTGGACTATGAAATGAAAAGCTCTTTCATGACAAAATTAATGCAACTGATTTAAGAAGGGAAGTTATCAATGGGGATGGGGAGAGGGGGGAGGATTTTACATCAAATCGCTCTGATAAGGGACTGATATCCAATATAAACTACACCACAATGACACAGTGAAAAAAGCAGATTAAAGTTCCAAATCTGATACCAGCGATGAGACCTCAGCCTATCTGAACTTCAGTTTGCTTGTCCAAAAAATGGGGTAAATAATACCTATACTACCTACCTAAAAACGTTGCTGTGAGGATCAAAAACTGGCTACTAGCATGACTATTCTGGGGTCCTTCCAGACCAGAACCTATCATTCTACTCACAGTCCTTGCTCCCCTAAGCCAGATGAAGCCCAGGGTCTTTGGGCTCCCTGTTTTCCTGATAACTTAAAACAAACAATTCCAGAACTGTCTGAATGTCATTATTTCTGGTGTTATGCAAGGAAAGGTTGCTGAGGGAGTTTGCACGATGTATATACACATGCCAACTCCTTTAAACATTCTGATTTCAAAACAATGACTATAAACCCCATCATTTTCTTCCCACCTTAGACATCACCCCTGCATCCCCCTCCCACTCCCTTCTCACACACATACAATCACCTTCTGTAGTATAGCGGTTCTAAGATGTTTTAGTTTTAGAACTCACTTCCTCTCTGCAGTAACTTTAAAATTACTGAGGATGCCCCCCCATACCCTCAGGGTTTTTGTTCATGTAAGCTATATCTATCAATATTTACCATATTAGAAATTAAAACATCTTAGTATTATTGTGACATTAGCTTTGACCTTGCAGGCCCTCCTGAAAGAGTCTCAGGGATACCCTCTCTTCCCCTCACTCCCTGGGGTCGGAGAACTGCTGCCTTAGTATAATACAAGTTTGCTTTCTCCAGCACAAAGAGGAAATCATACCCAAAGTGAGAAAGGCAGGCTTGCCTGTGCTATAGCTGGAGTTGGTATAAGTGCACTCTACCAATTCCCTCAGCAACCTTTTCTTAAATCACACCAGAATAATGACATTTGAGCAGTGCTCAACTGTTTATATACGGCCATTAGAAAAGTAGGGAGCTCAAAGACCACAGACTTCATCTGAAGAGGAGTATCTAAGAACCTGCCTGCCAAATGCTTGTCAGACACATCCTTCTGAACCTTTACTTGTGAGACGGAAGACTTACTTTCGTGGATGAGACGGAATCTCTGGATTCTATTCCTCTCGCTGGGAAGATCATACTTTTCCATGTCAGACAGAAACTCAGGGATTCAAGCTATGAACTAAGAAGCAAGATCCCTGCCTCCCCTTCCCTCAAAAGATCAATGGGAAGTTTTGTTTTTATATTTTTTTCTCAAAGCCTCCTACAATTTCTGTGTTTCTCTGTTAATGCAGAGAGCCTGTGAAATAAGGACCTGGAGACAGTTGGCAGTATTACCAAGCACAAGTGAATCCCACCTATTTGCGTGCTGGAGCTTTAGAATCAGAAAGATCCAGAGGCTGCACAATGTCATATCCTCTCTATGTCTGGGAAGTGGGCAGTTTGTGCCAGACATCAGGAGGAAATCCAGGACATCTTCCCTACATTCTGACCTTGGGTCACCCAGGGGAATCTGCTCTTCTGCATCGTTCTGTGCTGGGCTGAAGCCAAACTCTAAGTAAGCCCTGTAGCGATGGCTATGGTGACTCAGAGCACGTCAAGCTTTCACTTTTCTCCTCTCCATCCTCCGGTTCCTAATGACTTCTGAGTCAGCAGCTACTGCCTGGAAATGGCTGTCCTCTCTATTCCCCTAACTGAACTTGACCTAGAATGATGGAATGTGTTTTGGTCTTAAAGGCACCTCAGGAATGATATCCCACAAGTTCCTTTAGTAAAGTGAATCATGCAACCTCTGCTATGAGAATGCCTTCCCTTATTTCTAAATCCCAAACCCTCCTGCTACAACCCTATCAGCCCATTTCCTCTAGTTCTGTTTTGAGAGACACTGAACAGCTGGTCACCATCCTTTGGTGTAATAAATAGCCTTTCAGAGATTTCCCTTGTTCAGGAACCACTTAATGCTCTCACCCTCTGTGATGTTTAAAGAGAGCTTAACAAGATCATAAAACAGAGCCAGACAGTGTTTTCACCATACCCATTTGGGGCTTTCCCCCCATCCTTTGCTTTACATCCTTCAATGTCCATCTAGGAAAGTATCCGGCCTGCATCTGCCATTGTCTAGCTAAGGCTAGAGTATTCAAAGACAGCCCCTTCTATGGCCATGCAGATTCAATATTTTAAATAGCACATCTGATTTTAAAGGAAAGAATGAAATTTTGAGGTAAATTTATTATCATCTGTTCTACACTCCACCTTCCATATCATAAAAGGATCTTCAGCTTTTCTGCCAAGAATACCATAATAGATTAATTTCCTCCATCTAAGAAAATCATCAAGAAAAACAAAGGGACAGAGATAATTAGTGTTTTGTTGAGCTGAATACATTGTCTATTATGGGCAAAGGATTATGTTAGGTGTTGGGATACAGAGACTGGACCTACCCTCAAGGAGCTTACATTCTAGTTGGGGACACCATGAGTGCCCAGATGAGTAAAGGAGACATTACTCAATCAGCAAGCATTTATTGTGCACTCAAAAAGAATAAGCCATCCAGAAGTTTACATTCTAATGGAGGAGACAACATGCACATATATATATGATATACAAATGGAGTATTTGGAAGGTAACCTTAGAGGGAAAGGTATTGGCGCCTGAGGAGACCATAAAAAGCTTCCTGCAGAAGGTGGCATTTCAGCTGAGTCTGAAAGGATGCCAGGGATTCTGAAAGGCAGAGGTGAGGAGGGAGAAAGGATAATGAAGTAATCTGAGGATGAAGCGAATACTAGTACTTTCACAAAATCCATAAGCTCACTGTGGGACAAGGACAGACTACAGAGGTAGCTAGGTGGTGCAGCAGACAGGTGTGGGACTTGGAATCAGGAAGACTTGAGCTCAAATCCTGCTTCAAATTCTTATTAGCTGTGCAGCCCTGCTGCAAGTCAATAAACCCTTCTCAGCCTCAGTTTCCTCATCTGTAATTTGGGGATAACAATAGCGCCCCCACCTCACAGACTGTTGTGAGGATCAAGCGAGCTAACCCCTGTAAAGTACTCTGCAAACGTTGAAGTTCTGTATAAATGCTAACAATTATTTTATTATTATTATTATTACTATTATTAGCATTATTGTTACCATCATCACTGTTACCAGGAATTGCTCTTATACCATAACCCAAAGAGATCAGTGCAGGAGCATTCACTGAGCCGCTAGTGAGGGCACAGTCCTGGACTGTATCTACAAGCTCTCCACACAGGCCTCTGCTACCACCACGACGCTGTGATGCTGGGACACTCTGTACGGCGCTCTACAGCCTTTGAAAATCTTTTAGATACAAGATTTAGTGTGATTGGTAGAGATCATTCCAAACAAAACAGTCTCTGAAGGTTCCTTTCATATCTAAAATGCTACAAGTCAATGTACTTACAAGTTACTGAATTTAATATTCTATGCCAACATACAGCCCTGCGGTCTTCACCCTTTCAATTTTTCTCTTTACCCAAGCCTATCTTTGGAAGACAAACCAATAGCCATATCCTGGTTTAAACAGGAACTATAAAGGTGAGTCCAAAAGAACTGAGATGATTTTTTATCTCAAGACACGGGGGGAGTTTTTTAATAGAGATATCCTCTCTGGAGCACATGCCCTACTGCTCCCTCTTGAATCAATACAATGTTCAGGACAAATAAAGGTCAAGGTAAGGGAGGGTGATATAGTGAAAGGGGCATAGAATTTGGGAGATGAGCTAAAAATTAAGAATTATAATAATAGCATTTATATATTGCTTTGTTTATAAAGTACTTTATGCATATGTGTATATATATATATATATATATATATAAACAAACTCATTTGCTCCTCACAACAATGCTGT